>OZ024719.1:60915366-61515366 GCA_964016875.1 Fallopia convolvulus
CTTCATAGGAATAAGACCTGAAGTTCTATCTCAACCATGTGGCCAAGATGGGAGGTAAAAGTCCATTCTTATTCACCACCATGAATCTATACCGAAACTTTTGATTTTATAGCTTACAATTTGATTATGGTATAAAAGTAACATTTTGAGGCGAAAGTAGTAGTACAATGAATATGTCGTAAAGTTAAATCAGGGTTTAGCTCAAACTTCTTATTTTAAGCTAACGATGGAACACAGGCTTTGGTTCGATACGCAACGATATAATATGATAACCATAATCTTAATATGGATTTCGAAATGAGACACTCTTACAAGGAAGAGTGTCACCGACATGGTTCGACATTTCAACTAATGTTGCGATACAAAAGTGACTTAAGGGCAAAACTAGTATGATTACGAAGATTAAACTTGGATAGGAATGAGGATTCAACTATTCCTCTTGAACATCCGATGCAACAGGCTTGTCACTACGGTGCATCTCTTACAGCTGTTGACCTTGACTCTGGGATGTCATCGACCTTTTTCCTTTATCCTGAGTTGTGGACTACATAGAAGCTGATCCAGCCACCTTATTCGAAGCTTGGTGGTTCTGAGAAGCTGAGTTTGAACGGAATCGGCCTTCGTTGCTCCCCTTCTGTCTACAATAGGTACGGAGGTGTCCCACCTTTCCACAGTTGTAGCACATCCTGTGGTCCTTGGAGCATTCTTGATTGGTGTGCCCCGACTCTCCATAATTGTGGCAAACTATAGAGCTCTTCTTGTATTCCGAGCTTTGGAATGACTTAGACTTGGTTGGCTCGGATCCATTATTGTTCTTCTTTGACCATCCTGAACATTGTGGAGACGATGGCCTCTTAAATCCACTTTGGTTTGAGTGGTGAGGCCTTCCTCCACTAAGCTTTCGGCGCTCGGGCTCGCTTAACATCGTTTCCATCCGATAGGCAACATCAACATATTCCTCTAGAGTTTTGAAATGGCGATTCACCATCCAAAATTTGATGGTGTCGCTCATCCAACAGTGGAAGCATTTGATCTTTTGCTGCTCCGTAGTGATTTCCTCCTCAGCGTATTGTAACAGATGATTGAACTTCTTAGCTCTTTCCACCACATTCAGTCCATGGACTTTAGGGGAGAGGAGTTCATCCAGTTTCTCATCCTTCATGGACTCTGAGAAGAAGTGGTTCATCATCTTGCTTTTGAACATGGCCCAGCTCAGGTCGGGGCGAGTAGCTAGGCTAGAATTTTCCCACCACTCTCCTGCTTCTTCCTTTAATCTCAACGCTACCATGTGCACTTTGTTGGCTTCTGAGCAATGCATATTTCTTAGGAGCTTCTCCACGTGGGAGAACCAGTATTGGACTCCTGAAGGGTCTCCAGTTCCATCGTAGGAATCTGGTTTCATGGCGTTGAAGGTCTTGATTGCTTCGGCGAAATTGACTTCCCTTTTTGTTGGGAACAATCTCGGCTACTTCAGCTTCATCTTGAGCCTCTTCTTGTACTTCGATGTTGGTGGGGGCAGGAACTGCAGCGGGAAGTGCTTCTTGCACGATTTGTTGTACCATGGTGCGTAAGGCTGCCATGGTGCCCTCATTAAGCATTATCGGGGTTGCTGGTGCTGGAGGTGGGTTTTCCCTTGGTAAACCCCGGACCTCTGAGTGACTTTCTTCGCCACCCCCAGCTGGGCTGGGAAGATCTCGCTGGCTTGCTCCACGTGTGATGACTACCATCTGAAGGTTTGAGTAAAGTTGGTTCATTTGTTAATTCATAAGTGTAGGTAAGAATTAACGTGCCAGTGTAGAGAAGATAGGAAATTTTTATTAGAACTCTTTATGGAAACGGATTTCAAAGGCTTTATATAATAAGCCATTATCCTAGAGGAAGGAAAGAACTACTACAAAATCGACTATCTAAGAACGAAATGGACAATCAAGTGAAGTGGAGTACTTAGAGTTTCACACTTCTTAATGATAATAGCCGAATTTTAGGCCTAGAGTGGGCTTCAGAAACAAAATTTGTCCAAAAATCCTTCGTCGAACAAACTTTCGTCGAGGGCTCCTTCCTCGTGGTTCAACAACAACTGGGCTTGCTCGGTGTTCTCTTGACTTGATTGGTCACGAAGCGAATTATCAATTCCTTTTTTGAGGTATTCCTCTTCGGGGTTCTCCTCTTCAAGATTCACCTCGGGTGCATCTTCCTCTTGTAGTATTACTTCAGGGGTTATCCTCGGGGTTTCCATATAGCAACAACGGTCAATGAGGAAAAGCCTTATCACGCTCTTGATTAGCTTTTCTAGCTTCATCCCTCATTCAAGTTAGACTACTAGTGAGTAATATTTCTATAAAGGAGAGAAAGGGGTTTATATAGAATATCCTTTGATTCTATGCGACGAAGATATTGGAAAGAAGTTTTAGCATTCTTTTTTATAAAGTTTAGACATAAAATATTAAATTTAAGACTTTTTATTTTCTTGGTCCTATTTAGAAAGTCTAGGATTCCTTTTTGAATATTTTCCTAGAAAAGAGTTCTCTAATTTGTAGAATATCTTCTAAGATAAGAGTTAAGTTTAAAAGAAAGTTTTAACGAAAATGATTAAGTTTAAAAGTTGAAATGATTATACTACTTAAGTTTTTAGATGGTAAAAAGGAAGCTTCTAAAGATAGAAGTTCTAGAACTAGATTCTTAATATTTAAAGTTATAAATTTTTAAGGAAAATTCTTAGCTAAGAAGTTTAAGTTAGAAAGTTGAAACTTTTAAGTTTCTTAAAGGATATAAAAAGGGAACTTTCTATAAATAGAAGTTTTGGTTTGCGAAAGAAAAATTTAGGTTTTAAAAGTTCTCGAGTTTTGAAAATTTTCGGTTTTGAAAGTTTTCGGTTTTGAAAACAAAACGTTCGGCTCTGATACCATAATTGTAACACCCCTATTTTGCAACATTGGGTATTACCACCAGTGACCTCGAACTTTACCGTCCAAAGTCACCCAAGGCTTTATAATGATATTAAAACTTATAAAATGCGGAAGTTGACATTTAATTAAATGTAATTAAAGATGAAATTGGCCAAAAGTGGAATTTTATTTATTGATAAGAACTTTCATTCATTACATTGAGAGTCATTTTACAATTGATGTAGCAGCGGAAAGAAAAGCTCATTTAGAAAGGGTTGAAAAGACGTAACTAAAATACAAGTATGTTTTCCCAAGACAACTCATGTGATGATGATTTGCTTGGTTTTAAAACGGGAAGAGCTAGTGCACTATCTTCGGAATGCCTCACTCTTATGAGAATTCCTTCCTTCCTTCAACATCGTCTTATCTTGACCATCGATTCTCGCCTAACAGTTCGCAAAACTTCTGGACATTGTCTTCAACACTTCGGTGTACATTCCTATAGTCTGGCATTTATCGCGAAGGGCGAGAAATACCGGGCAAAAATGCGGAAGTAGGGGAATTAGCCTAAGGAGACTAAGCATGTGAGAATGGAAATTCTCAAGGGTATTATGGTAATTTATAACATTCGAGAGAGATAATATCGAGATGTGTTTTTAAGGTATAGGTCTTTATGTGGGGCTTAGGGGACGGAGAAAACGCACATCTCGAGAGGAGATAGCTCATTAATCGACAGAAGAGCTACAAGATTGTAGACTTCTTTTTAGAGTAGGAAGTATTGATGTTCGCATTTTTAGTATAGTTTTTAGTAGGTTTTCTTTGCTTATTAGGTTTAGTTTTGTTCAGTTTAGGTTTAGTTTTGAGTTTTTTTAGGTAGTTTTGCATATTTCTATAAAAAGAGTGGAAGCTACGCTATTTTGTGAATTTTGTAGGTTTTAGCGAGGAAAAGAGCTATATGGAGCTGAATTTGGAGCATTACAACGAAAGACGGAGGAGTGCAAGATTAAAGAAGTCAGAGCTCGAGATCACGAGAGGAAGTGTGGAAGAAAACAAAGCCCAAGCACGTTAACGAGGCTGTGAGGGCTCGTTAACGAGGCCACGAAGGAGAAGATTTGAAGTATTTATTTTATAATTCACCGATCCTGAGCGGGAATTTATTTCCGTGTCGGTTGAGTATCTTTTTAGAATCTTTTGGGGTTATTAGAATATGTATTTTAGGTCTTAATATCTTTTTAGATTTTATTTCTATCTTTTAGGGTTTGTTTCTATCTTTTTAGGAAAGTTTATATCTTTTAGCCTTTTTAGTTTTTAGCTTTTTAGTATAAATACCCTTCTATCTAGCATAGAAAGGGGGAGCTTGAGGAGGAGAATTTTTAGGAAGAGATTTTCGAAGGGCCGAGAGAGAAAGAGTCGGATCGGAGAGGACCGAGGAGGCTCGATAGACGACAGTCACCGGGGTCGTTGGTCGCGATTGTGGTTTGGTATTTTGACGTTTTTCGGTTTCTTCTGAATCTCTATAAGACGATATTTTTCTTATTAATTTGAGTTTTGTTTTGTTTTCAATGTTTCTTTTGATTGAGATTTTTAGTTTCTTAGTTATGATTAGTGAGTAGTTTCTTTTTCTAGGGTTGGGGTTAAGCTCGGCATAGTTGAGCATGTTTGATGAGTAGGATTGTGTTGTGAATGCCTTTTATCTTTGATTGAGAATTGTTTGTTGTGCTTATACCAAAACGAAAGTTGAGGTAATTTAGGTTTTTAACTTGATTGAAAGAGAAAGTTAGTAACTTGAAGGTTGATATTGTTTGAAAACGAAAGTTTCAAGCTTTAGATCCAAAACAAGCAATTAAATGAATTAGGATGCGAAAGTTTGTTAATTTACTTGCTAAGTCAACGAAAGTTGATGACTCTATCTGTTTAAAGGCATGATCTTATCTTCTTACGAGTTTTTATACTTGCCATGGCCACAGCAGAAGAGATGGCTCGCGAGTAAGAGCTCCTCCGGACCCAGATGGAGGCACGTAAAGCCGAGAAGGACGGCGCAGACGCCGAAGCTGAGCGTCAACGAGCTGACAAGGCTCGACTACAAGAAGAGCTTGATGCCTACTCATGGGCAACCTTTATATGTTTTGCAAGAAATCGTTTTCCAGGGTATCAACGCAGAGACCAAGAACCGCATCAACACGCATACTGCGTGCGGTTTTATAGAGATGAATCCGACAGGGGGAACTGTTGGATAAGCTGGCTAATTACGATGCTATGTATGGAACCCAACAAACTCCACAAACTCAAAAACGTCTCTACATACCTAACCGAGAAGAAGTTGACCCAGATGTTAAAAATCAATCTTACAAGATGAGGTCAACCTTATGAGGAAACATGTAAGTTTTCTGAAATCCTCTCAATCATGTCAAGAATGTGGTTTTTCTGCACATAGTACATCTGCTTGCACTAACATTGAGCAGGTTAGAACCGCTGAGACAATAGCTGAGATGAACTATATGAGAGGACCATACAAGAACCAGCCTAATTATAACGACAGGTCGAACAACTATCAACCATGGGGCAATCAAAATACAATTCAAAACTACGCAGGGCCCCCACCAGATAGACGACCTGCACCATATCGACCTCCAGGCCATCAGGAGACGCCATCATGGGTTCAGGAGATAAAGGAGAGCATCAACGGAGTGAACAACAAAGTTGATGACGTTCAAGCCAAACTGAACCGACAAGATAAAAGATGGAGAGAGTTCGATATTTGGAAGAGGAGTGTTGATTCCCAACTAGGGGACCTAGCTGCACGGATTCCAAGACCACAAGGGCAACTCCCGGGTCGCCCCGAGGAGAACCCTAGAGGCTAAATAACAGCGGTACACCTCAGAAGTAGGAAGACACTACCAGAGAGAATTCAAGCTGAAGAGAAGGAGGAACAAGACCTCGCCAACCAGCTAGTTAACGAGCCAGCGAGAGCACATACCGAGCCTACCAACCAGGATGACGAGGCTCCGAGGGTCCCTAACGACCCTACCATAGGTAAGTTCTCTAAACCGAGCCTCCCTCTCAATTCCAGGGTAGTTAACGACCCCACCAAGGTCGGTAACAACCCGCCGAGGACACCAATCGACCCCAGTGTCAACCCGGTACTCTCACCTCTCGAGCCTAACTTGGTTCCGAGAGTGGTGAAATCTCTACCATTTCCAACTAAGAAATCTATGGACTCTACTGAGAGTAAGTTCAAGCGTTTCGTTAAGATTCTTCAGGGCATTAATATTTCCATCCCATTCGCTGAGGCCCTAAGCGAAATGCCGGCTTACACAAAGTTTTTGAAAGATATTCTTAGCAGGAAAAGATCTATTACAGAGCTGCAGGATGAAGTCAGATCGATAGCTCTACCGGAAAAGCTAGGAGATCCAGGAAGGTTTGCAATCACAATCGGCATAGGCAACCACAAGTTCAAGGTTGTATGCGATCTAGGTGCCAGTTCTAGTCTTGTTCCGCTCTCCATCTGGTCTAAAGCTAATATGGGACCACTAGAGCCAGTAGACATGAATCTGTACATGGCAGATGGGTCAAGTGTCAAAGCCACATGAGTGGTGGACGACTATCCTATTCAAGTCGGGAAATTCTTTATACCAAATGATTTTATCGTCCTTGATATGCCTGAAGACCGTCATGTACCCATAATTCTCGGGCGACCATTCTTAGCCACATCAGGAGCAAGAGTTGATGTGCGGAAGGGACTCCTCACTTTTGATATAGGAGAAGAACGGGTGGAATTCAACTTGGATCAAAAAGCCAACGACCCAGTTGGAGTCGCACAAATAGAGTTGACTCAACCTGAACTCGACACAACAGTCCCTATCGAGCCACATCTGCCAATCACTAAGTCCCACGTGCAAGAGTTTAACCAAGGCCCTACTATATGTATTACAGAAAAGTCCAAACCAACTTGGCTTTCGGACTACACTGACAATCCAGGGATATCAAGCGTACTAATAGAAGAAAAGGGGCCTAATTTAGCAACTCAAGCACACAGAGGTTGTAAGGCTACAAGAGGGGTACCTCAAGACCCCAACATGGCTATACATGAACCACCATGAGACTAGCAAGGGATCTCGTCGGGCTAACGACGTTAAAAATAGCGAGCTCGTCGGGCTAACGACGTTAAAAATAGCGCTTACGGGAGGCAACCTGCTTTTAGAATAGGTTTAGTTTTTATTTTATTTTCTTTTTCTTTTTAGATTATTTCTTAGCCTTCTTTTGTTTTTCTTTTTAGTTTTAGTTAGGATAGAAATTAGAATTTTTGAGCTAACAAGATTTCAGGAGAAAGGGATCGAAAAATCACTCCAAGAGGCCACGGTGGCTCGTTAACGACCCACCCAAGGTCGTTAACGACCCGGTTCGAAGACCCGACTCGTCAAGAAACGGGGCAGGTAAGAATTTTAACCTAATCTATCCTATCTTTTACCCTAGCCGTTGCCCACCTCTACCCCTTCCCCTCCTATATAAACCCCTTTTACCCCCTTCCACAAATCTACCACTACCCTCTCAAAATCATACTTCCCCAAACCCAAAAAGCTCTCAATCCCTCTCTCTTCTCTCCCACCGGTTCGGAATCCCTCACTCCACCGACCACCGAGAGGCCGTCGTTACCGGAGCTCGGAAACCGATCACCGATGAGACACAAGCTCGTTAACCACCCCGATTCCGACCCTTGTTCTTCAAATTTCTCGATTTTCCGGTATGATTTCTAAACCCTTGCTCGAAATTGCATGATTGATTATCTTTAGGGTCGAAATTTCATGTCTTGAATCGTGTTCTTAGAAAGGTCGATTTGCATGCTTGATTTTTGTTCATAAAAATTCTTGATTGTGCTTAGTTGTTCATGTTTTAGGAAGATTTCTTCATGTTGGATTATCTATTGCAACACTTTAGTTAGGAAAGCATGAATTTTTCTCGTTCTAAATCTTAAGTTCGAACTTTGCATGTCAAAATTTTGGGTAATTTTAGCATGTTCGGGATGGGTAATTGAGCAAGTATGGGGTGCTAATACCCGTCTTTGGGATTGGTGGAAAAATATAGAAGATTGCATGCTTGATATGTGCTGTAATTTGAGATAGATTAAAGTCGGAAATTTTGGTTTCATTCTCGGCGGCTCGTTAATGACCCACCCAAGCTCGTTAACGACCCTGCAATGCTTCATCGATCAATCCGAGCCCAGAATCGTAAACGACCCAATTGGGTAGTTAACGAATAATTCCGAGGTTAATTCGAGACCAAGTATGGGGTCTCATACCTATCTATTTTTGAGTGGATCTTATCTTGGAAAAATCTTGATTATTTTGTAGGATCCATGGCAAGTTCAAGCAGACCCGCTACCCGAGCTCAGAAGAAGAGGAGGAACCATAGGTCCCCATCTCCACCTCGAGTGGATGATGTGATTTTGAGCACCCAGAGCCAAGTACGGCGCTACCGAGATTTTCTGGAGAAGGACCATTACACCCGATGGTTCTCAAAGTCTAGCACTGTCACCACAGGGATCTACACGGATGTCAAAGACGCTTTCATCATTCTTGGGGTCGCCCATCTTTTGAAGCAAGAGAGCTTGCCACACTATCCGGCCCTCACATCCGAGTTCTTGGCCACCTTAGAGACCAACTTCTCGTCGAAGACCTCGGCAGGACGGATCCGGTTTCGGCTCGGTAACGAGGACCGTGACTTCACAATGGCGGAGTTCAATGCAATCTTGGAGCTCCCAAAACCGTCTAGAGATTATAGCTTGAAGGACTACCGAGTGATCCGCACTTGGAGCTACATCACCGGGGAGGTTCAATCCTCCACCGCGGCGCTATCCGGGGCAACCATCATCAACCCCATCTTCAGGATTATTCTTAGAGTCCTCGCCGCGACATTTTGGCCGAAGAGAGAGTTGAACCGGCCTACAAGGACGGAGGTTGCTTGCTTCCGCACCATCCTTTTTGAGGAGCCCGGCCCCTTAAATTTGGGGTACGAATGGCTCTTCTACATCTGAAAATCTACCAAGTCCAAGGAGGTGTGGTGTGGCAATTTGGTTAGCCTCTTGGATAAGAATCTTGGAGTCGATCTTACCCGCTACACACCGGCTCACGCCCAACTCCTCAACAAAAACTATTGGTATAGCTCCGGTGTCTTCATTCAAGCCGAGGGAGGATACAAGGTGAAGGTTCAAGATCGCATAGTTATACCCACCCTCGACAAGTACGAGCTTCTCTACGTACCGAATTGGTACAAGGCGTGGACGGGACATGCCTACCCATTGGAGCCTAAACCGGAGGACGAGCTTTCGCTTAGGACATGTGAAACCCGGTTTGAGCGGGACGACATGGATGAGGATGAAGATGAAGATGAAGAAGAGGACACCGAGGTAGTAGGCAACGACACCGAAGAAGCCGACACCGAGGGCGGCACTGAGGAGCTCAATTTCGAGGATGAAGACATCGACACAGAGGTCTTAGGGGGCAACATCTTCGTTGACGAGCCCACCAAGCTCGTTAACGACCACTTCCAGCCGCATCCCAACCCTGTTAACGAGGCACCCAGCTTCGTTAACGAGGTGCCGAGAGCCCCTATCGACCCACCACCAGCTCCTGTCGACCCTCATGCTTATGGACTCATGCCTTACAACCCGGTGATGTATCAAGACCATTTCCAGCCTCACTACCCACCACCTCCTCAGCCCGAGTACACAAGATCGAGTATACCACCACCATGGGCCGAGGATCTTTCTGCACGGATGCAGCAACTTCATCTCCAGCAGGATCACATTCATAGGAGGATGGATAGATGGGAAACTGTCTATTCCGCTCGCATGTCAATGGAGGATCAGAGGCAGCGTCAGAGAGAGGCGGAGGACGCTGAGCGTTGGAGGACGATGTACGACTTCATGGGGAACTTTGAGCACTACTTTCCTCCACCGAACCGTTGATTCAGCTCGAAGATAAAGTTTTTCCTTGTTTCCACTGTTACAACTTTGTAAGTTTTTATGTCTTTCTTTTTCTTTTTAATTTTTTTTTGTTTTCTTTTCTATTTCTTTTCCTTCTTCTTATTTTTCTTACAGTGGGGGCATTGTAATTTTATATATGGGGTGGGAGAAAGTAGAAAACTTATGTCCTAGGTGTTTATGTGTTGGTGTTTATGTGTTTCCTATAACTTTATGTCGAAAAAAAAATATAGAAAAATCAAAAAAAAAATTGAAAAATTTGGAAAAATCAAAAAAAATAAAGAGTTTTAGAATTGATAGATATCCCTTTTTAAGTTCTATGATAGCAATCGCTAACTTAATCATATAATTCCTTGCAAGCATGTCTTTAAAAGTATAGCCGGATTCTCAAACTTGAAATTATTGGTTTTAGAAGAAGATAGCATTTGATGAAATTGAGCACATATACTTTATAGCATAGATGATGCAATCCAACAAAAATTGCTACCTTGTGAGTTATTTTTGGCCTTATAGGGAGAACATCAAAAATCCTTCTTCTTTTCTTGTGCGATTTACTCTCTTTATGCATATTATCTCTTGGAATTGTGATGGTTATCTATTTCTTGAGACCCTTATAAGATTTTTAGTTCATTACTTGTGAAGATCATATGATGGAGAACTTATTTTCATAAGCCCTATTATTCCCTATCTACCTTTACATTATTCCTTCTTTTTGATAACCAATTCTAGCCTGAAACCTTCTATTTTTAGCTCCACAAAAATTATTCCCTAGCCGAGATAAGTTTGACCCTATCCGGGAATTAGGACTTAGATTGGAGAGGTAAGTTTTGTGTAGTGTTAAAAAGAGAAGAGTTGCTTATATTTTGCTTAAATTGAAGGGTATTTGGGAAGGGTAGATTGGAAGTCTCTTGTTATTACATGTAATAAGAAAGGTCTCTTGATAAGAAAAAAAAAGCACAAATAAAGTTTTTGATGGATGTAGTCAGAAGAAGAGAAAGAAATGTACGGTAGCTCGTTAACGAGGCGGCGAAAAAAAAAATTTAATAAAAAAAAGAAAAAAAAGAGGAAAGAGAAGGAGAATGATAAAAAGAGGTGAAGAGTTGAAGTGCATTTGTGTTTAAAGATAATATCAAGAGATTCTTTTATTTTTGGTTATGAGACTTTCTAGGATAATAAAGGGTGAGTGAGAATAAGTGCATAATGTTAAGTAAGTTTGGTATGTTGTTATATGAGAGTTTTGATGTTATGTGTGAGTTTTTAGGAGTCTTTGATTCCGGATATTATTAGCACCACATGACCAAAATATTTCCATGCCTTATTGTCTTTACCAAGCCCCATTACAACCCGGCCGAATAGAAGCTTCTATGAAGTTTTTCATTGAGCCTAAGTTCTCTTGATGATTCTTTGCTTGTTTTGACAAATCTTGGGTGGAGAGTATTGGTGATATAAGTTCCAATTTCTATGAGTTTTTGTATATAAGATGAGTTGAGAGATTGAATTTATAAGCCTAAACACTTGAGAGTTGAGTGAAACACAATATCCCTAGAGAGGTTGGATTGTATTATCTTATGTCTATTTAAGTGCATATATGTGTGAGGATGTTGATAGTCTTTGCTATATTTTTCTTATATGTAGATGTTTCTTTTTAGAAGATGGATATGTCTTAATGAGCATGATTTGTTTTGGTTTTGGTTAGTGTCTTGTTTATTGCTTGAGGACAAGCAAGTCTTTGTGAATTTTGTATAGTTTTTAGTAGGTTTTCTTTGCTTATTAGCTTTAGTTTTGTTCAGTTTAGGTTTAGTTTTGAGTGTTTTTAGGTAGTTTTGCATATTTCTATAAAAAGAGTGGAAGCTACGCTATTTTGTGAATGTTGTAGGTTTTAGGGAGGAAAAGAGCTATATGGAGCTGAATTTGGAGCATTACAGCGAAAGACGGAGGTGTGCAAGATTAAAGAAGTCAGAGCTCGAGATCACGAGAGGAAGTGTAGAAGAAAACAAAGCACAAGCTCGTTAACGAGGCTGTGAGGGCTCGTTAACGAGGCCACGAAGGAGAAGATTTGAAGTATTTATTTTATAATTCACCGATCCTGAGCGGGAATTTATTTCCGTGTCGGTTGAGTATCTTTTTAGAATCTTTTGGGGTTATTAGAATATGTATTTTAGGTCTTAATATCTTTTTAGATTTTATTTCTATCTTTTAGGGTTTGTTTCTATCTTTTTAGGAAAGTTTATATCTTTTAACCTCTTAAGTTTTTAGCTTTTTAGTATAAATACCCTTCTATCTAGCATAGAAAGGGGGAGCTTGAGGAGGAGAATTTTTAGGAAGAGATTTTCGAAGGGCCGAGAGAGAGAGAGAGTCGGATCGGAGAGGACCGAGGAGGCTCGGTAGACGACAGTCACCGGGGTCGTTGGTCGCGATTGTGGTTTGGTTTTCAATGTTTCTTTCGATTGAGATTTTTAGTTTCTTAGTTATGATTAGTGAGTAGTTTCGTTTTCTAGGGTCGGGGTTAAGCCCGACATAGTTGAGCATGTTTGATGAGTAGGATTGTGTTGTGAATGCCTTTTATCTTTGATTGAGAATTGTTTATTGTGCTTATACCAAAACGAAAGTTGAGGTAATTTAGGTTTTTAACTTGATTGAAAGAGAAAGTTAGTAAATTGAAGGTTGATATTGTTTGAAAACCAAAGTTTCAAGCTTTAGATCCAAAACAAGCAATTAAGTGAATTAGGATGCGAAAGTTTGTTAATTTACTTGCTAAGTCAACGAAAGTTGATGACTCTATCTGTTTAAAGGTATGATCTTATCTTCTTACGAGTTTTTATGCTTGGCTATGTTGTAGTGTCCCTAATTCCTAGATCTTTGTTTTATTTGAATTATCTCTAGTGAATTTTCGTTGCTGAGTACTTGCCTCGGTATCGAATTTAATTAGGTCGTTAGTTGAAGTGTTTTGTGTTGGGTGGTTCGTTAACGACCCTGACAACATCATTAACGAGGCTGCTCGTGAGTGTTTTTATTTGTTTTTGTTTTCTTTTTAGTAGATTGATAAACGAACAACCTTGCTTCTTGTGGAACGATCCTGACCTCCCTATACTCAGCGGGGTCTTGATTATAAATTTATTTGTTGTCAAGAAACCCTAATCAACAAGTATGTTGGGAATGTTATTAATTCATACAAGTTTTTGAAAACCTCTCGCGCCCTTGCGAACCGAGAGCCGAGTCGATCATTTGAGATCGGCCCGGTTTTGGTGTCTTTTAAATGTGCATTGGGCACTTATCTTGTATAGTGATGAAAACTTTCACTTAGGTTGACGTATTTTAAGCGTGTGGGGGGCCATGTACCAGCCCGAAACACTGACATGAACGAAGTTCCGGCACCTAGTTAGGGTGCATATGTCCCTCCGAGGCGTAGGAGCGGACAAGGATCATGATGGACAAGTCGTAATTTAGGCAAGGTGGCAATATGTTGAAAGGGTTTCTTGACAACAAATAAATTTATAATGAAGACCCCGCTGAGTACAGGGAGGTCAGGTTCGTCCACGGGAGATAGTCAGTATCAAGTTCTGTTACTTTTCACGCAAGCAATTAATCAAAAGCAAGGAGTTTTTATCAAGGAAAGGGAAATCTAAGGTTTAGAGTATCCCCACAACAATAATCATGCATACAAACGCTCATTAAACACATAGATCATGCTTTTATCACATAACGGTGTCAACTTTCGTCAACCTAAGCAAGTAAATCAATTAAATTTCATTGAATTAATAAACTTACTATCTAATCTCTTCTACTTCAACTAAGATAGATCCGCGTTCGCTTCAAAACCCTAAATTGATTATTCTGATTCAAAGTTTCAACCTTCGCTTCAACTAAGAATGAGAAATTCCAATCCACTTACGTTTCAAGGAGTTAAGAACAAGAGAGAAGATTCATGCAATAAAAACAATCAAAACATGATCATGAGAAAGCATGCACAACCATTGTTGGGTTTAACCCCAACCTTAGAGAGAGAGACTACTCACAAATCATAATTAAAAACAAACAACTATATTAATGAAAGGGAAAGCTTACAACTTTAATCCAAACAAACTTAGTTCTTCTCCACAAACCCTACTTGTCTCCTCCCTCTCACCCCTCTCTTCTCTCCTCCTCCCTTACTTGCCCTCCAAGGCAATTGATTGTGTAGAGAAAATTAAAGGGTAGACAAGAGTATTTATAGAGAAACTATTCTATCATAAATCTATCTATAAGGAAATAATATCTTCTAATAAAACATATCCCTTCTATATATCTAATAACATAAAAGGAAATAGGATAAAAGCCCATTAAACAAGCCGACTCGGTCTTCCGCTACTCTCGAGGTGGCTCGGCACCGACCCAAAATGGGTCGTCACCGACCATGTTCAACACTAAAAGCAGTCTTGAGTAAAACTTGCGTAGAGGATTTGTTACAACTCCGTTTGACTTTATTCTTTTTCCTATGTTCTTGTAACGAGTTTCTCTATCTCTTTATTAGCTCAAACTTTATCTTCAATGAATTCATTAACTTTTATCTCTTAATCTTCGTCTTTTCTTCATTCTTGAGTGCTATCTTCATCGGTTTTGCTCCTTTCCTCAAAAGTGCTCCAAATAGCTTCTAAAAACCTACAAAACACCACCAAAGCTTATGTAGACTCCATATCTCATGAAAATAAACCTACACAAACTACTCAAAACAAAACACAAAACTTAAGAAAAAGACTCAAACACACTAAAAACACACCCTAAAAACATGACTAAAAAGTCGGACATCAAAATACCCCATACTTAGACTTGCTTGTCCTCAAGCAATAAACAAGACATCAACCAAAACCATCAACACATATATCAAGTCAATGCCCTTCATGAAAAAGCAACATCAAATCTCAAGTAGAAATAGATAGACATGTGAATCTAACGTCATCACACATATATGAACAACCTCAAGCAAAAGCAACTGAAAATCCAACCTCACAAGGATATATGTGTTTCTCTCAACTCTCATGTGTTTTGGCTTATAATAACAACTCTCAAATCAATCCAATATGCAAAAATGAACATAGTCATTGTTACTTATATCACCAAACTCTCCACCCGAGATGTCAAAACACATAAAAATCATCAAGAGAACTTAGGCTCAATGAAAAACTTCATAGAAGCTTCCATTCGGCCGGGTTGTAATGGGGCTTGGTAATAACAATAAGGCATGGAAAATATTTTGGCTATGTGGTGCTAATAATATCCGGGAATCAAAGACTCCTAATAACTCACATTTTACCAAAACTCTCAAAGAAGATATCCAAACTCACTCAAACTTTAAAAAACAAAAACTCTCATTAACCCTTTTATCCCAACTTAATCTAGCTCATAAAACAACAAGGAAATTTTGGCTCATGCACACTTTCACTTTTCAACACTTTTTCTCAATCATCTGATTGAGAAAAAGTGTTGGATATGGATTAATAGGGTGGATATGGATTAATAGGGCTTATGAAAAATAAGTTCTCAATCATCTGATTTCACATGCAATGAACTAATATCTCATATAGGTCTCAAGAAATAGATAACCATATCAATGACAAGAGATAATATGCATAAGGAGAGTAAATCACACAAGAAAAGAAGAGGGATTTTCGATGTTCTCCCTATAAGGCCAAAAATAACTCACAAGGTAGAAATTTTTGTTGGATTCAAGTCACTTCTACCTAAGATCATATGTGCTCAATTTCATCACAAGCTAAATATCCACATAAAAACAATTTTCAACATGATTCAGGCAAAGCTATCCAAACATGCTAAAGGAATTACATGATCAAGCAAGTTAAAGCATATCATAGGACATCTAAGTGGAATATTATCAATCCTAAAAACACAAACAAAGACACAAACTGACACAAAACTGAGTTTCCTTTTCCCATACCCCATACTTAAACCAAACAGTGTCCTCACTGTTTAAAGCAAAGACAAACAAATAAAGAGGATAAGGAAAAAGATACTCACAAAGACAAACTGAAGCTATTTGGAACCATTTAGTACTGGAGGAGTTTTGAAAGTCTCTCGGCTCTGTAGAGGTCGGCACCGTGCTGATTTTGGTAGTGTCCGCCCTCTGGTGGGTCGTCTCCGACCCCACGTGGGTCGTCTCCGACCCCATGTGGGTCGTCTGCGACCCAATGTTGGTCGTCTCCAACCTCCTGTGGGTCGTCCCCGACCCCCCTGGGTTTTTTCCATTGCATTCCTTGCTTTCTCTTGTACCGATTCGTCTTGATTTTCTTCTTCTTAGCACTTCTTAACTTTGTACCTGAGTCACTTTAGGAAAACTTCTATCCTACTAAACTAATCTAATCTAAAAACAAGTCAAAAGAAAGCTAGCAAAAAGATCTAAGAAAGCAAAAAAACTTAAAACCGAAAACAAAAAGCGGGTTGCCTCCCGTAAGCGCTATCTTTAACGTCGTTAGCCCGACGAACTTACCTTGCCTCTATGGTGGCCTCCATCCAGTATCAAAGGGATCATAATAAACCCCATACTTAGCCTGTAAAACATCATAGCTTTTCTCCAAGATATTTGGTCCTCTATCATCAATCAAAATGCTCGGAAGTCCTACAACAGGGTTAGTATAAACCGAAAACCAAGGAGGTTTTGGCTCCTTCATAGTACTAATAGTAGGATATAATATAGAATAAGAAATGGAGAAGGGATCGTGACCAGAATTGATTAGATAAGAACAAGAAAACTCACCAGGATCGAGCAGAAAGGAGCTCGTTACCGAGGCTACGTGAATTGTTAACGACCAGGCTGGATCTGGAAGTAGCTCCATCTCGTGCCTGTCTAGTCTGGTAACAAATATGTGATCATCTTTCTTCATCGGGAAACGGGTCGTTACCGACCATGGGGCGTCGGTAGGCTCCATGATATGCACGTCCTCCTTGAAGTCGTTTGTTTCTGTACTCAGAGAGGGGTCAGTACTGACCCATGGTGGGTCGGTCACGACCTGGGTAGGGTCAGTGACAACCTCCTCTGTAATGGGGAGAGGGTCGGTGACGACCTTGGAATGGTCAGTGACGACCTTGGAATGGTCGGTGACGACCTCTGATGGGTCGGTGACGACCTCTTCTGAGCTAATCCAGTCCTCTTTGTCTGTTGCTTTCTTGTTTATTTCTCGATCTGCTAACTTCTTTCCGCTTCTTAGATGGACCGCATCAATCTGTCCTCTCGGATTCTCCTCGGGATGGCCTTGTAATTACCCTTGAGGTCGTGGGATTTGAGCTGCTAAATCACCAAGTTGAGAATTCACATTCTTCCTCCAAGCTTCAAAGTCACCTAGTTGATTTTGCACTCCTTTAAGATTGGTTCGGACTCCATTCATATCGGTTCGGATGCCATTCATTCCTTCAAGGAGTCCTTGTGCCCATGTTGGTGGCTCTTGAAAACTGGGAGGCCTATAGGGAGGTTGGCTCCCTTGGTTGTATGCATAATCGCCCCAGGTGGACTGATTTTAATTCCTCCCTGCATAAAAAGTATCACTTTGGTTTCCATATGGACCCCACATGTAATTAGCTTTTTCATATGCCAAAGCAGCTATGGTTTCCCTTCCTCTCTGGATCTCCTCTATCTCTAAACAAAGTTCAGCTATCTGTTGTTCCATCTCTTCCAGTGTCATGGCCATGGTTTTCAAATTCTGAAAGCAAAAACAAAAACAAAAACGAAATCAAAAAGCAAAACGGGGTCTCAGAGAGGGTCGGTACCGAGCCTGGAGTGATCCCGTGAAATAGAAACTAAAAAAAAAGAAACAACTACCTGTCGGTAGGGTCGGTGCCGACCTGGGTAGGGTCGGTGCCGACCTGAATGTGGTCGGTGCCGACCTGGATATGGTCGGTGCCGACCTGACAGTGACCTAGAAAGTTAACAGAAAAAGCACAGAAAACTCGGTTGCCTAGCAGGGACGGTACCGACCCTAGGGGGGTCGTTACCAACTCGGCGGAGTCCCGAAAAACGCAAAAAGAACAAAACTTGGCACTATTGAAATCTCCCCGGCAACGACGCCAATTTGTTGAAAGGGTTTCTTGACAGCAAATAAATTTATAATGAAGACCCCGCTGAGTACAGGGAGATCAGGTTCGTCCACGGGAGATAGTCAGTATCAAGTTCTGTTACTTTTCACTCAAGCAATTAATCAAAAGCAAGGAGTTTTTATCAAGGAAAGGGAAATCTAAGGTTTAGAGTATCCCCACAACAATAATCATGCATACAAACGCTCATTAAACACATAGATCATGCTTTTATCACATAACGGTGTCAACGTTCGTCAACCTAAGCAAGTAAATCAATTAAATTTCATTGAATTAATAAACTTACTATCTAATCTCTTCTACTTCAACTAAGATAGATCCGCGTTCGCTTCAAAACCCTAAATTGATTATTCTGATTCAAAGTTTCAACCTTCGCTTCAACTATGAATGAGAAATTCCAATCCACTTACGTTTCAAGGAGTTAAGAACAAGAGAGAAGATTCATGCAATAAAAACAATCAAAACATGATCATGAGAAAGCATGCACAACCATTGTTGGGTTTAACCCCAACCTTAGAGAGAGAGACTACTCACAAATCATAATTAAAAACAAACAACTATATTAATGAAAGGGAAAGCTTACAACTTTAATCCAAACAAACTTAGTTCTTCTCCACAAACCCTACTTGTCTCCTCCCTCTCACCCCTCTCTTCTCTCCTCCTCCCTTACTTGCCCTCCAAGGCAATTGATCGTGTAGAGAAAATTAAAGGGTAGACAAGAGTATTTATAGAGAAACTATTCTATCATAAATCTATCTATAAGGAAATAATATCTTCTAATAAAACATATCCCTTCTATCTATCTAATAACATAAAAGGAAATAGGATAAAAGCCCATTAAACAAGCCGACTCGGTCTTCCGCTACTCCCGGGGTGGCTCGGCACCGACCCAAAATGGGTCGTCACCGACCATGTTCAGCACTAAAAGCAGCCTTGAGTAAAACTTGCATAGAGGATTTGTTACAACTCCGTTTGACTTGATTCTTTTTCCTATGTTCTTGTAACGAGTTTCTCTATCTCTTTATTAGCTCAAACTTTATCTTCAATGAATTCATTAACTTTCATCTCTTAATCTTCGTCTTTTCTTCATTCTTGAGTGCTATCTTCATCGGTTTTGCTCCTTTCCTCAAAAGTGCTCCAAATAGTTTCTAAAAACCTACAAAACACCACCAAAGCTTATGTAGACTCCATATCTCATGAAAATACGAAAACCTACACAAACGACTCAAAACAAAACACAAAACTAAAGAAAAAGACTCAAACACACTAAAAACACACCCTAAAAACATGACTAAAAAGTCGGACATCACAATACGACTTTTTTTAATTGGTTATATAGAGGTGTCGGGTTAAGCCCACACCCCTCACTATTTCATCCAAACCGATCTCGAAAAGAGATCGTAAACAACCAAAGTCACAAACAAGACTAGCATAATAGTCCTATCGAATATTTAAATAACGGAATAAGGATAACAATGGGGTCATTAATTCTAGCAATCGATATTCCTAAGTTAGTTTTATTATTAGCAAACAAGTTGTTCCCAACATCGAGAAATTTCACGAAACGAGTTTATTAAGGCTACAAGGAGAAATTCCACTTGCCTTAGATTGCACGAGTTCGTATTAGCAAACGAACGGGAACGATGTTCTTATCACGGAACGTAGATTTGAACTAAGACACGGAATATTCCGATAACTTTATTAAGAATGCTCCAATTCTTCTAAAGTTGTGAATATCTCTTTTATTCTTTTAAGGAATGAAATTTTCTAAATTATTATATTAATATTTTAGTTAGATGTGGATAAAATAATAATATTCCTTATTATTATTTTTCATATTGTAATATCCTTTTATACTTTAAAAATCCTTATTTTAACATTCTTTATTATTCTTGAGAACAAAGAAATATCTTTATTTAAATTATTAAAATATTCTTTTATAATCTTAACTTGTTATTCAATTTAATATAAATAGGCAAGGAATAACTTTATAAAATCTTATGATAATGTTTTCAATCTTATGAGATATATTGTATTTTTAAAGTCTTCTTAGGATTGTAAAAAGTCTAAAGTGCCCTTATTATTTAATATCTCCTATTCATAGCATTTTTATAATGTTATCTCTTATTCAAACCATATCTTCTTTATAACATGACCTTATTATAATGTTTACTCATTAAATCCTTATTTAAAAGGCATGCAATAAGTTCCCCCTTTTTGGTACTTTCCATAAATATGACTTTTTAGATAACTTTATAATATAAGCTTTCCATAAAGTATGATATGTTAATAAAATAATCTCATTATCTTATTTAAATAAGTTCTCCCATATTTTTAGTTCATAAAAGTAGAATCACGTCCTAAAGTATCATTATATAATTAGGAGCATATAATATATTCTAACTATAACTTAGATCATAATTTTATCTTTTCCATCGTTAATATCTTTTTATGCAAGATAACTTTTAACAACTAGCATACTTAACCAATTTATTATATTAGTTACATAAATAAAATATTATTATCATAACCACCATCAGTATTAGATAAATCTTATGAGAACGGATCACGTGCGAATGGGCGCTCGGGTGCAAAAAGAGAACGAATCTCAACCATCGATCTAGCTTGAATTATTTGGACGTGCGAAGCGCGTCCAAATAATTCATAAAAAAAACGAGCGCGCGTGTAAACCAACCTCTACCAGAGGTACTTGTCGCCCAAGCAAACTCGAAAAAAGTCAATTTTTTATTCTCTTTCCAAATCAAAACCAAAAAACCTCTTTCTTCCTCTACGAAAATAAAGCTTATAAACTGGATTGAAACACAACGATTTACGATCTTCAAAAGGATATTTGTTCAGATTTACGATTTTGAAGATCTGACTCATTATAATTAATGGAACCAGGTAATAAACGATTTTTTCCCTTATTAAAGCTAATACAACACGATTTTGAAAGTTTTCATCGCATATATCGTCAAAATTTGTTTATGTTTAAGCATTAGCAATAGGAAAACACCCATTATGGTTTTGAGGGACATTTCTATGATTTATTTGGGAAGACTGAACATTTGTTCACATTTGTTCAGAGATATCTCGGATTTGTTCATTGATATTACACGTTTGTTAATCCAAAATTTGTTCATAGATATCGCGGATTTGTTTATACATATCATGCATTTGTTCATCAAAAAATTTGTTCATATATATTACGCTTTTGTTCACAAATATCTCGGATTTGTTCATAGATACCACGCATTTGTTCAATAATATCAATTGTACATGTAGTAGATACTATTGCGTATTTACATGTTTCTTTTCTCTATAATGAAGGAAAAATAGAAGATAAAAAGTAATTAAAGATCGTGATCTCGCTTGGCAACACACATTACTATACACCATTTTGTGATGACAACTTAAGACCTAAGGAGAGGATGTTGTTTAGAACCTGGGAACAAGGAGTAAATTTCTACAAGTCATACGCAGATGCATGTGGTTTCCAAGCACGTGCTGGTACAATTACAAAGTCTTTAGATGGGACAAACACTACAGTTTGGAAATACATGTTGTGTAATTGGGTAGGATTAAAAAAACTCAACTCAAAAAGAAGATGATACGCTGGTTTTAGTACAGCGTAATTATGTATTTTTATTAGGATTTCTGAGTGTTTTAGGCTAGATTAGGATGTTTAATTGTAATATAAGAAAAGCCTACATATGAAGCTTTTGAGGACATAGATCCTAAGTTTGAGCTGAAGACCCGCTTTACAGCGACTGCTAAGGAAAATAAAGCTGAAGATTCAAAGAAACTCAGACCCGCGCCCTCGGGTGGAAGACCGAGCCCGCGGGTGGAGCTGGATCCGCGGACGTTGAAGCTTACTGGCCCCGCGCTCGTGGGTGGCGGTTATTCCGAGCGCCGACTCAGTTTTATTTTATCTTCAATTTCTAGATTTTATTTTCAGTTTTTATTTATATTATTGAGAACTAATTTCCCTTGGAGTTTGTTTGATCAAGGAAGCCTTTTTATGTAATTCATCAGATTCTGATAACTTTTCTATCCCTTGATTAATATCAAAACTCTTTTTTTATATTTATATGATCTATGTAGGATTTTTTGAGCCTGATCAACTTATTTGATTGACTTAGATCTACTGTTTGGATTAGGTTTGATTGTTGTCAGTGCAATCTTATTTATCCTTGAAACAACTCTTTTCCAGGACCGTGGATTGGAATTGAGAAAGAGTATTGATTGTTATTTTATGCATGAGACTCGTAACTTGATTGCATGATTTGATATCCTTATATCCTTAATATCTTGCTTGATTTTAAGTAAGCGTTCTTGTTCATATCATAATTTCGCTTGGACCGTGGACAAGCGGAAATCTTTTATAAAGATTGGAATTAACCTGAGAATTAATAGAAAAATGGATGAATTGATGATCAAATGATTAAAAAGGTGGAATTAATTGAATGAACTCTGCTTCCCTTTTATTGATTTGATTCTTAAGTTTGTTTGCTTGCTTAAACTCTCAAAACCCCTGTTTTGTTCTTTGCTGATTATTCAGAATACCGATTCTCTTGGGTTCGATCCTTACTTGCATGCTATACTTGGTTTGTAGTTTAGGGTAATTTATTTTTGATCTTGGCAACAACAAATTTAGCTGAGTCAAATTTTGGCGCCGTTAACGGGGAATTGGTTTTTAATTTTCTGATAAATCAGCGTTTCTGATGACCCGCGCTCGCGGCTCGAAGTCCGCGCCCACGGCCTGAACCGCGCCCTCGGTTTAAAACCACGCTCGCAGTTCGGTTCGTCCAGAACCCCTGAATCTGGTAAGAGCCTATCTTATGGTTCTTACCCGTTCTATTGATAATTCGCCTGTGGTTCCGTTTGATCCAGAAATTAACAAGACCCTAAGAGAGTTGAGACGACAAGTTCAAGCTCAAGTGCTAGGCATTCAGTTTGATCCAGTTTCATCTTCTTCTTCCTCTTCAAAGCTTGAACAACAGTTAGCAACCATGGCAGATCGTACTATTAGGCAACTGACTGCGCCTAATCTAGAGCAACAATAGCTTGGTCTTCAATTTCCCGCACTAGGGAAAGGAGTGAAGTTTGAGTTAAAATCTGTTCTTCTCCTTATTTGCCTATGTTCCATGGATGGAGTGGGGAGGATCTGAATAAACATCTTATGGAGTGCCATTCTGTCTGTCTGGGATGAAGCCGGCTGATGTGACTGAAGATCAGCTGATGTTGAGGGCTTTTCAATTTTCTTTAGCTGACGCAGCTAAGGAGTGGATTCTGTATTTAACACCTGAGATGATTACTACTTAGGCTCAAATGAAGGGTGCTTTTCTTGAAAAATATTTCCCTGCTACCAAGCAAACATCTATCAAAAAGCAGCTGAGCAGCTTGGAGCAGGGTGATGATGATAATCTATATGAATATTATGAACGTTACAAGTGGTTCATAGCCAAATGTCCCTATCATGGCTATTCTGATAAAGATCTGATCTGTTATATTATTGAGGGGCTTTGTGAGGCTGATAGGCGCTTGATGAATGCGTCCTGTGGAGGTTCTTATGAGAATCTCACTCCTAGGCAAGCGTTTCAAAAGTTGGAGACTCCAGCTGAGCAATGCAGAAATCAGAGAAAGAGGTCCAATAGTAGGTCAGTTAATTCTGTGAATGATTCCCTGAATGCTGAAGTAAGGGAGTTAAAGGCTATGATGAAGCAACTGTTGGTGGGCAATGGAGCTTCAAGTTCAAGGGCTTGTGGAATCTGTGGTGAAACAGGCCATCCTTTTGATGCATGCCCTATCATGCAAGAGCCAACAACTGATGTCAATGCTATTGGGAATTATGAATCAAGGCCCTAGAATGACCCTTATTCAAACACCTACAATCCGGGGTGAGCTAACCATCCTAAGTTTACATGGAACCAACAACCTCAACAACCTTTTCCACAACAAAGAGGTTAGCCCAATTATGTTCCCAGGCCTAATTATGTGCCAAGGCCCTAAGTTCCTCTTGAAAATCCCGCTATTATTGCTTATCTTATGAAGGAGAATCAAGAGACCAAGGCTGCAGTGAAAAGCCTTGAAAATCAATTAAGTCAGATTGCAACCATTCCTAATCGTTTAGAAGCCAAAGACTCGAGGAAACTGCCATCTCAAACTATTAATCCCAAAGAGAATGTGAGTGCAATCACATTAAGGAGTGGGAAGGAGCTGAATATTGAAGTCCCAGCCAACGGAAACCAACCGAGTTCGCAGAAGGACAACCCCGATCGCGGTATAGAAAACGAAACTGAATCTGAGCGTTAGACAGAACCCGCAATCGCGGACCAAAACCGCGCCCGCGGGTCCCAACCCGAGCTCCCGGGTCCCTTCTCCGACAGATTCCAATGGTTACATTTGGCCTTCGTTTCCTCCCATGGATTCGCAAAAGCCCGCTCCACCATTTCCTAAGGAACTAAAGGAAACCAGGAGACCAGCCAACGGAAGGAAAATTTTGAAACCTTCTCCATGTGTGAGGTAAATGTTCCTTTACTTAAACTTGTTCAAAGTATTCCTCGTTTTGCAATGTTTCTAAAAGAATTATGTACTATTAAGAGGAAACAAAAAGAAAAAGGGAAGGTTCTGAAAATCAAACTTGTTGAGAATAGAGAAAATGTATCTTCCATGCTTCAAAGGCAATTGCCTAAGAAGTATGGAGATCCAGGGAGGTTTACTATTCCCGTTACTATTGGTGAGGCAAAAATTGAGCATTCTATGCTTGATTTAGGAGCATCCATACATGTCATGCCGCTTAGCATATATGAGCGGTTAGGTCTAGGGCCATTACAGGATTCAAATATTACTATTGAACTGGCTGACCACTCTAATGTGCATCCGAAAGGATTTGTGGAAGATGTCTTAGTGCAGGTGGACGGTTTAATTTTCCCGAAGGACTTTTATGTCCTGGAGATTGGTAAGGGAAGATACGACCCAATTTTACTATTGGGTCGTCCATTTATGAAGACGACAAGCGCCGTGATTGATGTTTCGAAAGGCCTATTATCTATGGCACATGAAGGAAAAAGGTCCAGTTCTAGATAGATGATGACCCGTTCTGAGCTATAAAAAGACGTCGGGCCAACGACGTTAAACAAAGGCGTTGCTCGGGAGGCAACCCGAGGTAAGTTTTTCTTTTCTTTTCTTTTTGTCTTTTTAGTTTAGTTTTTAGTTGTAAATTCGTTTTGGTTTTGTCGGGCTAACTTGCAGGTTAAAGTTTTATATCTCAAAGAAAGCAAAGCCAGAGGCCGCGGTTGGACCCGCGCTCGCAGTCCAGGAACCGCGTTCGCGGGTTGGCCCTGACGGAATTTAGTTTTTGTTTTTGGAAAAATAAAAAAAATATATAAAAAAGGTTATCGGGTGAAACCCCCGAAATAAAAGGCTTTTAGGTGAAACCCCTGAAATAAAAGGTTTTCAGATGAAACCCCCGAAAAAGTCCGAATGAGTACCAACCCGAGCCCAAAACAATACAAAAAAATCCCTTAGCCTTCTCAAAAATAAAAATTTACAATCCCCTCCCACATAACCTTTTTCTTCCTCCTTACAACTCCACCAAACACCAAAGTTCCACAAAATCACCACCACACACCATCTTCACCACCGCATCCCGCGCCTACCCCCGCGCACCACCAGAACCCGCACCCGCGGCAACATCCCGAGCTCGCGGCTCGCAGTCCTAGGCCCTTATGAGGTTTCGTGGTCGAGATTTGGATTGGAGATTTGACAATTTCGGCTTCAGATCTAATCGGTTAGTCTTCAATCTTGCCCTTGGAGTTTGATTATTGCTGTGTGGAGGTCGATTTACTGAAGTTTGAGAAGAAATTGAGGAAGGTTTAGGAGATCTCGGTGCACCATCATCGTGGACCTAGATCTGGTTTTCGCTGAACCGCGCTCCCCACTTACAACCTCGCTCGCGGTTGACCTTCTGACAAGGCCGCGCTCACGGATTAAAACCGCGCTCGCGGGTGAGTTTCTTCGCAGATCCGCGCCCATGTTTCCAACGTGCGCCCGCGGTTATCAGTTTCCGGGTAATATTTCTTTGATTCTGTTCTATATTCAGTATGGCATATTTTGGTTTATAGAATCTGACTGATGGACAGAGGGAGTTGTGGGATAAGTATGAGACTAGGAATTATGTGAGTACTAAGTTTTTTGACATCCCGACGTTGATTGATTTGGGATTTAGAGAGTGTACAGATCAGTTACTAGAGACTGGGGTTTTAGGTAGATTAAGTACTTTGCCTATTCCTACCTACAAAGGGATGACTATAGTGTTTCTGTCTGCATTCCGGTATGCTGATGGGGTTTTGAGTTTCCATGCTTGTGATAGAGTTTGTACTATATCCCGTGAACAGGCTTGTCTTATTTTTGGGATTACTTCACCAACTATTGAAGGGTGGAAGAGTATACTGACAGATGCCACATTCTTTGATTTTTGGTATGGACTTATTGGTTCCCCCTTTAACACCAATTCTGGGGAGACAAAAAGTAAGATTCCCCACCCTTGTGTGCGTCTGTGTCATAAGGTCCTAGCTATGTGATGTTGCACTTTTTAGTTTGTTTTTGTGGGTAGTTTTCTAGCTAGGATTGAGTCTTTTCTAGGTTTATTGTGTTGTCTTGAGTCATTTGTGTAGGTTTTCATATTATCTTAAGATATGGAGTTTGCATAAGTTTGTTTGATGTTTTGTAGGTATTTGGAGCGTTGAGGAGGAGATGTCTCGGTCTTTCAAGCTTTCTAGGAGGTGGTGTTAAAGCGGTCTTGAGGTGATGTTGATAGAAGAGTGAGAGTCCGTGCAATTGAGGATTCCAAAGGTGAAGATTTCAAAATCAAGGTGCTTTAGGAGGAGCTAAAGGAAGTCTTAGAAGGCCAAGAGCGATTAAGGAAGAAATATTGAAGAAGAACCAAGCTTTGGAGCAAGTTTTGAGCGAAGAAATGAAGAAACAAAGTGCTGCCCATGGTCGGAGACGACCCACACTTGGTCGGTGACGACCACTGCCGTGTGTGGCGGGATTGAAACTTGCACCTTAAGTTAGGTTTAGTAAAAGTTTTATTTATGGGCCTTTTTAAGATAGAATTTAGTTTCCTTATAGAGATATTTCTACCATTACATAAGGATCTCTAGGGTTTTATTTTTAGAGGGGACGTTGATGTTCGCATTTTTGGTATAGTTTTTGATAGGTTTTCTTTGCTTATTAGGATTAATTTTGTCTAGTTTAGGTTTGGTTTTGAGTAATTTTAGTTAGTTTTGCATAAATCTATGAAAAGAGTGGAATCTACGCTATTTTGTGTATTTTGCAGGTTTTAGCGAGGAAAGGAGCTAAAAGGAGCTAAATTTGGAGCATCACAGTGAAGGACGGGAAAGTGCAAGATTTAAGAAGTCAAGGCTCAAGAAAACGAGAGGAGGTGTTGAAGAAAACAAAACCCCAGGCTCGTTAACGAGGTTGTGAAGGGTCGTTAACGAGGCCACGAAGAAGCAGATTTCGGAGTATTATTTTATTATTCACCGATCTTGAGTGGGAATTTATTTCCGTATCGGTTGAGTATCTTTTTAGAATCTTTATGGGTTATTAGAATATGTATTTTAGGGTTTAAAATCTTTCTAGATTTTATTTCTATCTTTTAGAGATTGTTTCTATCTTTTTAGGAATGTTTTTATCTCTTAGCCTTTTTAGTTTTTTTAGGATTTTTTAGTATAAATACCCTTCTATCTAGCATAGAAAGGGGGGGCTTAATTTTGGAGTAGAATTTTAGAGATAGTTTTGGAGGAGATTTGGAGGAAGGCCGAAGGAGAGAGAGCCGGATCGGAAGTCGGTGACGAGGTTCGATAACGACGGTTTCCGAGGTTCGTTGATCGAGTTTGTTCGGTGATTGTTTTGTTTTGGTTTCCTTCTGAATCTCTGTAAGACGATATTTTTGTTATTAATTTAAATTTGATTTTTGTTTCAATGTGTGTTTTTATTGATGTTTTTAGTTTCTTAATCATGAGTAGCGAGTAGTCTATTTTTCTAGGGTCGGGGTTAAGCCCGGCATAGTCGAGCATGTTTTGATGAGTAAGATTGTGTGTTGAATGCCTTTTATCTTTATTTAGATTGTTTGTTGTGCTTAATACCGAAACGGAAGTTGAGGTAATTTGAGTTTTAACTTGATTGAAAGAGAAAGTTAGTAACTTGAAGGTTGATATTGTTTGAAAACGAAAGTTTCAAGCTTTAGATCCAAAACAAGCAATTGAGTGAGTTAGTTTATGAAAATAGATTAATTTACTTGTTAAGTCAATGAAAGTTGATGACTCTATCTATTTAAAGGCATGATCTTATCTTCTTACGAATTCTTATGCTTGGCTATGTTGTGGTGTCCCTTATCCTAGATTTGTGTTTTAATTGAATTATTTCTGATAAATCTTCGTTGCTGAATACTTGCTTCGGTACCGAGTATTAATTAGAATTTTATTAGGTCGTTAATTGGTATTTTTGTGTTCGGTGGTTCGGTAACGATCCTGACAAGGTCGTTAACGAGGCATCTCGTGAGTGTTTTGTTTGATTTTATTTGATTTTTATTAGATTAATAGACAAACAACCTTGCTTCCTGTGGAACGATCCTGACTCCACTGTACTCAGCGGGGTCTTGACTTATAAATTAATTTGTTGTCAAGAAACCCTACCAACAAATTCGCGCCGTTGCCGGGGAAGCAACGAGTTGTTAGTTTATCTTTGGGATCGGGACTAGCCCGACCCCATTTTTGTTTTTAATTTTTGTTTTCTTTGTTTGTTTTCTCAGTGTATGCCGGTAGGACGAAGAAGGCTTCAGTTTGATAGCTCCAGTTATTACTCAGAACCCGAACGTTCCCTGCACCGACGACTCCGAGAAAACCGAGCCATGGCCACAGCTGAAGAGATGGCTCGAGAGTTAGAGATCCTCCGGACCCAGATGGAGGCATTGAAAGCCGAGAAGAGCTAAACGCCTATCCAAGGAATGCCAAGCAATACATGCATCCGGAACTGAGGGAGCGCACCAAAAGGTGGCATGACCGGAAATTGGTGCCCAAAACTTACCACATCGGCGATAAGGTACTTCTCTTCAACTCTAGACTCCGACTATTCCCAGGAAAGCTAAGGACACGATGGAGTGGGCCATTTGTGGTTCATCACATTTATCCTCACGGAGCAGTAGAGTTGACTGATAACCGAGGCGTCATTTTCAAAGTTAATGGACACCGATTGAAGAAATTCCATGAGCAGCCTGATCTAGATGAGGAGATAAGAGTCACTATGGCTCTAACACCACAATACTAGCAAGAGAACTCGTCGGGATAACGACGTTAAACATAGCGCTTACGGGAGGCAACCCGCTTTCTAGAATAGGTTTAGTTTATTTTAATTTTTTATTTTTATTTTTATTTTTATTTTTAGATTATGTCTTAGCTTTCTTTTACTTTTCTTTTTAATTTTAAATAGGATAGA
The DNA here is from genome assembly GCA_964016875.1 of Fallopia convolvulus. NCBI lineage: Eukaryota > Viridiplantae > Streptophyta > Magnoliopsida > Caryophyllales > Polygonaceae > Fallopia > Fallopia convolvulus. The sequence continues at coordinate 60,944,812 of OZ024719.1, forward strand.
AATAAGATTTTTTTTGAGCTAACAAGATTTCAGGAAAAAGGGGGTCGAAAATTCACTCAAGGAGGCCACGGTGGCTCGTTAACGACCCACCCAGGGTCGTTAACGACCCGGTTCGGACGACCCGATTCGTCACAATACGGGGCAGGTAAGTAATTCTAACCTAGTTAATTTTTTCTAACCCTAGCCGCCACCCCCCTCTATCCTTACCCCTCCTATAAAAACCCTTCAACCCCTCCCAAAATTCTACCACAATCTCTCCCACATTCACTCTCAAACCCAAAACTCTCTCAATTCCTTTACCTTCTCTCCCACCGAGTCGGAAATCCCACGCTAACGACCACCGGAGACACCATCGTTACCGTAGTTCGGAAGCCATTCACCGTCGACGACGAGCTCGTTAACTACCCCGATTCCGACCCTTGTTCTTTTAATTCTCAGTTCTCCGGTATGATTTCTAAACCCCTGCTTGAAATTGCATGATTGATTATCTATAGGGTTAAATTTCATATCTTGAATCATAATTTTTAGGGAGATTGATGAGCATGCCTTAAATTACGTTCTAAAAATTCTTGATTGTGCTTAGTGGTTCATGTTTTAGGTAAGAGTATTCATGATAGATTAGCTATTGTAACCCTTTAGTTAAGAAAGCATGAATTTTTCTTGTTCTAGAACTAAAAACTCGAACTTTGCATGTCAAAATTCCGGGAAATTTTTAGCATGTTCGGGATGGGTAATTGAGTAAGTATGGGGTGCTTTTACCCAATGAGGGAATTGTGGAGAGTAATAGAAGAATGCATGCTTGATTTGTGCTGAATTAAAGGTAGATTTAATTTCGGAAATTTCTGGTTTTGCTCTCGGCAGGTCGTTAACGACCCACCCAGGCTCGTTAACGACCCTGCACTTCATAGATGATCGATCCGAGCCCAGACTCGTGAACAACCCAATTGGGTAGTTTATGAATAATTCCGAGGTTAATTTTGAGACCAAGTATGGGGTCTCGTACCTATTATTTTTGGAGTGGATCTTATCTTGGAAAATTTTCGATTATTTTGTAGGATCCATGGCCAGTTCAAGCAGACCCGCTACCCGAGCCCAGAAGAAGAGGAGGAACCACAGGTCTCCATCTCCACCCCGGGTGGACGATGTGATTTTGAGCAGTCAGAGCCAAGTACGGCGCTACCGGGATTTTTTGGAGAAGGACCATTACACCCGATGGTTCTCAAAGTCTAGCGCCGTCTCTACGGGCATCTACACGGATGTCAAGGACGCCTTCATCATCCTTGGGGCCGCACACTTATTGAAGCAAGAGAGCTTGCCACATTATCCGGCCCTCACATCCGAGTTCTTGGCCACCTTGGAGACCAACTTCTCGTCGAAGATCTCACCAGGACGCATTCGGTTCCGGCTCGGTAACGAGGACCGTGACTTCACCATGGCGGAGTTCAATGCAATCTTGGAGCTCCCAAACCCGTCTAGAGACTATAGCTTGAAGGACTACCGAGTGACCCGCACTTGGAGCTACATCACCGGAGAGGTTCAATCCTACACTGCGGCGCTATCCGGGGCAACCATAGTCAACCCCATCTTCCGGATTATCTTGAGAGTCCTCGCCGCAACATTTTGGCCGAAGAAGGAGTTGAACTGGTCTACAAGGACGGAGGTCCCTTGCTTCCGCACCATCCTCTTCGAGGAGCCCGACCCCTTGAATTTGGGGTACCAATGGCTCTACTACGTCGAGAAGTCCCATAAGTCCAAGGAGGTGTGGTGTGGCAATTTGGTTAGCCTCTTGGCTAAAAATCTTGGAGTGGATCTCACCCGTTACACACCGGCCCACGCTCAACTCCTCAACAAGAATTATTGGTATAGTGCCGGGATTTTCGTGCAAGCCGAGGGAGGCTACAGGTGAAGGTTCGAGATCAAGTAGTCATACCTTCCCTCGACATGTACGAGCTACTCTACGTACCGAATTGGTACGAAGTGTGGACAGGCCAGCCTTACCCATTGGAGCCAAAACCGGAGGATGAGCTCTCACTTCGGCCATGTCAACCCGGTTTGACCGAGACGATGTGGACGAATATGAAGAAGAAGATGAGCAAGAGGATACCGAGGTCGTAGGCAATGACACCGAGGAAGCCGACACCGAGGGCGGCACTGAGGAGCTCAACTTTACAGAAGAAGACATGGAGACGGAGGAATTAGGAGGCAACATCTTCGTCGACGAGCCAACCAGGGTCGTTAACGACCATTTCCAGCCACCGCCCAACACTGTTAACGAGGCAACCAGCTTCGTTAACGAGGTGCCGCAAGCTCCTGTCGACCCTCCACCAGCTCCTGTCGACCCTCATGCATATGGCTTAATGCCTTACAACTCGGTGATGTATCAAGACCATTTCCAGCCTCACTACCCACCACCTCCTCAGCCCGAGTACGCAGGATCGAGCATACCACCACCATGGGCCGAGGATCTTTCTGCACGGATGCAGCAGCTTCACCTTCAGATCGATCACATTCATCGGAGGATGGATAGATGGGAAACCGTCTATTCCGCTCGCATGTCGAGGGAAGACGAGCGGCAACGTCAGAGAGAGGCAGAGGATGCTGAGCGTTGGAGGACGATGTATGACTTCATGGGGAACTTTGAGCACTATTTTCCTCCACCGAACCGTTGATCAAGCTCAAGATGAAGTTTCCTTTCCTTGTTTCCACTTTTGTAAGTTTTATGTCTTTCTTTTTTCTTTTTAATTTTTTTGTTTTCTTTTCTATTTCTTTTCCCTCTTCTTCTTATTTTTCTTACAGTGGGGACACTGTAATTTTAAGTATGGGGTGGGAAGAAAGTAGAAAAATTATGTTCTAGGTGTTTTTGTGTAGTTGTTATTTCTTTTATACTGAAAAAAAATCGAAAAAAAAACCAAAAAAATTTGAAAAATTTGAAAAATACAAAAAGAGTTTAGAATTGATAGATATCCCTTCTTAAAGTTCTATGATAGAAATCACTAGTTTAACCATATAATTCCTTACAAATATGTCTTTGAAAGTATAGCCGGATTCTTAAAAATTGAAATTATTGTTTTTAGAAAAGAATAGCATTAGATGAAATTGAGCACATATACTTTATAGCATAGATAATGCAATCCAACAAAAATCTACCTTGTAAGTTATTTTTGGCCTTATAAGGAGAACATTTATAAATCCCTCTTCTTTTTTGTGTGATATACTCTCCTTATGCATATTATCTCTTGGAATTGTGATGGTTATCTATTTCTTGAGACCCTTATAAGATTTTTAGTTCATTACTTGTGAAGATCATATGATAGAGAACTTATTTTTATGAGCCCTATTATCCCCTGTCTACCTTTACATTATTCCTTCTTTTGACAACCAATTTTGGCCTGAAACCTTTTATTTTTAGCTCCACAAAAATTGTTCCCTAGCCAAGATAAGCTTGACCCTATCCGGGAATTAGCACTTTGATTGGAGATGTAAAGTTTTGTGTTTTGTTGAAAAGAAAAGAGTTTCTATTTGCTTGAATTGAAGGGTGTTTGGGAAGGGTAGATTTGGAAGTCTCCGGTTATTACATGTAAGAAAGGTCTCTTGATAAAAGATGCACAATTAAGTTTTAAGGGACGAAATGTATACGGTGGATCGTTAACGACCCGGATGTGGGTTCGTTAACGAGGCAGCGAGAAAGAGGAAAAAAATAAATGAAAAAAAAAGAAGAAAAAAAAGAGAAAGAAAGAGGAAAAGTTGAAGTGCATTTGTGTTTAAAGATAATATCAAGAGATTCTTTTATTTTTGGTTATGAGACTTTCTAGGATAATAAAGGGTGAGTGAGAATAAGTGCATAATGTTAAGTAAGTTTGGTATGTTGTTATATGAGAGTTTTGATGTTATGTGTGAGTTTTTAGGAGTCGTTGATTCTGGATATTATTAGCACCACATGACCAAAATATTTCCATGCCTTATTGTCTTTACCAAGCCCCATTACAACCCGACCGAATAGAAGCTTCTATGAAGTTTTTCATTGAGCCTAAGTTCTCTTGATGATTCTTTGCTTGTTTTGACAAATCTTGGATGGAGAGTATTGGTGATATAAGTTCCAATTTCTATGAGTTTTTGTATATAGGATGAGTTGAGAGATTGAAATTATAAGCCCAAACACATGAGAGTTGAGTGAAACACATTATATCCCTTGAGAGGTTGGATTGTATTATCTTATGTCTATTTAAGTGCATATATGTGTAAGGATGTTAATAGTCTTTTGCTATAATTTTCTTATGTGTAGATGTTGTTTTTTGAAGATGGCTATGTCTTGATAAGCATGAATTGTTTTGGTTTTGGTTAGTATCTTGATTATTGCTTGAGGACAAGCAAGTCTAAGTATGGGGTATTTTGATGTTCGCATTTTTGGTATAGTTTTTGATAGGTTTTCTTTGCTTATTAGGATTAATTTTGTCTAGTTTAGGTTTGGTTTTGAGTAATTTTTTAGTTAGTTTTGCATAAATCTATGAAAAGAGTGGAATCTACGCTATTTTGTGTATTTTGCAGGTTTTAGCGAGGAAAGGAGCTAAATTTGGACCATCACAGTGAAGGACGAGAAAGTGAAAGATTTAAGAAGTCAAGGCTCAAGAAAACGAGAGGAGGTGTTCAAGAAAACAAAACCCCAGGCTCGTTAACGAGGCTGTGAAGGGTCGTTAACGAGGCCACGAAGAAGCAGATTTCGGAGTATTATTTTATTATTCACCGATCCTGAGCGGGAATTTATTTCCGTATCGGTTGAGTATCTTTTTAGAATCTTTATGGGTTATTAGAATATGTATTTTAGGGTTTAAAATCTTTCTAGATTTTGGAGTATTAGTTTATTGAAGTTTTTAGTTTCTTAATCATGAGTAGCGAGTAGTCTATTTTTCTAGGGTCGGGGTTAAGCCCGACATAGACGAGCATGTTTTGATGAGTAAGATTGTGTGTTGAATGCCTTTTATCTTTATTGAGATTGTTTGTTGTGCTTAATACCGAAACGGAAGTTGAGGTAATTTGAGTAACTCACTCAATTGAAAGAGAAAGTTAGTAACTTGAAGGTTGATATTGTTTGAAAACGAAAGTTTCAAGCTTTAGATCCAAAACAAGCAATTGAGTGAGTTAGTTTATGAAAATAGATTAATTTACTTGTTAAGTCAATGAAAGTTGATGACTCTATCTATTTAAACGCATGATCTTATCTTCTTACGAATTCTTATGCTTGGCTATGTTGTGGTGTCCCTTATCCTAGATTTGTGTTTTAATTGAATTATTTCTGATAAATCTTCATTGCTGAATACTTGCTTCGGTACCGAGTATTAATTAGAATTTTATTAGGTCGTTAATTGGTATTTTTGTGTTCGGTGGTTCGGTAACGATCCTGACAAGGTCGTTAACGAGGCATCTCGTGAGTGTTTTGTTTGATTTTATTTGATTTTTATTAGATTGATAGACAAACAACCTTGCTTCCTGTGGAACGATCCTGACTCCACTGTACTCAACGGGGTCTTGACTTATAAATTTATTTGTTGTCAAGAAACCCTACCAACAGACATTTTTTGGAGGCTTTGAAGACGACGTTATTTGTGGAGAACGGAACAAGTTGCAAGTTGGATTTCTAGGTTACTTTTATTCCAAGCTCTTGGACAATTTTTAGGGAGACTTGGAGGTTTGCTTGAGATTTGTAAGTTTTCTTTTGAAGTCGAAGTTTGTTTGGATTTGAATTATGTCTTCTCTTTTGTCTATGATCATTGATTGTCTCATGGATCGTGAGTAGTCTACTTTTCTAGGGTTGGGGTGAAACCCGACGAGTTGTGCATGATTAAAGCGTGAATGTTTGATTAAACCATCTCTTTTGAATCTCTATCCTTTATTCTCTTGTTTGCTATCAATTCCTTGATGAAAATTGAGGCATGTTCAAGTTTATGATTGAATTGAAAGATTGAATTATGAATTTGGATAATATTTGGTTGAAAACGAAGGTTGAAACCTTTAGGAAACAATTAGGGTTGCAAGTTTAGATCTTTATGAAAGTTGAGATTTTTACTTGATTGTTCATGGCGAAAGTCATTCATGAGATTAATATGGGTTGATTTTGATTCATGTTTGCATGCATAGCTTGTCGTGGTGAATCCTTCGCTCTAGATCTCTTTTAATTTGATTTTTCGAAGTTTTCTTATTACCCGGATAGGTCGGTTACGACCCTCTTCTAGGTTGGGGCCGAGCTCTTTGTTTGTCCAGAGCTCTGCTGTGTTTGTGTCGAGTTGTTGGTCGGTTACGACCTGTTGTGGGTCGGTGCCGAGCGCCTGCTTGTGTGTTTTGTTTGCTTTGTTTTCTTTTGTTAGGATTAGTAGCTATACGTAGATTCTTCTATCTCCCGTGGACGAACCTGACCTCCCTGTACTCAACGGGGTCTTGATTATAAATTTATTTGTTGTCAAGAAACCCTCTCAACAAATTGGCGCCGTTGCCGGGGAGTTAGTTTAGTTTCTTTATCTAGTTATTTATCGGGTTTGGGAATAGCCCATACCCTTTTGTTTTTTCTAATTCGTTTTCTTGTGATTGTGTTGCAGGTGTATGCCCTCTAGTTCACGAAGGGGAATCGACCTTTTTCCTTTTGATTCCGAACTTGAGAGAACCCTTCTCCGCAGGCTACGAGAACGAAGAGAAATGGACGGCACTGAGGACCTTGCTCGCCAAATGGCTGACCTTCGCATTCAGATGGAAGGTATTCAAAGGGAACGAGATGCTCAAGCAGCTACTGCTACCCGTCTTCAGGAACAACTCGATGCTATTCCGCGTAATGCAAAGCAGTACATGCATCCTGAATTTAAAGTTCCCGAATCTGCTATTGTGCTACGTACTATCGAGCAAGCTTTTGAGATAAAGTCACACTTCATCACTCTTATCAAAAGGTCTCAATTTGAAGGCAAGCCCACCGAGTGTCGTATGGAGCACATCAAGAAATTCACTGACCTCTGTGATACTATTGACGTTGATCATGTATCGCTTGAATATGTGCTTTTGAAAGCATTCAAATGGTCTTTGGCCGGAAAGGATCTTACTTGGCTTGAAAGTTTACCCTCCAGATCGATTACTACATGGAATGCTCTACATGATCAGTTTCTGACAAAGTTCTTTCCGCCGGCTAAGACTACAGAGTTAAGAAAGCGCATCACTTCTTATCATCAACTTCCCAATGAGACTTTTGTGGAAACTTGGGAGCGGTTTAAGGAACTTCTTCGGCAATGTCCAACTCATGGACAACCTCCTTATGTACTTCAAGAAATATTCTTCCAGGGAATTAATGTTGCTACAAAAGATCGGATCAACCTCCATACCGATTGTGGGTTCATTGAGATGGATCCCGATCAAGCTTGGTCCTTGTTGGACAAACTCACCAACTATGATGCAATGTATGGCACCCAACAAGCCATCAAAGTTCCACAGAAGAGACTTTATGATCCTAATGCTGAGCCGATTGATCCAGATGTGAGGTTCCAATTTATGCAAGATGAGATAAACCGGCTCAAGAAGCAAGTAGGCCACTACAAGTCCGTCGCTCAACCTTGTCAAGAATGTGGTTCACATGCTCATCCTACTTCTTCTTGCACAAACGTGGAACAAGTCCGAGCCGCCGAGGCTTATGCAGAGGCAAATTATAATAGAGAACCCTATCGTGGCCAAAACAATGCTTATCCAGCGAGGAACAACAACAATTTTTCTCAATGGAACAACAATGGCTACGGTCAAGGTTTTCAAGCACCACCACAAGAGAAAAGAGCCCCTCCCTATAGACCTCCCGGTTTCCAAGAGCCACCATCTTGGGCTCAAGGACTCCTTGAAGGAATGAATGGCATCCGAACCGATCTTAAAGGAGTGCACAATCAATTGGGAGACTTCGAAGCTTGGAGGAAGGAGGTGAACTCAAAACTTGGTGATTTAGCAGCTCAAACTCCACGACCTCAAGGGCGACTACCGGGACATTCTGATGGAAATCCGAGAGGTCAAATTGCTGCAATCCATCTGAGAAGCGGAACGAAGTTGCCGGATCGAGAAACAAGAGAAGATGAGGACCGTCCAAGCACGGAGGAGGTTGTCACCGACCCACCCAGGGTCGTGGCCGACCCTCCTCCCACTTCAGACAGGGTCGTTACCGACCCACCCAGGGTCGTGGCCGACCCTCTCCTCGGAACTCTCCCATCCGTTCCTTCTACATCAACAACAAAGGTGCTTCCGTTCCCATCCAAGAAAGTTAAGGATTCCACGGAGGGCAAATTCAAGCGTTTTGTGCAGGTTCTTCAAGGGCTTAACATCACTATTCCTTTTGCCGAAGCTTTGAATGAGATGCCCGCTTACACCAAATTTCTTAAAGAAATCTTGTCCAAGAAGCGGTCGATGTCCGAATTAACTGATGAAGTACGATCTCTAGAGCTCCCGGAGAAACTCGGTGATCCGGGTAAATTTGCAATTACTATTGGCATAGGTGCCCATCGCTTTAAAGCTTTATGTGATCTTGGTGCATGTGCTAGCCTTCTTCCTCTCTCTATATGGTCCAAAACAAATATGGGCCCTTTGGTCCCGGTGAATATGAAGCTTTATATGGCAGACGGTTCTGGTGTGATGCCAACTGGAGTTGTCGATGATTTTCCTATTCAAGTTGGCAAGTTCTTTGTGCCTAATGATTTTATTGTCATGGAGATGCCGGAAGATTCTGTCGTCCCGATCATTCTTGGGCGACCTTTTCTTGCAACCGCCGGAGCCATTATTGATGTGAATAAAGGCCTCCTAACTTTTGAAATTGGCAATGAGGTGGTTGAGTTCCGGTTCAATCCAACGGTGAAGGAAACCGGTGAAGCTATGGAAGTGAAGATGTTGTACACCCGCTCGGATTACATTGATTGTGAAGATCCGATTGAACGCTTGTTTGGAGCTTGTACAAGTAAAGCTGAAACCGAGGAGGAAATTGCAGGGTCGGTACCGACCATATCCAGGTCGGCACCGACCACATCCAGCTCGGCACCCACCCCTATTCCGATTGTTGTTGAGGATTTTATGCTTGCCTCTTGCTCGGTGACGACCCACTTATGGTCGGAACCGACCCTTTTGGAGGCGGATGATAATGCTTACTTTGAAGAGCTTTTCAAAATGGAGAAGGTTGAGGACATTGTAACACCACCACCACCGACTCCAGAGCTTAAGACTCTCCCGGCGTCTTTGAGGTATGAGTTTCTTGGCCCTAATTCCACTTTTCATGTGATTATTAATGCTAACCTTAATGCGGAAGAAGTTGGAAAGTTGTTGAATGTTCTTAGGACTCATAGGAAGGCCATTGGATACTCACTTGAGGATTTGAGTGGCCTCTCACCTTCTTTATGTATGCATCGTATTTTCCTTGAGGAAAGACACAGGCCAACCATAGAGCACCAAAGGAGGCTTAATCCGAACATGAAGGAAGTGGTAAAAAAGGAGATCTTGAGAATGCTCGATGTAGGTATCATCTTTCCAATTTCGGATAGTAAGTGGGTAAGCCCCGTTCATGTTGTGCCTAAAAAGAGTGGTCTTACTATTGTTGAGAATGAAAAAGGCGAGTTAGTTCCCACTAGGACTACAACTAGTTGGCGTATGTGCATTGACTATAGAAAGCTAAATAGCGCCACTAGAAAGGACCATTTTCCCTTGCCTTTTATTGACCAAGTGCTAGAGAGATTAGCTTTGCATGATTATTTTTGTTATCTCGATGGCTATAGTGGTTTTTGGCAGGTTCTGATACATCCCGATGATCAAGAGAAAACCACCTTCACGTGTCCTTATGGCACATTTGCCTATAGGAGGATGCCATTCGGGCTTTGCAATGCCCCGACCACCTTTCAACGGTGTATGATGGCCATCTTCTCCGACATGATTGAGGACATTGTGGAGGTATTTATGGATGATTTTTCGATTTACGGTACCACTTTTGACTCTTGCCTTGCCAATCTTGCTAGAGTACTTAGGAGATGTGAGGAGACTAACCTAGTGCTTAATTGGGAAAAGTGTCACTTTATGGTTCAAGAAGGAATTGTTCTAGGTCATGTTGTGTCAAAAAGGGGGATTGAGGTTGACAAAGCTAAAATTGAATTAATTGAAAAATTGCCACCCCCTTCCTCAGTGAAAGATGTTAGGAGCTTTTTAGGACATGCCGGGTTTTATAGGAGGTTTATTCAAGATTTCTCTAAGATTACCAAACCGTTAACTAACCTATTAATGAGGGATGTTGTGTTTGAGTTTTCTTCCGAGTGTCTTGCAGCTTTCCACAAGATCCGGGATGCACTTGTGTCGACACCTATCATGCAACCTCCGGATTGGACCATTCCCTTCGAGATCATGTGTGATGCTAGTGATTACGCTGTGGGCGCAGTCCTTGGGCAAAGAAGAGAGAAGAAGCTACATGCTATCTATTATGCGAGCAAGACACTAGATGAGGTTCAAAGCAAATACACTACCACGGAGAAGGAATTCCTGGCCGTTGTGTTTGCTTTTGAGAAGTTCCGGTCATACTTGGTGGGTTCCAAGGTAATCGTCTACACCGATCATGCAACCATCCGTTATCTTATGGATAAGAAGGACGCCAAACCGAGATCGCTCCGATGGATGCTCCTATTGCAAGAATTTGACCTTGAAATAAGGGATAAGAAAGGAGCGGAAAATCTTGTGGCGGATCACCTTTCTCGGTTACCCATTGAGCACATCAAGGAGTTCGACGATTCAATTCCCATCAATGACTCTCGCCCGGACAAAATTCTAATGAGTAATGAAGTCTTACGGATCGAGCTCAGAAATCCTGGGTCGGAGACAACCCATCCTGGGTTGGAGACAACCATTCTTGGGTCGGAGACGACCATTCTTGGGTCGGAGACGACCATTCTTGGGTCGGAGACGACCGTCCATATGCAGAAATGGGCTGACACCGAGCTGGATAGCATGGCACCGACCCTCACCACGACCGATCCAGGTCAGTCTTCTAACTCTTCTTGTGTGTTTACCACTATTCTTCACTCTTCTCCTCCCATTCTCTCTTGCCACTCTGTATATGCTATTCAAGGGGCGAAAACCCCTTGGTTTGCGGATTTTGCTAACTATGTTGTAGGAGGCATTATCCCGGATGGATTGACTTCCCAGGCCAAAAACAAGTTCCTCCACGACGTCAAACAATACTATTGGGACGATCCCTACCTTTTCAAACAAGGGAGTGATCATATCTTTAGGCGTTGTGTGCCGGACGATGAGATAGAAGGAGTAATCCGACATTGTCATACTCTTCCAACGGGCGGCCATGCTAAGGGATTCAAGACCACCACAAAAATTCTTCAAAGCGGATTCTATTGGCCCACCCTCTTCAAGGATGTTCATGCCTATGTCACGGCTTGTGATGAGTGTCAGCGTGCGGGAAATATCACATGGAGGAATGAGAACCCACTCACAGGAATGCTAGAAGTTGAGCTTTTTGATGTATGGGGAATTGATTTCATGGGACCCTTCCCCTCTTCGGGTCCCTACAAGTACATCCTCGTAGCGGTTGACTACGTTTCTAAGTGGGTCGAGGCCATTGCCACAAGAACTAATGATGCACGAGTGGTGGCCAAGTTTATGAAGTCCAACATCTTTTCCCGTTTGGTGTTCCCCGAGCCCTTATTAGTGATGGCGGTTCTCACTTCATTGAGCGGAGTTTTGAGGCACTTTTGACTAAGTATGGGGTCCTACACAGGGTGGCAACTCCTTACCATCCCAAAACTAGTGGTCAAGTAGAGATCTCCAACCGGCAAATTAAAAACATCTTGGAGAAGACGGTTTCCCGCTCAAGGAAGGATTGGGCTTCCAAGCTAGATGATGCACTTTGGGCGTACCGCACCGCCTACAAGACGCCACTCCGTACTACTCCTTACAATCTTGTGTATGGCAAGTCATGCCATTTGCCCGTCGATCTCGAACACAAGGCTCTATGGACTCTCAACGAGCTCAACATGGATCTTGACGAGGCCGGAGCAAAGAGATTTATGGACTTGCAAGAATTGGAGGAGTTAAGGCTTAAGGCGTATGAGAATGCCAAGATTTACAAAGAAAGAACCAAGAAATGGCATGATAAGAAGCTCATCCGGAAGACCTTCAACAATGGTGATCAAGTACTCCTTTTCAACTCTAGACTTCGACTTTTCCCCGGAAAATTACGATCTAGATGGAGTGGACCATTCATAGTTCACCACATCTACCCACATGGAGCGGTCGATCTCATAGATGAGAATGGAGGGATTTTTAAGGTCAACGGGCATCGATTGAAGAAATAGTATACAAGGGCCGAACCCGATGAGGAAATCCGAGCCACATGGGCTCTCACATCTTCTGACTAAACTTAGGTACTCCACGTCTAGCTAAAGACGTTAAATTAAGCGCTTACGGGAGGCAATCCGCTCTTTCTTTTTCTTTTTTTTCTTTTGTTTTTAGACCTTTTAAGCTTAATTTCTTTTGATTTTCTTAGTTTAGAATAGGTAGGATTTTTGTTTTGGTTCTCCACTATAGTTTTGTAGGGATACGAGAACGGCGGAAGAGGACAGAGAGGGTCGAAATGCTCGAACAATAGGAAAAGAAAGGGCGCTGAGGGTCGTCTCCGACCTATTTTTGGGTCGTCACCGACCCCTTCCAAGCAAAAATGGTAAAATTTTCAGAAAATTGGAAATTGCAGGTAAGTCCCTAAACTTTTACCTCTTTTAACCCTACCCCCTCCCCTCTTTTTCTCCCCCACACCTCTGACCCCCTCCCTCCTCAAAACTTCATAGCTTCCATCCCACTCTCTTTGCCTCTCAAACCTCACAAATCCTCCATCCCCACCCCAAATCTACCAAAATTTTTCCTTGTGATACACAAACCCTCCAATTCCTCCACCAAAAACCGGAAAATCCGCCCTTTCCCACAATTTTTCAATTTTTGGAACCACTTTAGTGCTCGTCTACGACCCCCGTCTACTTTCATTCCTCTATTTTTGCTCATCTTTGGTATGTTTCTCTACTCCTTTGATCTTATATTCAAGTTTACTTGATTTACGTTTGAAGGATTAGTTGAAAACCTAGGTTTCGGATGTTCTTGAGTTTAAATATGGAAGTTTGGGTTGTTTGCATGCTTAAGTGGTTAGATCTACATGATACCATGATTAATTGAGGGTTGTATGTGGAATTTTTGATGCATACTTGGTTGTTTGGTTGATTGTGAGAGTATTAGAATTTTTTTCGGAATTTTTGGTACTCATTCCAAGGACATCGGGCTGAAATTGTGGGCTTGCTCTTGCCCGAAATGGTCGGTGTCGACCCACCAGGGGTCGGTGTTGACCCACCAGCGTCCTTTTGCGGGTATTTGCTCGGCACCACGCCTCCAAGGGTCGGTTACGACCCCGGTTGACTAGTATTCCCCATTTCATGCATGCTTATGGAGCCACTTTTACCATGATTTGAGTGCTTTTAAGCATGATCTTTCCCTCTACTTACCTAGTCTTCATGATTAAGCATGCTAGGTTGAGATTCTTTCTAAATTTGAGCATGTTTCTTTGACTAAGTATGGGGTACTTCTTCGGGAGGTGACATGTGTGTCCTTTGTTTTGGCATTGTTCTTTAAAACTATGGCGATTATCTTGGAAGCTTGAATGTTTTGTAGGACAATGGCTTCTTCTTCTCGTCACCCCGCCAAGAAGCACAAGAAACACAAGCAAAAGGTGGATAGTGTGGTCTTTGACGATGAGGAGCAAAAGGCACGGTTTCTTGAAATGTGGCAAGGGGATGTTAGTGTACGAGCTTATCATAGAGAGGGCGCATTGAAGATTGGTTTTCATAGGGAGGTGCTTGAGGCTTTCTCTTAGATTGGAGCTCAACATCTTATTGTACATCCTATTGAGGAGCATTATGTGGCGCTCACATGTGAGTTCATGTCCAACTTCCGCTTGTACCGGCATGAAACCGACTGACGATGAGCATTAAAAAATTGACCCATGAAGAGAGGCATTGAAACCGACTTGCCGAGTTGTGGTTGTAGATGGTTCTAGAAGATGATTGATGAGTGGAATTGAGTTTAGGATCGATCGATCTTCTGACCGAATCTGACGATGTTGATCGCGTTCTAGGGTTTCTATGTGATTGTAATTCCTTCGTGATTGATTAGGGATTTGGAATTTGTGAATATAATTATTTATCGAGTTGAAGCTCGCGAATCTGTTTATTGTGAAATTAGTATGAAGTTGATGAGGATTAGTGAATTGGTAATGAACAATTGAATTGGTTGAAAATTTGATTAAGATAGTGAAGTAGTGAGAAAGAAGGCTACGGAAAATTTTGGTCAAAATTGGACTTTACAACCACACCTTTCAACTCGGCAATAGGGACCATGAGATGAGCATTAAAAAATTCAACCACCATCTTGGCTTCCGTGCCCCTTCCGGAGCATATACCACATCGAGTTTTCCCACCAAGGATTTGTGGCATTATCTTACCGGCAAGGTTGACTTCCCCACCAACCACCTTCCCGGTAAATTCATTGCTAGTCCGGTTTTCTGGATTATCCTACGCATCCTTGGCTCCACAATTTGGCCAAGATATGAGCTCTCACGTCCACACAAGCAAGAAGTTGCATGCCTTTCTACCATGCTATTCGAGCCAACCATTCACATGAATTTGGGGTTTGAGTTTGCTAATGCCGTCATCAACCACCAAGCCCTCAAGACTCACACTAGTACCTATTTTTGTTGGCTTGTGGCTCTCCTTGCTATGTCCCTGAAAGTTAATCTTTCCGCCTACTCCTCAAGAAAAGTCATTGCTATGGATGTGAGGTACTTCTTGAATGCTAAGGTTCTTGCTCAATCTTTTGTTGGTTTCATCAACAAGTTCTATATCAGCACAAATGAGACTCATGATGTAGTTCTTACCCCGGAAAACCTTGAGCTTTTCTAGCGCCCTAATTGGTATGATGTGTGGGCACCCGCTCCTTATCCTTTGGTGCCAAATGTCCGGCGTGATCAAAGAATTAGACGTCAGCCCAACCGATTTCCAAGAGCCGAAATTGACCCACTAAGAGAGGCATCCTCCGAGTCGGAATCACCACGGGCACACACTGAGGAGGTCGGTGACGACCATCAGGAGGTCGGTATCGACCCACCAGTGGACGGCTTCTACCACAACCAGCCCGGTGTCGACCCGATGGATTTCACAATGAGGCCTCGGTCTGACATGGTTCCTTACTACTCCCGTCCCTATGGCTTTGCTGGGTTCCGACGGCTCTCATTTTCAAGGACAAGGCACATATCATACTGGTTCAAGTTTGGGTGGCAATCCCGATATATCTCTTCTTTCCGCTAAGATGGATGCCCTTATGCTTCACCAACACCATCTTTATGGGGCGCTTAACCACCACCACAACCAATTTGTCAACCACCAACATGAGCTTAGGGATTTCCGCATTGAGTATTATGAAGATCACAAGGAGGATGTTGCAAGATGGAATGCTCAAGCGGATTTCAACCATTGGTTGGGGCAACACCTCTTCCAAGCCCAACCACCTCCTCACCCTCCTCAAGAATGATTCTCCTCCTTTGCCAACGCTTCAAAATGTGTCCAAGTTAGTTTCTCTTTCCTTTCTCTTTACTTTCTTAATCAATGGGGACATTGATGTTTAAGTATGGGGTGGATTGGGAGATTACTTGTTTAAGTTACTTGTTTGAGTCATGTGTTGTTTTGTGTTTTTGTTTGAGTTATGTTTGAGTCTTTTGCTTTAATTTTAGATGGATAAATGCCCTATTGCTTAGATGTTATAGGATGGAAATTGCTTGCATCATCATGTAAATCCTTTAACATGCTTTAAGGAATTGCCTAAACCATGATTTTGCTTTTTGAATTTTGAGCTTATAATGGATATTGAGCATGCATATTTCTAAGTGAAAGCAATCCAACAAAATTTGAATCTAAGTGAGATATATTTTTGGCCTATAAAGGATGTACATTTTTTTACTCCTTTCTCTTTCATGTGTGAATTTCTCTTCCGAATGCAATATACCAATTGACAATGGCATGGTTATTTTAAACTTGAGACCAATGGAGATATGATCATTACCTGATTGAATCAAATGATTTTGAACTCATATTATAAGCCTATTATATTCCTTTTCCTACCTATACATGATCCCTCTGTTTGTAGCCCTTATTTTGAGCTTAAAGCCTATTTCTAGTTCCACAAAAAATTCCATAGCCATGATAAGCTTGACCCATTTGATCCGGGAATTAGGACTTAGAAGAATTTGTTGAAGATTGTCATGAAGTGATTGGGTTAAAACAAAGTGATTATAGAAGGTGGATAAAGAGTTTTCTTTGGAAAATAAAAAATATGAAGTGTTTGGGCTCGAAGTACACGCATATGGCTCGTCACCGACCCAAAGAAGGTCGATGCCGACCCCCATTCCTAAAAAAAAAACAAGGGGAAATCAAATAAAAAGTACAAGAGTTCAAAGCCTTCAATTAATAAAAGAAAGACAACGATAATAGGTGAAAGGGGTAGTGCATTATAAAGTTTTAAGTGTTTGGTGATTGAAGAAGAAGAGGAAAGAATGTTGGTTAAGTGATGTATAGTTTAGGAGTTTTTGATTCCCGGATTAGTTAGCACCACAAGGCCAAAATATTTACACACCCTTTGTTATTACCAAGCCCCATTACAACCCGGCCGAATGGAGACTTCTTTGAAGTTTTCATTGAGCCACCCGAGTTCATTTGATGATTTGACTTGTTTTGACTTCTTCGGTGGAGAGTTTGTTTATATAAGTTCCATTGACTATGAGGTTTTGTGTTTGGAATTTGAGTCGAGTGATCATTGCTATACCCTAAACACTTTGAGAGTTGAGTGAAATACATTCCTTGGTGAGGTTGGATTGTGATTTGATGTTCGCATTTCTAGTATAGTTTTTAGTAGGTTTTCTTTGTTTTTTAGGTTTAGTTTTGTTAAGTTTAGGTTTAGTTTTGAGTGTTTTTAGATAGTTTTGCATATTTCTATGAAAAGAGTGGAAGCTACGCTATTTTGTGTATTTTATACGTATTAGCAAGGAAAAAGTGCTATATGGAGCTGAATTTGGAGCGTTGCAGTGAAAGACAGAGGAATACAAGATTGAAGAAGTCAAAGTTCAAGATTTTTGAGAGGAAGTGTGGAAGAAAACCAAGCCCAGGCTCGTTAACGAGGCTGTGAGGGCTCGTTAACGAGGCCACGTGAAAGAAGATTCGAAGGTTAACTTTATGATTCACCGATCCTAAGCGGGAATTTATTTCCGTGTCGGTTGAGTATCTTTTAAGGATCTTTTAGGGTTATTAGAATATGTATTTTAGGTCTTGTTATCTTCTTAGATTTTGTTTCTATCTTTTAGAGTTTTATTTCTATCTTTTAAGGTAAGTTTATATCTTTTTGCCTTTTTAGTTTTTAGCTTTCTAGTATAAATACCCTTCTATCTAGCATAGAGGAGGGAGATTCAATTGGAGAGAGATTTTTGAAGAGGAAGAACCGAGGAGGCGAGTCGGTCGAAGTCGAGTTCGAAGGTCGGTGGACGAAAGTTACCGAGTTCGTTGATCGAAGTTTTGGTTCAGTGTTTTGTTCTTTTTCGGTTTTCTTCTTAACTTCTGTAAGACAGATTTTTCTATTTAATTTAGTAGTGATTGGTTTTCAATGTTTTCTTACATTGAGTTTATTTGTTTAGTAGTTATGATTTGTGAGTAGTCTTCTTTTCTAGGATCGGGGTTAAGCCCGACATAGTTGAGCATGTGTGATAAGTAAGATTGTGTGTTGAATGCCTTTTATCTTTTATTGAGATTGTTTGTTGTGCTTATACCGAAACGAAAGTTGAGGTAATTTGAGTTTTTAACTTGATTGAAAGAGAAAGTTAGTAACTTGGAGGTTGATATTGTTTGAATACGAAAGTTTCAAGCTTTAGATCCAAAACAAGCAATTAAGTGAATTAAGATGCGAAAGTTGGTTAATTTACTTCATAGTCAACGAAAGTTGATGACTCTATCTGTTTAAAGGCATGATCTTATCTTCTTACGAGTTTATATGCTTGGCTATGTTGTGGTGTCCCTAGTCCTAGATCTTTGTTTTATCTGAATTATTTTAAGTGAATTTTCGTTGTTGAGTTACTTGCCCCGGTAACAAATTTATTTAGGTCATTATTTTAGTATTTTTGTTTACGTTGGTTCGTTAACGACCCAGAAAACGTCGTTAACGAGGCTGCTTGTGAGTATTTTTGTTTGTTTTTGTTTGCTTTTTTAATAGATTGATAAACAAACAACCTTGCTTCCTGTGGAACGATCCTGACTTCGCTGTACTCAGCGGGGTTTAGACTATTAATTTATTTGTTGTCAATTAAACCCTCTCAACAAATTGGCGCCGTTGTCGGGGAAGCAACGAGTTTGTTAGTTTATCTTTGGGTTCGGGAATAGCCCGACCCCATTTTTGTTTTTAATTTTTGTTTTCTTTGTCAGTTTTTCTCAGTGTATGCCGGTAGGACGACGAAGGCTTCAATTTGATAACACTGGTTATTACTCATAACCCGAACGTTCCCTGCACCGTAGACTCCGAGAAAACCGAGCCATGGCCATGCCAGAAGAGATGGCTCGACAGTTGGAAATCCTCCGGACTTAGATGGAGGCACTTAAAGCCGAGAAGGAAGGCGCAAACACAGAAGTTGAGCGTCAACGAGCTGACAAGGCTCGTTTACAAGAAGAGCTTGATGCCTATCCGAGGAATGCCAAACAATACATGCTTCCGGAACTGAGGGTGCCAGAATCTCCTATTGTGCTTCCGGAGATAGAGAAACCTTTTGAGATCAAATCTCAATTTATATCCTTAATAAAACGGGCTCAGTTTGGAGGGAAACCTACTGAGTGCCCTATGGAGCATATTAGAAACTTTCTTGATTTATGTGACACCATAGCTGCTGAAGGTGTCTCACTAGAATATGTTATGTTAAGAGCTTTTAGATGGTCTCTTACTGGAAAGGCCCTGAGCTGGTTGAAGAGCCTGCCTTCTAAGTCTATCAGGAATTGGAAAACTTTGTACAATCAATTTCTTACAAAGTTCTTCCCCCTGCTAAGACTACGGAGTTAAGGAAACGATCACCTCCTATCACCAGCTGCCTAATGAAACATTCGTTGAAACTTGGGAAAGATTTAAGGAGATGCTGAGGCAATGCCCCACGCATGGGCAACCTTTATATGTTTTACAAGAAATCTTTTTCCAGGGCATTAGTGCAGAGACCAAGAACCGCATCAACACGCATACTGCGTGCGGTTTTATAGAGATGGAACCTACTGTTGCGTGGGAATTGCTGGATAAGCTGGATAATTACGATGCTATGTATGGAACCCAACAAGATCCACAAACTCAAAAATGTATCTACGTACCTAACCGAGAAGAACCCAGCAAGCTCCACAAACTCAAAACGTCTCTACATACCTAACCGAGAAGAAGTTGACCAAGAGGTTAAAAATCAATTCTTACAAGACGAGGTCAACCGTGTAAAGAAACAGGTAAGTTTTCTGAAATCCTCTCAAACATGTCAAGAATGTGGTTCTTCTGCACATAGTACTTCTGCTTGCACTAACATCGAGCAGGTTAGAGCCGCTGAGACAATAGTTAAGATGAATTATATGAGAGGACCTTACAGGAAACAACCTAGTTATCATGACAGGTCAAACAACTATCAGGCATGGGGCAATCAAAATACAAATCAAAACTATGCAGTGCCCCCACCAGATAAACGACCTGCACTTTATCGACCTCCAGGCCATCAGGAGACGCCATCATGGGTTTATGGATTACAGGAAAGCATTAACGG
This sequence comes from Fallopia convolvulus, assembly GCA_964016875.1. Lineage (NCBI taxonomy): Eukaryota > Viridiplantae > Streptophyta > Magnoliopsida > Caryophyllales > Polygonaceae > Fallopia > Fallopia convolvulus. The sequence goes on from OZ024719.1 coordinate 60,964,706, forward strand.
AGTGAACAACAAAGTTGATGAAGTTCAAGCCAAACTGAACCGACAAGATAAAAGATGGGGAGAGTTCGATATTTGGAAAAAGAGTGTTGATTCCCAACTAGGGGACCTAGCTGCACGTATTCCAAGACCACAAGGGCAACTCCCGGGCCGCCCCGAGGAGAACCCTAGAGGCCAAATAGCAGCGGTACACCTCAGAAGCGGGAAGACATTGCCGGAGAGAGTTCAAGCTGAAGACAAGGAGGAACCAGACGTCACCAAACGGCTCGTTAACGAGCCAGCGAGGGCAAATAACGAGCCCACAAACAAGGATGACGAGGCTCCGAGGATTCCTGACGATCCTACCCCAGGTAAGTTCTCTGAACCGAGCCTTCCTCCCCAAGGTAGTTAACGACCCCACCAGGGTCGATAACGACCCGCCGAGGACAATAAACGACCCTAGTGTCGACCCGGTACTCTCACCTCTCGAGCCTAACTTGGTTCCGAGAATGTTGAAATGTCTTCCATTTCCCACTAAGAAATCTATGGACTCTACTGAGAGTAAGTTCAAGCGTTTCGTTAAGATTCTTCAGGGCATTAATACATCCATCCCATTCGCTGAGGCCCTAAGCGAAATGCCGGCTCACACAAAGTTTTTGAAAGATATTATTAGTAGGAAAAGATCCATTACAGAGCTACAAGATGAAGTCAGATCAATAGCTCTACCGGAAAAGCTAGGAGACCTAGGAAGATTTGCAATAACGATCGGCATAGGCAACCACAAGTTCAAGGCTTTATGCGATCTAGGTGCCAGTGCTAGTTTAGTTCCTCTCTCAATCTGGTCTAAAGCTAATATGGGACAACTAGAGCCGGTAGACATGAATTTGTACATGGCAGATGGGTCATGTGTCAAGGCCACTGGAGTGGTGGACGACTATCCTATTCAAGTCGGGAAATTCTTTATACCGAATAATTTTATCGTCCTCGATATGCCTGAAGACCCTCATGTCCCCATAATTCTTGGTCGACCATTTTTAGCCATAGCAGGTGCAAGAGTTGATGTGCGGAAAGGACTGCTCACCTTTGATATCGGAGAGGAACGGGTAGAATTCAACTTGGATCAAAAAGCCAACGAGCCAGTTGGAGTTGCACAAATCGAGTTGACTCAACCAGAACTCGACACAACCGTCACTACCGAGTCTCATTGGCCGATCACCGATTCCCACGTGCAAGAGTACAGCCAAGGTAAGTACTCTAATTATGAATCGGCTAAAGAGGGGCATGATTGTTCCTTATCTTTTGTTCCTACACCACGCCCTATTATATGCACTACAGAAGAGTCCAAACCACCTTGGTTTTCGGATTTCACTAACCATAATGTAGGAATACCGGGCATACTGATAGAAGAAAAGGGTCCCAATTTAGCAACTCAAGCACATTAAAACTGCAAAGCTAAACATTGGGTACCTCAAGACCCCAACATGGCTACACAAGAGCCACCGTGAGCCAAAGAAGCACGTTGGGCTAACGACGATAAAAATAGCGCTTACGGGAGGCAACCCGCTTTTAGAATAGATTTAGTTTCTCTTTTTCCTTTTCTTTTTAGATTATTTTTCTTAGCTTTCTTTTGTTTTCTTTTTAAGTTTTAGTAAGGATAGAAATTAGAATTTTTGAGCTAACAAGATTTCAGGAGAAGGGATCAAAAATCACTCCAAGAGGCTACGACAGCTCGTTAATGACCCACCCAGGGTCTTTAACGACCCGGTTCGACGACCCGACTCGTCAAAAATGTGCAGGATCTCATGGCAAGTTCAAGCAGACCCGCTACTCGAGCTCAGAAGAAGAAGAGGAACCAGAGGTCACCATCTCCTCCTCGCATGGACAACGTGATTTTAGGTACTCAAGGCCAAGTGCATCGATATCGTGCCATATTAGAGAAGGACCACTACACCCGTTGGTTCTCAAAGTCCAGCGCCGTAAACCAAGGGATCTACACAGACGTCAAAGAGGCTTTTGTTATTCTTGGCATCACTCATCTCTTGAAGCAGGAGAATTTACCACACTATCCGGCCCTCACATCCGAGTTTTTGGCCACCTTAGAGACTAGCTTCTCGTCGAAGACTTCGTCGGGACGAATCCGGTTTCGGCTCGGCAATGTGAGCCCAGATTTCACCATGGCAGAGTTCAATGCAATTTTAGAGCTCCCAAACCCGTTTAGAGATTACAGCTTGAAAGACTACAGAGTGATTCACACTTGGAGCTACATCACCGGAGAGGTCCAATCCACCACAACGGCATTATCCGGGGCAACCATCATTAACCCCATCTTCGAGATTATTCTCCGAGTCCTAGCAGCTACGTTTTGGCCAAAGAAAGAGTTGAACAGGCCAACGAAGACGGAAGTTGCTTGTCTCCGCACCATCCTTTTCGAGCAACCCGACCCCTTGAATTTGGGGTACGAGTGGCTCTACTATATCGAGAAATCAACCAAGTCCAAGGAGGTTTGGGGTGGCAATTTGGTTAGCCTCTTGGCTAAAAACCTTGGAGTAGATCTTACTCGTTACACACCGGCTCACACCCATCTCCTCAACAAGAACTATTGGTATAGCTCCGGTGTCTTCATTCAAGCTGAGGGAGGATTCAAGGTGAAAGTACAAGATCGCATCGTTACACCGACCCTCAACAAGTTTGAAATTCTCTACGTACCAAATTGGTACGAGGCGTGGACGGGGCACGCTTTCCCATTGGAACCTAAGTCGGAGGATGAGCTATCACTTCGGCCGTGCGAGACAAGATTTGAGCGAGAGGATGAAGCAATGGATGAAGATGAAGATGAGGAGACCGAGGTAGTTGGCGACGACACTGAAGAAGCCGACACCGAGGGTGGAACTGAGGAGCTTAACTTTGAGGATGACAACATCGACACGGAAGTATTGGGCAGCAACGTCCTCGTTGACGAGCCCACCAGGCTCGTTAACGACCATTTCCAGCCTCTTTTATACACTGCTAACGAGGTACCCAGCTTCGTCAACGAGGTGCCGAGAGCTTTTGTCGACCCACCGCCAGCTCCTACCGACCCTCATTCCTACGGACTCATGCCTTACAACCCGGTGATGTATCAAGATCATTTCCAGCCTCACTACCCACCACCTCCTCTGCCCGAGTACACAGGATCGAGTATGCCACCACCATGGGGCGAGGATCTTTTTGCACGGATGCAGCAGCTTCACTTCCAACAAGACCATATTCATCGCAGGAATGATAGATGGGAATCAGTCTATTCTGCTCGCATGTCTATGGATCATGAGAGGCATCGTCAGAGAGAGGCGGATGATACTGAGCGTTGGAGGACGATGTACGACTTCATGGGGAACTTTGAGCATTACTTTCCTCCACCAAACCGTTGATTCAGCCTGAAGATGAAGTTTTTCCTTGTTTCCCACTTTTGAAACTTAGTAAGTTTTTATGTCTTTCTTTTTCTTTTTAATCTTTTGTTGTTTTCTTTTCTATTTCTTTTCCTTCTTCTTATTTTTCTTACAATGGGGACACTGTAATTTTGAGTATGGGGTGGGAGAAAATAGAATGTTAGTTGTCTTTTGTGTTGTTGTGTTTTGAGTAGTTTTCACATATATATAAAAAAAACAAATAAAAAATTCGAAAAATTTGAAAAATCCAAAAAAGAGTTTTAGAATTGATAGATATCCCTTTCTTAGGTTCTATGATAGTAGTCGCTAACTTAATCATATAATTCCTTGCAAGCATGTCTTTAATAGTATAGCCGGACTCTTAACTTGAAATTATTTGTTTTAGAAGAAGATAGCATTTGATGAAATTGAGCACGTATACTTTATAGCATAAGTGATGCAATCCAACAAATTACCTTGTGAGCTTATTAGCCTTGATTTTCTTGTGTGATTTACTCTTTATATGCATATTATCTCTTGGAATTGTGATGGTTATCTATTTCTTGAGACCCATATGAGATTTTTAGTTCATTATTTGTAAAAATCATATGATGGAGAACTTATTTTTATAAGCCCTATTATTCCCTATCCACCTTTACATGATCCTTCTTTTGATAGCCAAATTTAGCCTGAAGCCTTTATTTATAGCTCCACAAAATTATTCCCTAGCCGAGATAAGCTTGACCCTATCCGGGAATAGGACTTAGATTGGAGAGGTATGTGTTGTTGTGTGTTAAAAAGAGAGGAGTTTCTTATAATTTTTGCTTTAATTGAAGGATATTTGGGAAGGGTAGATTAGAAGTCTCTTGTTTTTACTTGTAATAAGAAATATCTCTTGATAAGCAAAAGATGCGCAAAATAAAGTATTTAATGGAGGTGAGAAAGAAAGGAAAGAATGTACACGGAAGCTCGTTAACGACCCTTAAGTGGGTTCGTTAACGAGGTAGAGAGAAGAAAAAAAAAGAAAAAGGGGAAAAAATAAAAAAATAAAAGGAAGTGAAGAGTTGAAGTGCATTTGTATTTATAGATAATATCAGAGATTCTTTTATTTCTTATGAGACTTTCTAGGATGATAATGGGTGAGTGAGAATAAGTGCATAATGAGAGTGAGTTTGGTATGTTGTTTTATGAGAGTTTTTGGATGTGTTAGTTTTTAGGAGTCTTTGATTCCCGGATATTATTAGCACCACATAGCCAAAAATTTTCCACTCGCCTTATTATTATTACCAAGCCCCATTACAACCTGGCCGAATGGAAGCTTCTATGAAGTTTTTCATTGAGCCTAAGTTCTCTTGATGCTTTTTGCTTATTTTGATAGATCTTGGGTGGAGAGTATTGGTGATATAAGTTCCAATTTCTATGAGTTTTTGTATATAAGATGAGTTGAGAGATTGAATTTATAAGCCTAAACACTTGAGAGTTGAGTGAAACACAATATCCCTTGTAAGGTTGGATTGTATTGTCTTATGTCTATTTAAGTGCATATATGTGTGAGGACATTAATAGTCTTTTGCTATATTTTTCTCATGTGTAGATGTTGCTTTTTAGATGATGGCTATGTCTTGATGAGCATGTTTATTTTGGTTTTGGTTAATGTCTGTTGATAGCTTGAGGACAAGCAAGTTTAAGTATGGGGTATTTTGATGTTCGCATTTCTAGTATAGTTTTTAGTAGGTTTTCTTTGTTTATTAGGTTTAGTTTTGTTAAGTTTAGGTTTAGTTTTGAGTTTTTTTAGATAGTTTTGCATATTTCTATGAAAAGAGTGGAAGCTACGCTATTTTGTGTATTTTATAGGTATTAGAAAGGAAAAAGTGCTATATGGAGCTGAATTTGGAGCGTTGCAGTGAAAGACAGAGGAATACAAGATTGAAGAAGTCAGAGTTCAAGATTTACGAGAGGAAGTGTGGAAGAAAACCAAGCCCAGGCTCGTTAACGAGGCTGTGAGGGCTCGTTAACGAGGCCACGTGAGAGAAGATTCGAAGGTTGACTTTATGATTCACCGATCCTAAGCGGGAATTTATTTCCGTGTCGGTTGAGTATCTTTTTAGGATCTTTTAGGGTTATTAGAATATGTATTTTAGGTCTTGTTATCTTCTTAGATTTTGTTTCTATCTTTTAGAGTTTTATTTCTATCTTTTAAGGTAAGTTTATATCTTTTTGCCTTTTTAGTTTTTAGCTTTCTAGTATAAATACCCTTCTATCTAGCATAGAGGAGGGGGATTCAATTGGAGAGAGATTTTTGAAGAGGAAGAACCGAGGAGGCGAGTCGGTCGAAGTCGAGTTCGAAGGTCGGTGGCATAAGTTACTGAGTTCGTTGATCGAAGTTTTGGTTCGGTGTTTTGTTCTTTTTCGGTTTTCTTCTTAACTTCTGTAAGACAGATTTTTCTATTTAATTTTAGTAGTGATTGGTTTTCAATGTTTTCTTATATTGAGTTTATTTGTTTAGTAGTTATGATTTGTGAGTAGTCTTCTTTTCTAGGATCGGGGTTAAGCCCGACATAGTTGAGCATGTGTGATAAGTAAGATTGTGTGTTGAATGCCTTTTATCTTTTATTGAGATTGTTTGTTGTGCTTATACCGAAACGAAAGTTGAGGTAATTTGAGTTTTTAACTTGATTGAAAGAGAAAGTTAGTAACTTGAAGGTTGATATTGTTTGAATACGAAAGTTTCAAGCTTTAGATCCAAAACAAGCAATTAAGTGAATTAAGATGCGAAAGTTGGTTAATTTACTTGATAGTCAACGAAAGTTGATGACTCTATCTATTTAAAGGCATGATCTTATCTTCTTACGAGTTTATATGCTTGGCTATGTTGTGGTATCCCTAGTCCTAGATCTTTGTTTTATCTGAATTAATTTAAGTGAATTTTCGTTGCTGAGTTACTTGCCTCGGTACCGAATTTATTTAGGTTGTTATTTGAGTATTTTTGTTTACGGTGGTTCGTTAACGACCCTGACAACGTCGTTAACGAGGCTGCTTGTGAGTGTTTTTGTTTGTTTTTGTTTGTTTTTTTAATAGATTGATAAACGAACAACCTTGCTTCCTGTGGAACGAGGCTGCGGGGTTTTGACTATAAATTTATTTGTTGTCAATTAAACCCTCTCAACATGATTGCTTGGAATGTTCATGTGTGCTAGGATGTGGAAGTTGTTTGCTCACTATTCTACTTGTGCTTCTTTTTCTATAAAGGTGATTCTTGAGTTTTGTTGATTGGTATTGATGCATGTTAAGTGATTGTTTGAGGACAAGCAAGTTTAAGTATGGGGTATTTTGATGTCGCACTTTTTAGTTGATTTTTGTGGGTAGTTTTCTAGCTAGGATTGAGTCTTTTCTAGGTTTATTGTGTTGTCTTGAGTCATTTATGTAGGTTTTCATATTATCTTAAGATATGTAGTCTGCATAAGTTTGTTTGATGTTTTGTAGGTATTTGGAGCGTTGAGGAGGAGATGTCTCGGTCTTTCAAGCTTTCTAGGAGGTGGTGTTAAAGCGGTCTTGAGGTGATGTTGATAGAAGAGTGAGAGTTGGTGCAATTGAGGATTCCAAAGGTGAAGATTTCAAAATCAAGGTGCTTTAGGAGGAGCTAAAGGAAGTCTTAGAAGGCCAAGAGCGATTAAGGAAGGAACATTGAAGAAGAACCAAGCTTTGGAGCAAGTTTTGAGCGAAGAAATGAAGAAACCAAGTGCTGCCCATGGTCGGAGACGACCCACACTTGGTCGGTGACGACCACTGCCGTGTGTGGCGGGATTGAAACTTGCGCCTTAAGTTAGATTTAGTAAATTTTTTATTTATGGGCCTTTTTAAGATAGAATTTAGTTTCCTTATAGAGATATTTCTACCACTATATAAGGATCTCTAGGGTTTTATTTTTAGAGGGGACGTTTTTTGGAGGCTTTGAAGAAGACGTTATTTGTGGAGAATGGAACAAGTTGCAAGTTGGATTTCTAGGTTACTTTTATTCCAAGCTCTTGGACAATTTTTAGGGAGACTTGGAGGTTTGCTTGAGATTTGTAAGTTTTCTTTTGAAGTCGAAGTTTGTTTGGATTTGAATTATGTCTTCTCTTTTGTCTATGATCATTGATTGTCCCATAGATCGTGAGTAGTCTACTTTTCTAGGGTTGGGGTGAAAACCGATGAGTTGTGCATGATTAAAGCATGAATGTTTGATTAAACCATCTCTTTTAAATCTCTATCCTTTATTCTCTTGTTTGCTATCAATTCCTTGATGAAAACTGAGGCATGTTGAAGTTTATGATTGAATTGAAAGATTGAATTATGAATTTGGATAATATTTGGTTGAAAACGAAGGTTGAAACCTTTAGGAAACAAGTAGGGTTGCAAGTTTAGATCTTTATAAAAGTTGAGGTTTTTTCTTGATTGTTCATGGAGAAAGTCATTCATGAGATTAATATGGGTTGATTTTGATTCATGTTTGCATGCATAGCTTGTCGTGGTGAATCCTTCGCTCTAGATCTCTTTTAATTTGATTTTTCGAAGTTTTCTTATTACCTGGATAGGTCGGTTACGACCCTCTCTTAGGTCGGGGCCGAGCTCTTTGTTTGTCCATATTTCTGTTGTGTTTGTGTCGAGTTGTTGGTCGGTTACGACCTGTTGTGGGTCGGTGCCGAGCGCCTGCTTGTGTGTTTTGTTTGCATTGTTTTCTTTTGTTAGGATTAGTACCTAGACGTAGATTCTTCTATCTCCCGTGGACGAACCAAACCTCCCTGTACTCAGCGGGGTCTTGATTATAAATTTATTTGTTGTCAAGAAACCCTCTCAACACTATGGAATTTTTAGGGCAGGGAGAGGTGAACAAGGTTTCTGCACATGACATGAGGATTATTAGATGCTTGTTCAATTTTCCATCTGAGTGCCCAGACTGGTTTGGTTTATTTATTCATTCAGCTAGGAAGTATCCCAAGAGACAAGGGCTGATAGGATTGGGTGGCATGGTTACACATCTAGCCACTCAGTTTGTTACTATTGAGCAGATTAAGGCCCAATATGGAGGACATCTGACTGATGGTTACAAATAGGCATTAGTTAGGGTTGGTTGTTTGAGAGGTTTAGCTGAGGGGGGTTGGACTTGGTTGCATGGGCATCCTCCTACACCTTTTCTGCATCTACCTGCAACTTTAAAGTATGGAAATATTGTATATGAGTTTCATTTACAGCCTGATATAGACGCTCATGTGGAGGAGGTTGTTATGGAGGATTTTGAGGATGTTGGTGGAGGTTGGGATGATCATGTTGAGGCGTTTCACTCTAGATTTCCTGATGAGCCATCTGGATGGGCTCCTGGTCCACATTCTATAGCTGGTTGGGGTGTACCTAACCCAGCTACGCAAGCATCCACGTCTGCTCATTCTAGTTTACCTTGGACTGCTGATATGAGTTTTGAGGAGCGAGTTTTGAGTGGATTGTAGCATTTATCAGTTCGACAGGATGCACTTTATGAGCACCAGAGACACGCCGTTTTATTCTTCCAGACCCAGTGGCCAGATTTTCCACCATTTCCTCCACCAGGTCAGCAGTGAGTCTTCTGATTCCCTCTTCTATACTTTGATTTATATTTCTTAGCTTCATTGGGGACAATGAAGAGTTTAAGTATGGGGGAGGGGATTCACTGCTATACTTGTGATATATGTACAGTTTCATTTGATTCAGTATGTTTTTATTTTGTTTTGAAAAAATAAAATAAAATAATAAATGAAAAAGCCATAAAAAATAGAAAAAGGCATATAAAATTCTGGGATGAGCTGAAAACCCGAAAGGACGACTCAGGTAATAAGCAGGTAACTCGGACTAGAATTAGGCTGGGGTAATATGAGGTTAATGAGAGATGTGAGTATATGTGAGCACACCTAAGAAAAATGAAATGCGTAATTAGGTGAAAACCCGAAAGGGCGCCTAAGTAGAATGAGTGGTAATATCAGAGTGTTTAGGATGATATTCTACTTTGGGGTCTGGAGATTACATTTTAGATGTCGGGTAGATCCTAGGTTGCTCTACACTTTTTTGAACTTGAGTGCTATATTTTGTATTAGTGAGGTGTGTGTTTGAGCTTTCTTGTCTTTGCTCATTATTTTCTCTACTTGGGTTCGGTTGTGAGTTGAGAGTTTTTATTTTTCATATTTCCCTTTACTTCATGTGGATCTTTGGGGGAATTTGATACGCTGGTTTTAGTACAGCATAATTATGTATTTTTATTAGGATTTCTGAGTGTTTTAGGCTAGATTAGGATGTTTAATTGTAATATCATAAAAGCCTACAGATGAAGCTTTTGAAGACAGAGTTCCTAAGTTTGAGCTGAAGACCCGCTTTACAGCGGCTGCTAAGGAAAATAAAGTTGAAGATTCGAAGAAACTCAAACCGCGCCCTCGGGTGGAAGACCGAGCTCGCGGGTGGAGCTGGATCCACAGACTCTGAAGCTTACTGGCCCCGCGCTCACGGGTGGCGGTTATTCCGAGCGTCGACTAAGTTTTATTTTATCATTTAATTATATTTATATCTTTAGGTTTTCGTTGTCGCGTTTGAGTTCTTTGTGGGGATTGTTTTTCTACTATTTAAGCCTAGTTTCGTAGAAAGCTTTAGATCTAGCATACTTTTGGAGAGGATACTTCAAGACTTCAATTTCTAGATTTTAGTTTTAGTTTTTATTTCTGTTATGGAGAACTAATTTCCCTTGGAGTTTGTTTTTATCAAGGAAGCCTTTTTATGTAATTCATGAGATTCTGGTAACTTTTCTATCCCTTGGTTAATATCAAAACTCTTGTTTTTATTTATATGATCTATGTTTGATTTTATGAGCCTGATCAACTTATTTGATTGACTTAGATCTACTGTTTGGATTAGGTTTGATTGTTGTCTGTGCAATCTTATTTATCCTTGAAACAACTCTTTTCCAGGACCGTGGACTGGAATTGAGAAAGAGTATTTGATTGTTATTTTATGCATGAAACTCATTGTTTGATTGCATGATTTGATATCCTTATATCCTTAATACTTTGCATGATTTGAATTAAGCGTTCTTGTTCATATCATAATTTCGCTTGGACCGTGGACAAGCGGAAATCTTTTATAAGGATCGGAATTAACCTGAGAATTAATATAAAAGTGGATGAATTAATGATTGAATGATTAAAAAAGTGGAATTGATTGAATGAACTCTGCTTCCCTTTTATTGATTTGATACTTAAGTTTGTTTGCTTGCTTAAACTCTCAAAACCTCTGTTTTGTGCTTTGCTGATTGTTCAGAATACCGATTCTCTTGTGTTCGATCCCTTACTTGCATGCTATACTTGGTTTGTAGTTTAGGGTAATTTATTTTTTATCTTGGCAACAACGACATTAGCCGAGTCAGAAGACAAAGAAGATGACGAAGATAATGATGAAGAAGATGATGAAGAGAATCAAGAAGAAGAAGGACAACAAGGAAAAGTGAAAAAGCGAAAAAGAGTAACCAAAAGGTGTGGTTGCATTGCTAAACTGGCTATGAGACTTTCTGGAAGAAACGGATATATTTTTAAGAAATTTGAAGAGCGTCACACCCATATTATATTTGAAGATGGGCAAAAACACTTTGCAAAGAGTAATAGGAAACTGACCTCCTTCCATGAAGATTTCATCATGAATTGCATCCGAGCAAACGTTGGTACAAGCAAGTCATACAAAGTCTACAAGGAGTTGTTGGTTCATATGCAAAAATTGGTGCAACTATAATTGATTTCAAGAATTTTTAAAGAGATCTGAACTCCTTCATGATTGGGTGTGATGCTCAAATGGTTATTGACAACTTGTTCAAGAAAAAAGAAAGATGTGACGCGTTTTTCTTTGAATATGATGTTGATGAACAACATCAATTAACCAAATTATTCTGGTGTGATCCTATTGCAAGAAAGAACTTCTCATATTTTGGAGATGTTATCTCAGCTGATGCAACATACAAATCAAACAGGTATGAAAAAGGCTTATTTTTGATGAACAAATTAATTCTTTTGATGAACAAATCGTATATATTGATGAACAAATTTAATACTTGCCTTCAGGAATTTACAATGAAGAAATTAATTCTTTTGATGAACAAATCGTATTTTTTTATGAACAAATCGTACATACTGATGAACAAAATCACATATATTGATGAAGAAATTTAAATCTTTGCCTTCAGGTATGAAATGGTGTTTGTAACATTCACAGGGTGACAACAACAAGAAGAGCATTACTATTACCTTTGGGTTACTTCTAAAAGAAGATATCGAATTTTATGTTTGGCTATTCCAAAAATTCAAAGATGCAATGAGGGGCCATGAACCATTTGTCATTCTCACTAATCAAGATATTGCATTAAGAGTGGCAATTGAAAAAGTTTTTGACAAGGCTGTGCATCGTTTCTGCATGTGGCATATCATGTTCAAGGTACCTTCAAAGGTTACAAATGATGTGTATAACAATGATCAATTCAGAAGCAAGTTTAACAAGCTTGTTTGGAGCAATGAAATTAGCCGGGAAGAGTGTAATACTCGGTACCGAAAACTCGAGATCCCGCTTCAATTCCTTTTATTTTTTTCGAGTTACTCTAACTCATCTTTCTTTCAGTTTAAATTTGGGCTCAAAAGCATAAGATCTTTTACGTTTCCGGAAGTGGGCCAAAGGCCCATAATCGGTTGTGGACGTTGGAAAAAGCCCAATTCCATGTTTTGGGACCAACCTTTTTAACCCTAGGCATCTCCTCCTTCGCTCATCTTTTGCGCCGCAAGTACCAGAGCAAAAGGGGAGGCCTCCCGCCATTCTTTCCCCCACACGAGGGACGTGCCTCCTTGCTGGAGAGAAAGCTGACCATTCCTTTCACGTTCGCGCCTTCATCTCCGTGCACCAATCTCGCCGTCGTCGGGTTCTGAACGCCGAACTCGACCGAGATCTCCTTCGCCGGTGAGATTCCTTGTCCCGTGTTGGCTTCTTCCCCGTCTTAGTCCATCATCGTCCGTCTTGATGTTCCGTTACTGCGTAGTTGCCATTGTGATGCCTATGCCTCCCACCGGTCTCCCTCTACTTTGTGTTCGTCATTGTTCTCTGGTATGCTACTGCACACCTCTACCGAGATCGCATCAATCGGTAAGTGTTGGTTAGTGGTTGTTTTGATTATCGGTTTTGAGGGCTAAGTTAATAAGATGGTTTGATTAATTATAGATGTATGTGTTTAAAAGAGTGGGTACGTGTTCGAGTTGGTTTTGCTAATAAACGTGTAATCTAGTCTCTGGTTTTTAGGATGAGGTTAGTGTCTATATTAATAGATTTTTGTTTAGTGGGAATTCAAGTAATTAAGATCAGTAGATCAGTATTAATTAATTTGGTTTGATTTAACTAATTTTATATATATCCACGTAGAATGTATATCTTCGATCAGAGCATGTACAAACTAGTTCGTTGAGTTGTGATTGATTTTAGTTAACGTGGTTCTTAGTTGATCTTTTCTATGGAAGGGTATTAATTATATACACACATATAGGTGATCAATTAAGTTAGGTATACCACACTAATTAGTAATTAGGATTAGCGTGGGTTAGTTAATTTAGCTAGTTGGTTAGATCATATGCTTTTAACTCCAGTAAGTTAAGAATCATTACGAGTTAGCGAGTTTTTATGTGTTCCGGAGACTATCAAAGTACTAAGTGTTATCGTTAACATGTTTACGAGATCGCTTCCGCTTGGGTTTCTAGTCTTTCGTTCTCATCAGGAATCCTCCTTTTGAGGTAAGTCATTTTGCGACTTGCTCGGTTTCTATTCTAGTTCTTGTTAGACGTTATATTGTGCTTGTAGGATTGGTTTTGGGAACTAGTCCCTCTTTGCATAATATTATGAATCGAAATTCCATTGGTGATTGTGAGAATTCTAGTTGCAATGGCTCGTGTGATTGCAATTTGTGATTATGATTGTAAATATGATTGTGGTTGTAATTGAGATTGTATTTGTATATGTGATTCTTTTTTTAATTGAAATTGTGGTTGTGCTTGTTTTTATGATTGTGAATGTAATTGTGATATCTGTGCAATTCATTTTTAAATAGTTTATCGTATGTGACATGTTGTGAATGGTTTCTCTATGCTTTAATTGAAATCGGCATGTAATGATGCAAAAGGGTTGCATTGCTGGAAAGACATGCAATGATTAAGAAGGGTTGCATTGTCGCGTATAATACAATGGCGAAGAAGGGTTGCATTGCCTCAAAATAAATTGTATGGGTACGTGTGTGTGTGGAGGAGGGTGTGTAGGTTGATGTACTGAATTTTTGTAAATGTGAATGTGTAATGTGTATGTGTGATTATTTGGAAATTAGGTATGGACCGTAGTTGGTTTGTGTGTGCTAATATTGTTTGTTGAAGGTTAGGACTTGTGTGTTAGTTTTTAAAACGTCTTACCGGTGCCGTGTAATTTCTAACTAGGATTGGAATAGAAACTGACCCCTCGAGAACTTATTTTTTTCAGTTACAAGTGCGAATAAGGAACCGTACGTGATGGTCTTCAGCTGAGTGGTGGAACGGAGTTTGACGTGCGTGTCAATAGGCTTGGGTTCGTTTGGGAGTTACTAGTTATATTGTTATTGTTGACTTGTTTGAGCCGTTTAGCATTAAGGTGAACTTTGTGTTAGTTGGGTTGAAATATTCGTTAATTTTTAATGTTCATAGATTGGGTCTCATGCATGTTTTATAAATTTTGTTTCATAAATAAGAGTTGGATACTTTATTTATAATTTCTCGTCGTGCCCGAGTTGCAAGATCCGAGTGAATTTGTTGTCAAGCTAACCTAAAGTAGTACCTGGTAAGGTCTACTGCCGAGTATCACTCCGGTTTGAAATCGGGCTATTACAAATTGGTATCAGAGCGAGGTTGACAACAAGGGCACATGGAGCTGACCAACGAGTGTACTCGAGGTCCAACTTAAAACCAAAACCAGCTGGTGTTTTCAAAAGATTTTAAAGGGGTGGTCATATTGCATTTATTGGATAGATGACACGTCATGACCCCGCCACTATCAGTTGAAGAACATCTTGTAGTATAGTTCTCTAGCTTTATAATTCTTAGTATAAGTGTTGGTATAAGTCATAACTATTCCTGTAGTTTTGGCATTTCTAGGGGAATGTTAGGGCCCACCAAGAGAAGAGTTGACATATCTGGATGGATATCCTCCAAAGATTACATTGTACTGATTTGATAAGAGATTAGGTGGTTGGGTCTAGTACAGGAGAAAGAAGAAGTTGTCGGCGTTGAGAAGTTAAAGCAATACTAAAGCAGATCTTACCTAGGTGCTCAAAATATAGGAGTGATATTGGGAAAACTTCAACTAGGAGTGATGATTGAAGGAAGAATGTCACTCGTCTTAAATAGGGTTGAGTACCCTTCATATTAAGACAACTCTAGAGTAAAGAGGGGAGATTAGAACGGAGATGTAGCTATTCGCATTTGAAATGAATTACTCTGAGGCAATCAGAATAAAGTGAATTATTACGAATAAGGCCAAGGAGTGGAAGAGACTAAGACGGGCAGTAAGGATCTAGTTAGACAACAGAGTAGAACGTGTTTGAGAAAGTGTGTAGGTCACCTCTCAAAATGGAGGTTGTGAGATCAAGCATAGAGGAGATAAGAGATGGAGGGCTCAAAAGGGACCCTAGGCACAATCTATCTTTATAGCCACTTTGTTAAGTCATCAAGAAGCAAATTGAGATGTTACATCTAGTGAAGTTTGAAAAAAAATGCGTACAGTTTGTGGAAATTTTAAGACTAGGAAGACAAGTAAGCTTGGGAAAGAAAACATGCTAGGAGAACAAATTGTGGATGGAGGTCGGTGAGATAAAACGAGAAAGGAAAAACTCAGGAAGTAGATCTCATTGGAGTCGATTGCGAAGTGTTATAACTATGCTAATGGGACCCGTGGAAATTAACAAGTCTGTTGGGTGCGAAAGGGATATTCATAGCATCTACCTTGTAGAAGGAGATCAGGTAGGGACTAACAGAACATGGACTTGCCATAAGAATCGAGAACTGGTTATAGCAAATTAATGACTAGGTGGATTGACCATACAAAAATGTAAAAGGCTGAGGCTAGGCGAGAGAGAGCTACTAGAAGTTGTGCATAAGCTTGGTAGAGGCTTTTGGAAATTAGAGATTAGTGGTGAGCGAGAGTTTAGACTCAATGAGGGTAGTGTGATTGTTTCTTTCTTTATTGGTGTATGGTATGATTGCTTATTATGATTGACTATTTTCTACAGATACGAGTTTAGTTATGTTTATTGGATATGATGAGCTTGTTTACCATGATTTAGTGTGGGTTTTGTTGATTCCAAGTTGTGTATCTATGTTTTGGATTCTTAGCAATCTAGAATTGATGGTTCAGGAACGAACCGTTTTCTTAAGGGGAGGTATATGTAAAACATCAAACTAGTTTAATTCCTTTATCGTTCCGACTTTCCTAAGTTTCGAGACAAATCTTTTCTTAAGGAGGATAGTATGTAATACTCGGTACCGAAAACTCGAGAGTCCGCTTCAATTCCTTTTATTTTTTTCGAGTTACTCTAACTCATCTTTCTCTTAGTTTAAATTTGGGCTCAAAAGCATTAGATCATTTACGTTTCCGGAAGTGGGCCAAAGGCCCATAAGCGGTTGGTATGTTGGGCAAAAGCCCAATTCCATGTTTTGGACCAGCCTTTTTAACCCTAGGCATCTCTTCCTTCCCTCATCTTTTGCGCCGCAAGTACCAAAGCCAAAGGGGAGGCCACCCGCCGTTCTTCCGCCCACACGAGGGGCGTGCCTCCTTGCTGGAGAGGGAGCTGACCATTCCTTTCACGTTCGCGCCTTCATCTACGTTCGCCGTCGTCGGGTTCTGAACGCCGAACTCGATCGAGATCTCGTTCGCCGGTAAGATTCCTTGTTCCTCGATGGCTTCTTCCCCGTCTTAGTCCATCATCGTCCGTCTTGATGTTCTGTTAGTTCGGAGTTGCCATTGCGATCCCTATGCCTCCCACCGGTCTCCCTCTACTTTGTGTTCGTCATTGTTCTCTGGTGTGCTACTGCACACCTCTACCCAGATCGCATCGATCGGTAAGTGTTGGTTAGTGGTTGTTTTTATTATCGGTTTTGAGGGCTAAGTTAATAAGATGGTTTGATTAATTATAGACGTATGCGTATAAAAGAGTAGGTGTGTGTTCGAGTTGGTTTTGCTAATAAACGTGTAATCTAGTCTCTGGTTTTTAGGATGAGGTTAGTGTCTATATTAATAGGTTGTTGTTTAGTGAAATTTTGTATGGGTACGTGTGTGTGTATATTAATAGGTTGCATGGCCGCAAAATAAATTGTATGGGTACGTGTGTGTGTGGAGGAGGGTGTGTAGGTTGATGTATTGAATTTTTGTAAATGTGAATGTGTAATGTGTATGTGTGATTATTTGGAAATTAGGTTTGGACCGTAATTGGTTTGTGTGTGCTAATATTGTTTGTTGAAGGTTAGGACTTGTGTGTTGGTTTTTAAAACATCTTACCGGTGCCGTGTAATTTCAAACTTGGATTGGAATAGAAACTGACCCCTCGAGGACTTAATTTTCAATTACAGGTGCGATTAAGGAACCGTGATGGTCTTCAGCTAAGTGGTGGAACGGAGTTTGACGTGCGTGTCAATAGGCTTGGGTTGGTTTGGGAGTTACTAGTTATATTGTTATTGTTGACTTGTTTGAGCCGTTTAGCATTAAGGTGAACTTTGTGATAGTTGGGTTGAAAATATTCGTTAATTTTTAATGTTCATAGATTGGGTCTCATGCATGTTTTATAAATTTTGTTTTATAAATTTTGTTTTATAAATAAGAGTTGGATACTTTATTTATAATTTCTCGTCGTGCCCGAGTTGCAAGATCTGAGTGAATTTGTTGTCAAGCTAACCTAAAGTAGTACATGGTAAGGTCTATTGCCGAGTATCACTCTGGTTTAAAATCGTGTTGTTACAAAGAGTTTGAAGAAACTTGGCATTCCATTATTGCTGAATTTGGACTTGAGTCAAACACTTGGTTGTTGATGATGTTTGAGCTACGTCACTTATGGATCCCTGCGTACTTCAATGATGTAAACATGGGTGGACTTCTTAGAAAAACTTCAAGGTTTGAGAGCCAGAACTTCTTCTTCTCGCATTTCATTGGATCCACATCTTCTCTAGTTATTATCATGATGTAGTTTGAGAGTGCAATTGATTCACAAAAGCACAATAAGCAGAGGTTAGACTTTGAATCTTCAACAAGCTCCCCCACTCTAATGACACCATTGGATCTAGAGAAACATTGTGCATCTGTTTAAACCATAAACGTCTTCTATGACATGCAGACAGAAATTGTTGCTTATGTATTTGAATGTGGTCTAATCAATTTGTTCAAGGAAGACAACATCCACGGGTATCACATCAACGGGCAGTTTGGGAAGGTACATGCTGTGAAACATGAGTTTCAAAACGAAGAGTTCATTTGCTCGTGCAATAAGTTCATCAATATCGGGATTCCATGATGCCATATGTTTTTCGTATTAAAAAACATTTGGTTGAGGAAGGTGCCAACTAAGTACATCAAGAATAGATGGACGAAGACATCGAATTTGACTCCCACTTTTGACATAGAAGGTTCAACAGTTGAACAATGTGATGTGATGAATGAGAAGAAGTTGTTGATTGCTGATTTATTGGGCGAGGTACATTCTTATATTAATGCCATACAGGACAACACAGAACACCTCAAAGAGCTGATATGTTTCTTGAAGGAAAAAAAAGAAACATATCTGAGGTTAATCGGAGGGGAATCATCTACATCAACAAGGCAGAGTTCAATCCAAACATTCTTGGGAAAAAGACCGAGTGTTATTGAGGTACACCCTCCTAAACGAGCAATGACAAAGGGCAGGAAGAAAGAAGGGCGTATTATGGGAGGTAAAGAGAAGGCAGTGAAGAAAGCAAACAAGGAGCAAAGGGCTTGTGCAAAATGCAAGAAACTTGGACACAACATCAGGACATGCGCCTATATTCCCATTTAGATCTCTCATTAATCATTGATTTCCGATACATAATTGTTGCATTAGGGTGAAATGCATAGTATTAATTGTCGTATTATCAATGAACAAATTTCTGGTTTTGGATGAACAATTAACAGTTAGCAATGAACAAATTTACTATCTAATAACAAAACAATTTCATTCTTCAACAAATATGTATGAACTAAACCTAATGACACCATTGGATGAAAAAAAACATAAGGTGTTGATGAACAAATCTGAAGTTATGGATGAAGAATTATAAGGTATTGATGAATAATAAAAATTTCATTCTCAATCGATGAACAAATCGAAGGTGTCGATGAACAAATATAAGGTATCGATGAACAAATTACGATAAATCATGTTTTTTGAATCAAAATGTCACTATAACACAAATAACCTGTTTGAATAACTATCATCCACATTCAATCCATACAACAAACATAAACTGTATTCTAAACACAAGCCATACAAAAACACAAAACACATTTCCAAACTGTTTTCAACAAACACGTGTCATTGTACATCACTTCTTATTCTTTGCCTTCCTTGTAAGAGGAGCACGAGATGAGACTGTTGGTTTACGCGGGACAAATTCTTGAACAAGCTTTTTAGCTGTTGCCTTGTGCTCATTCAATGGACTCAACAACAACTCATTGCAGTACCTTATCCTCAAGTCATCAAGTTGATGCTGATCGTGCTTATTGAGTCCACATTCCCAACCAGACAAGCCGCTGCCGAAATACGTTTCCATGTGCGGCATCATAAAAATTCCACAATCAGTCTTGTTTCTGGTATCTCTCCATTTCATCTCAAGACGTTCATATGGAACCCTATAAAATCCTCAAACAAAGTAGTCATCGCATCCATCTTGAGCATCTTCAAAAGCTCGACAAAGAGCATTCTCTAACAAAATAACAACAAAGATACAAACACAATTCATTCAATATTAAACACACGTGTCAATGATAAATAACAAACTATTACAAAAACAAAATAAAACTCACCAATCTAGCAGGTACGTGCTCATACTTTGCTTCCAAGGGTACATCAATCATTAAGTTATCAATTATGTGGAAACGTGGAACTCTCACATTCAACGCAATACAATAGTAATGCGATGAGGTACATATAGGAAACACAAACTGTAAAAATGTAGAGGAAAAACAAGCATGAACAAACCTTATATTCATTAAAAACAACATAGTGAAGTGTCAATCTTTCTAATGAAAAAATAGCAAATAACTCTGAACAATTATGTAGTATTGATGAACAAATAAATGAATATCAATGAACAAAAATGTATACCAGGCGAATCTTGCGTGCATTAATGCACTTGAAATTTTCAAGAGTGCCATGAAAGGCATTAATGAAAAACTGTATGGAATTCTCAACACTAAAATCCTTGTCGAGTGGAAAGGTCTGCAAAATACATATAAATATAAATTAGATTGAAAATATCAAGAAGTCATTAAAATAAAGACAATGTGAATATAAAGAAAAAAACCTTTTTCTTACCAAATCCTCAGGAGCCATAAAAAACTTCAATGGTTTTGAGTCGCTTTTCCACTGTTCGTTTATATTGAGATAACAGCTCCAAAGCCTAATTATATTTGATTCCACTTCAGATTTTACCGCCATTGAAACAAAATCCTTTTTCATGGTGGAAGCTTTCATCATCTTAAAGATTTCAACACTACACAAAAACAGAAACATTAAAACGAAAAACGATCAATTATAATAATAAAATCAACTTGAAGATATAAAAAGAGCAATATGTAAAGAAAAAATACTATTATATGCATTGTTACCGTCTTTGATTAGGAATGTCTTCAATAAGCCAATCGAACAATTTCTTGGCCGCAGGAGATACTTTTTCTGTCAAAACAACACTCCTTCCCATGTAAGGTGACTTCACATAATAAGAAGGCTTAGATATTATTTTATCAAGTACATCCTCACCAGTAAGTTTAACACCAACGGGAGTGTCAATCGAACTAGAACCAACCTCCTGCGCCTCATTCTTCATCTACAAATGTAAAAACACATATTATTCATGACACAAACAACATACAAAATCAATGAACAAAATGTCCTATAACTTATGAACAAATAAGCAAAAAACAATGAACAAATCAAAAATATCAATGAAAAAACCTCATCATGAATCCTGTTCAGCTCCTCTTCAAATTTCTTATTTGCTTCAGGCTCCTTCATCTTATCTAACTCCTCTTGTTTCTTCTTCAACTCAATTCCAATTCTCATCAATTCTGCATCCCTTTCTTGCTTCTTCTTCTTTTTCTCCTCTTCCTTTCTCTTCTCTTCATCAATCCTCTTTTTCGCCTCAGCATATTCCTTCTTCCTCTTCTCTTCCTCTTCTTCCTTTCCTCTTGCCTCCTCTTCACCTCCTCTTGCTTTCTCTATTGTTCAAACTCCTCAATCCGCTTCTTCTCTTTCTCCTCTGCTTCTCTGTTCTTCTCTTCCTCTTCCTTGTTCCTATTGTTCTCTTCCTCATCTTCCAACCTCTTAACCTCTTCAAGACGCATATTCTCTTCCTCAGCTAGTTGTCTCCTCTTTTCTTCCTCTTCTGTTTGTCTCTTCTCTTCCTCCTCAGCTAGTTGTCTCCTTTTCTCTTCCTCCTCTTCACACTTTCTCTTCTCTTCGTCCTCTCTTTGTCTCTTCTCTTCCTCCTCAGCTGCTTTTCTCTTTTTCTCTGCCTCCTCATCCTACTTCTTCTTCTCTTCCTCTTCTCTTCCTCCTCTTTCTTTCTCTTCTCCTCCTATTGTATTAATGCTTCCTCCCTCCTTATAGATTCCAACAAATCCTCCTCATGCTTCCTCTTTTCTTCTTCTTCTCTTATCCTCTTGTCCTCTTCAATCCTTCTTCTATCTTCCTCAACCTTTTTTCTAATTTGTTCATCTGTTAATCCCTTTCAAACAAAGGAAATCTTTAGTTTCTTCTTCCTTGTCACATCAACCTTCCTAGTCTCGTCTTCTTGCATCATAACGCTTTCCCTACCAATATTTGCAACACCAGCCCAATCATCCCTAGATGGAAACACACCCAGGTCAAAAGAAGGTAATTTAAAATGCTTCTTTGCCTTCATTGCAGCCTCAATTTCATCCAAAACCTTTGTAGCTTCCTCCCAAAATGAATTTTGGCTTGGCGATTCAGCATCTTCTTGGGTGCCAGATTGGGATGATGATGAAGCAACCTTCAACCCCAATAGCTTATCAAAAGCTTCATTGATCTTTGTGAAAAGTCCGTAGCTGGCAATTTCAGTTGGAGCTCTTTGCACATGATCAAGATATCTCTTTAAAGATGATGCAAGCTCTATTGACATCTCAAGATGTTCTTTCAGAAATGACTGCACAAGAAGTAATATATATAAGTACATAATTTTTTTTAAAAGAAAGACACAACATGCTATGAACAAATGTTAGTTTGTGATGAACAAAAGCTAGTTTCTAATGAACAAATGTTAGTTTCTGATGAACAAATGCTAGTTTCTGATGAACAAATGCTAGTTTATAATGAACAAATGCTAGTTTCTTATGAACAAATGATATGCCAGTTTTAATGAACAAATAAATATACATCACCATCATGCAAAAAATATAAAGACAAAAACATGCAAAAATCAAAGCACATACGTCACCGCCATCACCAAGATCAATTCGTTCTTCAAAATGTTCAGAAGCAGGGGCTTTCCCTTCATTCTTGTCATGGTCAACACCAGGGGAAACAAAATCAGGTAAACCTCGAAACCACCCTTTTCCAAAACCACCCTTGGAAACCTCGAAACTCTCTCTCTGAACAAAGTAATCATGGTTGAAATGCTTGATCACGGGGAAGGATCTGGGAGTTTCAGGACGATGGTAGATGAGCATACAATCACAATAGACAATCTGTCATGAAACAAAAATAATGAACACATTAATGTTATTAATGAACAAATATGTATAAACCAATGAACAAAGTAATGATAGTAATGAACAAATTTGAAAATCATACCAACAACAATATAATAGATCCTCTGAAAAACCCATTGTTTGTTTTCCTCCATGAATCAACATTCTCAACCAACTTCTCAACAAGATGAGCACACCAATTGTACTCATTGATCTTGTCCATGTCTCCTAAATGATCCAAGAACTTTAAGTTTACACCACCATTTTGAATGCTCTCTATACAAAGGGTGTAGAACAATATAATAAAGATCCTCCTAAACCAAGCACCACCGTTATCAGCCTCCTTGATCACTATATTCAAAAGCCCAATTTTGATCTTCTCAAAATCCATCAATTTGTTCTTCCCTTTCACCTCATCAATTTCATCCAACACAAACTGTTCTCTAAAACTATTGTACATGTCTGAATGCTTGACAGTCTTTGGGACAGATGTAATATTCGGGAATATTTCGATATTTTTTTATTCTATTTTTACGCTTTTTGAATTTCGTGTTGGGATTAATTAGCTTATAAGTAATCTCGGATATATAAAAGTATTTAATTTTTAATTTAAATTAATTACAATTTGAAAAGTTTTTAACTTAAAAGTAATTAATAATAATTTCAGGGTAAAGTTTGTAGTAAAAGAGATTTGAGGGTAGAAATCGTGAAATTTCTAATTATAAGCCGACCTTCTCTTGTTTATATACATAGTTGCTTTCCAATTTGTAGATTTAGGCTTAGAATACACGAGAGAGAGAGAGAGAGAGAGAGAGAGAGAGAGAGAGAGAGAGAGAGAGAGAGAGAGAGAGAGAGAGAGAGAGAGGGTTTAGCCTGTGTGCAAGGTTCATTCGTCGGGTCGGATTTTGGAGTTCAGGCGTTATTTGGTATGTTTTATATAGTTAATAGTTTGTTTAGATTTTACTAATTTTTCCAGATCTGGCTTTACAATTGATTGGATTTGAAACTCAGTTGATTTATAGTTCTCAAAGGGTATTTTTGATATCAAATTTATAATCGGTAATTGATTTTAGAGTAATTTTAGGGTATTGTTTTGTAATGATATTAGGGAGACCTTTGATCCAGTTTTTCAGAAAGGTTTGAACTAGAAAAATGTTCTTTTATATATCTAGTATATTCATGTCAAGTTTTAAAGGATTTGGAATTATACAAAAGAAGTTATAAAGCATCTTGGCTTTTCGTTGTTTTGGGGTTAGAGTTTGTAGGAGTTAAAAGGTTATTATTATTCATTTGGGTATATATATACATATAGGAGCGTGGGTTTTAGGTCGTGATCAAAGACGTGGGGCAAAAATAGGCTATCTGTCTTAGACGGGGTTTCGCGTTGTTGGATAATTAGTGGTTTCTTGGCGTTGGGAATTCGCCTTCAAGGTAAGTCGTTTACGACTTGCTTAGTTTCCATTCAATACTTGTTAGACTTCATGTGGTGTTTGTAGGATTGGTTTTGGGGATCTAGTCCCTATATGATTATTTTATGAAAAAGATTTACTTGTGTATGATATGTGTGAAAAGGATGTCATTGGGCTTTCATCGAATGTGAAGTTTTCGAATATTTTCTCTATGTTGGTACCGTTCTCGGCATGGCCATGTGCGTAGTCCTCTGGGTTGAAGTGACGGCTACGTATGGTTATGTGACAAAGAATCGTGCCCCTTCAAAAGTAAAGCTCTCTGTGTTTTGGGCAAGTGCTCTCGAGGAGGCTTGACCCGGGGTTAGAAGGATGGAATTGTGAAGGGTGGGAGGTCGCGCCTCGGCACCTGGGACATAGGGTTGATAAGCGCCATGGAATGAAATGGTGAGAGAATGGTTATATTGTTCTGCTTGGACTTATATGTATGACTGTGTATGAAAGTTTGATATGTGGTTTTGCTTATGATCTATGAGATGTTAATGTATGGATTTGTTCATGTGAACCGTGCTTGTGTGTGTGTTAGGTACTTGATTGGTTTTTAAACGTCTTACTAGTACCATATGGATTCTAGCTTGTATTAGAATGGTAGCTGACCCTTCGGAGACTTGTTTTATTTTAGTTTCAGGTAAAGACAAGGGACCCATGATGGAGCCTCGGCCGAATGATGGAACAGATCGTTGAAGGCCGTGTCATTAGGATGGGTTCGTTTGGGAGAATGATGGTTTACTTTTTGGTATGTTTCGAATAATGTGTTGTTTTGATAAAGAAAGGGTAGTGGTATGTTAATGAAATGTTTCTAGGAAGTTGATAGAGCATATAGATATAGATCTTAGAGCATGTTTTTATTCTCGTTTTATGCATGTTTAGCTAGAATTTCGCTTTAAGTTGTAGTTTAGGTTTTATTTCGGTTTAGTTCGGAATCTACGTGTTTGTGTGCCTCATTACATGTTGCAAGGTGAAGCATGGTGGATTTATGAGGCTAAGGACTGATGTTCGCATTTCTAGTATAGTTTTTAGTAGGTTTTCTTTACTTAATAGGTTTAGTTTTGTTAAGTTTAGGTTTAGTTTTGAGTATTTTTAGATAGTTTTGCATATTTCTATGAAAAGAGTGGAAGCTACGCTATTTTGTGTATTTTGGTTTTAGCAAGGAAAAGAGCTATATGGAGCTGAATTTGGAGCATTACAGTGAAAGACGGAGGAATACAAGATTGAAGAAGTCAGAGCTCAAGATTTTGAGAGGAAGTGTGGAGAAAACAAAGCCCAGGCTCGTTAACGAGGCTGTGAGGGCTCGTTAACGAGTCCACGAAAGAAAAGATTTAAAGGATGATTTTTATGATTCACCGATCCTGAGCGGGAATTTATTTCCGTGTTGGTTGAGTATTTTTCTAGAATCTTTTAGGGTTATTAGAATATGTATTTTAGGTCTTATTATCTTCTTAGATTTTTTTCTATCTTTTGGAGTTTTATTTCTATCTTTTTAGGAAATTTTATATCTTTTAGCCTTTTTAGTTTTTAGCTTTTTAGTATAAATACCCTTCTATCTAGCATAGAAAATGGGGGGATTTTTTTAGGAGAATTTTGAAGAGCCGAGAGAGAGAAGGACGGATCGGAGTTGTGATCGAAGGGGCTCGGTAGACAAAAGTTACCGGGATCGTTAGTCGTGATTTTGATTCGGTATTTTGGTGTTTTCGGTTTCTTCTGAATCTCTATAAGACGATATTTCTTATTAATTTGAGTACTGTTTTGTTTTCAATGTTTTCTTTGAATAAAGTTATTAGATTCTTAGTCATGATTAGTGAGTAGTCTTCTTTTCTAGGATCGGGGTTAAGCCCGACATAGTTGAGCATGTTTGATGAGTAAGATTGTGTGTTGAATTCCTTTTATCTTTTATTAAGATTGTTTGTTGTGCTTATACCAAAACGAAAGTTGAGGTAATTTGAGTTTTTAACTTGATAGAAAGAGAAAGTTAGTAACTTGAAGGTTAATATTGTTTGAATACGAAAGTTTCAAGCTTTAGATCCAAAACAAGCAATTAAGTGAATTAGGATGCGAAAGTTGGTAATTTTCTTGATATTCAACGAAAGTTGATGGCTCTATCTGTTTAAAGGCATGATCTTATCTTCTTACGGGTTTATATGCTTGGCTATGTTGTGGTGTCCCTAGTCCTAGATCTTTGTTTTATTTGAATTATTTCTAGTGAATTTTCGTTGCTAAGTTACTTGCCTTGGTACCGAATTTATTTAGGTCGTTATTTGAGTATTTTTGTGTTCGGTGGTTCGTTAACGACCCTGACAACGTCGTTAACGAGGCTACTCTTGTGAGTGTTTTTTTTATTTGTTTTTGTTTGCTTTTTAGTAGATTGATAAACGAACAACCTTGCTTCCTGTGGAACGATCCTGACTTTGCTATACTCAGCGGGGTCTTGACTTATAAATTTATTTGTTGTCAAGAAACCCTCCCAACAAATTGGCGTCGTTGCCGTGGAAGCAACGAGTTTGTTAGTTTATCTTTGGTTTCGGGAATAGCCCGACCCCGTTTTTGTTTTTTCTGTCTGTTTTTCTCAGTGTATGCCGGTAGGACGTTGAAGGCTTCAGTTTGATAACACTGGTTATTACTCAGAACCCGAATGTTCCCTGCACTGTCGACTCCGAGAAAACCGAGCCATGGCCATAGCAGAAGAGATGGCTCAACTGTTGGAGATCCTCCGGACTCAGATGGAGGCACTTAAAGCCGAGAAGGACGGCGCATACACCGAAGCTGAGCGTCAACAAGCTGACAAGGCTTGTTTACAAGAAGAGCTTGATGCCTATCCAAGGAATGCCAAACAATACATGCATCCGGAACTGAGGGTGCCAGAATCTCCTATTGTGCTACCAACGATAGAGAAACCTTTTGAGATCAAATCTCAATTTATATCCTTAATCAAACGGGCTTAGTTTGAAGGGAAACCTGTTGAGTGCCCTATGGAGCATATTAGAAACTTTCTTGATTTATGTGACACCATAGCTGCTGAAGGTGTCTCACTAGAATATGTTCTGTTAAAAGCTTTTAGATGGTCTCTTACTGGAAAGGCCCTGAACTGGTTGGAGAGCCTACCTTCTAAGTCGATCAGGACTTGGAAAGCTTTGTACGATCAATTTCTTACAAAGTTCTTCCCTCCTGCTAAGACAACAGAGTTGAGGAAACGAATCACCTCCTATCACCAATTGCCTAATGAAACATTCGTTGAAACATGGGAAAGATTCAAGGAGATGCTTAGACAGTGCTCTACTCATGGGCAACCTTTATATGTTTTGCAAGAAATCGTTTTCCAAGGTATCAAGGCAGAGACCAAGAACCGCATCAACACGCATACTGCGTGCGGTTTTATAGAGATCAACCCGAAGGAGGCGTGGGAACTGTTGGATAAACTGGCTAATTACGATGCTATGTACGGAACCCAGCAAGCTCCACAAACTCAAAACGTCTCTACATACCTAACCGAGAAGAAGTTGACCAAGAGGTTAAAAATCAATTCTTACAAGACGAGGTCAACCGTGTAAAGAAACAGGTAAGTTTTCTAAAATCCTCTCAATCATGTCAAGAATGTGGTTCTTCTGCACATAGTACTTCTGCTTGCACTAACATTGAGCAGGTTAGAGCCGCTGAGACAATAGCTGAGATGAGTTATATGAGAGGACCATACAGAAACCAGCCTAGTTACTATGACAGGTCGAACAACTATCAATCCTGGGGCAATCAAAATACAAGTCAAAACTATGCAGGGCCCCCACCAGATAGACGACCTGCACCATATCGACCTCCAGGCCATCAGGAAACGCCATCATGGGTTCAGGAAATAAAGGAAAGCATTAACGGAGTGAACAACAAAGTTGATGAAGTTCAAGCCAAACTGAACCGACAAGATAAATGATGGGGAGAGTTCGATATTTGGAAGAGGAGTGTTGATTCCCAACTAGGGGACCTAGCTGCACGGATTCCAAGACCACAAGGGCAACTCCCGGGCCGCCCCGAGGAGAACCCTAAAAGGCCAAATAGCAGCGGTACACCTCAGAAGCGGGAAGACATTACCAGAGAGAGTTCAAGCTGAAGACAAGGAGGAACAAGACATCACCAAACGGCTCGTTAATGAGCCAGAGAGGGCAAATAACGAGTCCACCAACAAGGATGACGAGGCTCCGAGGGTATCTAACGACCCTAAACCAGGTAAGTCTACTAAACCGAGCCTTCCTCTCAACCCCAGGGTAGTTAACGACCCCACCAGGGTCGGTAACGACCCGCCGAGGACAATAAACGACCCCAGTGTCGACCCGGTACTCTCACCTCTCGAGCCCAACTTGGTTCCGAGAATGGTAAAATCTCTTCCATTTCCAACTAAGAAATCTATGGACTCTATTGAGAGTAAGTTCAAGCGTTTCGTTAAGATTCTTCAGGGCATTAATATTTCCATCCCATTCTCTGAGGCCCTAAGCGAAATGCCGGCTTACACAAAGTTTTTGAAAGATATTCTTAGCAGGAAAAGATCCATTACAAAGCTACAAGATGAAGTCAGATCGATAGCTCTACCAGAAAAGCTAGGAGATCCAGGAAGATTTGCAATAACGATCGGCATAGGTAACCACAAGTTCAAGGCTTTATGCGATCTGGGTGCCAGTGCTAGTCTCGTTCCTTTCTCAATCTGGTCTAAAGCCAATATGGGTCCACTAGAGCCGTTAGACATGAATCTGTACATGGCAGATGGGTCATGTGTTAAGGCCACAGGAGTGGTTGTCGACTATCCTATCCAAGTCGGGAAATTCTTTATACCGAACGATTTTATCGTTCTTGATATGCCTGAAGACCCTCATGTCCCCATAATTCTCGGTCGACCATTTTTAGCCACAGCAGGAGCAAGAGTTGATGTGCAGAAAGGACTCCTCACTTTTGATATAGGAGAAGAACGGGTGGAATTCAACTTGGATCAAAAAGCTAACGACCCAGTTGGAGTCGCACAAATCGAGTTGACTCAACCAGAACTCGACACAACCGTCACTACCGAGTCTCATTTGCCAATCACCGAGTCCCACGTGCGAGAGTACAACCAAGGCCCTATTATACGTACTACAGAAAAGTCCAAACCACCTTGGTTTCCGGACTTCACTAACCATCATCCAGGAATATCGGGTATACTGATAGAAGAAAAGGGTCCAAATTTAGCAACTCAAGCACACAGAGGCTGCAAGGTTAAGTATGGGGTACCTCAAGACCCCAACATGGCTACACATGAACCACCGTGAGCAAAAAGGAGCTCGTCGGGCTAACGACGTTAAAAAATAGCGCTTACGGGAGGCAACCCGCCTTTAGAATAGATTTTGTTTTTTTCTTTTTCTTAGATTTCTTTTGTTTTCTTTTTAAGTTTTAGTTAGGATAGAAATTAGAATTTTTGAGCTAACAAGATTATAGGAGAAGGGATCGAAAAATCACTCCAAGAGGCTACGACAGCTCGTTAACGACCCGGTTCGACGACCCGACTCGTCAAAAACGGGGCATGTAAGTTTTTTTAACCTAATCTATCTTATTACTACCCTAGCCGCCACCCTCTACCTATCCCTATCCCTTCCCTCTCATATAAAAACCCTTTTACCCCTTCCAAAAATCTACCACCACACTCTCCCAATTCCATACTTCTCAAAAACCCAACCAAAGAGCTCGTATCCCTCTCCCACCGTTCGGAATCCTTCAGTCCACCGACCACCGAGAGGCCGTCGTTACCTAAGCCCGGAAACCCGATTTTCTCATCAAACGAGATCCGAGCTCGTTAACCACCCGATTCCAACCTCTTGTTCTTCAATTTCTCGATTCTCCGGTATGATTTCTAAACCTTAACTCGAAATTGCATGATTCATGATTTTAGGGTAGAAATTTCATGTCTTGGATCTTGTTCTTAGAGAGGTCGATTTGCATGCTTGGTTTTCGTTCATAAAAATTCTTGATTGTGCTTAGTTGTTCTTGTTTTAGGAAAGATTATTCATGTTAGATTATCTATTGCAACACTCTAGTTAGAAAAGCATGAATTTTTCTTGTTCTAGTCTTAAGTTCAAACTTTGCATGTCAAAATTTTTGGTAATTTTAGCATGTTCGGGATGGGTAATCGAGCAAGTATGGGGTGCTTATATCTGATCGTGGGATTGGTGGAGAAATTTAGAAGATTGCATGCTTGATTTATGCTTTAATTTAGGGTGGATTAAATTCGGAAATTCTGTAATTTTGGTCTCGGCGGCTCGTTAACGACCCACCCAGGTTCGTTAACGACCCTGCAAAACACCAAAGATCAATACCGAGTCCAGAATAATTCCGAGGTTAATTCAAGACCAAGTATGGGATCTCTTGCCTATCTATTTTGAGTGGATCTTATCTTGGAAAATTCTTGATTATTTTGCAAGATCCCATGGCAAGTTCAAGCAGGCCCGCTACCCGAGCTCAGAAGAAGAGGAGAAACCATAGGTCCCCATCTCCACCTCGTGTGGATGACGTGATTTTGAGCACTCAGGGCCAAGTACGGCGTTACCGTGATTTTTTGGAGAAGGACCACTACACCCGATGGTTCTCAAAGTCCAGTGCTGTCAACACGGGGATCTACACGGACGTCAAGGAGGCCTTTGTTATCCTTGGTGCCGCTCATCTTCTGAAACAAGAGAATTTGCCACACTATCCGGCCCTCACATCCGAGTTTTTGGCCACCTTGGAGACCAACTTCTCGTCGAAAACCTCGGCGGGACGAATCCGATTTCGGCTCGGTAATGAGAGTCGTGAGTTCACAATGGCGGAGTTCAACGCAATCTTAGAGCTCCCAAACCCGTCTAGAGATTACAGCTTGAAAGACTACAGAGTGACTCGCACTTGGAGCTACATCACCGGAGAGGTTCAATCCTCCACCGCGGCATTATCCGGGGCAACCATCATCAACCCCATCTTCAGGATTATTCTTAGAGTCCTAGTCGCGACGTTTTGGCCGAAGAGAGAGTTGAACAGGCCTACAAGGACGGAAGTTGCTTGTTTCCTCACCATCCTTTTTGAGGAACCCGACCCCTTAAATTTGGGGTACGAGTGGCTTTACTACATCGGGAAATCAACCAAGTCCAAGGAGGTTTAGTGTGGCAACTTGGTTAGCCTCTTGGCTAAAAATCTTGGAGTCGATCTCACCCGCTACACACCGGCTCACGCCCAACTCCTCAACAAGAACTATTGGTATAACTCCGGTGTCTTCATTCAAGCCGAGGGAGGATTCAAGGTGAAAGTTCAAGATCGCATCGTCATTGGAACCTATGCCGGAGGATGAGCTTTCGCTTAGGCCATGTGAATCCCGGTTTGAGCGGGAAGCCATGGATGAATATGAAGATGAAGATGAAGAAGAGGATACCGAGGTAGTAGGCAACGACACTAAAGAGGCCGACACCGAGGGCGGAACTAAGGAGCTAAATTTCGAGGAAGAAGACATCGACACGGAAGTCTTGGGGAGCAACATCCTCGTTGACGAGCCCACCAGGCTCGTTAATGACCATTTTCAGCCCCCTCCCAACACTGTTAACGAGGCGCCCAGCTCCTGTCGACCCACCACCAGCTTCTGTCGACCCTCATTCCTATGGACTCATGCCTTACAACCCGGTGATGTATCAAGATCATTTCCAGCCTCACTACCCACCACCTCCTCAACCCGAGTACACAGGATCGAGTATACCACCACCATGGGTCGAGGATCTTTTTGCACGGATGCAGCAGCTTCACCTCCAGCAGGATCACATTCATAGGAGGATCGATAGATGGGAATCTGTCTATTCAGCTCGCATGTCGATGGAGGATGAGAGCCATCGTCAGAGAGAGGCGGATGACGCTGAGCGTTGGAGGACGATGTACGACTTCATGGGGAACTTTGAGCATTACTTTCCTCCACCAAACCGTTGATTCAGCCCGAAGATGAAGTTTTTCCTTGTTTCCCACTTTTGAAACTTTGTAAGTTTTTATGTCTTTCTTTTTCTTTTTAATCTTTTGTTGTTTTCTTTTCTATTTCTTTTCCTTCTTCTTATTTTCTTACAGTGGGGACAGTGTAATTTTAAGTATGGGGTGGGAGAAAATAGAAAAATTATGTCCTAGGTGTTTATGTGTTTTGTGTAGTTTTCATTTCTTTATGTTGCAAATTCGAAAAAAAAGAAAAAAAATCGAAAAATTTTGAAAAATCTAAAAAGAGTTTTAGAATTGATAGATATCCCTTTCTTAGGTTCTATGATAGCAGTCGCTAACTCAATCATATAATTCCTTGCAAGCATGTCTTTAAAAGTATAGCCAGATTCTCAACTTGAAATTATTTCTTTTAGAAAAGGATAGCATTTGATGAAATTGAGCACATATACTTTATAGCATAGATGATGCAATCCAACAAAATCTACCTTGTGAGTTATTTTTGGCCTTATAGGGAGAACATTATAAATTCCTCTTCTTTTCTTGTGTGATTTACTCTCTTTATGCATATTATCTCTTGGAATTGTGATGGTTATCTATTTCTTGAGACCCGTATGAGATTTTTAGTTCATTACTTGTGAAAATCATATGATGGAGAACTTATTTTTATAAGCCCTATTATTCCCTATCCACCTTTACATGATCCTTCTTTTGATAACCAATTCTAGCCTGAAACCTTTTTATTTTTAGCTCCACAAAAGTATACCATAGCCGAGATAAGCTTGACCCTATCCGGGATTTAGGACTTAGATTGGAGAGGTAAGTTTTGTTGTGTGTTAAAAAGAGAGAAGTTTCTTATATTTTTCTTCAATTGAAGGATATTCGGGAAGGGTAGATTGGAAGTCTCTTGTTTTTACATGTAATAAGAAAGATCTCTTGATAAGCAAAAGATGCACAAAATAAAGTATTTGATGGAGGTGAGAAAGAGAAGGGAAGAATGTACACGGGAGCTCGTTAAAGACCCTGAAGTGGGTTTGTTAAAGAGGCAGCGAAGCAGTATATATAAAAAAAAAGGGGAATGAAAAAAAAAAGAGAGAAAGAAGAAAAGGAAAAATAATAAAAAGGAAGTGAAGAGTTGAAGTGCATTTGTATTTATAGATAATATCAGAGATTCTTTTATTTATTATGAGACTTTCTAGGATGATAATGGGTGAGTGAGAATAAGTGCATAATGAGAGTGAGTTTGGTATGTTGTTTTATGAGAGTTTTTGGATGTGTTAGTTTTTAGGAGTCTTTGATTCCCGGATATTATTAGCACCACATAGCCAAAAATTTTCCACCCGCCTTATTATTATTACCAAGCCCCATTACAACCTGGCCGAATGGAAGCTTCTATGAAGTTTTTCATTGAGCCTAAGTTCTCTTGATGGTTTTTGCTTATTTTGACAGATCTTGGGTGGAGAATAAGTGCATAAAGAAGAGTGAGTTTGGTATAATCTTTTATGAGAGTTTTGGAAGTGTGAGTTTTTAGGAGCCTTTGATTCCCGAATATTATTAGCACCACATAACCAAATATTTTCCACGCCCTATTGTCTTTACCAAGCCCCATTACAACCCGGCCGAATGGAAACTTCTTTGAAGTTTTTCATTGAGCCCCCTAAGTTCTCTTGATGATTTTTGCTTGTTTTGACAAATCTGGGGTGGAGAGTGGTGATATAAGTTCCAATTTCTATGAGTTTTTGTATATAAGATGAGTTGAGAGATTGAATTTATAAGCCTAAACACTTGAGAGTTGAGAGAAACACAATATCCCGTGTAAGGTTGGATTGTATTATCTTATGTCTATTTAAGTACATATATGTGTAAGGACGTTAATAGTCTTTTGCTATAGTTTTCTCATGTGTAGATGTTGCTTTTTAGAAGATGGCTATGTCTTGATGAGTATGTTTGTTTTGGTTTTGGTTAGTGTCTGATGATTGCTTGAGGACAAACAAGTCTAAGTATGGGGTATTTTGATATTCGCATTTCTAGTATAGTTTTTAGTAGGTTTTCTTTACTTAATAGGTTTAGTTTTGTTAAGTTTAGGTTTAGTTTTGAGTGTTTTTAGATAGTTTTGCATATTTCTATGAAAAGAGTGGAAGCTACGCTATTTTGTGTATTTTGGTTTTAGCAAGGAAAAGAGCTATATGGAGCTGAATTTGGAGCATTACAGTGAAAGACGGAGGAATACAAGATTGAAGAAGTCAGAGCTCAAGATTTTGAGAGGAAGTGTGGAGAAAACAAAGCCCAGGCTCGTTAACGAGGCTGTGAGGGCTCGTTAACGAGGCCACGAAAGAGAAGATTTGTAGGATGATTTTTATGATTCACCGATCCTGAGCGGGAATTTATTTCCGTGTCGGTTGAGTATCTTTTTAGAATCTTTTAGGGTTATTAGAATATGTATTTTAGGTCTTATTATCTTCTTAGATTTTGTTTCTATCTTTTGGAGTTTTATTTCTATCTTTTTAGGAAAGTTTATATCTTTTAGCCTTTTTTAGTTTTTAGCTTTTTAGTATAAATACCCTTCTATCTAGCATAGAAAAGGGGGGGATTTTTTGAGGAGAATTTTGAAGAGCCGAGACAGAGAAGGACGGATCGGAGTTGTGATCGAAGGGGCTCGGTAGGTGAAAGTTACCGGGATCGTCAGTCGTGATTTTGATTCGGTATTTCTGTGTTTGCGGTTTCTTCTGAATCTTTGTAAGACGATATTTCTTATTAATTTGAGTACTGTTTTGTTTTCAATGTTTTCTTTGAATAAAGTTAGTAGATTCTTAGTCATGATTAGTGAGTAGTCTTCTTTTCTAGGATCGGGGTTAAGCCCGACATAGTTGAGCATGTTTGATGAGTAAGATTGTATGTTGAATGCCTTTTATCTTTTATTAAGATTGTTTGTTGTGCTTATACCAAAACGAAAGTTGAGGTAATTTGAGTTTTTAACTTGATTGAAAGAGAAAGTTAGTAACTTGAAGGTTAATATTGTTTGAATACGAAAGTTTCAAGCTTTAGATCCAAAACAAGCAATTAAGTGAATTAGGATGCAAAAGTTGGTTAATTTGCTTGATAGTCAACGAAAGTTGATGACTCTATCTGTTTAAAGGCATGATCTTATCTTCTTACGAGTTTATATGCTTGGCTATGTTGTGGTGTCCCTAGTCCTAGATCTTTGTTTTATTTGAATTATTTCTAGTGAATTTTCGTTACTGAGTTACTTGCCTCGGTACCGAATTTATTTAGGTCGTTATTTGAGTATTTTTGTGTTCAGTGGTTCGTTAACGACCTTGACAACGTCGTTAACGAGGCTACTTGTGAGTGTTTTTTTATTTGTTTTTGTTTGCTTTTTAGTAGATTGATAAACGAACAGCCTTGCTTCCTGTGGAACGATCCTGACTTCGCTATACTCAGCGGGGTCTTGACTTATAAATTTATTTGTTGTCAAGAAACCCTCCCAACAAGGACCGGACATCGGGGCACTTGGTAAGAATTGAAGAGAAGAACCGAAGGAAAAATCAAGAGTTAAGGCCCAAGAGCTTGTGTGAGAAGAACGCTTAAATCCGGGTCATGCATTGGAGTCTTATTTTGACACCTCTATCTTGCAATGCTTGGTTTAGGAGCTACAGTTGTCGGATGAATCTGAATTTGGTATCACTGGAAAGCTAACTTGAAGAGCTACAATTCATATTTTACTCAGAGTCCAAATTCCAACTCGAAGGGGGTCAAAACAGCCTCCGAAGTGTCACTAAAGTTGCTGTTGGAGGAGCGCGGCCAAAAGCCTCAGAGCGCGACCGCGCTCTCAAGTGCACCAAACCGCGCTCTGGCGCGTCGACGCGGGAAGGACTTGGGCTTCCACGAGATCTTGTGGGCCGACTCTAATATTTCTTTTAGATATTTTTAGACTTGTTATAAATACTTTCCTTAGGGTTTTATTTATTAGAGGATGCTATCTCTTACTTGTGTTCTAAGTTTGATTCAATTTGGAGATTGGAGGGAGACAAAAACCCTAGTTTTGCAATTGAAGATCAATTTGACTCTTGTAAGTTTTGTTTTTCTTCAATGACAATTTCTAGCTAATTTTCTCATGTCCAACTAGTTTGTTGAAGTTGTGTGCATGATTGTTTGTGAGATTTGAATTATTTTAGTTTGCCTTGACTAGATTGAATCTTTCCATGCTTGATTGATTAAATTCACTTAGGATTAGTATAGGTTGGCCACCTATTCTACTTCTAGGTTGAATTACAACTAGAATAATTAAATAGACATTGGAATTTGATTATTCATGGATGAATCCTTTGATTAAACTTATAGACGATGGAATAAGGTTAATCAAAGGCGGAGAATTTATTCACAAGACTTCATGAATAGACGGTGGAATTCGTGAATATTGTTTTTATTGAATGCTTTGAACTTAATTACATGATCAATTTGACATACAAGGTTTTCTAGGTTAATTGGTTAAAAGGTTGTTAAAGACGGTGTATATTAACAACTACAATAAGCTTGAATTCATAAATTCACAATAGATTAGTCAAGGGAAATTTAAATAAGGATTATCGATGATCAAAACTCATGTATGCAATTGATACGAAACTAGTTGGACGCTTTTCTCCATATTTGAATCTCAACTTATTTTACTTTCTTAGCTTTAATTAGTTTAATTTCTTAGATTTTAGTTTATAATCACAAAACCACCCTTTCAATTTAGTAATATTATTTAAATACAAATATTCCAAGTCTCTGTGGGTTCGACCCTTACTTCCACTATGCTAAGGTTGGGAAGTTAGGAATAATTCTTTGATAGTGCTTTTATAACGACGTAAAAGTGCTTGTCAAATTTGGCGCCGTTGTCGGGGACTCGGCTATGTATTTGTGTTTACTTATTATTATTATTTTTTTGGTGTTGTGAACCTATCTTACGGTTCATAACACCCGTGCTACTGATCCATGGCTATGTTTATATGTAGACAACTACATGATGAATATTTTCATGAGTATTTTGCTAGAGTACAACAAAAGATTCATGAATATGGTACTTTGTTGGGTTATTATCCATGTGAGAGAGAATTATGTGAATGCATCCTAGACGGTTTGAATTCTCAAACTCGAGGGCTTGTAGAGTACATGAGCAATCATAGGCTTTGGTGTATGGAACCAGAAGAGTGTTGGGATTTCTTTTGCTACTTGAGCTATCAATGTATGCTAGTCGAATTATCTCCACCAATTCCCTATCCAATGATGGGAGAGGTTTCATTGGAATCAAATGCCCTTGAGTTAGACACCCAAGTGCAAGTTGAAGAGGAATCTGCTAGAGTTGAGTTTGGTTATGAGGATGACTTTAATGTCCAATATTATTTTGTTCCTATAATTCAACTTGAAGAGAGCACCAAGGAGCCAAGTTTAATCCTTTTTGACATGGAGAAGCCTATAGTACCAAGTGAGTTTAAGATTGGTACTAGAGAATACTCACAATTCATCTTAGAGGAAAGTGGTAATGGTGACAGGTACTTTGACCCATACTGTAAGTATTTTATGACATCCCCACTTGTGTTGAATTTTTTTGAGCATATGCCATCTCATGAAAATTGGGCACACACGTTTGATAAATTACAACGGTCTTTGAAAGTTATATTATGCATCTTTAATTTATCATTGTGTTACTTATGCTTTTTTGAGATGTGTGCACAGGGGTTTGACAAGTTGCTAAGGGCATTGACAATGTCTAATCTTGTCTAATCATGCTAAGAGTCAAGCTAATGACGTTAAGCAAGCGCTTCTTCGGAGGCAACCCAAGGTTTAGAGTAGTTTTGTTTTTCAGTTATAATCTTTTTCTTTTTAGGTAGTTTTGTGTGTGTGTTAGATATCCTAGGTCTGAAGATTGATAACCCGAAGAAGCCTTCACCACCACCGTCGGATTTCCCGCCGCATTACCCGGATAACTAGTTTCTTTGTGAGTTTTTCTCTTTCCTTTTCTTTTTACTATACTTTGGGGACAAAGTATGTTTTAAGCATGGGGGAAGGGGATTACTTGTGCATTGCATGTAGTTGCATTAGATTAGGTCATATTTCAATTTTTGCATGCATTGATTAGAAATGAAAAATGAAAAAAAAATCAGAAAATTTTGAAAAAAATACAAAAGTACTGCATTTAGGTTCTTATTTCCCCATTGTTTGTTTCCTCTTGTGTTTCAATGCTAAGTATAAGTTCTAACCCATGATTTGAATGATATGATAAAGTTGATATGATATAAGCATGATCATTGATTAATTAGCTTGATTATAGGATGGAGCATGTATTTAGCTTAAGTATTTGATTCATTCTGAAGTTCTAGACAACGATTAGCCTGGTGAGATATTTTTGGCCTTTCATGATATATTTATTCTCTACATTTCTTGAGTGTATCAGCATGATTATCTAGCTCTAGAACTTGCGTTATGACTCTTTGTCAAGACTGCTTTATATGATTGAATACATATCATTAAAATGATTGAGGCAATCTTTCTTATAAGCCTATTATTTCCCTTCCTACCTTACAAGATCCATGTTCTTGATACCCCTGTTCTTTCGAGCCTGAAGCCTATTTTTATTAAGCTCCACAAAATTTTCCATAGCCGAATAAGCTTGACCCATAATCCGGAATTTAGGACTTTAGGTTTTGGTTGTATTGTGTGAGTTATGTATAAGTATGGGGGAGTTGGATGAAAAGGTGGAAAAAGAGGAAATAAAACTCTTGGGTTCAAAGTGAAAAAAAATGAAGATGAAAAATCTGTTGCAAAACAAAAGAAAAAAAATGAGCTTAAATGTTAGTAGTCTTCATTAGTAGAAACGAAAGAGTTAAAAAGAGGCAAAAGAAAAAAAAAAGAGAAGCAAAGTGTTTGAATGTAAATGTATGGAGTTGAGAAAGAAGAGTTTGGGAGAAGTAAGAAAAGAAAGTGTTGAGTTGGGTTTAGGATTAGTTCTTTATCCCGGATTTAGCACCACATGCCAAATGTTATCCCTTCCAAATTTCTCTTTACCTTGGCCCCATTACAACCCTTAAAAAGACCTCATGATTTTTGTTATGTGTTTGATCCCCAACGGTGGAGATTTAGTACTCTGATGCATGTTTCTGGTAGTCTAGTTTTCATGGTTGATTTTTGAGTGAAACACATACCCTTACACACTTGAGAGTTGAGTGCAAACAAAAATTACCTTGGTGAGGTCTAGAATGAATGAATGGTCGTTATTATTTGCTTATTACAATACATGATGAGAAGTCTTGGTCGGGTTTTGAGTATATGTGAAATGCTTGTTTGACTTGAGATGGATGTATGATTGCATTTCTGTGGTGTGTTTTGGATTTATGTCTTGCTTGAGGACAAGCAAGGTTCAGGCATGGGGGAATTTGATAGAGCATATAGATATAGGTCTTAGAGCATGTTTTTATTCTCGTTTTATGCATGTTTAGTTAGAATTTCGCTTTAAGTTGTAGTTTAGGTTTTATTTCGGTTTAGTTCGGAATCTACGTGTTTGTGTGCCTCATTACAGGTTGCAAGGTGAAGCATGGTGGATTTATGAGGCTAAGGACCGGACCTCGAGATGATTGGTGAGCATTGAAGAGAAGAACCTAAGGAAAAATCAAGAGTTAAGGCCCAAGAGCTTGTGTGAGAAGAACGCTTAAATCCGGGTCATGCATTGGAGTCTTATTTTGACACCTCTATCTCGCATTGCTTGGTTTGGAAGCTACAGTGGTCGGATGAATCTGAATTTGGTATCACTGGAAAGCTAACTCGAAGAGCTACAATTCATATTTTTACTCCGAGTCCAAATTCCAACTCAAAGGGGGTCAAAAAAGCCTCCGAAGTGTCACTAAAGTTTCTGCTGGCGGAGCGCTGCCAAAAGCCTCAGAGCGAGACCGCGCTCTCAAGTGCACCAAACCGCGCTCTGGCGCGTCGACGCGGCAAGGACTTGGGTCTCCGCGAGATCTTGTGGGCCGACTCTAATATTTCTTTTAGATATTTTTAGACTTGATATAAATACTTTCCTTAGGGTTTTATTTGGATTGGAGGATGTTATCTTTTACTTGTGTTCTAAGTTTGATTCAATTTGGAGATTGGAGGGAGACAAAAACCCTAGTTTTGCAATTGAAGATCAATTTGACTCTTGTAAGTTTTGTTTTTCTTCAATGACAATTTCTAGCTAATTTTCTCATGTCCAACTACTTAGTTGAAGTTGTGTGCATGATTGTTTGTGAGATTTGAATTATTTTAGTTTGCCTTGACTAGATTGAATCTCTCCATGCTTGATTGATTAAATTCACTTAG
The DNA here is from genome assembly GCA_964016875.1 of Fallopia convolvulus. NCBI lineage: Eukaryota > Viridiplantae > Streptophyta > Magnoliopsida > Caryophyllales > Polygonaceae > Fallopia > Fallopia convolvulus. The sequence continues at coordinate 61,004,847 of OZ024719.1, forward strand.
GATTAGTATAGATTGGCCACCTATTCTACTTCTAGGTTGAATTACAACTAGAATAATTAAATAGACGGTGGAATTTGATTATTCATGGATGAATCCTTTGATTAAACTTATAGACGGTGGAATAAGGTTAATCAAAGGCGGAGAATTTAATCACAAGATTCATGAATAGACGGTGGAATTCGTGAATATTGTTTTTATTGAATGCTTTGAACTTAATTACATGATAAATTTGACATAGAAGGTTTTCTAGGTTAATTGGTTAAAAGGTTGTTAAAGACGGTGTATATTAACAACCAGAATAAGCTTGAATTCATAAATTCACAATAGATTAGTCAAGGGAAATTGAAATAAGGATTATCGATGATCAAAACTCATGTATGCAATTGATACGAAACTAGTTGGACGCTTTTATCCATATTTGAATCTCAACTTATTTTACTTGCTTAGCTTTAATTAGTTTAATTTCTTAGATTTTTGTTTATAATCACAAAACCCCCCTTTCAATTTAGTAATATTATTTAAATACAAATATTCCGAGTGTCTGTGGATTCGACCCTTACTTCCACCTTGCTAAGGTTAGGAAGTTAGGAATAATTCTTTGCTAGTGCTTTTATAACGACGTAAAAGTGCTCGTCAGAAGTGTTGTAAATTATGTTGTTTTTGGTTTCATGCATGTTTTCTATACTTGGGTTTTATAAATATCGGTTGGATGTTTTATTCATGTTTTCTTGTCGTGCCCGAGTTGCATGATCCAAGTGAACCCGCTGTCAAACTAGCCTAGGTAGTACCTAGTGAGGTCTACTACCGAGTAGCACCCCTATTTAAAGACGGGGTGTTACAAATTGGTATCAGAGCCAGGTTGACAACAAGGGCACATGGAACTGAACAACAAGTGTACTCGAGGTCCAACCTAAAACTAAAACCGGCCGGTTATTTCAAATTATTTCAATAGGGTAGTCATATTGCATTTACAGGGAAGATGACACGCGTCGACTCTGTCGTTATCAGCCGAAGGACCTCATGTAGACTAGTAAGTTATTTTGTTAACTTCAGTTAAAGATAGTTTAAATAGTAAAACATCTGTTTACAGATGGCTCCATAAACTAGAGCTGGCGCAACTAAAGCAGGAAGGAAAGGTGGTGGAAGAGGACGTGGTAGGGGCCGTGTTGGAAACAGAGAAGAGGCTCCTGCCTTGGGAGAGCCACACCCTCCTCAAGAGGAGGTTGTTGAGAATGTTGGACCTGCAGTGAATGACCATCAAGAGGGAAATGTTTCGGTTGTTGGAAACGGGCTCCCTGCTAATGGAGTCGACGATAGGGCATATGGGGAAGTACGTGGGCCATCTCAGGTGCCACCAGTTGAGTTACCACCAGAGACGACTGCTGTTATCCGAGCTACACTTGCCAAGCTATTACAAAATCTTGTAGGTATTGGATTCTTGCCTAATCATAATGCAACAAATTTTGGGTATCAAGGGGCTGAGGTTAGGGCACCAAGACAAGTTTTTGCACAGCCGGTTTAGTCAGGCAGACCACCACGTATTCCAAGGCCAGTAGCGGTCGATGGTGGGGCCGAGCAAGGAAGGGGATATCGCGAGCCTCTTCCTGATAAGTGGCTTGCAGAATTCAGGAAGACTGGGGTACCGAACTTTACTGGGGATCAGGAAGCGGATGTTGAGCAGTGGTTGAGGAAAGTGGCATCTTCTCTCGACTCTATCCAGGCACCGGAGGAAAGAAGGATGTCTCTAGTTTAGAGTTTGTTACAGGAGGATGCATTTGATTGGTGGGATTTGAGTCGTGATCATCAGGTAAATGTTACTTTTGAGGAATTTCAAGAGAGGATTCGAGATAACTATTGTCCGGAGGTCGTGAGAGCGGCTCGTGAGACTGCTTTTCGGGATGCAGGGCCAAGAATTTTACCGTAGGTGAGACTATCCAAAAGTTTCAACGAGGTTTGGCAGCGGTGCCCAATGCCGCTCCTACAGAGAATCTACGGATTGCGACCTTTCTTAAGCGGTTACAACCCCAACTGCGTGCATACGTATCTGGACTTCGACTCAAGACTTTGAAGGAGGTTCAAGATTCTACTTTAGCTTATTCTATGTCCACCTTGGGGCCGGAACAATTGAATGTACAGGCTAGTAGAAATAAGAAGCAGAGGTTGTTTGCTCCATCAGACTCTAGGAAAGATAATCGTTCAGGTGTGTCTCTACAAAACCGGTCTGGATTTCAGTCACAAGGTCGTCAAGACCAACCTCAACAAAGTCAGTTTATTGGAGGGTTGAGGGAGTGCTTCAACTGTGGAGACACTAGTCATATGAGGAATCAGTGTCGGAAACCAGTTCGTAATTGTTTCATATGTGGGAAGCCAATCCACTTACAAAAATATTGTAAGGTTGGAACACCCTCACTGGGATCTTCGCCGGGTCGGTGAATCAAGGGGTTCGTCGTCAGTTCCAACAGACTCAACATGCACCAAGCTAGAGTAGAGGCCGTGGTGCGGGAGGTATCACTACCGGGGGAAACTAGCCTCGGGTATTTGAGATGAGAAGGCCTGATGCCTTGAATGCTTTGACTGCCACAGGTACGATTTGGATTAAGTCACGGGTGTTACGCACTCTTTTGTGTCCTCTGCATGCGTTGATAGACTAGGGTTGACTTGCTCGGAGGGTACATCCTTTATGGTGGGATTGCCCGATGGTAGTAAGGTGAGAGGAAATAGAGAAATACTTCATTGTCCTATTAGGATTGGGGGTAGGGATTGGTTTGCAGACTTTATTCTGATACAATTGTCGCCTAGTGATGATGTTATTTTGGGGATGGACTGGATGGGACGTTATAAAGCATTATTATATGCACATAAGGGTACAGTCACTATGACTGCAGATGATGGGACAATACATGTATGTCAAGATCCAGAGCAGGAGGGTCTAGGATCAGTGATCAGTATGGTGAAAGCCGCTAAGTTGCTTAATGATGGGTTTGTGGGTTATTGGTGTTATGTTCTAGAAGGAGACAAGAAAGGACCGTGTATTCAAGGTATACCAGTAGTCTGTGAGTTTGAAGACGTTTTTCCAGATGAACTTCCATGGTTGCCTCCTCAACGAGAGGTGGATTTTAATATTGAATTAGATCCAAGAACAAGACCAATCTCAAAAGCCCCGTACCGTATGGCTCTAATGGAGATGCAAGAGTTGAAGGCTCAGTTGGAGGAGTTACTAAATAAGGGATATATATGTCCAAGTGCATCACCGTGGGGAGCTCCAGTTTTGTTTATAAGAAAGAAAGATGGTTCCCTACGTTTATGTATTGATTATCGGGAGCTAAAGTGAGTTACTATTAAGAATAAGTACCCTTTGCCTCGTATTGATGATTTGTTAGACCAATTGCAAGGGGCTATTGTGTTCTCAAAGGTGGACCTCAGATCAAGCTATCATCAATTAAGGATTCGGGTAGGGGATATTCCCAAGACGGCTTTCCAAACAAGGTACGGGCACTATGAGTTTGTAGTAATGCCGTTCGGATTGACTAATGCACCTGCGGTGTTCATGGAGTTAATGAACCGCGTGTTTATAGACTATTTGGATAAATTTGTGGTTGTCTTTATTGATGATATACTGATTTATTCTCAAAGCACTGAGGAGCATGCAAAGCACCTTAGATTAGTTTTGGAAGTGTTAAGACACCACCAACTATTTGCTAAACTGTCGAAATGTGAGTTCTGGCTACCAGAAGTTACTTTCCTGGGTCATGTTGTATCCTCTAAGGGAGTCATGGTAGACCCCTTAAAGATTGAAGCTGTGAAGGCTTGGGAACCCCCGAAGAATGTGAAAGAGGTACGGAGTTTCTTAGGATTGGCAGGGTACTACAAGAGGTTTGTTACAGGTTTTCACGAATAGCCCAACCACTTACCAACTTGCTGAAAAAGACCACTCGTTTTGACTGGGATGATGCTTGTCAAAGGGGCTTCGATGAGTTGAAGAAGAAGTTGACTTCAGCTCCAATACTTGCTTTTCCTCAAGGGACTGAAGGCTTTGTGATTTAAAGTGATGCCTCAAAGTAAGCTTAGGTTGTGTATTAATGCACAATGATAGGGTGATTGCATATGCTTACAGGCAGTTGAAACCAAACGAGTTGAATTATCCAATCCATGATTTAGAGCTGGCAGCAGTGATTCATGCTCTAAAGATATGGCGTCATTACTTGTATGGAAGTACATGTAAAGTGGTGACAGACCATAAGAGCCTTAAGTACATTTTTACTCAGAGAGAATTGAACATGAGACAACGGAGATGACTTGAATTACTGAAAGATTATGATTTAGAGATCTTGTATAATCTTGGAAAGGCGAATGTTGTTGTTGATGCTCTTAGCAGAAAAACGCCGCAAAAGCATATGTTGTGTCACTTGACTGCCCAACCAGAGTTACAAAGAGAACTGATAAGGTATGAGATTGAGGTACAGATTCAGCGCTATCAAGGTAGACTAGGCCGTATAGATTGTCAGCCAACCTTAATTGAGGAAATACGACTTAAGTAGGAGACTTGTTTGATGATTCAAGAGTTGAGGCAGAAAGTGAGCCGTGGAGAGGCATCTGCTTTTGAAGAACATGTTGATGTTACTTTGAGATTGAATGGTCGATTATGTGTACCTCGAGATGAGGAGTTGAGACAAAAGATATTACAAGAAGCTCACGCTACTCCTTATTCAATCCATCCGAGAGCTAATAAGATGTATAAGGACTTGAAATAATATTACTGGTGGGATGGAATGAAGCCTGATTAGCGAAATTTGTAGCAAAGTGTCAGGTGTGCCAACAAGTAAAAATAGAGCACCAAAGACCAAGTGGAATGCTCGAACCACTTCCAGTTCCAGAATGGAAGTGGGAGGACATTTCCATGGATTTTTTTTACTAGACTGCGGATTAGTAGAGGACATGATACAATATGGGTTGTCGTGGACAGACTGACTAAGACTGCTCGTTTTTCGCCCATTAGAGAGATTTGGCTAGTGAGTCAACTAGTAGAGGTGTTCATAAAACAAGTAGTGGGATTACATGGAGTACCCAACACGATTGTTTCTGATCGTGATGGGCGGTTTACCTCATATTTTTGGCAAAAAGTGCATAAAGCTTTAGGCAACAAGCTACATTTCACGACTGCTTATCACCCGCAATCAGATGGCCAATCGGAGAGGACAATTCAAACACTAGAAGATATGTTGAGATCATGTGTGTTGGATTGGGGAGGAAACTGGTCTGATCACTTGGAATTAGTTGAGTTTGCATATAATAATAGTTGGCACTCTTCGATTCAGATGGCACCATATGAGGCTTTATATGGGAGGAGATGTAGGACACCTCTATGTTGGGATGATCCATCAAATGTTGTTGATGGAATGCCTTAGATGATTCAGGAGACAGTTGAAAAGGTGGCTTTGATTCGAGAACGTATGTTGACAGCACAGAGTCGTCAGAAATATTATGCAGATAAGAGGCGACGACCATTGGAATTAGAGGTAGGAGCACATGTTTGGGTAAGAGCATCGCCGACTCGTGGGGTTAGAAGATTTGGAGTGAAAGGAAAGTTAAGTCCACGGTACATCGGTCCATTTGAAATTCTCGAGAGGGTAGGAGAGGTAGCCTACAAGTTGGCACTACCACCAACTCTAGAAGGAGTTCATTCTGTTTTTCATGTGTCGCAGTTGAGGCAGTATGTGCCTGATCCTAGTCATAGGCTTAACTATGAAGAGTTAGAAATTGATCCAGATCATACTTTTGAAGAACAGCCAATAGCAATCTTAGGTAGACGGTTGAAAAAGTTGCGAAATAAAGAGATACTACTCGTGTTGATTTAGTGGTCCCGACGAGGAGTTGAAAAGGCAACTTGGGAGACTGAGACGAGAATAAGTGAGAGCTATCCAGAGTTGTACCCGGTTTTAGTTGTGGCATTTGAGAATAGAAATTAAGGGTGTTTGAAGGGTTATAGTTATGGATAGTTATAGCTATTTGTGTGTTTTGTTCGACTTGACCTTGTGTGCTTGATTTGTTTGGTAGTTGCTGGTAGTGTGTTGATGGTGTGAATTACATGATGTTTGATTTATAGGGTTGTTGTTTGTAGTATACTAAAGGTATATTATCTGCGTGTTGTTTGGTTCGTGTCAAGGATTTTAAGTAAGTGTTGTGAGTTTATTTTAATATATGTCTGGAAGTTTCGGGACGAAACTTTCTTTAAGGGGGGTAGAATGTAATATTCGAGAATATTTCGATATTTTTTCTATTCTATTCTTACGCTTTTTGAATTTCGTGTTGGGATTACTTAGCTTATAAGTAATCTTGGATATATAAAAGTATTTAATTTTTAATTTTTAATTTTTAATTTAAATTAATTACAATTTGAAAAGTTTTTAACTTAAAAGTAATTAATAATAATTTCAGAGTAAAGTTTGTAGTAAAAGAGATTTGAGGGTAGAAATCGTGAAATTTCTAATTATAAGCCGACCTTCTCAAGTTTATATACGCAGTTGCTTTCCAATTTGTAGATTTAGGCTTAGAATACACGAGAGGGAGAGAAAGAGAGGGAGAGAGAGAGAGGGAGGGTTTATCCTGCGTGCAAGGTTCGTTCGTCGGGTCGGATTTTGGAGTTCAGGCGTTATTTGGTAAGTTTTAATTAGTTAATAGTTTGTTTAGGTTTTACTAATTTTTCCAGATCTGGCTTTAGAATTGATTGGATTTAAAAATCAATCGATTTATAGTTCTCAGAGGGTATTTTTGATATCGGATTTATAATCGGTAAAAGATTTCAGAGTAATTTTAGGGTATTGTTTTGTAATGATATTAGGGAGACCTTTGATCCAGTTTTTCAGAAAGGTTTGAACTAGAAAAATGTTCTTTTATATATCTAGTATATTCATGTCAAGTTTTAAAGGATTTAGAATTATACAAAAGAAGTTATAAAGCATCTTGGCTTTTCGTTGTTTTGGGGTTAGAGTTTGTAGGAGTTAAAAGGTTATTCTTATTCATTTGGGTATATATATGCATATAGGAGCGTGGGTTTTAGGTCGTGATCAAAGACGTGGGGTAAAGATAGGCTATCTGTCTTAGACGAGGTTTCGCGTTGTTGGATAATTAGTTGTTTCTTGGCGTTGGGAATTCGCCTTCAAGGTAAGTCGTCTACGACTTGCTTAGTTTCCATTCAATACTTGTTAGACTTTATGTGGTGTTTGTAGGATTGGTTTTGGGGAACTAGTCCCTAGATGATTATTTTATGAAAAAGATTTACTTGTGTATGATATGTGTGAAAATGATTTCATTGGGCTTTCATCGAATATGAAGTTTTCGAATATTTTCTCTATGTTGGTACCGTTCTCGGCCTGGCCATGTGCGTAGTCCTCTGGGTTGAAGTGACGGCTACGTATGGTTATGTGACAAAGAATCGTGCCCCTTCAAAAGTAAAGCTCTCTATGTTTTGGGCAAGTGCTCTCGACGAGGCTTGACCCGGGGTTAGATGGATGGAATTGTGAAGGGTGGGAGGTCGCGCCTCGGCACCTGGGGCGTAGGGTTGATAAGCGCCATGGAATGAAACGGTGAGAGAATGGTTATATTGTTCTGCTTGGACTTATATGTATGACTGTGTATGGAAGTTTGATATGTGGTTTGTGCTTATGATCTATGAGAAGTTAATGTATGGATTTGTTCATGTGAATCGTTCTTGTGTGTGTGTTAGGTACTTGATTGGTTGTTAAACGTCTTACTAGTACCGTATGGATTCTAGCTTGTATTAGAATGGTAGTTGACCCTTCGGGGACTTGTTTTATTTTAGTTTCAGGTATAGACAAGAGACCCATGATGGAGCCTCGGCCGAATGATGGAACAGATCGTTGAAGGCCGTGTCATTAGGATGGGTTCGTTTGGGAGAATGATGGTTCACTTTTTGGTATCTTTCGAATAATGTGTTGTTTTGATAAAGAAAGGGTAGTGGTATGTTAATGACATATTTCGTCAGAAGTGTTGTAAATTATGTTGTTTTGGGTTTCATACATGTTTTCTATACTTGGGTTTTATAAATATCGGTTGAATGTTTTATTCATGTTTTCTCGTCGTGCCCGAGTTGCAAGATCCAAGTGAACCCGCTGTCAAACTAGCCGAGGTAATACCTAGTGAGGTCTACTACCGAGTAGCGCCCTTATTTGAAGACGGGGTGTTACAAATTGGTATCAGAGCCAGGTTGACAACAAGGGCACATGGAACTGAACAACGAGTGTACTCGAGGTCCAACCTAAAACTAAAACTGGTCAGTTATTTCAAATTATTTCAATGGGGTAGTCATATTGCATTTACAGGGAAGATGACACGCCTCGACTCTGTCGTTATCATTCGAAGGACCTCATGTAAACTAGTAAGTTATTTTGTTAACTTCAGTTAAAGATAGTTTAAATAGTAAAACATCCGTTTACAGATGGCTCCACAAACTAGAGCTGGAGCAACTAAAGCAGGAAGGAAAGGTGGTGGTTGTTGAGAGGGTATTCTTGACAACAAATAAATTTATAAGTCAAGACCGCTGAGTATAGCGAAGTCAGGATCGTTCCACTGGAAGCAAGGTTGTTCGTTTATCAACTACTAAAAAGCAAACAAAATCAAACAAAATCAAGAACAAGTAGCCTCGTTAACAACGTTGTCAGGGTCGTTAACGAACCACCGTACCTAAAAAGACTCAACTAACGACCTAAATAAATTCGTTACCGAGGCAAGTAACTCAACAACGAAATTCAGTTAAGATAATTCAAATAATAAAGAAAGATCTAGGACTAGGGACACCACAACATAGCCAAGCATATAAACTCGTAAGAAGATAAGATCATGCCTTTAAATAGATAGAGTCATCAACTTTCGTTGACTATCAAGTAAATTAACCTACTTTCGTAATCCTAATTCACTTAATTGTTTGCTTTGGATCTAAAGCTTGAAACTTTCGCATTCAAACGATATCAACCTTCAAGTTACTAACTTTCTCTTTCAATTAAGTTAAAAACTCAAATTACCTCGACTTTCATCTCGGTATAAGGACAACAAACAATCTCAATAATAGATAAAAGACATTCAACACATAATCTCACTTATCAAACATGCTTAACTATGCCGAGCTTAACCTCGATCCTAGAAAGGAAGACTACTCACTAATCATAACTACGAAACAAACAAATTCAATAAAAAAAATCATTAAAAACAAATTACTACTCAAATAAAAATAAATCTGTCTTACAGAAATCCAGAAGAAACCGAAAAAGGAAAAAAATACCGAACCAAAATCTCGATCTACAAACTCGGTAACTTTCGTTCACCGACCCTGATCACCTCGCCTCCTCTCTCGGCTCTTCCTCTTCTCTAAAACAATCCCTAAAAGTCTGAACTCTCAAAGTCCTCCTCTTTTCTATGCTAGATAGAAGGGTATTTATACTAAAAAGACTAAAAACTAAAAAGGCTAGAAGATATAAACTTTTCTAAAAGGATAGAAATAAAACTCTAAAAGATAGAAATAAAATCTAAGAAGATAACAAGACCTAAAATACATAATATAATAACCCTAAATATCACAAAAAGATACTCTACCGACACGGAAATAATTTCCCGCACAGGATCGGTGAGTCACAAAGTCAACCTTCGAATATTCTGTCTCGTGGCCTCGTTAACGAGCCCTCACTGCCTCGTTAACGAGCCTGGGCTTGATTTCTTCCACACTTTATCTCGTAAAACTTGAACTCTGACTTCTTCAATCTTATATTCCTCCGTCTTTCACTGTAGCGCTCCAAATTCAGCTCCATATAGCTCCTTTTCCTTGCTAAAACCTACAAAATACACAAAATAGAGTAGCTTCCATACTTTCCACAGAAATATGCAAAACTATCCAAAAACACACAAAACTAAACCTAAACTAATCAAAACTAAACCTAATAAGCAAAGAAAACCTACTAAAAACTATACTAGAAATGCGAATATCAAAATACCCCATACTTAAACTTGCTTGTCCTCAAGCAATCACTAAACACTTAACCAAAACCACGCAAACATACTCATCAAGATATAGCCATCATCAAAGAAAAACAACTTCTACACATGAGAAAAATATAGCAAAAGACTATTAATGTCATCACACATATATGCACCAAATAGACATAAGACAATACAATCCAACCTCACAAGGGATATAATGTGTTTCACTAAACTCTCAAGTGTTTAGGCTCATAAATTCAATCTCTCAACTCATCTTGTATACAAAAACTCATAGAAATTGGAACTTATATCACCAATACTCTCCACCCAAGATTTGTCAAAACAAGCAAAAATCATCAAAAGAACTCAGGGGGCTCAATGAAAAACCTCATAGAAGTTTCCATCCGGCCGGGTTGTAATGGGGCTTGGTAAAGACAATAAGGCGTGGAAAATATTTTGTTCATGTGGTGCTAATAATATCCGGGAATCAAAGACTCCTAAAAACTCACACATAAACAAAACTCTCATAAACAATATACCAAACTCACTCTCATTATGCACACTCATTTTCACTCACCCTTTAACATCCTAGAAAGTCTCATAAAATAACTCAAAAGAATCTCTGATATATCTATTAAACTCAAATGCACTTCAAACTTCTTTTTTTTTCTTTTTTTTCGCTGCCTCGTTAACGAGCCAACTTCAGGGTCGTTAACGAACTTTCGTATGTATTCTTCCATTGTTTCTTTCTCATTACCTCCAACAAATAACTTTACTTTGTGCAACTTTTTCTTATCAAGAGATCTTTCTTTTCACATAATATTAGAACAAGAGACTTCCAATCTACCCTTCCCAATAATCCTTCAATCAAAGCAAACATATAAGTAACTCCCCCCCTTTTTTTGTTACACTCAACAAAAAAATACCTCTCCAATCTAAGTCCTAATCCCCGGATAAGGTTAAGCTTATCTTGGCTAGGGAATAATTTTGTGGAGCTAAAAATAAAAGGCTTCAGGCAAGAATTGGCTTCAAAAAGAAGGATCATGTAAAGGTGGATAGGGAATAATAGGGCTTATAAAAATAAGTTCTCCATCATATTATTTTCGCAAGTAATGAACTATAAATCCCATATGGGTCTCAAGAAATAGATAACCATCACAATTCCAAGAGATTATATGCATATAGAGAGTAAATCACACATGAAAAGAAGAGGGATTTACTGATGTTCTCCCTATAAGGCCAAAATTCCTCACTAGGTAACAATTTTTGTTGGATTGCATCACTTATGCTATAAAGTATATGTGCTCAATTTCATCAAATGCTATCTTCTTCTAAAAACAATTTCAAGTTAAGAATCCGGCTATACTATTAAAGACATGCTTGCTAGGAATTATATGATCAAGCTAGGTACTGTTATCATAGAACCTAAGAAAGGGATATCTATCAATTCTAAAACTCCCTTTTTTTCAATTTTTTTTTTCGATTTTTAGAATAAAAACTTACTAAAAACACATAGACACTTAAGACAACAAGTTCTCTATTTTCTCCCACCCCATACTTAAAATTACAGTGTCCCCACTGTAAGAAAAATAAGAAGAAGGAAAAGAAATAGAAAAGAAAACAATCAAAGATAAAAATAAAATATAAAAACTTACAAAGTTTTAAAAGTAGGAAACAAGGAAAAACTGCGTCTTCAGGCTGAATCAACGGTTTGGTGGAGGAAAGTAGTGCTCAAAGTTCCCCATGAAGTCGTACATCGTCCTCCAACGCTCATCGTCATCCGCCTCTCTCTGACGATGCCTCTCATCCTCCATCGACATGCGAGCAGAATAGACGGATTCCCATCTATCCATCCTCCTATGAATATGGTCCTGCTGGAGGTGAAGCTGCTGCATCCATGCAAAAAGATCCTCGGCCCATGGTGGTGGCATACTCGATCCTGTGTACTTGGGCTGAGGAGGTGGTGGATAGTGAGGCTGGAAATGATCTTGATACATCACCGGGTTGTAAGGCATGAGTCCATGGGACTGAGGGTCGGTAGTAGCTGGTGGTGGGTCGACAGAAGCTCTCGGCGCCTCGTTAACAAAGCTGGGTGCCTCGTTAGCTGTGTAAGAAGGAGGCTGGAAGTGGTCGTTAACGAGCCTGGTGGGCTCGTCAACAAGGACGTTGCTCCCCAATACTTCCATGTCGATGTCTTCTTCTTCGAGGTTTAGCTCCTCAGTTTCGCCCTCGGTATCGGCCTCTTCAGTGTCGTCGCCTACTACCTCAGTATCCTCATCTTCATCTTCATCTTCATCCATGGCCTCTACCTCTTGCTCGAACCGGGATTCACATGGCCTAAGAGAAAGCTCATCCTCCGGCTTTGGTTCGAATGGGTAAGCATGCCCCGTCCACACCTCGTACCAATTCGGTACGTAGAGAAGCTCTAACTTATCGAGGGTCGGTGTAACGATGCGATCTTGTACCTTCACCTTGAATCCTCCCTCGGCTTGAATGAAGACATTGGAGCTATACCAATAGTTCTTTTTGAGGAGTTGGGCGTGAGCCGGTGTGTAGCGAGTGAGGTCGACTCCAAGATTTTTAGCCAAGAGGCTAACCAAGTTGCCACACCAAACCTCCTTGGACTTGGCTGATTTCCCGATGTAGTAGAGCCATTCGTACCCCAAATTCAAGGGGTCGGGCTCCTCGAAAAGGATGGTGCGGAGACAAGCAACTTTCGTCCTTGTTGGCCTGTTCAACTCTCTCTTTGGCCAGAATGTAGCGGCTAGGACTCGGAGAATAATCCTGAAGATGGGGTTGATGATGTTTTCCCCGTATAATGCCGCTATGGAGGATTGAACCTCTCCGGTGATGTAGCTCCAAGTGCGAGTCACTCCGTAATCCTTCAAGCTATAGTCTCTAGACGGGTTCGGAAGCTCTAAAATTGCGTTGAACTCTGGCATGGTGAACTCACGGCTCACATTACCGAGCCGAAACCGGATTTGTCCCGCCGAAGTCTTTGACGAGAAGCTAGTCTCCAAGGTGGCCCAAAACTCGGATGTGAGGGCCGGATAGTGTGGTCAATTCTCCTGCTTCAGGAGATGAGCGGCATCAAGTATAACAAAGGCCTCCTTGACGTCCGTGTAGATCCCTGTGTTTACAGCACTAGACTTCGAGAACCAACGGGTGTAGTGGTCTTTCACTAGAATATCACTGTAACGACGCACTTGGCCTTGCGTGCTCAAAATCACGTCATCCACACGAGGTGGAGATGGGGACCTCTGGTTCCTTCTCTTCTTCTGAGATCGGGTAGCGGGTCTGCTTGAACTTGCCATGAGATCTTGCAAAACAATCAAGAATTTTTTCAAGATAAGATCTATTCAAAATAGATAGGCAAGGGACCCCATACTTGGTCTCGAAATAGACTCGGAAATGTTCGTTAACTACCCAATTGGGTTGTTTACGATTTTGGACTGGCGTTGATTTCTGAAGCTGTGCAGGGTCGTTAACGAGCCTGGGTGGGTCGTTAACAAGCTGCCGAGAGTCATATCACAGAATTCCGAATTTATTCTACCTTAAAATTCAAGCAAAAATTAAGCATGCAATCCTCTAGACTTCTTCACTAGTCACACAATCGGATATACGCACCCCATACTTGCTCGATTACCCATCCCGAACATGCTAATTTTACCCGAAATTTTGACAATCTAAGTTTGAAACTTGATACTATTACTAGAAAAATCCATGCTTTTCACGCTCATCTTTTCACAATGGAATCTCTAACATGAATATCCTTCTATAGATCTAGAATTACGAAGCAAAATCAAACTTTCATGGGCAAAATAATGAACATCGATCCTTTATACGAACTTAATTCTAGACATGAAATTTCTACCCTAAAAAATAACTAAATCATGTAATGTCGAGTTAGGGTTTAGAAAACATACCGGAAAATCGAGAGAATTGAAGAACAAAAGGGTCAGAAGTCGGGTGAGTAACGAACTCGGTGAGGGTTAACGAAAGATCGGATTTTCGATGGTGAAGGGAAGGATTTTCGGGCTTCAGTAACGACGGTTGCTCGGTGGTGGTTAGTGCGGGATTCCGATCGGTGGGAGAGGGTCTTCAAGATCTTTGGTTGAGTTTTGGAATTGAGAGGATTTGAGGGTGTATTTGTGGAAGGGGTAAAAGGGTTTTATAGGAGAGGGAAGAGATAGGAATAGGAAGAGGGGGGCGGTGGCAATGGGTAGGTAAAAAGATAGATTAGGTTAAAAAAACTTACCTGCCCCATTTGCCGAGTCGGTTCTTTCGAACTGGGTCGTTAACGACCCTGGGTGGGTCGTTAACGAGCCACCATAGCCTCTTGGAGTGATTTTCGATCCCTTCTCCTGCATCTTGTTAGCTAAAAATTTATCCTAATTTCTATCCTAAAAATTACTAAAAAGAAACTTAAAGAAAGCTACGAAAATAATCTAAAAAGGAAAAGAAAAGAAAAGGAAAAAGAATCTAATTCTAAAAGCGGGTTGCCTCCCGTAAGCGCTATTTTTAACGTCGTTAGCCCAACATGCTCCTTTGACTAGTCCGATGATATGAGAGCCATGGTGACTCTGATCTCTTCGTCCGGGTCGGTTCGCTCATGGAACCTCTTCCGCCGGTGTCCATTAACTTTGAAGATTACGCCTCAGTTATCGATCAACTCTATCGCTCCGTGGGAATAAATGTGATGAACCACGAATGGTCCACTCCATCGTGTCCTGAGCTTCCCTGGGAATAATCGGAATCTAGTGTTGAATAGAAGCACCTTGTCGCCGACAAAATAAGTTTTGGGCACTAATTTCCGATCATGCCACCTTTTAGTGCGCTCATTGTAGATTTCAGCATTTTCATATGCCTTCAACCTCAGTTCGTCTAATGCTTGCAAGTCCATGAATCGTTTTGCTCCCGCCGCGTCGAGGTTCATGTTGAGCTCCTTTAGAGCCCATAATGCTTTATGCTCCATCTCGACCGGTAAATGACATGCCTTGCCATACACTAGATTATAAGGAGTGGTGCGTAGAGGTGTCTTGTATGCTGTCCTATATGCCCACAGAGCGTCATCCAATTTGGAGGACCAATCCTTCCTAGAACGGGAAACTGTCTTCTCCAATATGCTCTTTATTTGCCTGTTTGAAATTTCAACTTGACCACTAGTTTGGGGATGATAGGGTGTTGCCACCCGATGGGATACCCCATACTTAGCCAAAAGTGCTTCAAAACTCCGCTCAATGAAATGAGAACCACCATCACTAATAAGGGCCCTTGGAACGCCGAACTTGGGAAAAATGTTTGTCTTGATGAATTTAACCACAGCCTTGGCGTCGTTAGTCCTTGTGGCAACAGCTTCCACCCACTTAGAGACATAGTCGACCGCAACTCGGATGTACTTATAGGGGCCTGATGCAGGAAACGGTCCCATGAAGTCTATGCCCCATACATCAAATAGCTCAACCTCTAATATCCCGGTTAGTGGATTTTCATGTCTCCAAGTGATGTTGCCTGAGCGTTGACATCCATCACATGCCGTCACATAAGCTTGCACATCGTTGAACATGGTTGGCCAATAGAGACCACTTTTAAGGATCTTCGCCGTAGTTTTGAATCCTTTTGCATGCCCTCCAGTTGGAAGTGTGTGACATTGATGGATCACATTCTCAATCTCCTCTTCTGGAACACAACGCCTAAAGAGGTGATCGCTCCCTTGCTTAAACAAGTAGGGATCATCCCAATAGTACTGTTTCACATCATGGAGAAATTTCTTCTTCTTTTGTGGGGTAAGGCCCTCGGGAATCACGCCTCCTACAAGATAGTTAGCGAAATTTGCAAACCAAGGGGCTTTTGACCCTCTAACAGCATGGATTGAAATTGAGGAAGAAGAAGTAGAAGTAGGAGAAGTGGTGGAATTTATTTGAGAAGGCTCAGTTTTAGAAATCTTACATGGATGGGTCGTCAGCAAGCTTGAAGTCATTATTTTCTCCTCGGTAACGACCTCCCGTGGCTCAGTAACGACCTGATTGACTGTCATGTCGACCCGTTCTGAAAATTTGTCCTTGAAATTTGTGCTTTCCAGCCTCGGCGCCTCGTTAACGACCCTGAAGGGGTCGGTGACGAGGGTCTGGTTGAGTTCGACCTCATTCAACATGAGGTGTTCGTCAGGTCTGGAATCATTTATCGGTACCTCATTGTTTGACTCGGTGATATGCGCTACTGGCAATCTGGAGAAGTGATCTGCCACTAGATTTTCTGCTCCCTTTTTGTCTCTTATTTCATGGTCAAATTCCTACAGTAAGAGCACCCAACGAAGCAATCTAGGTTTGGCATCCTTTTTAGCCATTAAGTATCTAACAACTTCATGGTCAGTATAAACAATCACTTTGGATCCAACAAGGTAGAACCGGAATTTTTCAAAGGCAAATACCACAGCAAGGAACTCCTTCTCCGTTGTGGTATACTTACTTTGCGCCTCATCCAGCGTCTTACTGGCATAATGATGTTCGTATTTTTGGTATAGTTTTTGATAGGTTTTCTTTGTTTATTAGGATTAATTTTGTCTAGTTTAGGTTTCGTTTTAAGTGTTTTTAGTTAGTTTTGCATAAATCTGCGAAAAAAGTGGAATCTACGCTATTTTGTGTATTTTGCAGGTTTTAGCTAGGAAAGGAGCTAAATGGAGCTAAATTTGGAGCATCACAGTGAAGGACGGGAAAGTGCAAGATTTGAGAAGTCGAAGCTCAAGAAAACGAGAGGAGGTGTTAAAGAAAACAAAACCCCAGGCTCGTTAACGAGGCTGTGAAGGGTCGTTAACGAGGCCACGATGAAGAATTCGGAGTATTATTTTATTATGTACCGATCCTGAGCGGGAATTTATTTCCGTATCGGTTGAGTATCTTTTTAGAATCTTTATGGGTTAATAGAATATGTATTTTAGGGTTTAATATCTTTTTAGATTTTATTTCTATCTTTTAGAGATTGTTTCTATCTTTTTAGGAAAGTTTTTATCTTTTAGCTTTTTAGTTTTTTAGGATTTTCTAGTATAAATACCCTTCTATCTAGCATAGAAGGGGGGGCTGAATTTTTGGAGTAGATTTAGAGAGCTAGTTTTGGAGAAGGAAGGAAGGCCGAAGGAAAGGCTGCCGGATCGGAAGTCGGTGACGAGGGGTCGGTGACGACGGTTTCCGAGGTTCGTTGATCGAGTTTGTGGTTCGGTGATTGTTTTGTTTTGGGTTTTTTTCTTCTGATTCTCTGTAAGACGATATTTTTGTTATTAATTTAAGTTTGAGTTTTGTTTTCATGTTTGTTTTTATTGAAGTTTTTGGTTTCTTAATCATGAGTAGTGAGTAGTTATTTTTCTAGGGTCGGGGTTAAGCCCGACATAGTTGAGCATGTTTGATGAAATAAGATAGTGTTTTGAATGCCTTTTATTTTTATTGAGATTGTTTGTTGTGCTTAATACCGAAACGGGAGTTGAGGTAATTTGAGTTTTAACTTGATTGAAAGAGAAAGTTAGTAACTTGAAGGTTGATATTGTTTGAAAACGAAAGTTTCAAGCTTTAGATCCAAAACAAGCAATTGAGTGAGTTGGTTTATGAAAGTAGATTAATTTACTTGTCAAGTCAATGAAAGTTGATGACTTTATCTATTTGAAGGCATGATCTTATCTATTTACGAATTCTTATGCTTGGCTATGTTGTGGTGTCCCTTATCCTAGATATTTGTTTTTATTGAATTATTTCTGATAAATCTTCGTTGCTGAATGCTTGCTTCGGTACCGAGTATTAATTAGAATTTTATTAGTTCGTTAATTGATGTTTTTATATTCGGTGGTTCGGTAAAGATCCTGACAAGGTCGTTAACGAGGCATCTCGTGAGTGATTTTGCTTGATTTTGTTTGATTTTTATTAGATTGATAGACAAACAACCTTGCTTCCTGTGGAATGATCCTGACTCCACTGTACTCAGCGGGGTCTTGACTTACAAATTTATTTGTTGGCCGAGAAACCCTATCAACACATAATAGATGGCGTGGAGTTTTTTGTCCTTTCGTTGCCCTAAGACTGCGCCAACTGCATAGTCACTGACATCGCACATAATCTTAAAGGGTAGTTTCCAATCTAGGGATTGCATAATGGGGGCAGATACAAGGGCGGCTCTTAACCTGTAAAATGCTTCAAGATATTCTGGAGACAGCTCAAACACTACATCTTTCATTAGTAGGTTAGTCAAAGGTTTAGCTATCTTAGAAAAATCTTGAATAAATCGTTCGTAAAAGCCAGCATGCCCTAGAAAATTCCTAATGTCTCTTATAGAAGAAGGAGGAGGTAGTTTTTCAATAAGCTCAATTTTTGCTCTATCTACTTCTATCCCTCTTTTAGAGACAAGGTGTCCTAGTACTATCCCCTCTTGAACCATGAAGTGACACTTTTCCCAATTTAGCACTAGATTGGTTTCTTCACATCTTTTAAGCACTCGTGCAAGGTTAGCAAGACAAGAATCAAATGAAGAACCATAAACAGAACAGTCATCCATGAAAACCTCTAAAATATCCTCTATCATATCCGAAAAAATGGCCATCATACACCTTTGAAAGGTAGCAGGGGCATTGCAAAGCCCAAATGGCATTCTTTTATAAGCAAAAGTTCCATAGGGACATGTAAAGGTTGTTTTCTCTTGATCATCAGGGTGAATAGGAATCTGCCAGAAACCGCTATAGCCATTTAAATAACAAAAATAATCATGCTGGGCTAAGCGTTCTAACACCTGATCAATGAAAGGAAGTGGAAAATGATCTTTTCTAGTAGCACTATTAAGCTTCCTATAATCAATGCACATCCTCCAACTAGTGGTGGTTCTAGTCGGAATAAGCTCCCCCTTCTCATTTTCTAACACAGTCAGCCCCCCTTTCTTTGGGACTACATGGACCGGACTCACCCATTGGCTATCCGATATAGGAAATATGATCCCAGCATCAAGTAATTTAATAATTTCCTTTTTAACTACATCCTTCATGTTAGGATTTAACCTACGTTGATGCTCTATGGTGGGTTTATGATTGTCCTCCATGTATATCCTATGCATGCAAAGGGAAGGGGAAATGCCAGTTATATCATCTAGGGAGTAGCCTATGGCTTTCCTATGCATCCTAAGCACATTCAGGAGTTTTCCTACTTCCTCATCTTTCAATTTAGAATTAATGATGACAGGCAAAGTAGAATGAGGACCAAGGAATTCATACCTGAGGGAGTCTGGCAGGGGTTTAAGTGTTGGGGACGGTTCAGCAGGGATTAAAATTGGCTCTTCTGGCTCCGTCTTCAACACCTCCTCAAGATATTCAAAGGCTGAAATTTCATTGTCGTCTGTCAGGGTCGTTAACGATGCTGATGGGGTCATTAACTAGCCTGCTTCTTCTACCAGGAGATTCGGTAACGTGGTTGGAGAGCTCGTTACTGAAACTACAGTAGTTATTTCTGCCCATCTTTGATCTGAATTTTCATTGCTTGATGTTGATCTTCCTATAGGGTCTCCACATTCAATGATCTCATTGTGGTTGTAGAGCATCTTGACTTCGGCTCTTTCGGTCTCCTTATTTGATTGTTTGAATCGGAATTCCGTCACCTCATCCCCAATTTCGAAAGTAAGGAGTCCCCTCCTAACATCGATTATGGCTCCAGTTGTGGCGAGGAACGGTCTTCCCAAAATAATAGGCATCACCGGATCTTCGGGCATCGTCATAACGATGAAGTCGTTAGGAACAAAGAATTTGCCTACTTGAACTGGAAAATCTTCTATTACCCATGTTGGTATGATACAGGATCCGTCTGCCATGTAAAGCCGCATGTTGATGGGCTCTAGTGGTCCCATATTAGCTTTAGACCAGATTGAAAGAGGGACTAAACTAGCACTGGCACCCAGATCACATAAAGCCTTGAACTTTTGGTTGCCTATGCCGATCGTTATTGCAAATCTCCCTGGGTCTCCTAGCTTTTCCGGTAGAGCTATCGATCTGACTTCATCATGCAGCTTTGTAATGGATCTTTTCATGCTAAGAATATCTTTCAAAAACTTTGTGTAAGCCGGCATTTCTCTTAGGGCCTCAGCGAATGGGATGGAAATATTAATGCCCTGAAGAATTTTTACGAAACGCTTGAACTTACTCTCAGTAGAGTCCATAGATTTATTAGTTGGAAATGGAAGAGATTTCCCCATTCTCGGAACCAAGTTAGGCTCGAGAGGTGAGAGTACCGGGTCGACACTGGGATCGTTTTTTGGCCTCGGCGGGTCGTTACCGACCCTGGTTGGGTCGTTAACTACCCTGGGATTGAGAGGAAGGCTCGGTTTAGAAAACTTACCTGTGGTAGGGTCGTCAAGAACCCTCGGAGCTTCGTCATTCCTGTATATGGGCTCGTTTGTTGCCCTCGTTGGCTCGTTAACGAGCCGTCTGGTGACGTCCTCTCCCTTCTTGTCCTCATCTTGAACTCGCTTCGGCAACGTCTTCCCGCTCCTAAGGTGAACTACTGCTATTTGTCCTTTAGGGTTTTCCTCGGGGCGGCCCGGGAGTTGCCCTTGAGGTCTCGGAATTTGGGCAGCGAGGTTCCCTAGTTGGGAATCAACACTCTTCTTCCATATATCGAACTCTCCCCATCTTCTATTTTGTTGGTTCAGGTTGGCTTGAACTTCGTTAACCTTGTTGGTCACTTCGTTAACTTTGTTGGTCACTCCGTTAATGACTTCCTGTAATCCTTGAACCCATGATGATGGCTCCTGATGGCCTGGCGGTCGATATGGTGTAGGTCGCCTATCTAGTGGAGGCACTGCATAATTTTGACTTGTATTCTGATTGCTCCATGCCTGATAGTTGTTTGACCTGTCATGATAACTAGGTTGGTTCCTGTATGATCCTCTCATATAATTCATCTCAGCAATTGTCTCAGCGGCTCTAACCTGCTCTATGTTAGTGCAAGCAGAAGTACTATGTGTAGAAGAACCACATTCTTGACATGATTGAGAGGATTTCAGAAAACTTACCTGTTTCTTCAGACGGTTGACCTCATCTTGTAAGAATCGATTTTTAACATCCGGGTCAACTTCGTCTCGGTTAGGTATGTAGAGACGTTTCTGGGGTTGTGGAGTCTGTTGGGTTCCATACATGGCATCATAATTGGAAAGCTTATCCAACAGTTCCCATGCCTCCGTCGGGTTCATCTCTATAAAACCGCACGCAGTATGCGTGTTGATACGGTTCTTGGTCTCTGCGTTAATACCCTGGAAAAGATTTCTTGCAAAACATATAAAGGTTGCCCATGAGTGAGGCACTGTCTAAGCATCTCTTTCAATCTTTGCCATGTTTCAACGAATGTTTCATTAGGCAGCTGGTGATAGGAGGTGATGCATTTCCTCAACTCCGTCGTCTTAGCAGGAGGGAAGAACTTTGTAAGAAATTGATCGTACAAAGCTTTCCAAGTCCTGATAGACTTAGAAGGTAGGCTCTCCAACTAGTTCAGGGCCTTTCCAGTAAGAGACCACCTAAAAGCTTTTAACAGAACATATTCAAGTGAGACACCTTCAGCAACTATGGTGTCACATAAATCAAGAAAATTTTTAATATGCTCCATAGGGCACTTAGTAGGTTTCCCTTCAAACTGAGCCCGTTTAATCAAGGATATGAATTGAGACTTGATCTCAAAGGGTTTCTCTATCTCGGGAAGCACGATTGGAGACTCGGGCACCCTCAGTTCCAGATGCATGTACTGTTTGGCATTCCTCGGATAGGCATTAAGTTCCTCCTGTGGACGAGCATTAGCGACTCGTTGACGCTCGGCGTCGGCAGCAGCACCTTCCTTCTCGGTCTTCAGCGCCTCCATCTGATTTCGGAGGTCTTCCATTTGACGAGCCATCTCTTCTGGTGTGGCCATGGCTCGGTTTTCTCGGAGTCTACGGTGCAGGGAACGTTCGGGTTCTGAGTAATAACCAGTGTTGTCAAACTCAAGCCTTCGTCGTCCTACCGGCATACGCTGAGAAAACAGATAAAGAAAACAAAAATTAAAAACAAAAACGGGGTCGGGCTATTCCCGAACCCACAAATAAACTAACAAACTCGTTGCTTCCCCGGCAACGGCGCCAATTTGTTGAGAGGGTATTCTTGACAACAAATAAATTTATAACTCAAGACCCCGCTGAGTATAGCGAAGTCAGGATCGTTCCACAGGAAGCAAGGTTGTTCGTTTATCAACTACTAAAAAGCAAATAAAATCAAACAAAATCAAGAACAAGTAGCCTCGTTAACGACGTTTTCAAGGTCGTTAACGAACCACCGTACCTAAAAAGACTCAACTAACGACCTAAATAAATTCGTTACCGAGGCAAGTAACTCAACAACGAAATTCACTCAAGATAATTCAAATAATAAAGAAAGATCTAGGACTAGGGACACCACAACATAGCCAAGCATATAAACTCGTAAGAAGATAAGATCATGCCTTTAAATAGATAGAGTCATCAACTTTCGTTGACTATCAAGTAAATTAACCTACTTTCGTAATCCTAATTCACTTAATTGTTTGCTTTGGATCTAAAGCTTGAAACTTTCGCATTCAAACGATATCAACCTTCAAGTTACTAACTTTCTCTTTCAATTAAGTTAAAAACTCAAATTACCTCGACTTTTATCTCGGTATAAGCACAACAAACAATCTCAATAATAGATAAAAGGCATTCAACACATAATCTCACTTATCAAACATGCTCAACTATGCCGGGCTTAACCCCGATCCTAGAAAAGAAGACTACTCACTAATCGTAACTACGAATCAAACAAATTCAATAAAAGAAATCATTAAAAACAAATTACGGTGGTTCAACGAACTCGGTAACTTTCGTTCACCGACCCTGATCTCCTCGTCTCCTCTCTCGGCTCTTCCTCTTCTCTAAAACAATCCCTAAAAGTCTGAACTCTCAAAGTCCTCCTCTTTTCTATGCTAGATAGAAGGGTATTTATACTAAAAAGACTAAAAACTAAAAAGGCTAGAAGATATAAACTTTCCTAAAAAGATAGAAATAAAACTCTAAAAGATAGAAATAAAACTCTAAAAGATAGAAATAAAATCTAAGAAGATAACAAGATCTAAAATACATAATATAATAACCCTAAATATCACAAAAAGATACTCTACCGACACGGAAATAATTTCCCGCACAGGATCGGTGAGTCACAAAGTCAACCTTCGAATATTCTGTCTCGTGGCCTCGTTAACGAGCCCTCACAGCCTCGTTAACGAACCTGGGCTTGATTTCTTCAACACTTTATCTCGTAAAACTTGAACTCTGACTTCTTCAATCTTATATTCCTCCGTCTTTCACTGTAGCGCTCCAAATTCAGCTCCATAGAGCTCCTTTTCCTTACTAAAACCTATAAAATACACAAAATAGAGTAGCTTCCATACTTTCCAAAGAAATATGCAAAACTATCCAAAAACACACAAAACTAAACCTAAACCAATCAAAACTAAACCTAATAAGCAAACAAAACCTACTAAAAACTATACTAGAAATGCGAACATCAGTGGTAGAGGACGTGGTAGGGGCCGTGTTGGAAACAGAGAAAAGGCTCCTGCCTTGGTAGAGCCACACCCTCCTCAAGAGGAGGTTGTTGAGAATGTTGGACCTGCAGTGAATGACCATCAAGAGGGAAATGTTTTGTTGGAAACGGGATCCCTGCTAATGGAGTAGACGATAGGGTAGATGGGGAAGTACGTGGGCCATCTCAGGTGCCAATAGTTGAGTTACCACCAGAGACGACTTCTGTTATCCGAGCTACACTTGCCGAGCTATTACAAAATCTGGTATGTACTGGATTCTTGCCTAATCATAAATGCAACAAATTTTGGGTATCAAGGGGATGAGGTTAGGGCACCAAGACAAGTTTTTGCACAGCCGGTTTAGTCAGGCAGACCACCACGTATTCCAAGGCCAGTAGCGGTTGATGGTGGGGCCGAGCAAGGAAGGGGATATCGCGAGCCTCTTCCTGATAAGTGGCTTGCAGAATTCAGGAAGACTGGGGTACCGAACTTTACTGGGGATCAGGAAGCGGATGTTGAGCAGTGGTTGAGGAAAGTGGCATCTGCTCTCGACTCTATCCAGGCACCGGAGAAAAGAAGGATTTCTCTAGTTCAGAGTTTGTTACAGGAGGATGCATTTGATTGGTGGGATTTGAGTCGTGATCATCAGGTAAATGTTACTTTTGAGGAATTTCAAGAGAGGATTCGAGATAACTATTGTCCGGAGGTCGTGAGAGCGGCTCGTGAGACTGCTTTTCGGGATGCAGGGCCCGAGAATTTTACCTTAGGTGAGACTATCCAAAAGTTTCAATGAGGTTTGGCAGCGGTGCCCAAAGCCGCTCCTACAGAGAATCTGCGGATTGCGACCTTTCTTAAGCGGTTGCAACCCCAACTGCGTGCATACGTATCTGGACTTCGACTCAAGACTTTGAAGGAGGTTCAAGATTCTACTTTAGCTTATTCTATGTCCACCTTGGGGCCGGAACAATTGAATGTACAAGCTAGTAGAAATAAGAAGCAGAGGTTTTTTGCTCCATCAGACTCTAGGAAAGATAATCGTTCAGGTGTGTCTCTACAAAACCGGTCTGGATTTCAGTCACAAGGTCGTCAAGACCAACCTCAACAAAGTCAGTTTATTGGAGGGTTGAGGGAGTGCTTCAACTGTGGAGACACTAGTCATATGAGGAATCAGTGTCGGAAGCCAGTTCGTAATTGTTTCATATGTGGGAAGCTAATCCAATTACAAAAATATTGTAAGATTGGAACACCCTCACTGGGATCTTCGCCGGGTCGGTGAATGAAGGGATTCGTCGTCAGTTCCAATAGACTCAACATGCACCAAGCTAGAGTAGAGGCCGTGGTGCGGGAGCTAGCACTACCGGGGGCAACTAGCCTCGGGTATTTGAGATGAGAAGGCCTGATGCCTTGAATGCTTTGACTGCCACAAGTACGATTTGGATTAAGTCACGGGTGCTACGCACTCTTTTGTGTCCTCTGCATGCGTTGATAGACTAGGGTTGGCTTGCTCGGAGGGTACACCCTTTATGGTGGGAATTTAGGGCTGGGCAAAATCCGGTCCGGACCGGACCGGGGGGGTATCCGGTCCGGTCCTCGGTCCACAAAAAATTACAAGCCGGTCCCTGGAGCGGTCTGGTCCGGTCCAGGTCCGGACCGGCTTTTTGTGTTAGTGGTAAAATAAATTATTTTGTGTAAAAAATATATATAGTTATATTATAAAATTTATGTTAAAAATATAAATTTAGTTTTTATATGATATAATATATATATTTTAAGTAAAATAATATTTTTTTATAAATAAATAAAACATTTTTTATTTAAAAATAATTTTTTTATCGATAAAATAATAGTTCGGTCCAAAACCGGTCCAAACCCGGACCGGACCGGGACCGAGACCGGACCGGACCGGGACCGAGACCGGACCGGACTGGAATATCCGGTCTGGTCCTCGGTCCAACTTTTTTCAGGAATCCGGTCCCGGTCCGGTCCCGGTCCGGTCCGATCCGGTCTTGGACCGTTGTCCAGCCCTAGGTGGGATTGCCCGATGGTAGTAAGGTGAGAGGGAGTAGTGAAATACTTCATTGTCCTATTAGGATTGGGGGTAGGGATTGGTTTGCAGACTTTATTGTGATACAATTGTCGCCTAGTGATGATGTTATTTTGGGGATGGACTGGATGAGACGTTATAAAGCAGTATTAGATGCACATAAGGGTACAGTCACTGTGACTGCAAATGATGGGACAATAAATGTATGTCAAGATCTAGAGTAGGAGGGTCTAGTATCAGTGATCAGTATGGTGAAAGCCGCTAAGTTGCTTAATGATGGGTCTATGGGTTATTGGTATTATGTTCTAGAAGGAGACAAGAAAGGACCGTGTATTCAAGATATGCCAGTAGTCTGTGAGTTTGAAGACGTTTTTCCAGATGAACTTCCAGGGTTGCCTCCTCAACGAGAGGTGGATTTTAATATTGAATTAGATCCAGGAACAAGACCAATCTCAAAAGCCCTGTACCGTACGGCTCCAATGGAGATGCAAGAGCTGAAGGCTAAGTTGGAGGAGTTACTAAAGAAGGGATATATAGGTCCAAGCGCATCACCGTGGGGAGCTCCAGTTTTGTTTATAAGAAAGAAAGATGGTTCCCTACGTTTATGTATTGATTATCGAGAGCTAAACCGAGTTACTATTAAGAATAAGTACCCTTTGCCTCGTATTGATGACTTGTTAGACCAATTGCAAGGGGCTATTGTGTTCTCAAAGGTGGACCTCAGATCAGGCTATCATCAATTGAGGATTCGGGAAGGGGATATTCCCAAGACGGCTTTCCGAACAAGGTACGGGCACTATGAGTTTGTAGTGATGCCGCTCGGATTGACTAATGCACTTGCGGTGTTCATGGAGTTAATGAACCGCGTGTTTATAGACTATTTGGATAAATTTGTGGTTGTCTTTATTGATGATATACTGATTTATTCTCAAAGCACTTAGGAGCATGCAAAGCACCTTAGATTAGTTTTGGAAGTGTTAAGACACCACCAACTATTTGCTAAACTGTCCAAATGTGAGTTCTGGCTACCAGAATTTACTTTCCTGGGTCATGTTGTATCCTCTAAGGGAGTCATGGTAGACCCCTTAAAGATTGAAGCTATGAAGGCTTGGGAACCCCCGAAGAATGTGAAAGAGGTACGAAGTTTCTTAGGATTGGCAGGGTACTACAGGAGGTTTGTTGACGGGTTGTATTGTGTGAGTTATGTATAAGTATGGGGGAGTTGGATGAAAAGGTGGAAAAAAAGGAAATAAAACTCTTGGGTTCAAAGTGAAAAAAAAATGAAGATGAAAAATCTATTGCAAAACAAAAGAAAAAAATGAGCTTAAATGTTAGTAGTCTTCATTAGTAGAAAAGAAAGATTTAAAAAGAGGCAAAAGAAAAAAAAAAGTGTATGAATGTAAATGTATGGAGTTGAGAAAGAAGAGTTTGGGAGAAGTAAGAAAAGAAAGTGTTGAGTTGGGTTTAGGATTAGTTCTTTATCCCGGATTTAGCACCACATGCCAAATGTTATCTCTTCTAAATTTCTCTTTACCTTGGCCCCATTACAACCCTTAAAAAGACCTCATGATTTTTGTTATGTGTTTGATCCCCAGCGGTGGAGATTTAGTACTCTGATGCATGTAACTGGTAGTCTAGTTTTCATGGTTGATTTTTGAGTGAAACACATACCATTACACACTTGAGAGTTGAGTGCAAACAGAAATTACCTTGGTGAGGTCTAGAATGAATGAATGATCGTTACTTTTCGCTTATTACAATACATGCTGAGAAGTCTTGGTCGGGTTTTGAGTATATGTGAAATACTTGTTTGACTTGAGATGGATGTATGATTGCATTTATGTGGTGTGTTTTGGATTTATGTCTTGCTTGAGGACAAGCAAGGTTCAAGCATGGGGGAATTTGATAGAGCATATAGATATAGGTCTTAGAGCATGTTTTTATTCTCGTTTTATGCATGTAAAGTTAGAATTTCGCTTTAAGTTGTAGTTTAGGTTTTATTTCGGTTTAGTTCGGAATCTACGCGTTTGTGTGCCTCATTACAGGTTGCAAGGTGAAGCATGGTGGATTTATGAGGCTAAGGACCGGACGTCGGGACGCTTGGTGAGCATTGAAGAGAAGAACCGTAGGAAAAATCAAGAGTTAAGGCCCAAGAGCTTGTGTGAGAAGAACGCTTAAATCCGGGTCATGCATTGGAGTCTTATTTTGACACCTCTATTTTGCAATGCTTGGTTTGGGAGCTATATTGGTCGGATGAATCTGAATTTGGTATCACTGGAAATCTATCTCGCAGAGCTACAATTCATATTTTTACTCCGAGTCCAAATTCCAACTCGAAGGCGGTCAAAACAGCCTCCGAAGTGTCACTAAAGTTGCTGCTGGCGGAGCGCTGCCAAAAGCCTCAGAGCGAGACCGCGCTCTCAAGTGCACCAAACCGCGCTCTGGCGCGTCGACGCGGCAAGGACTTGGGTCTCCGCGAGATCTTGTGGGCCGACTCTAATATTTCTTTTAGATATTTTTAGACTTGATATAAATACTTTCCTTAGGGTTTTATTTGGATTGGAGGATGTTATCTTTTACTTGTGTTCTAAGTTTGATTCAATTTGGAGATTGGAGGGAGACAAAAACCCTAGTTTTGCAATTGAAGATCAATTTGACTCTTGTAAGTTTTGTTTTTCTTCAATGACAATTTCTAGCTAATTTTCTCATGTCCAACTACTTAGTTGAAGTTGTGTGCATGATTGTTTGTGAGATTTGAATTATTTTAGTTTGCCTTGACTAGATTGAATCTCTCCATGCTTGATTGATTAAATTCACTTAGGATTAGTATAGATTGGCCACCTATTCTACTTCTAGGTTGAATTACAACTAGAATAATTAAATAGACGGTGGAATTTGATTATTCATGGATGAATCCTTTGATTAAACTTATAGACGGTGGAATAAGGTTAATCAAAGGCGGAGAATTTAATCACAAGATTCATGAATAGACGGTGGAATTCGTGAATATTGTTTTTATTGAATGCTTTGAACTTAATTACATGATCAATTTGACATAGAAGGTTTTCTAGGTTAATTGGTTAAAAGGTTGTTAAAGACGGTGTATATTAACAACCAGAATAATCTTGAATTCATAAATTCACAATAGATTAGTCAAGGGAAATTGAAATAAGGATTATCGATGATCAAAACTCATGTATGCAATTGATACGAAACTAGTTGGACGCTTTTATCCATATTTGAATCTCAACTTATTTTACTTGCTTAGCTTTAATTAGTTTAATTTCTTAGATTTTTGTTTATAATCACAAAAACCCCCTTTCAATTTAGTAATATTATTTAAATACAAATATTCCGAGTGTCTGTGGATTCGACCCTTACTTCCACTTTGCTAAGGTTAGGAAGTTAGGAATAATTCTTTGCTAGTGCTTTTATAACGACGTAAAAGTGCTCGTCAGAAGTGTTGTAAATTATGTTGTTTTGGGTTTCATGCATGTTTTCTATACTTGGGTTTTATAAATATCGGTTGGATGTTTTATTCATGTTTTCTTGTCGTGCCCGAGTTGCATGATCCAAGTGAACCCGCTGTCAAACTAGCCTAGGTAGTACCTAGTGAGGTCTACTACCGAGTAGCGCCCCTATTTAAAGACGGGGTGTTACAAATTGGTATCAGAGCCAGGTTGACAACAAGGGCACATGGAACTGAACAACAAGTGTACTCGAGGTCCAACCTAAAACTAAAACCGGCCGGTTATTTCAAATTATTTCAATAGGGTAGTCATATTGCATTTACAGGGAAGATGACACGCCTCGACTCTGTCGTTATCAGCCGCAGGACCTCATGTAGACTAGTAAGTTATTTTGTTAACTTCAGTTAAAGATAGTTTAAATAGTAAAATATCTGTTTACAGATGGCTCCATAAACTAGAGCTGGCGCAACTAAAGCAGGAAGGAAAGGTGGTGGAAGAGGACGTGGTAGGGGCCGTGTTGGAAACAGAGAAGAGGCTCCTGCCTTGGGAGAGCCACACCCTCCTCAAGAGGAGGTTGTTGAGAATGTTGGACCTGCAGTGAATGACCATCAAGAGGGAAATGTTTCGGTTGTTGGAAACGGGCTCCCTGCTAATGGAGTCGACGATAGGGCAGATGGGGAAGTACGTGGGCCATCTCAGGTGCCACCAGTTGAGTTACCACCAGAGACGACTGCTGTTATCCGAGCTACACTTGCCAAGCTATTACAAAATCTTGTAGGTATTGGATTCTTGCCTAATCATAATGCAACAAATTTTGGGTATCAAGGGGATGAGGTTAGGGCACCAAGACAAGTTTTTGCACAGCCGGTTTAGTCAGGCAGACCACCACGTATTCCAAGGCCAGTAGCGGTCGATGGTGGGGCCGAGCAAGGAAGGGGATATCGCGAGCCTCTTCCTGATAAGTGGCTTGCAGAATTCAGGAAGACTGGGGTACCGAACTTTACTGGGGATCAGGAAGAGGATGTTGAGCAGTGGTTGAGGAAAGTGGCATCTTCTCTCGACTCTATCCAGGCACCGGAGGAAAGAAGGATGTCTCTAGTTTAGAGTTTGTTACAGGAGGATGCATTTGATTGGTGGGATTTGAGTCGTGATCATCAGGTAAATGTTACTTTTGAGGAATTTCAAGAGAGGATTCGAGATAACTATTGTCCGGAGGTCGTGAGAGCGGCTCGTGAGACTGCTTTTCGGGATGCAGGGCCCAAGAATTTTACCGTAGGTGAGACTATCCAAAAGTTTCAACGAGGTTTGGCAGCGGTGCCCAATGCCGCTCCTACAGAGAATCTGCGGATTGCGACCTTTCTTAAGCGGTTACAACCCCAACTGCGTGCATACGTATCTGGACTTCGACTCAAGACTTTGAAGGAGGTTCAAGATTCTACTTTAGCTTATTCTATGTCCACCTTGGGGCCGGAACAATTGAATGTACAGGCTAGTAGAAATAAGAAGAAGAGGTTGTTTGCTCCATCAGACTCTAGGAAAGAGAATCGTTCAGGTGTGTCTCTACAAAACCGGTCTGGATTTCAGTCACAAGGTCGTCAAGACCAACCTCAACAAAGTCAGTTTATTGGAGGGTTGAGGGAGTGCTTCAACTGTGCAAACACTAGTCATATGAGGAATCAGTGTCGGAAACCAGTTCGTAATTGTTTCATATGTGGGAAGCCAATCCACTTACAAAAATATTGTAAGGTTGGAACACCCTCACTGGGATCTTCGTCGGGTCGGTGAATCAAGGGGTTCGTCGTCAGTTCCAACAGACTCAACATGCACCAAGCTAGAGTAGAGGCCGTGGTGCGGGAGCTAGCACTACTGGGGGAAACTAGCCTCGGGTATTTGAGATGAGAAGGCCTGATGCCTTGAATGCTTTGACTGCCACAGGTACAATTTGGATTAAGTCACGGGTGCTACGCACTCTTTCGTGTCCTCTGCATGCGTTGATAGACTAGGGTTGACTTGATCGAAGGGTACATCCTTTATGGTGGGATTGCCCGATGGTAGTAAGGTGAGAGGAAATAGAGAAATACTTCATTGTCCTATTAGGATTGGGGGTAGGGATTGGTTTGTAGACTTTATTGTGATACAATTGTCGCCTAGTGATGATGTTATTTTGGGATGGACTGGATGGGACGTTATAAAGCAGTATTAGATGCACATAAGGGTACAGTCACTATGACTGCAGATGATGGGACAATACATGTATGTCAAGATCCAGAGCAGGAGGGTCTAGGATCAGTGATCAGTATGGTGAAAGCCGCTAAGTTGCTTAATGATGGGTTTGTGGGTTATTGGTGTTATGTTCTAGAAGGAGACAAGAAAGGACCGTGTATTCAAGATATACCAATAGTCTGTGAGTTTGAAGACGTTTTTCCAGATGAACTTCCAGGGTTGCCTCCTCAACGAGAGGTGGATTTTAATATTGAATTAGATCCAGGAACAAGACCAATCTCAAAAGCCCCGTACTGTATGGCTCCAATGGAGATGCAAGAGCTGAAGGCTCAGTTGGAAGAGTTACTAAAGAAGGGATATATACGTCCAAGTGCATCACCGTGGGGAGCTCCAGTTTTGTTTATAAGAAAGAAAGATGGTTCCCTTCGTTTATGTATTGATTATCGGGAGCTAAACCGAGTTACTATTAAGAATAAGTACCCTTTGCCTCGTATGGATGACTTGTTAGACCAATTGCAAGGGGCTATTGTGTTCTCAAAGGTGGACCTCAGATCGGGCTATCATCAATTGAGGATTCGGGTAGGGGATATTCCCAAGACGGCTTTCCAAACAAGGTACGGGCACTATGAGTTTGTAGTAATGCCGTTCTAATTGACTAATGCACCTGCGGTGTTCATGGAGTTAATGAACCACGTGTTTATAGACTATTTGGATAAATTTGTGGTTGTCTTTATTGATGATATACTGATTTATTCTCAAAGCACTGAGGAGCATGCAAAGCACCTTAGATTAGTTTTGGAAGTGTTAAGACAACACCAACTATTTGCTAAACTGTCCAAATGTGAGTTCTAGCTACCAGAAGTTACTTTCCTGGGTCATGTTGTATCCTCTAAGGGAGTCATGGTAGACCCCTTAAAGATTGAAGCGGTGAAGGCTTGGGAACCCCCGAAGAATGTGAAAGAGGTACTGAGTTTCTTAGGATTGGCAGGGTACTACAGGAGGTTTGTTGACCGGTTTTCACGAATAGCCCAACCACTTACCAACTTGCTGAAAAAGTCCACTCGTTTTGACTAGAATGATGCTTGTCAAAGGGGCTTCGATGAGTTGAAGAAGAAGTTGACTTCAGCTCCAATACTTGCTTTTCCTCAAGGGAATGAAGTCTTTGTGATTTAAAGTGATGCCTCAAAGTAGGCTTAGATTGTGTATAAATGCACAATGACAGGGTGATTGCATATGCTTCCAGGCAGTTGAAACCAAACGAGTTGAATTATCCAACCCATGATTTAGAGCTGGCAGTAGTGATTCATGCTCTAAAGATATGGCGTCACTACTTGTATGGAAGTACATGTAAAGTGGTGACAGACCATAACAGCCTTAAGTACATTTTTACTCAGAGAGAATTGAACATGAGACAACGGAGATGACTTGAATTACTGAAAGATTATGATTTAGAGATCTTGTATCATCCTGGAAAGGCGAATGTTGTTGTTGATGCTCTTAGCAGAAAAACGCCGCAAAAGCATATGTTGTGTCACTTGACTGCCCAACCAGAGTTACAAAGAGAATTGATAAGGTATGAGATTGAGGTACAAATTCAGCGCTATCAAGGTAGACTAGGCCGTATAGATTGTCAGCCAACCTTAATTGAGGAAATACGACTTAAGCAGGAAACTTGTTTGATGATTCAAGAGTTGAGGAAGAAAGTGAGTCGTGGAAAGGCATCTGCTTTTGAAGAACATGTTGATGGTACTTTGAGATTGAATGGTCGATTATGTGTACCTCGAGATGAGGAGTTGAGACAAAAGATATTACAAGAGGCTCACGCTACTCCTTATTCAATCCACCCGGGAGCTAGTAAGATGTAAAGGACTTGAAACAATATTACTGGTGGGATGGAATGAAGCCTGATTAGCGAAATTTGTAGCAAAGTGTCAGGTGTGCCAACAAGTAAAAATAGAGCACCAAAGACCAGGTGGAATGCTCGAACCACTTCCAGTTCCAGAATGGAAGTGGGAGGACATTTTCATGGATTTTGTTACTGGATTGCGGATTAGTAGAGGACATGATACAATATGGGTTGTCGTGGACAGACTGACTAAGACTGCTCGTTTTCTGCCCATTAGAGAGACTTGGCTAGTGAGTCAACTAGTAGAGGTGTTCATAAAACAAATAGTGAGATTACATGGAGTGCCCAAAACGATTGTTTCTGATCGTGATAGGCGGTTTATCTCCAACTTTTGGCAAAAAGTGCATAAAGCTTTAGGCACCAAGCTACATTTCACGTCTGCTTATCACCCGCAGTCAGATGGCCAATCGGAGAGGACATTCAAACACTAGAAGATATGTTGAGATCATGTGTGTTGGATTGGGGAGGAAACTGGTCTGATCACTTGGAATTAGTTGAGTTTGCATATAATAATAGTTGGCACTCTTCGATTCAGATGGCACCATATGAGGCTTTATATGGGAGGAGATGTAGGACACCTCTATGTTGGGATGATCCATCAGATGTTGTTGATAGAATGCCTCAGATGATTCAGGAGACAGTTGAAAAGGTGGCTTTGATTCGAGAATATATGTTGACAGCACAGAGTCGTCAGAAATCTTATGCAGATAAGAGGCGACGACCATTGGAATTAGAGGTAGGAGCACATGTTTGGGTAAGAGTATTGCCGACTCGTGGGGTTAGAAGATTTGGAGTGAAAGGAAAGTTAAGTCCACGGTACATCGGGCCATTTGAAATTCTCGAGAGGGTAGGCGAGGTAGCCTACAAGTTGGCACTACCACCAACTCTAGAAGGAGTTCATTCTGTTTTTCATGTGTCGCAGTTGGGGCAGTATGTGCCTGATCCTAGTCATAGGCTTAATTATGAAGAGTTAGAAATTGAGCCAGATCATACTTTCGAAGAACAGCGAATAGCAATCTTAGGTAGACAGTTGAAAAAGTTGTGAAATAAAGAGATACTACTCGTGTTGATTCAGTGGTCTCGACGAGGAGTTGAAGAGGCAACTTGGGAGACTGAGACGAGAATAAGTGTGTTTGAAGGGTTATAGTTGAGGCATTTGAGAATAGAAGTTAAGGGTGTTTGAAGGGTTATAGTTATGGATAGTTGTAACTATTTGTGTGTTTCGTTCGGCTTGACCTTGTGTGCTTGATTTGTTTGGTAGTTGCTGGTAGTGTGTTGATGGTGTGAATTGCATGATGTTTGATTTATAGGGTTGTTGTTTGTAGTATACTAAAGATATATTATCTGTGTGTTGTTTGGTTCGTGTCAAGGATTTTAAGTAAGTGTTGTGAGTTTATTTTAATATATGTCTGGAAGTTTCGGGACGAAACTTTCTTTAAGGGGGGTAGAATGTAATATTCGGGAATATTTCGATATTTTTTTTTCTATTTTTACGCTTTTTGAATTTCGTGTTGGGATTACTTAGCTTATAAGTAATCTCGGATATATAAAAGTATTTAATTTTTAAATTTTAATTTAAATTAATTACAATTTGAAAAGTTTTTAACTTAAAAGTAATTAATAATAATTTCAGAGTAAAGTTTGTAGTAAAAGCGATTTGAGGGTAGAAATCGTGAAATTTCTAATTATAAGCCGACCTTCTCATGTTTATATACGTAGTTGCTTTCCAATTTGTAGATTTAGGCTTAGAATACACGAGAGGGAGAGAAAGAGAGGGAGAGAGAGAGGGAGGGTTTAGCCTGCGTGCAAGGTTCGTTCGTTGGGTCGGATTTTGAAGTTTAGGCGTTATTTGGTAAGTTTTAATTAGTTAATAGTTTGTTTAGATTTTACTAATTTTTCCAGATCTGGCTTTACAATTGATTGGATTTAAAAATCAATCGATTTATAGTTCTCAGAGGGTATTTTTGATTTCGGATTTATAATCGGTAAAAGATTTCAAAGTAATTTTAGGGTATTGTTTTGTAATGATATTAGGGAGACCTTTGATCCAGTTTTTCAAAAAGGTTTGAACTAGAAAAATGTTCTTTTATATATCTAGTATATTCATGTCATGTTTTAAGGGATTTGGAATTATACAAAAGAAGTTATAAAGCATCTTGGCTTTTCGTTGTTTTGGGGTTAGAGTTTGTAGGAGTTAAAAAGTTATTATTATTCATTTGGGTATATATATGCATATAGGAGCGTGGATTTTAGGTCATGATCAAAGACGTGGGGCAAAGATAGGCTATCTGTCTTAGACGGGGTTTCGCGTTGTTGGATAATTAGTGGTTTCTTGCGTTGGAAATTCGCCTTCAAGGTAAGTTGTTTACGACTTGCTCAGTTTCCATTCAATACTTGTCAGACTTCATGTGGTGTTTGTAGGATTGGTTTTGGGGAACTAGTCCCTAGATGATTATTTTATGAAAAAGATTTACTTGTGTATGATATGTGTGAAAAGGATTTCATTGGGCTTTCATCGAATGTGAAGTTTTCGAATATTTTCTCTATGTTGGTACCATTCTCGGCATGACCATGTGCGTAGTCCTCTGGGTTGAAGTGACGGCTACGTATGGTTATGTGACAGAGAATCGTGCCCCTTCAAAAGTAAAGCTCTCTGTGTTTTGGGCAAGTGCTCTCGACGAGGCTTGACCCGGGGTTAGAAGGATGGGATTGTGAAGGGTGGGAGGTCGCGCCTCGGCACCTGGGGCGTAGGGTTGATAAGCGCCATGGAATAAAACGGTGAGAGAATGGTTATATTGTTCTGCTTGGACTTATATGTATGACTATGTATGGAAGTTTGATATGTGGTTTGTGCTTATGATCTATGAGAAGTTAATGTATGGATTTGTTCATGTGAACCGTGCTTGTGTGTGTGTTAGGTACTTGATTGATTTTTAAACGTCTTACTAGTACCGTATGGATTCTAGCTTGTATTATAATGGTAGCTGACCCTTCGGGGACTTGTTTTATTTTAGTTTCAGGTAAAGACAAGGGACCCATGATGGAACCTCGGCCGAATGATGGAACAGATCGTTGAAGGTCGTGTCATTAGGATGGGTTTGTTTGGGAGAATGATGGTTTACTTTTTGGTATCTTTCGAATAATGTGTTGTTTTGATAAAGAAAGGGTAGTGGTTTTTAATGAAATGTTTCTAGGAAGTGTTGTAAATTATGTTGTTTTGGGTTTCATGCATGTTTTCTATACATGGGTTTTATAAATATCGGTTGGATGTTTTATTCATGTTTTCTCGTCGTGCCCGAGTTGCAAGATCCAAGTGAACCCGTTGTCAAACTAGCCTAGGTAGTACCTAGTGAGGTCTACTACCGAGTAGCGCCCCTATTTAAAGACGGGGTGTTACAACAGAAATTGTCCTTGGACCACGAGGTAGACCAAGGTAAAAATGCACAAGTTCAGGTGTTATCTTAACACCTGGTCCATCACCAATCTTCAATGTGCAAGATACATGATCAAAACAGCTAGCAACATAATAGCACAACTTACTAAGAAGATCAGTCACATTCCACTGTATGAGATACTCAAACCCCATCTCCTTAAGAGCAGTAAACTTGCTTTCACCTTCAAAACCAGCAATAATATCACAAATCAGCTTGGGAGAATTCCTGTGATTCAACGACAAATGCCCACACTTCAAAGATCTTAATGGCACCTTTGCTTTTGACTTTTTCCCAACACCTTGTTCTTTGCCGACAACAATATCAACTTTCCTCTTCTTCCTAACAACTTGTAATTCACCAATAGTAGCATCCGTTTCCCTATCAGATGGTTCGTTTATCATCACTCCCTTTCTAGGGATAATATCAATTAGCAACGTATCGTCGGGGAATTCATCAGACACAACCTTTTTTCCCTTGTCCAGCCGACGTCTCTTATTTGATGGAGACGACTCAACGACCGACTTTTGCCTCAATACAGGCACTTCAGTAGCAATTGCTTTTGAAACCGGCTTTGTAGCAATTGATTTTCTTCTCACATTCTTTTCGACGGTGGAAGAGGCATCACTTCCAGATTTGCTCCACATTTCTATTACAAAAGGGATAAAAGATAGTATAAACACATATTTAACCATCTATTTTAAAAAGCACAAAAAAAACATATCAAAACAACAAATAAACCTCTTCGAATAGCACATATTTCATCTTCTTCGATTGTCATTGTACCAAAACCTTAGATGTTTTACTTGTTTATAATTTGCAGAATGTTGTTTAATAGATCCTGGATGTTTATTCCATAAATAAACAAGAGATACAAAGCACAAATTCACACATGTATCAACCACAATGTTTGATTTTATTGATGAACAAATGCAAGTTTCCGATGAATAAATGCAAGTTAGTGATGAACAAATGCAATTTACTAATTAACAAAATGCAAATTTCTTATGAACAAATGCTAGTTTCTGATGAACAAATGCTATGCTAGTTTGAATGAACAAATCAAAAACCTATAAATACACAGATATCTTAGCTACAGTTCCGGCTTATGAACAATGCGAAAATTCTTTCCACGGCTTCGTACCGGCTTTTGATCGGCTCGTCATCAATATATTGTAATAAAAAATCTAAAGCAACAAAACCTATAGTTCACCTCTCCCCTTTCGATCTTTTCAGAGCCACAGAACCCGCACAAAAATACTCCCGTCTCCTTCTCGTCGTTCTGTCGCCGCTCGGCCGCCGACTCTCCCGCCTCCAGCTTCCTTCTCCCAACTGCACCACGACAAAAACGCCGACTACCCTTCGTTATTTCGTCGCCCTTCGCTCTCAATCTTTCGATCGTCTCTCCATCTGAGAGGTTCTTCAGTTCTTTTCTTTTTGGCTCTCTGGAATCAAGTCTTCCTTAATAAGTAAGTTGATTTTGTTTCTCCATTTAAACCTTTGTATTAAACATGCTCTTAATTTTGGGTTGATTCTTGTTTGTAGGTCTCTTTTCATTTGGTTGGATTTTATGATTTCAATTTAGTTTTTTCGTTTTGGTTCTGAATTGAAGTGATTGGGTTCTCTTAAAAAACATACTTTCAAATTTATGCACTGATGGTGTTCGATGAAATGGTTTTTCGTTTTGGTTCTGAATTAAAGTTATTGGGTTCTCTTCAAAAACACACTTTCAAACACAGAAAAGGCCATAAGGAAGAGAATGAACAAAAAATTGTTGAACATTGTTATGTTTTTTTTTTGTTTTTCAGTGTAAGTTAGATTGGAAGAATGTGAGAACAGATGAAAAAATAGTGTGAATGGAGGTTTAAGTGGTGTGAGTGTGTGACACTTTTTTGTTGGCAAAGAATAATGGCTTTGCTTGCATGCTTCTGATAGCTAGCTAGGGAATTGCTTTCAAATGAAGGAATAATTAGATGCAGGTCGATGATGAAATTGGTGAGAAAAGCATTTGTTAACTGGTTGACTTACTAGATCAAGGATTACTGAAATAAGTGCCCACTTTAATTGTGTTTAGGTAACCAAGGCTAATTGGTTATGGGCAGCTTCAATTAACCATACTTTCATGTTTATTGAGATGTGCACAAACCAAGAAAATAGAGTTGTGATTTGGAACAAAATCCAAAAGCTCAAAAAGATACTCCCTCCGTTCTATTCTACTTGTCCTTTTTTATTGTTTCACATATATTAAGAAATTCATTGAAAATGTAAAAAATATCATTGAAAATCCAAAATTTTCTAAATGTAATCACAAATTAATTACTAACTATCCTTTATAGCCAATAGATAGAGAAAAAAAAGTCAATATGAACCCTTTCCAATATATTAATTAAATAAAAATCCTAAATGGGCAAGTTTTGTTGAACAAAGTTTTGAGGCTAGAAAGACAAGTAGAATAGAATGGAGGGAGTAGAATTTTTGCAAAGCTAAATTTGTTGTAGATATCAATGTGGCTTCTACAAGACTATTAGTGTAACTATTAACAAAGAGTAATTAATTACTAATGCATTAGATATTTTGTTGAGCATATAAATCTTCAACTACCAAAGCTGGAAGACAATTTATAGGTGCATGACTTACCTTTTTAGCAAAATTCAAGCACTTGAAAATTTTAGGCAGCAAAGCTGAATAGAGGTGTTGGATTTTTTCTGTCACGTTCATTAGGCTGGTGCATTGAATGGGTATATTATAAATTTGTTTAAACAGATTTTCTTTATTATTCTTTGGATTTTATGAAATTTTGATGTTGTCTCTCTTTTTTGTAGTGATTACAATTTCAAGTCTTTTTTCTTATTTGTGATGATATAATGGACTGCTCTCACACGAGGCAAGGCCAGCCTTGCTGGTTCAGGCTTCCTCAGGTGTGCTTTGCATCATCATGTCTCGGATTGAGAAGAATTGTGTTCTTTTGTATTTAAGGGATTAAGCTAATTTTAACTTGTGATTATGCTTTAGGTGGGATTGATTGATGTTAATGACAGTGTGGTTATCCGCAATCAAATCCATAGGATTCTCAAAAAGCATTTCAAAGGAAAACATACTATGCTGATCTGGTTGATTTGTTTAATGAGGTAAGATAAGAATGATGCTTTTCTTTGCTTTAAAAAGAGATTACTTCCTCTATTTACTTTGTGGTAATTAATCACGTTCTTTGTGTTTTGACAGGTTGAATTTCAGACTGCAACTGGTCAAATGATTGATCTCATAACTGCTCTTGAAGGAGAGAAAGATCTAAACAAATACAACTTGGACGGGTAAGTCATGCCATAATAAAAATTTATTCAAATTTAATACCTTAACTAATAATGCCCTTTCTACAAATGCAGCCATCGTCGCATTGTTTATTATAAAAAAAACTGCCTTGTATTCATTTTATCTGCCAATATGTATAACAAAACATGCCTTCATAAGACAAGTTCATTAACATTCCTAGAATAATGATGATGATATATCAATTACACAAGTTGCATGTGCTCTTGTTATGTCTGGTGACTGGTCATAATGTGGATAATCATGTTGATGTTAAGAACATTCTTATTATCAGTAAGTGTATTTGGATTGGCATCTTCTCCTTTATTTAATAGTACTTCATACACAGGAGTGGATTATGGAGCAGTGGAAGAAAAACTTTTATGTTAGTGGCATAGCAGGATCTACTAATGGGAGCTCATTAGTAGTAATGTCGAAGGGTAAGAGACTTCATATATTCATCACTTGCGGTTCCTTTATATTTGCAGGATATTATTTTTTTTTGCTCACTTTTGTTTCCTAATTGGTTCTTTGGTACTCATTCGTATTATATTTATTTCTTGACATTTTAGGTGCTCACTACATACAACAGTCTTACAAAGTTAGTGATACATTCCCCTTCAAGTGGGTCAATAAAAAATGGAGAGAGAGGTTCTATGTGACATCTATAGCCACTGTTAGAAACAAATGGGCTATTGTAATATCTTGAGGTGCAGGGTTTTTAGATCATGTTTTGTTTCATTTCCTGGCGTTGAATGTTTTCAATTTGCACATGTGCATAATGATTTGATTGATGCTAAACCAATTGATTATTGTAAGATATATAGATACAACTTTACATAGCCTAATAATAGTGAGCTACCTTTTATATCCTATATATATATATATATATATGTATATGCACTGATTATCTTTTCGTATTCACATCAATTCTTCCAAGGGGACGTGTTTAAGTTTGAGCATTTGTTATTATTAACTACTACTAAAACATATTTATATCCACTGTTTTTAGATTTCCCAATTTCATCTGTACTTTTTTAAACACTTTTACACTTCTAATACAAACAATTTAGAATTAAAAGAAACCAATAAACTCGGGGCGGCACCTCCCTAGTATTCACAAATGAATGAACAAAAGTCAACACAAAATCACTAGCACTTTCCCACACACGTATATCAAATCATTTCATGCAACTAACAAAGCCACAATCACCTATTGAAAAACTTAACATCAAAAACATGGATAAAAACATCAAATACACACATGCACACACAATTTGTATTTTATTCAAGTGGTAGGACCAACAAACGAGTAAGAAGAAAGTGACGATTCATGCATTTTTTATTCAGAAAAGCACAAAAATACAAACATCGACACTATCAACTTCAAACAACTCAAATAAACACTAAAAAACAAACAATTCATCAAACATTTAGTATATATACACTAGGCAAACACAAAAATAAAAACCTAGGGTTTCAGTAAATTTAAAACGAGACATAAGAACCTTGATTCTCTTGAGATGAACTTTGCTTCTCCATCTAGAACTGGATTGAGCTTTCTAATGGCGTTAATGGTAAGAAACATACTCGAAATCGCTCCGAAATAGGTTCGATTCACATTTGAACTGGTTGAAAAACCGCTTCGGAAACTGTAAAAGTGAGTGAGAGAGAAATGACGAGAGAAGAAATGACGATGGAATTTATAAAAAGCGTCTCCTAAACGCTCCATATGGCACGTTTCCTTTTTTTACAGTTTTTTTTTAAAATAGGAGCAATCTCAACCGTCCGTGTGATACCTTCTCAATTCTCACAAACGCGGGCGTTCGCATAGGACTCTTATTCAAATCTTATAACTATGATATTTTAATATTCTTAAAATCCACTATACTTACAAATATAGCATAATATAATATTTCTTTTATATTCTTCTTTGTAAGGTTTTTTTATAACAATAAAAAGTTCCATATTTTAAAACATTATACCTTGCATATATAAAAATTATACTTTCCACATAAGTTTTTATTGAATAAATCAATGTCTTGAGATTTACTCTAATATTTAATTGATATGCAAATAAAATTTCTTATCTAGTATAATATAATTGACTTATTTGGTTTTATCTAGTTCAACTAACAAGATCTCAAAGCTATTATTTTTATTAGTTTTAATTTTGTAAGGCTAACAATATTATGGTGAGTTTATTTATTTTATATAAATAGAATTAAAATTATTTAATTAAAATTTCGATAGAACATTGAACCTTCTCTATAGAATGTACATACAGTACACAGAGGAGGGGGCGGTTCAGCAGGCGGCGTACTAGGAGAGGACGGCGACGGCTCGGCAGCGACGTGGGCGACGCTCGGTTGGGCTCCGACGGACAGGGGGTGGCCAGCGGTGGTCCAAGGGAGGAGAGGAGGTGGTTTGGTGGTGCTCCAATGGTGTTTTTAAGGGGAATTTTGAGAATTTTGAAGGCTGATTTTTGGGGCTTGATAGAGAGTAATTTGATAGAAGAAGAGAGAATTGTGTTGTTGTGTGAATTGGATGATGAATTGAGCCCTTTATATAGGCAAGGGATGGCAGCTTGGTGATCCATGTCAATGGAGTTTCACCAATGGAGAGGAGGAGGATGGACACCCATTGGGCATTAGTGTGCTTGTTTGAAGGTGAGGTAAGCATGGATGTCACTATGGTGGTATTGCAAGAAAAGGGGATGAAGGAGGAGAAGCTTTGGGCATGCAATGGTGAAGCATCAAATCAATCAAGATCAATTTGACTTTGGAAAAAGAAGAAGAAGAAAGCCACTTTATTATTAAAAGAGTTGTAAATTGGGTAGTCAAGTTACA
Source organism: Fallopia convolvulus (assembly GCA_964016875.1). NCBI lineage: Eukaryota > Viridiplantae > Streptophyta > Magnoliopsida > Caryophyllales > Polygonaceae > Fallopia > Fallopia convolvulus. Next base: position 61,047,643 of record OZ024719.1, read on the forward strand.
TTAGCATAGCGGTTTGGAGTGTCTGTGTGTGTGAGGGGGAAATGCAAGAGGTCTCAGGTTCAAGTCCCGGCTCTTGCCTTCTTTTTATTTAAATTGCTTTGTACTTATTTTTAGTCTTGTACACTCCATTATTTAAAAATTTCGAATTTTATAAAAGCCTTATTTTTATTTGAATGCTTTTATGCCTTCATAATCCTTTATAATATAAATAAAAGCCTTATTAAGTTCTCTTGTTATAGAGAAAAAGGATTATAAATTATATTATAATGGTTTTTACAAACCTTGAAATATTGCGAATATTACATTTATAACACTTTTATAATTTATTAAGATAACTATAAAAATAATTAAACTCTATTTTTAAGAGAAAATACTTAAATAGATATCCGACTTGCATAATATATTTAACAAAATTCTTAATTGTCATTGTAGTAAACTTTTGTAACCTTTCATAATATAATATGAAATTATAAAGTTTCTTAAATTCTCTATTTTAGAGAAAAAAAATTATTGGGATAATTACCCATTTTATTTTATTTTGAATTTAGCGGATATTACAGTGTGTCGTGCCAAACCGCTAAATCGAGGTCACAACCTCACGGACTCTACACGCCCTTGCCAATTCCGCATATCCCATGGGAAGATCTCTCCATGGATTTTATCATGGGCCTTCCGATGACAAGGCGCGGTAAAGATTCGATTTCCGTAATTGTGGACCGCTGTAACACTCGGGATTTTGAAAAAACCCGATAATTAATTCCTCCGTTCCAATCTACCTCTTTTTATTACCTTTTGACCTTCCTTTTGTCTTTTGGGCCAAAAAGCCCATCCTTATGTTAAAGTGAAGCTCGAACCCAATTTCTCCTACCTTCCCCTTTTCCCCTTTCTTGCCCTACACTGCTACTTTTTTTTCTTCCTCTGTTCTTGGCGCCGCTCGGCAAAGAGGGACGGAGACCCGATTCATCGCTGCCCGTCGTCCTCACCATCAACTTGTCGCCTTTCACTGTGCTTCGGTGGTGTTGAGACGCAAGGAGGCTCAATTATTCAAGCCTCCATCGTCGTCGACAGCTCCTGTGCCAACATCGCCGGTAAACCTCATCGATCGGTAGACGTCGCCGGTGCTGGTAAGGCCTTAGGCCATCCCCTTTCCTTGGTCTCGTTCGTTCCCTCTCCCTTTCCTTTGTTCCCTTCTGATTTTTTAGTGCCTCGGGACAGATTCCAAGTGGTGGAGTCGAGATCGCCACCGATCTAGTCATTTGGGGACTGCTACTGTTCGCCGACGCCCACACCAGGAACGTGAGTTACACTAAGGGATTGAAGTCGTGAAAGTCACCAAGATTTGCCCAATAGTAGTGTGTGAAAGTTGTTCGTGAACCAACATTATGGCCTTGCTCCCCGATTTGTGCATCCACAAGGTCGAACCTTGTCCTTGTTGTTTTCCATAATTGTTCTAAATTTTGAAACATGTATGTTGATATGAGTATGAATGAATACTTGTGCTCATGGCCTATGGCATTTCGTTCCTAATTTGTCGCTCGGGAATTTGCATTTGTTTTTAGTTTAGGTATTCTATTGAATGTTGCTTGGAATTGTGCTATTGATGATGCAAATTTAGTTTGATTCTTTCATGAGTATTTTTGGATTGAATTTGGGAATAACTTTTGCTTGAATGAGTTGTGAATGGTTGTTGTTTCTGTCCACCTAATATTAAGTAGTTCCGAGTGAAATTCGGATGTGTGTATATATGAATTGATCTTGTTGGGAATATGGGTCTCGGTTTGTTGGCGTGAGAGCTTTTGGTCGGGTTCTAGTGCGGTGACCCTCTTTGTCATAAGAAGTTTTTGAATTGGGTGTCTTGAATTATAATTGTGAATGTTTGTGTGTGTGTTTGAGTTTGAGATTGGACGTCCCCACTTTGGAACTTGGACTTCGTATTTGTTACCTTGAGTTTTGATTTCGTGTCGTTAAGACTAGGTTGTGAAATACTAGTTTGATAAGGAAAGTTGGTGTGGTTCATGAGTCGTCGCGCCGAAATTTTATTCAAACTTAAATAATCAAGTTAAGCCGTTGTTGTGGGATACCATGTAGTATGGTTGCTCGTGCTTCGAAACCACTATGTTTGTGCTTGCTTAGAATCGATAGTTACTTCTCGCGGTTAGTCGATTAACCGTGAACAGTATGATTCATAGGTCTCTAAAATCGTCCAATTACTTACGTCATTCGAGGATCACTTTCGAGGTAAGTCATTCTCGACTTGCTCGGCTCTATTCTAGTCTTGTTAGATTTCATGCCGTGATTGTGAGATTGGTTTTGGGAATTAGTCCCGAATGTATGTTTTTCCCTGTGAAATGTTTTCATGCATGATGTGATGCGCTTTCCATTTCAAACGTTTTCTCGTAAAAGAAATAGTCTTGTTTTCTCTATGCTAGAAGCGTAACCGGCACGATCATGTGCGACGATTGTCGGTGGCGAAGAGGCGTCTAGCCATGGTCGTGTGTCGGCCGGGCCCCTTTAAAAATAAAATTGATTTCTTGATTTTGGCAAGTGCTCCAGTGGAGGCTTGACTAGGGGTTGGAAGGATGACGTATATGAAAAGTGAGAGGGCATGCCTCCACACTTGGGCGCATGTATGTTAGCGCCGTAGATTGGAATGCAATGGTGGGAGGAAGAATTGCATTTCCAAATAGGTTTGTGAATGATTTTTGCTCGTGTTTGTGTGTGGTTGCTCATTTGATTCTTGACTTGTGAATTGTTGGCATGTTTGATGAACTGTTGTTTCGTTGTGTTTTCTTTCACTTGTTGAATGTCGAATTGTTGGTTATGGGTTCAAACGCTTTACTTTTGTAGATTGTTGGTTATTGTTTCAAATGTTTTACTTTTGTCGCTTGTGGTTTAAATTGTGGGTATGTGTACTAATATACTACGTTTGTTCTATTCACTTTTTAAATATTAAGTTGTTGGTTATTTATGGTTTTCAAACGTCTTACTATTGCCGCTTGTTATCTAGCTTGCCTAGGGTAGTAGCTGACCCCCTCAAGGACTTTTATTTTTCAGTTCCAGGTACTCATGCAGGTCCCGTGTTGGAGCCTAGGCCAGATGCTACAGCGCATCATTGACGCGTGTCACTAGGTTACATAGTGGGTTGGGAGTTCTGTTAGTCTTGTTGTTTGCTTTGGATTTTTCACTTTGTCGTTGACTTTAGCGGACTTCTTGTGTTGGTTGTGACTTGACTAGAGGTTTGGGATCTCATGCATGACATTGTTGCAAATGTGGTTTGTTAAATGACAGTTGGATGTTTTAAAATAGTTTTCTTGTTGTGCCCGAGTTGCAAGGTCTAGGTATTCTAGTTGTCAACCAGTTTAGGTAGGACCCGTTAGGGTCAAACTACCAAGTAATGCCCGACGTTAAGACGGGGTGTTACAACCGCTTCTCCAAAATGGCTCACTTCGTGCCATGCAAAGGGAATAACAATGCGACTGAAATCGTAAACTTGTTCTTTGAACATGTCGTGAAGCTACACGGTGTGCCTAGAACTATTGTTAGCGATAGGGACACCAAGATTTGTAGCTACTTTTGCAGGACGCTGTGGAGAAAGTTAGGTACACAATTATTGTTTTCTACAGCTTATCATCCCCAGACCGATGGTCAAACTGAGGTGACCAATCGTATGTTAGGCACCCTTCTTGGAACGGCGCTCAAACAAAACCTACGCCGATGGGAGGATCTAATCCCTTTTGTTGAGTTTTCCTATAACAATACCAAACACTCGGCGATGAAGAAGACCCTGTTCGAGGTGGTCTATGGGCTGAACCCGCACTCTCCTATGGATTTGATCCCACGGACTTTGAAGAACGGAGAGCACCTCGACGCGACCAACCGCGCCGATCCCATTCGCCACTTACACAAGCGGACCCGAATCCAATTGGAACGCCGGGCAGCGCAGTACGAGGCGCAACACAACAAGGGACGCCGACGCCTCGTTTTCAACCCTGGAGATCTCGTTTGGTTGCATCTCCACAAGGATTGTCTTCCAAACGCTCGGAAAACCAAGCTTCATCAACATGCAGACGATCCTTTCAAGGTCTTGGAGCGCATTGGCAACAACGCATACAAGATCGACCTCCCAAGCAAGTATTCGGTTCATTCCACTGTCAATGTTGTCAATCTCTCCCTCTATGTCGATCCAGCTTATGAGGAAATAGGGACATTTCCCAACCAAGTGGGGGAGGGTGATGCGACCCCTTCCTTGGATGCTAGCCAGGAGGCCGAGTTGTTCACACTGCGCTCGGATGGCCCTGTCACCCGTGCTAGGGCTCGGGCCATCGAGATAGTGACACAATACCTTGTGTCGCGCTTGTCCGCAGGCCACGGCGCGCCATTCACCGCACCATCGCTCGGCACCATTTGCTTCATCGGCACCTTAGAACCTTGAGTCGAGTCCTCGGAACCAACCACCCAAGACTCGTCTCTCGTGCCAGCATTCAGATCACATCTTGAGGTTCTTGCAAGCACCGGCCAGTCCATTGGGCCAAGCCTCGGAGACGGATCACAACTTGAGGTTCTCGAAAGCCTCGGGGAGTCCAGCGCACCAGCGCCTTAGCCCGCCCCAGCGTCGTGCCAGCACCGTGTCCGGAACTTGCAGACTTGCGATGGCTTAGTCTTGACACCTCGGTGCCGACCATAGACGACATATCTATTTCATGCCATTTTTAGCATGTTTTCCTTTCCCAAACATTACTATTAGTAGTTTTACGTATTTAGAAAGCCTTTTATGGGCCTTGTGCCGATGGGTTGGGCCTAGTTTGCATACTAGCCCTAGGCACGCCGCACCATTAGGGTTTCTTTTCATTTATGCTGCACCTTGGGTGCTATGTTTTTCAATTCGGCTGCGCACATTAGGGTTTAATAAAGTTGAGGTTGACTCCTTGTTTTATCCTTGTGCTTGCGCCGTCACTATTAGCATCAATCAAAGCTCTCGTTTTTCATTGCTTGTTCGTGTCCTACTCGATCAACCCAACGTTGATTCGAGTCTGTCAAATCCTTCCGCCGCATACTCTCGAGACCCACTACTCAAACGCCGCAAAGATCTGTCGCGTCCTGTAAGGAGGTCGCATCAATAAACCTCTTACTGTTATACATGAACCTTTAAATGAAATACGTGAACACCTACCGTTTCTATAAATTATATGAACCTTGTTGACACTTGAACATTTAAACTATGTTATGAACATGTCAACAAAATAAATGAACGTTTAAATGAAATATGTGAACATCTATAATAAATCACATTCAGATCAACAATACAAGTAATGAAAGCTTGAAGACAACTTACATATCAGTTTGAATAAGCTAGAGAATAACACATTCTCTCCATGTTTACAAAATAAGATTCCAATAAGTTCAAACTTTCTAGGTTCCTCTCAATTTTTAGTTTCCTCTCAAATTCCTTTGTATCATCACTACTTAGATCCCACCATAAAACTCTCAAAATTCAGCACCCCCATATCTCCACTCCATTTTCTTTTAATTAGTTTACTAATCATCACCCAAATATCAATTTAAGCACACAACAGTGCACCTAAAATAAAATTTCTATGTTCCTCTCAATTTCTAGAATCAAAATCTCATTTGAGTATGAACCCTAGAATCAAGAAATTCGAAAAAGATAAGGTTTATTACCTTCTTTGGAACCGGAATTTGACGATAATTGTTTGTAATCTGTCATGGACATGATTTTCATCTTCAATTAGGTCTTTGAATGATAGGGGAGATGGGAGAAATTGAGGGATTTCATTCGATTTTGGGATAAAGCTTAGGAGCATTGATAGTCAATCTAGTTTGAAGCTGTTTTGTGGAGTTAGAAGGGTGTTAATGACTATTTTAGAATGTTTTTAATAATATTTACAAAAATGCAATTAAAATCCATAAACAATAGCGTGCGTCCCACCTTTTCCTTATTTCTCCTATATTAATCCCAACCTTTCTTTATTTCATCCAACGTACCATATTCATTTCAGTTTTTAGGATAAGCCTCATTTCCACTAGAATCAACCTTTTCATTCTAGTTCATAAATGTTATTGTATGGGTTTATCTCTTCGTATAGTTAGGTGTATAACAAATTGTCAATAAGGTTCATGAATTTAATTCACATTTTTTCTTTATTTGCATGATTTACTCTAGTTCATAAATGATATCGTGTGAGTTCATAATTTCGAATGGTAGGTTCATAATTTTTGTCCTTATGGTTCATAAATTGTGAACACTAAATCAAGAAGATACGAGTTCAAAGTTGTTAATTGTTAAAGACAAACATGCGGATAAATCATTTTTAATAAAAATAAATAGAGTAATAAGAACGTACAATTGATAAAAAAAAAGCTCTATAAAACTCTAAGTTGAGCATTTGGACATTTAATCAAATACATGGTTGACAATTAGATGAGCAATTTACCATTAGCTTTTGTTTTCAATAAAAAAAAATCAGATTGTAATGCAAAACATGCACAACCTTCATATGTTTGAGTAAAATCTGTAATATCCGCTCTTTTTAATAAAGAGATATTACTTTGATTCTTTCGAGTTAATAATAAGTGAAGAGTTATACTTAATTTAAATCCGCTATAAATGGATAAAACTTGCAAAAAGAAAATTTATTTCGTATGAATGAATTTTTGGCAAGTTAAATTGTATTTAGCAGAAAGTTTAAATTTTAAAAAGTGTAACAAGAGGGATTTTGGGTATATTTTAAAGGCAAATGTTGGCAAAAATAAAGGATTAGAGGCGAGTTTTGAACTCAAGACCTCTTATAAAAATATTATTTGTTCCATAAGTTTTATGGAACAATATTTGTTTATATTACGTTTTTGGACCAAGTTTTTCCTTTCTTTCATATCTTGCCCGCTTTCCCTTTTGCTTGCGTCTGAACAGTTCCGGCCCGAGCCCCCATGGCTGCGCCGCCGCCGTCATCCCTCCCATCACACCTCCGTCAGACCGCTGCCACCTCGCGTAGTCTATGCCATAGCCTCGCTAATTCACCCCTCCATCGCCCGCCACATCTCCTCTTTTTCTCTGTTCGATGCCCAATGGCACAAGCAGGATCGGCCATATGGCAACCTCTCCGGCGTGGATTGTGGCCAAGGTGAAGGTGGAAGGAGTTGAAGAAACATGTAAAAGGGCTGCTATGGTTCATACATAAGAGGGTTGGTCAAATTAGGAGGAAGAAACCCGAAACTCTTCCTCGATTTTAACCTAAAGACACCCAAACTTAAAAAATCATTTGGGAACTCGTTTCTCAATAAAAAATTATGATTCAAGTTGCTAATTTTCAAGGAAGAGGTTGGTGAGGAGCCGTTTTTGCGAGGCTAGTGCGTCATCATCTAGAAACTATTTCCAACTTAGTTGCCAACAAATGGAATATGAAAACATGGTCTTTAAACTTTTGGCAATAGTCGCACCACTCCATGTATGGTGTCGCCACCAATAGACGGCGAAACTAGCTCGACAAACGCTGAGATTCAGCCCGGAATTCCGTTGTCAAGGAGCTGTTTTCGCGGACCCCGTGCGCCGCCTTCCGGTCACCTCTTAGGCCGATACTACCGATCGTAGGTAGAGGGGGATGTATACTTTCAGATGTCACAATTACCGTCTCCACACCCTCCCTGGTTTCTCAACTAGCAAACGGTGAATAGGTGTTCCCGAGCCTCTTTGATGCTGGTTTCTTTTACCAAGAAATTCTGCCCTGGCGAGTGATTTTCATCGCCTCCTTTTTCCGTCTTCCCTCAACGAAGTAAAGTTCCGTTGCCAATGGTAGAAAGATAATGATGAAGAATTCAAACTATCTCTTGAATCACCAAAAACGGATGTCAGACGAATGTGCTGGACATCAGTGAAGTTGGTTCGTCGCTCACTGTTTTTCCAGACTTTTGTGGTATGAAATGAGAAATAGAGAAAGGAAGAAGGAATAAGGGAAACGTGAGTGGACCCGGGTTTTCCTCGATATGCGTGCCATGGATTTGATGTACCGCCTTGATTCACATATTGTCTCGTTTTACGTTACGCCTCGATTTGTGTGCAAGCAAATCCTAAAAATGAGTAGCTAGATACGACTCGAGCTCGAGTCTTGGATGCACGTCGTTCGAGATGGAACTAATCGCTTTAAGAGGAATTATCTCGTATAAGGCAAGTGGATAATTATCTCTTGCATTATTGCTATTAAATGAGGAATTGAATTCCATTTAATATATGTGTTGGGAATGTAACACCCCAATTTCACCTCGGGAATGTCACACGCCAGTGACCTCGGATTTGAAGTCGAAAGCCACCGTAGTCTTGAATCCGAACAATTAATAGAATTAATTATAATAAATAAAAGAAATCGAAACATAATATAGGATAAAAGTGAGATAGAATTTTTTTTTGTTGAACTTATTCCCACAAAGGAGAGTGAAATCTTACAACGGAAAACTTCTTAAAATTTTGTATTTGAAATTAAATCAAGATGATAACTCTTGTGCCTATACATTATCTAGGAAATAAAACCCTATACACATTTAAACTAAACTCAAAATATAGTTGACCTTGTAACTTTTGACAGAAATATCCAAATGCAGCTCGTCCTATCTTTAGCATACTTCTCACAACCAGAATGAAAAGATCGCCTGATGTGCCGTGACAAGAAATACGGTTGACACCAGCCAACCATGCAAGGAAAATAAATGGTCGGGTTAGTCTTGTGACACACTAAGCAAGTGGGTTTTATAAGGTGGTTCCTATTTAGGAAGAGAGTGTAATTACTGGAATCAGAATCTGAATTAAAGCCGGTCGAAACCTAATAACTACATCCTTCCAGGAAAATGTTATGAATTTCGAAAGATTTAAAATGAGATCGTCACAAAGGGTCACGCCTCAGGCTTTAATGCAGATATGTTGGGAATATTGTTACACACAAATCGTTATAGTCGGTTCATTAAACCCTCGTTGACCCCGCGCACCTCAACCAACCTCACCACATACGTGTTATGCGAATTCAGATTGGAACCAGATGACAACGGAATCCGAGAGCGAGGACGGTTTCCCATTTTGTACTGGCCATCCTATCCATATTAGTTTGTGTACGAGTACACTTATTTGCGTTACTTTTACACGTTTAATAATAATTCCACTTGGATTAATAGGTACTTTGATTACGAGAGACAAAGTCTCGGATTACTACTTTAAGATTACTTTTACACATTCATAATAATTCCACTTGGATTATTAGGTACTTTGATTACGAGAGACAAAGTCTCGGATTACTACTTTAAGATTACTTTTACACGTTTATAATAATTCCACTTGGATTATTAGGTACTTTGATTACGAGAGACAAAGTCTCGAATTACTACTTTAAGATATACGAGCACCTATGTCCCATGGCACTTAAATGTGCGAACACCCCTCAGCGGTTGAGGGATATGGGTCATGACCTTAGCTAGGGTTTTAAACAAAACAACCTAGCGAGAATTAATTATTATATAATATAATTACAATGGAGCTTAAATAGATATACTCACAGCAGCACAGAGCGATAAGACCTACATTCATAACTAATGCAGCCTACAAATATGACTAAGAATAACAGTCATTAAATCTAGGAATGTAAAACAATCCTATGTTCAATTTTATTCACTCACAGATTCTCAACGTATAAGTAAAAATGTCATGATAGGAATCATGCTTAGGAAACGAATGCGAAAATAGAACCGATTTCACTTGCCTTGGAAAGACGATCACTCGAGATTATGACTTGAAGTTGTTTATTTTGTAATCCAACGACGTTGATTTAGGAATGACGAACATGACTAAGTTTATATTTCATATAAACTTTACATGTTGTATTCATAATATTCTAGTTTTTAACTTAACTCGGAATATGGTTATAAAAACATTATTAAATTTTACAAGAACTTCAAATCATTTTTATTGGAAAGGTTAATATTTTTAAAACTTTGAAATTCACTTGAACAAATATAAAAATTAACTAAATATATTCTTATAAAATTTAACCTTATTTTATTAAAATAAAAATATCCAAAGTACCATAAAATACCCAATACACCAAGGGAGGGTCGTACGGGTCGGTTCGGGCCTGCGCGCCGCGTCCATCATTTGCCCTTCACACGCAGCAGCATCCCAAAAAAGAGGCAACTTCAACGGACTCGTTCTCGATGGTCCAACAATGGATTGATGCATGGTTTATATCCCTAGAACCGTCTCAAAGGCTAGTTTATAGTAGTCCAAATGGATCATAAAATGGTTGAGAAACGAAGGATGTATAGACGTTTTACTAAGGGTCTGTCGTGCAGATTTTTTGGGCACGACTTGAGTATTTGATCAAGTTTTTGAACACATTAGAGCATGAATTTGGACGTGTAAATATAGGTTTTTGTAGGGAATTTTGTGTAGAATTTGGATCTGGTTTAGGATTAAATTTTCATTGAGTGTGGAAGGATAAAGATCCCAAAAACCGAGCCTAGTTCTTTTTTTTTTGACAAGACAACCGAGCTTTAAGCTTAATTTTGGACAAGATTGAGAGCGTTTTTGGAGAGGGTTCTAAATGAGAAATGTCTGTGACAAGTTGTGCTATGGTAGGGCTTTTATAGTGCGAAAATTGATTTAGAAATCGCTCCTCAAATTTAATTTGAGTCATTAACCCCAACATGAGTGTTTTGCTCAAATTAAATCGATTTAAATGTTGTAACGGCTCAATTGATTAAGACTAATCACCTCATTACACACTCTTATCCACTCCTATCCATACCATGTCACCATCTCCCTCTAATCCGAGCATTCAATGCCAAAATCAACCTATTCCGCCATTTCTAGGTCACGAACATAACAGAAAATTGACTACCAAAACAAGTGTGGTTTGAATCAATTGATTTGGGGTTTTGATAGAACATGTCATGGGCTTTCCGGAACATCTTTCGGATCGAAAATCCGTTGAGAAACGAAAGAGTTATGATCATTTGAAATTTCGAACCAAAAGTTGAAGATGAAGTATGACGGGTTTAATCCATTATGTTTTAATTGCACAAACAACCCCTCTAGTTTTATAAAAGTGCTAAAAAGACCCTTTCATCTTAACCTTTGTACTTCAAATAACTTATATTAACATCATATGAACTTTGATCTATTTTATTTGCTTAAAATTTATCTTTAAAAACATTTATAACATTTAAAATGTTATAAAGTAATAATATCATGAAAATAAAATGTGTAAATTTTTTTTAATTAAAGGAAAAATGTAAAGTAAAATTACATTTTTACCCTTATAAAAATCAGGGATATTACAAAAGTACGCCCTTAAAATAGTTTCGTCCTGAAACTAGCTTAAACTTAAATAGGAAGTCCCTACGAAAATGAGGGTCATTATAATAGTACCCTCTTAAAAGAGTTTCGTCCACGGAACTTTCTTCAACTTAAGTAGGAAATCCCTACGAAAAATGAAGGTCATTACAATAGTACCCTTTTAAAAGAGTTTCGTCCGCGAAACTAGATTAACACTCGTTAAGAATAAGATCATATCTGCACTTAACCTTGTGGCTAACTTCAGCCGGAACTACAACTTACATATCCATTCTTGTTCAAATGACCGTTTCATCGAGTACTATGAAGACAAACAACAATGACGGAAATAGCGAATCCGAGTACTATAAAAGGATTTAGCATTAGATTAATATTAGAATTATTGTGTTGTATTCAACACAATATGCTCTACAAACGAAGCTGACATGCTTCTATGGAAACCCAGTGTATGTGAAAGGAATAGAATAAAACCATAGGTCAAGTGAGACAAAATGATGTCATTGAACTTATAAATAAGGAGTAAGGCTATATGGAAAGAAGGGTTTGTCACTACTGACATCCGCCTAGCATCAAATTGAACTCTTAAGAAATGAATGGGAAAGTGATCGAACTTGTCAAGAACTAGTTCAATTAAAAAAAATTGGTTGGTAAAAATAACCATCATAAAGTCCAGTAATAGCAATTGGCTTTAATTTCAACAGTTATAGACTAAACGATTCAAAAATAGAAAGTTTACAATTTCCCTCAAAGTTCATCAAAAACACCTATAGCTTGTAAAAGAATCATGAGAAAACCACCATACTTAAGCGCACCCAAAGTTGGGAAATATTATGTCTTTAAAACACGAACACGTTTAACAACAACTATGCAATTTGATATATTACAAAAAAAATATTTGTCCTATAAAGTAGGCAAAGTTATTAACAAAATATATGGTGAATTATCACACCATAGGAGAATAAGCTTATTTATGAGATATTGATTTGATTTGATTTGTTTAGATGAAGGCGCGTTTTTTTTAAAATTCTTTACTCAAAACCTTTATAAACTTCAATCTCCAATCTTTGACTTATAAAATAAGAAATTCAACTTTTGAAAATTCATTTAATCAAATCGAACCTTAAGGAATTAGGTGATTGCATTCCACCATGTGATCAGGATGGGGAACCAATCTAATCTAACCCTTTACTTTATTTTCACGGAAATAAGACATGTGATCTTGCCTTACCATGTGATCAGGATGGAAGACAAAATACATTCTTACTCACCACCATGAAAATTGTATATGCGAATTACTTTTGAAATCTCAAATAACTTGCTGGTTCTTGAACTTGAAAATAAATTCATCAAAGTCGACGAACATCCGTATTTTTAAACTTGAAAATATTGAAACAAGATTAACAATCAAGTTTCCATAAAAACTAACACTTTTTTTTAAACGAAGTAGGGTGTGATTTCAAATGTCCTTAAATAAATATAAGTGGATGAATAGCGATTTTAAATGAGTTGACCACACCCAAGTGTCAAAAGATTATAACATACGAAACTAGACATACTAAACATAGTCAAAATTCGTTGACAATACAATTAACGTCAAATTCCAAAAGATGTTTGAAAATATATTTTTCTTTTCCTCTTCAAACCTCAGATATGACCTTACAATGATACTATTTTTATTATTGTAACACCCCGTCTTTCCACAAGGCTCTACGTGGTAGTAGACCTTACCATGTACTACTTAGGTGGGTTGACAACAACACTTTAGGATCTTACAACGCGGGCACGACGAGAAAACAAGTAAAACATCCAACCTTCGGATTTATAAAGCTGAATATAAAACATGTTTGAATGTCCGAATGTATAAACAAAATTACCAAGTAAACCTTCCCGAATTGTCCTCAAAAATTTCCAAACATCACTTAAGAACTAACAATTACAATAATTCAACAGAACTAATAATAATAAATTCTCCCGAAGCACACCCGAAAAACTCAAACTAATGACACGTGCATCCACGATCCACTCCACCATCCGACCAAGGTTCTTGCAAGGTTTCCTGTAACATACCTATAACTGGAAAAATAATCTCCAAAGGGTCAGCTACTAATCTACCAAGCTAGATAATATGCGGAAATTATAAGACGTTTAAAAAACAGTTTTCTATAGTCAGCAAGCAGAATCCACAATCGCAACCACAACTCTAAAGGCCAATACCTAAATTAGACGGTCAGTCACACATAAGCCAAACACACATACACAGAATCGCACAATTAAATCAACATAACTCATTCTCCATCTCGTATTCCAATCCACAGTGCAGTGGCAGGCCCTCCGACTCCTCACATCACTTCTTTCTTCTAACCCCGGCTGAGCCTCCACAGGAGCACTTGCCAAAACACATAGATAGCATTTTCTTTTCAAGGGGCACGGTTTCTCTATCACATGGACTATACATAGGCAACCCTCCCTCTCCATCAACTACGATGCCCGTGCCGGAAATGGTAGCAACACAGAGAAAACATTTGAAAACTTATTTATGATAAAAACCCATTTAAAACCAATTTGCACACAACAACACAAGCAAGACTAAAACATTTCAATTCCAAAAAAGATATTCGGGACTAGTTCTCAAAACCAATCCTACAATAACGACACAAAATCTAACAAGATAGATCCGAGCAAGTCGAAAACGACTTACCTTAAAGGCGACCCTTGAACACGAAAATGAGCGAGAGTAGAAACCTAAGAAACAATAATGATCAAAATGAAATAACTAATCCGACTCCTAAAATACTGTTAACACTATTTACCCACCAAATTAACTACTAAACTATATTAAAGCACGTTGAATAATATGCCCATGGACTTGCGAACAATTGAACTAACGTCAAGCACAAATTAAGATCCTTCTCTAACAACCCAAATTAATTTAATCACACACCTAAGCAACTCTCTGTAGCGTATCTTATATACTAATAATATGTATCACATTTAATTCCTTAGTCTATATATCACTACCTATCAACACAACCAAAAAGAACTAATCATCTACCTAATGAACTACTTTAATTATTAATTAATTTTTACTACTTGGTACCATTAGTTAATCACCACCACTATCACGTAAGAAACCTTAATTAGATTAATACCACCGGTAATCTAATCAATGCCATATTAATATGCCAACTCTCAGTTACAAAAAACAAACACCAACAAACAATAAGTATAATCACCCACTTCTCCCCTAGCCTAATCATGTTCAACAATTTGAACAATAAAAGACCCAACTTTGCAGCTTCTTTGCCAAAACTAGCCGTAAACCTCTTGATCACTAGTAAATAGCACTATACCACCGAACAAGATTAATGATCACCAATTACTACAACTAGTTAATAACTCACCACAACAATTGAGTAAACTAACCCCCCCAGAACACTCGGCCTATAGAAAAAACACCAGCAGCCCCCTACACAACCCGACTTGATGGACAAACTAGAAACAATTGATTAGAGACGCACCAGAATGATAACGTGGAACAGACACGGTGGAAGGCTTATGGAAGCGACTCCCTTGCGCGATCTACACAACACCTGATCACCGACAAATTTCCGCGTCGGCGACAATGAAGATGGGTGTGCGGATAGAGGAGTTAATCCACGGGGAGGAAGGTAGGGCGACTCGAGCTCTCTGTCGGCCCACGTTTAGAGATCACAATGAAGAACGAGGGTTGGGCGGCCGAGAAACAATTGGAACACAATTGGAGTATCGTGACTAGGTTACGTATTCCTTATTATGTACACACCATGGGGTAGGTTTAATAATATAATATCTTAGACATAATTAATCAAAAAGGGCTTAAGAGTAGGTAGTAAATGGGCCTTGGAAAAAAAATAACCCATTGCTTCAATGGAATAGTTGCACTGGAAGAATTATTTGTAATTAAATAGCTGGAATGTCCTAGGGTATTACAATTACAGATATCAAAGACTGATAGAAATTTCAAACTTCAACATTACGAGATATAGATTTTAAAATAACTTACATTAAATTTCGGCCTATGAAAAAAAATCGTATTTCAAAATGTAGGGAAAATTTCATCTTCAAAGCTTTCTTGTGGTACTTTCACCTTTGTTGAGAAAAGAGTTATAGACTTTAGAAATTTCAAACGATCCATTTCTATAAAAGCTATCAAACTTATACCTTCGAATAATTAAAAATAAAAGTCGCACTCAAATTTATCTCAAAAAAATCATCCGGTCACTCAAATTTTAATGGAACGACAATTAAACAAATTTTCTTTTATGCACACTTTTAAAATCTAAGTTTTTGAGAAAACCATTATCTTTGAAATTACTTTAATAGAATATCTAAGTAAGAACTTATCCATACAAGGAGTTTCTTTATTTCATAACACTACTAGGCAAAACGTCACTTATGTAATAACTATTTGAAAGGGAAAAGACTTAGATCGGTCTGAACAACAATGCATAAAATGGTTCAATCACTTGACAACCATCGCTTCGATCAAGATTTAGGATCGGTTGACCGAAGAAGATAAAAGTACCTATCTCGATAATATGGATAGAATTTGAAGGTACATAAATAACATCCGAGAAGATCAAAGATTGAATTGGTTGTTAAGATTTTAATCCTCTTTATTTGCCAGGATCGATCATATTAAGATATTAAGAACATTGATTACATATCTGAATCCATGGTAGCAATCGACCTTGTTGCAGAATCTGAAACAATAGCTATTGATAGCCACATGTATGTAGTCTTCTTCAGCCAATCCTAGGGTTTTGCCTTATTCTCTGATGGGAAGAGTTACGTAAAAGAGGCACTGAATGAATTGGCATATTGCGGACTATAACCTAGTCTCTATTTATTTGGCCAAAAAGGATCCCATTAAGCCTATTGGGCCAAATCCGGTATCCACCCATTGGGCCCATACCATTAATTAGAAATCCGAGGGTTCTTTTACATAAATCGAATCACTTAAATAAACTCATTAATTATTCAGCCATTTAATATAATTATATATAATATGTAAGCCCACAAAATAAGATTAAATAATCTTACAATCTCCCACTTGGGCTACATATGACCAAAAACAATTATATTAACCAAAGTTCTTTATGTGTACACGTCTTGGCTAAACTTACAGACTTCTCCTTTATATCAATCTGGTCCATCTCGTATAATAATATGAGATCACGGTGGCATTCGTTAACCAATATCATAACTAAACCTTCCGTGTTCAGCGTACTACTATATTCAATGACATAGATCAAGTATGGATGAGTGGCATGGAAATTACATGCAATGTGATTTTATGAACATGTCTATTTCCAACTAGTCCTACTTTATTTGGAGATCAATCCAAAACTTCATAAAAAAGTTCAGAAATACATTATGAATAAAAATCATAACATCCATATTATGCATAAACTTAACTTCGAAAATCCATAGAAACTCCCACTAGACCAAGGTACTACAAAAGATGCCAACACCAATATGAACAGTGTGCTCATGAAAGACCTTAGGAGGCAATCCCTTGGTTAACGGATCAGCTAGCATTGAGTCCGTCCTGATATGTTCTATGGAAATTTGACCGTTTTGAACTTTTTCCTTTAATGAGAAAAACTTGATGTCAATGTGTTTCTCCTTCATAGAGCTTCTGTTGTTGTTGGAGAACAAAATTGTTGATTTGTTGTCACAATATAACTTCAACTGTCTTTCAATACCATTGACCACACGCAGCCCGGTGACAAAATTACGCATCCATAAACCATGAATGGATGCCTCAAAGCAAGCCATGAATTCTACATCCATGGTTGAGGTAGCTACAAGCGTCTGTTTGACACTTTTCCAAGATATAGCTCCTCAAGCTAACACATATACATAGCCTGAAGTGGATCGTCTATTGTCAGGGCATCGTGCGAAATCGGAATCAGAATATCCAATGATCTCCAAATTGTCCGATTTCCTGTATGTTAGCATGAAGTCCTTCGTTCTCTGCAAATACCACATAACCCGTTTTGCTGCATTCCAATGATCCAGTCCAGGGTTACTTAAGTATCTGCCCAAAAGTCCCACCACAAATGCTATATCGGGACGAGTACAAACTTGAGCATACATCAGACTTCCTATCACAGATGAATAAGGAATCTTTTGCATCTCCTTTTTTTCAAGGTCAGTTTTGGGGCACTACTTGAGACTAAACTGATCTCCCTTAGTTATAGGTGTATCTATCGATGCACAACCTTTCATACCGAATCTGCTTAGTACCTTTTCGATATAGCTCTTTTGTGACAACCCAATGATACCTTGAGAACGATCTCGCAGTATTTTTATACCTAAAACAAAAGAGGCATCCCCAAGATCCTTCATCTCAAATTTTCTAGTGAGAAAACTCTTGGTTTCATGCAATAAGTCTATATCGTTACAAGCCAGAAGGATGTCATCGACATATAACACCAGAAAAATGAATTTTCTCCCACTGAATTTGTGATAGACACAATCTTCAACCTTATTTACCTCAAAACCAAATGAGGTAATCACTTGATGAAATTTATGATTCCACTGTCTTGAAGCCTGTTTAAGACCATAGATGGATTTCTTTAACTTACAAACCATAGATTTCGAATCTTTGGACTCAAAATTTTCTGGTTGCACCATATAAATCGTTTCATCAATGTCTCCATTAAGAAACGCTGTCTTTACATCCATCTGATGCAACTCTAAATCAAAATGAGCTACAAGTGCCATTATTGTTCTGAAAGAATCCTTAGATGAGACTGGAGAAAAGGTCTCCTTAAAGTTAATACCTTCCTTCTGAGTGAATCCTTCCGCGACTAGACAAGCCTTATATCTTTCGATGTTGCCTTTAGAATCCCTTTTGGTCTTAAATATCCATTTGCAACCAATGGGTTTCACACCTTTTGGCAACTCGACAAGATCCCATGTAAGATTATTTAATCTTATTTTGTGGGCTTACATATTATATACAATTATATTAAATGGATAAATAATTAATGGGTTTATTTAAGTGATTTGATTTATGTAAAAGAACCCTCGGATTTCTAATTAATCGTAAGTTATTGTCGTTTGTGACCCTGTTTCGTTATAAATTCTTGATCCAATATTTCAATTCTCTTTACTTTGTTCAATTGATGTACTGTTCATGGGTTGAAAAGTCTACCATGTCAATTTTTAAAGTTCAGTGTATGCCTTGATTTTTAATTGAGTTGTACACTTGTACGGTCCATTCTATTGGTAGACTTTTGAAGTCGAAGAAGTTGAAGAAAAGTTTCCAAAAGCTGTACTTGAGTGAAGATCGTGGTTAGCCCACTACCAAGCTAAGACTGCTATAAGACCATTTGTTTTATTCATGTGTAACGTTTTCTTAAACATTGTAAACTTGGAATTATCAAGTAATCAAGGTTAAGTCCTTTCGCAACTTTTTATTGTCTTTCGCTTCTATAATGTTGATTTAAATGAATTCAAGTATCATATTCATTTATGTTCTGTTAATGTAAAGCTTTGGGTAACTTCAGTTTAGTCTTAATCAGGGTTACAGGCGGTAATACCTCCAAGGTAGGAAGGGGGTTTTACAAAATCAACAAAGCTAATTCTACAATAGCTTTTATTGAAACTAACAATTTATTAAACACTTGGTGCACACCTCATAAATCAACCAAAAAGACCTACCTAAGTAAGAACAAGATGGTTTTGCTTTCTTTCATCATATCACAAAATATTGAAGTTTCAAATAAATGAAAACATATATAAAACACAAACATTTACAAATTCAATTAACAAAACACAAAAAAAAAAAGAAAACTAAACTCGTATCTTAATTTCTGATCCAGTTCATGGAAATATAAGTGACGGTTCATATGAAACTAGTAAAATCAAACATCGACTTGGATGTTAAGAATGGTGAAATCACAAATAAATTTGGAAGAATGACAAGGTATTCAATGAACTAACACAATAACATGTTCTAAACTATACAATTCATGGTAAAATAAGCACCGAATCGAAAAGCTAATTAAAACCCCCAATTTTAAAAAAAAACCCTAAATTAGACATTCAAACTCTAAGAAAACAAAAAAAAAATGCGTAGAAGCAACTCACATGAGGTCGAAAACAACTATTAAATCCAATTAAAACACGCAAATGGAGGATGAAGAAGAAGAAAATCGAAATTCAACAATGGGGAAAGAATTAAAAAAAGCTCCCAAGGAAGAAGAACAAAGTGGGAAGGAGGGGTTCTATTTTATAGGAAAATGACGAAATTACCCCTCTAATTTAAAAACCCTCATTAATAAACCACCTCATCTACACCATTGATCCCCTAAATTCAACGCTCCATATTTGATCTCATTTTATACCATAAGATATGTTCTCATTTGATCTCAACTCAGGTCCATATATCCAAATAACTTTATTTAAGTTATTTTTTAATTTCTCATTTAAGAAAATGAAGCATTTATAAATTCAAATAATGCTACATATATTTTATTAAATAAATTAATAGAATTTATATATTTATCCTTCTAGAAAAGAGGGTTATTACAAGTACTCGAAACACTCAACAATGGAATGGATTCACAAAAACAAAAGCGAGCCTTCGCTTAATCTCAATTGGATTTGGAAATTAATACCCAACCCAAAATCATGAATTTTCTTTGAAAATCTACCTGAAATGGCTTACCGACAAAAATGAGACTCGTAGAACACCACATTGTTATTTTACAAGGTTGAATGATGTTCAATAACTCAAAGGATGATACGATTCACCTCTTAATTAGATGTCCCCACACAAAACAGATCTTCAACACCACCAATATTGCCAAAATGGCTCATTCGATAGACTAGAAACCCTAGTAATAAAATACCACACTAACTCATTGAGAAAATCCATTCCAAGATTTCCAAATCCAAAATGGAATGGCTTTCTTGCTTTTGGTGGAGCATTTGGTTTTTCAAGAACAAGAAAGCATTCGAACTAAAGAACATCCAAACACAAATCACTCAAAGCATCATTTGAGAGTTTATCCGCAAAAAACATACAGATTGGAAGAGTGTTGATTCCACTGAACATTAATCTGCCAACACCTACGCTTATGAAAGCGACACAAAATCCAAGAGAAAAAGAACAAGTATTAAATGGGAATAATCCAAACAACACCATATCAAATTAACTTTTATGGGGCCATTGGCCCAAATGATGTTTCGTCTTTCGGTTTAATCCTTCACGATCTCATTGGTATGCCTATCATGGCCGACTAGCTAGCAAACGCTATATGTTGATGACGGAGGCTAGTGTGATTTGATAGGGGATTCATGAGGGATGATGGAAAAACTAGCGAGCTACGGTTGCTAAGAAGATTTTGAATCAAATACATTGTAGGGACTCATCCGACTAAGATTACTTGGTCACCTTTGTTTTCTTTCCTTACTACATGGGCTTATCTCCCCGAAAGAGCTACAACTATACTAGCCGAGGGAGTACTTGCTTTATTGGCTATCTATGGTAAGAAGAGTCAAAAATTTTGAACAGTTTGTACTGCTACTGACTTGAAGAATTGAGAGGACTTCCTATATTATTCATTCCAGCTCATTGTCTCCTTTTATTGATTGAGTGCCCCAACTTAGGGCTTACTTCATTAGTCAACTAATATCCAATGTGGCATCTCACACATTCAGATTGAGGGTGACAACATTAGTTTGATCAAAGCATTGTAGGGTAACTGAATCATCCATTGTGAGATTGATTTGATTTGATTGGACACCTTGTGCGCCCCCTCCCATTTTCAAAGTCGGAGCGTCTCCCATGTCTTCTGGGAAGTCAACACTATGGCAGACTTCATTGCAGGTTATTTCATGTGTTCCTCTTTGAATCTGATTGCTAATTTAGGTCTTAGGGACCTCATCCGCAAGTATGCTCTAGTGCATACCACTTCTTTTTAATGTGATCCCCCTAATTTTTTTCCTTATAAAAAAAATGTGCACCTATATCAAAACAACATGCATTTCACCTACTGAATGAAATGATGCAAAACCAGCCCTCAGTCGTGAATCAAACAAATGTTTCTCATGAACCCTCTTGTTTGTCTTTTTAACCAGTTGCAATTCTCTAGTTCCCTTTGTGATCCCTAGCCCCACAAAATGATTTTGGATATGAGTTCCCCTGTCCACTCTATCCAAACCTAGATTTTAGAAAAGGTTGTGTTCCCACCTCAGGGACTCCCACACACTTGTCTCTCATAGCCAAACTGGCTCATCAGTTCATTATCACGGTTGTGATCCCAAGGCAGGAAAAGCGCAACCACCTCAACATTCAAGACTCCATTCCCCTCTACTACTTCATCCATAAGAAGCCCATCAACTTACCATTGATCATACTTAGGCACATGGACAAGTGTACGACCTCCCCTACTCACTCCCTGCCTATGCCGACTTAGTGAAGAAGCTTCTTGCCAAGGAGGTCCTTATGACAACAATAATGAAGAAGTGGTTCTTGGAAGGGAACTGGACCTAACTGTGGTCCAGAAGTTGCGCCACTCTGAGGTGCCCGAGGAATGGGTGCAAGGAACTCTGCCTGCTGGCAACGGCTCTGCTGGGAAAACTCAAGTGATCCTTCATATTACCCATACCCTTGAGAGCATCTTGTCCATCGTGACTCAGCTCCGTGATCATCTTCTCCCTAGCCCCCCATCATCTTATCTCCCTAGCTCCCTTTTGCTTAAGTAATACATGGGTATTTTAGTATGATTGCGAGTTCCTTTTCTCCCTTATCTATGGTTTTCACTTTTTCGATGATGCCAAAAGGGGGAAGGAAATAATGTGTGAGATGTGTTATTATAATTATCACAAAATATATGCTTTGGCTAAGGGGGGACTAACACCTAAAATGCTAAGTAAGGAACTGCTTGTCCACAAAAGTAGCTCACATGCTCCATGATTAGGAACTTAGATGCATTTCATGATTTCTCACACATTGAAATACTTGTCTTTTTGAAATGGGTTTGTCATCATCAAAAAGAGGGAACTTGTTGGGATGGTGTTGGGAACTCATGTTTTACAACATAGGAACCACGACATTGTTTTCAGTTTCGATAATGACGAACACCATATGGCATGGGAACTAACATTTTATGCTTAAGTATTTAAAGGGAACCCAGGTTCAAGAAGACTCTCCTAAAAGGAACACAAGAGCGTGGAGCAAAGCTTGATTTAATGAAAGCAAGTTCCTATCAAAGGAACTCATGAGAGAGTAGTTCCTATCATATGGGAACTATCATGTGAAGATAAACCGTGCAATGCCAATCGTTGGATTTTCTCTCAGATAAAGTAGACGCACAATTTGAAGAATAGACTAGGCCAAATGATCCAACAGTCCGATTAACATCCAAAGTTGACCAATTTCAAAAGAAGTCACATGCGAAGAAAATACATACATGGCTTGCAAGACAAGGGCATTTTGGACAACAATGAAAATGAAGATATCATCCCAAGTTCAAACAACTATATAAGCCAATGAATAGTGCTTGGAATTATCACTTCTCTCAGACCTCTCAAAGCCTCAAGCAAAGAAACAGGAAAGAAGTTTGAAGCATTCAAGAGAAGTCCCTGGTGACGAGTGTTCGGTCTCGGCGATGGCGAATACAAAGTTCCTAGGAGCAAGGAAACTGTGATAGTGAGCTCAAGGTGTAAGGTTCGGTTTATTTGGGTTTAGTTGAGTTGTTCGCTTAGGAACTAGGTTGAGAAGACTTACTAGTTTTACTAGAGTTTGGTGCCTACTAGGAACAAAGAAGTGTAAGTCTTGGCTATTGTAACTAAGGAACAATCAATAAAACAATTAGATCATTAAAAATCCTCCAAGCGGAGGTAGAGGTTTACCCACACAACTAGTTGGTTGTTGTGAGGTTCCTCTATAAAGGAACTGTTGTCTTTACTGTTTTTATTACTTGCGATTGTTTTACTTCTGCTGTCTTGGGAACAATCGACTAACACACTTCGATCCAACAAAACAAGAGCAAGAGTTTTGGTTTGAATAACAATAATGCTCCTAATTAATGCTTACCTTTTGCATATATAATATAGAGTTTGGTTCAAATGAAACAAACTCTTATCCTAAAACGAACTCTTATCCTAAAACGAATGCACTTTTCATAGTTAGTAATGCACTTTCCATATAAAAGTGCATTGAAAAATAAAAAAAGTACATTATGAAAAAGTGCACTAAAAAAATTTGAAAAGTGCACTAAAAAGTACGAAAAGTACAAATGCGAAAAAGTGCACTCTGAAGTATGAAAAGTGCACTACTAACTACAAAAAGTGCATTCGTTTTAGGATAAGAGTTCGTTTAGGATAAGAGTTTGTTTCATTTGAACCAAACTCATATAATATAACTTGTTCAAATACATAGTTTAAATAAATAGACACCATTTGCATAATTTTTGTGACAGACATGCACAACCAACTTTACCAAGAATTGAGACTAAAATGTTTTGGTTTTCAATGTAAAAACTATTCTATAAATTTATATCACTTGGGATAAATATCATATGATCAATCATATTGGTATCATTTTTCCTTTATAGGAACATATAACGTTGGAACAATTCTAGAAGCTCAGGGCAAAGCAACTTGATGAAGTAACTAGTGACCATCCATTTTGGCTCCGTCAAGTACTTGTCACCTCTGCATGTGCTCCTTACTATCGACTTTGCGCACCCTTCCACCTTTGCCACTGGGACTCTTGACCTCTTCCCATACTGGCCACCAAAGTAACAAGACAATTAACATAACAAAAAATAAATTTCTTTTCAAAATTAGCAAAAATAAATTTTTACAAAAATTGTGATATGTTAAAAATAAGAAGTAATGTCCTACATTCATCCACCATGCATCCCTATCTTCTGCTTCATTGGTGTTGGTCATTTCAGTTTCGATGAATCCTGGGCTGACAAATGTTATCTTGATATCATTTCCAACTTCTACCCTCAACACATCAAACAAGCTCAATAGTGCACCTTTACTTCCCTGCAATTAATTAAGAATCGATCTAGTATAATTAATGTAAATTTTAGCCTTGCTTGTCATTTAATATCAAAGACTATGGATTAAGTACTATTGCTATTAAATTAATAATTTATTACACTGTAAATGCTATGCCTCGGGGTAGGAACCCAAGATCCAGCTGATGACACCACTACAATCTTTCCTTTACTTTTCCGTAGGTGTGGAATAGCATATCTTGTACTGTGGATTGCACCCCAGAAGTTTATGTTCTAAGTTACAACCAACAATGCATCAGATTTGGCGACAAAAGTGCATCACTAGAGATTTATAAATTGAGTGTAAAACAAAATTAGACTACTAAGTTAAATTGTAAAATAATTAAGCTAAAAACAACTTAGAAAATTAATGGAGAATGAGTGCACGTGCAAAATGAGAATCCATATAAGTCTTTGAATGTAATCCAATCAAGGGTTGAGATTAGATGCTCACTTAAGGGGTCTTGTGCATGACACACTTAAGGGGTCTTCATACTCGAACTTGAAAGGTATTAAGATACATAAGGTTATCTTATCATAATGTACATATTATCCTTGTATAAGGTATCTTATCATGCATTTAGATTGAAAATATCTCTTGCGATAACAGCATAAGAGATTTCCTTGTAAAATTTATATAGACTTTCTTTCCCACCAGGATAATAAGATCAGAGAAATATTATTCTCTATTCCAACTTGTTTCATGAAATCTAAGCCATCGGTTCTCCATATACGTTTTTTCACTAAATTAGAATTGCTCTCTTTTATCATGCACATACAAAATCACATTTTTTTCAAACAATCTGATTCAGAATTTGCGTGCCTTTGTCCATGGAAAATGACCTCCTGTTCTAGCAACACTGTTTCGAATTCTCATGAATAATGTATTGCTCTCGGTTTAAATCATCTGCAATGAAAACTAGTCGTTAACTTGTTCAACTCTATGAATATCAAATTAGGTTCTTCAAAAATCAATTAATCTTTGGGTAATTCTTCTTCCTAGATTATGGACACAGGGGCATCATACCACATGACTCGTGATCGGACTCTACTACAAGATATTATTTCTATACCCCTACGTCTCAATTAAATTGCCTAATCATTCTCTTGCTCATGCTCTTGAAGTCGGCACCCTGGTGCTCACTAGTTCCATAGTTTTACATAATGTGTTGTTCATTCCTAGGCTCAAATGCAACCTAATTTTGTTTGCTATATTAACCTTTGATCTTCACTGTATGGTTCTTGTTACTGATCGTTTCTATTTGCTTCAAGATCAAAATTAGAGGGTGGTGATATTGGAGTTGGTGAGCAACGAAGTGGGATTTATTGGCTGCAGAATCTTCAATCGCCAACGGCTTTGTGTTCGACATCTACATCATCCATTTTTAATTTATCTTTACTTAGGCATAAGAGATATGGTCATCCTTCTTTATTTGTGTTGTCTTCAATTTTTGAATTAGTCCTTATCGTTCATCACAATAATAAAACTCCACCATGCATAAGTCCTAAACGATCCTTTGATCTCTTCCTCTTTCACGTCAAACACGAGCCTCAACCCTACCATTGCACACGATTTTGCTACATCGCTTGCTAATCCTCATGAACACACCAAACCTTTTACTATTGTCCACTTTACAAACATCATAAAGCTTACCCCTTCCAATTATCTCTCATGGAAACTGAAATCCAAGTAACCCTAGAGGGCTATGATCTTTTCAAGTTTTTGGATAGCTCTCATTTGATCCCTGAAGAGAAAATTGTTGCTCAAGAAAACTCTACTATTACGAATCCTGCCTACTTAACCTGGAAACGCCAAGATCGTCTCCTCTATGGAGCCCTTCTCGGTACACTGTCTACGCCGGTGTCCATGCTGGTCACTCAAGCCAAAACCTGCCAATCTGTTTGGGACACTCTCAAACGGACTTATGGCACGACGTCTCGAGGTCACAAAAAGCAAGTCAAGGACAAGCTTCGTCCATCAAAAAGGGTTCGTCTTCCATCACCGACTATATGCAGGCCATGAAGTCGGCCTCGAATCTCTTAACCTCGATGTAGTCCCCGCTCTCTCAAGAAGACTTCATCGACTACATCTTGAAGGGATTGGATTCCTCTTACCAGTCCGTGATTGATGCGGTCAATATGCAGGACACTTGTATTTCTTTTGAGGAGCTACATAAGAAACTCATTCTGAAAGAACTTGAACTCAAGGCGGAATCGTCGACCAATGCTCAGGTCACGGCTCTCAATGTGCAAAAGCAAAACAAGAATCGCTCCAAGGGCACCAATCCTTTTTTGCCCTGGCAGCCTTCAACACTGCCTCCCTCGCCCCCACAACACTGGACCCCATATCCGCAACCAACCTACATGCCAAACCCTAATCAACCTACCTTTTCTCGCCTGCCTCGTCCTAATACCAACTCCTCAAACTACAACACTCCAAACTACACCAATTCGAACCAAAACCTGCCTCTCTTATCTAAGCCTTTTCTTGGTCGCTGCCAATTCTGTAAAGAAGTTGGCCATGTGATCTCCCAATGCCCTAAATTCCGTCAACAATACCCTCAATTTCAATTCCCGCCTTCTCAACCGCCCCCTCAGGATAACACAACCTCCAAGTCCTCGGGCTCTTCAAATTGGTTCGTTGACACTGGAGCCAACAACTACCTCACTAATGATCTTTCCAACTTAGCCCTCCATCAGCCTTATACTGGTCCTGACGAAGTCTATGTCGGTAATGGTCAAGGTTTGAAAATTACGCACTCTGGTTCTCTTTCTCTTCCTTCTCCTTCCAAACAATTTCATCCTTCCAATGCTTTGTGTGTTCCATCTATCTCTAAAAATCTTCTATCAATCTCTAAATTCATTGTTGAAACTCGTTATGCTATGGTTTTCTTACACAATTGCTTTCTTGTGAAGGATATCCAAACGGGTTGTACCATTCTTAGTGGTCCTTGTATTGATGGTGTCTATATCTGGCCTACGTCCTCTCCAGTTTCTTTTTCTGCACGTCTTCAGCTTCCGACCGCCTCATGGCATCACAAACTAGGGCATCCGTCTTCTGCTATTTTTCAGTTTATTCACAAAAAGTTCAATTTAGATAGTTCTTTGTTTTATCAATCCAATTATACTTCATGTCAAATTGATAAAAGTCACAAGCTTCCTTTTACTTCTTCCACAATTTCTTCTAAATATACTCTTGAATTCATTTATTCGGATGTCTGGACCTCTCCGGTCCTATCGTATGATGGTGCATCGTCGGAAGCGCTCGGCGCAAACGAAGTCGCACTCCAAGCTCACCGCCGAACGCGTCGATCGTTCTGATTGACCATCGGTCTCTTTCTTCATGGCCGGGTTCGAGACTGATCAAATACAATAAGTTGTTGTTGCACGCCGAAGTTGATTCGGTCGTCCAATCGTGCGGGTTCGTGGCTCCGTCCTCGCCTAGTCAACCCACCATGATGCCGCGAATCGAGCTTTTCGGGCTCGTCGTTGTTCATCGACGGTAAGGAGCGACTCCTCTCGGTCCGACCTTCTTCCTTCCTCGTCTTCCCTTTTCTGTTTTCTACGTTGACATGAACCTTCTTGTTAGGGCAAATTTGGGCTCGGACCCACATCCCGAGATTGCCCAATTTCGAGCGCCTCACCCCACGAGTCAATCCTCAGTGCAGCGATCCATTTGTCCTTGAGCTGGAACAACCCGAGCACGCCGAGACCGCTAGCTTCGATCGGTTTTGTCCCCTAATTCGTGACTTCAACCCAACTAATTGTTGTGACCTCCTTTCCTGCTTTGGTAAAGCTCTATGATGCCCTTTTGTTGTTCAATTTAAATATAGTAGTGGGTTTGTGTGTTAGTATGCCTTAATGGGGTGATCTGAATTGTAAAGTCTGTATATTTATTAACCGCTCTTTTGTTCTTGCACTTAATTAATTAGTTGTCATTGGTGCACTAGTTTGGTGTAATTATGTAATTGAATAGTTGTATTGGATTTATGTTTTGAATGATGTAAAAAGGTTAACTAGTCCTTTCGTTCGCATGAAGTAAAAATTGTAGGTTATCCGAGATTGAATTAACGATGTTTGTGAAAAAAATCTAAGCTCGTGTGGATTGATCCTTTCTAGATCGCGAGTAGTAGTTAGGGTTTTCGAATAGGATGTACGTTAGCCTCGACCTTTCGTTGCTTGATAGAACCCGCTTGGTTTGTTTTGCTTTGAATGCAAGCTTTGGGGACCTATTGTTATAAATTGTGAACGTGAACTTCGTTTTGGATTGACTCGGTCTTCTACTCCTTGAGGTGCTTTAGGCCTAGAAAGGGAATGCTGGTTAGTTGAGGAAAGTTGATGCTGGTTCGTGGGTCGTCGCATCTAAACTTTGTCTAAAAATAATAAAATCAAGTCAAATCGCTTTTGTTTGGCTACCATGAAAGTATGGGGGTTCACACTTGACAAGGCCCTTATAGTTGTGCTTGCCTAAAATCGAAAATTACTTCTCGTGGTTAGTCGATTGACCGTGGACGTTATGATTCGTAGGTCTTTAGTATCGACGTGTTTCTTACTTCATTCGAGGATCGTCTTTCAGGTAAGTCATTCTCGACTTGCTTGGCTTTATTCTAGTCTTGTTAGATTTCATGCCGTAATTGTGAGATTGGTTTTGGGAATTAGTCCCAAATGTATGTTTTTCCATGTGAAAGGTTTTCATGCATGATGTGATGCGCTTTCCATTTCAAACGTTTTCTCATAAAAGAAATAGTATCGCTTTCTCTGTGCTGGCAGCGTAAATGGCACGATCATGTGCGACGATTGTCGGTGGCGAAGAGGCTTCTAGCCATGATCGTGTGTCGGTCGGGCCCCTTTAAAAATAGAATTGATTGCTTGTTTTTGGCAAGTGCTCCAGTGGAGGCTTGTCCAGGGGTTGGAAGGATGACGTGTATGAAAAGAGAGAGGGCCTGCCTCTGCACTCAGACGCAGGGAGTTAGCGTCGTAGATGGGAATGAGGTGGAGGAAGGGAGAATTGCATTTCCCAATAGGATTGTGAATGGTTTTCTTGTGTGTGTTTGATTACTTAGTTGGCTTTCGAACTTGTGAATTTTTGTTACGCTTGATGAATTGCTTGTTTCGTTTTATTTCCCTTTATTTGTTGAATGTCGAAGTGTTGGTTATTATTACAAATGCTTTACTTTTGTGCTTGTTAGTTTGACTGTTGGGATGTTTCGTTGCCTTTTCTTTCACTCGTTATCTAGATTGTTGAGATGTGTGTTGACCTATTATGCTTTGTTTAATTAACTTGTTAAAGGTTAAGTTGTTGGCAATTTATGGTTTTCAAACGTATTACTATTGCCTCTTGTTATCTAGCTTGCCTAGGGAAGTAGCTGACCCCTTGGCGACTTTTATTTTTTAGTTCTAGGTACTCATGCAGTTCCCGTGTTGGAGCCTAGGCCTGATGCTGCAACGGATCATTGACGCGTGTCACTAGGTTATAGAGTGGGTTGAGAGTTCTGTTTAGTCTTGTTATTTGTTTTGGATATTTCACTCCTTGTTGACTTTAGTGGATATTTGGTGTTGGTTGTGACTTGACTAGACGTTTAGGATCTCATGCATGACATTGTTGCAAATGTGGTTTGTTAAATGACAATTGGATGTTTTAAATTAGTAGCCAAGGGCTAGGCTAGGCTAGTAGCCAAGGGCTTTACACAGAAAGAAGGAATAGATTACAATGACATACTCTCACATGTAGTTAAATACAAGACTATGAGACTCCTTCTGGCTATGACTGCAGTTTATGATTGGGAACTTGAACAAATGGATGTTAATACTGCATTTTTACATGGTGACTTGATTGAAACCATTTACATGCGCCAGCCTAAGGGCTTTGTTGATAAAAACAAACTTGAGCATGCTTGTTTACTTAAGAAGTCCATATATGGGTTGAAACAATCACCCAGGCAATGGAACAAGAAATTTGACTCTTGCATGCTTAAAATGAACTTCACTAGGAGTAAATATGACTCTTGTTTGTACTTTAAAAATGTGACGACTAAGACACCCCTGTATGTATTGCTGTATGTAGATGATATACTACTAATTAGTAGCTCTAAGGCTGCTATTACTGGGGTTAAGCATGATCTTAAGGATAACTTTGATATGAAAGACTTGGGTCCTGCACAAAAGATTTTAGGAGTTAAAATCATTAGGAACAGACCTAGGAAAACCATATACTTGTCTCAATCTGACTACTTGTATAAGGTACTAGACAGGTTTGCTATGAAAGGATCCAAGCCATCTCCAATACCATTAGGAGGGCACTTAGAACTCTCCAAGAAGGATTTCTCAGTTTCTGAAGCTGACAAGAAGAAGATGGAGAATGTTCCCTATGATGTAGCAGTTGGTTCCATTATGTACTCTATGTTATGTACTAGGCCTGATCTAGCTTTTGCTATTTCTGTATTAAGTAGATACATGTCTAACCCAGGAGAAAAACACTGGGCAGCCATTAATTACCTTTTGAAGTATGTAACAGGGACTGTAAATATTGGACTTGTATATGCTGAGCATAAGCCGAGGACTGACCTACAAGGTTATGTTGACTCGGATTATGCTAGTAATAAGGACAACAGGAAATCAACCACTGCCTATTTTTATACTTGGGCAGGGAATTGTATTTCCTAGAAGTCCCAACAGCAGCCCATTGTTGCTCTGTCTTCAACTGAAGCAGAGTACATTGCTGCAACTGAGGCTTCAAAAGAAGCTACATGGATGAAGGGAATACTGTTTGAGATTGAAGGCAAGAAATACTTGCCTATACTGAACATGAACAGTCAAAGTGCATTGTACTTATGCAAGGACCCAGTCCTGCATGAGAGAAGAAAGCATATTGATGTCCGATTCCATTATATTCGACAGCAAGTTGAGGAACAAGAAATCTCTGTGAAGAAAATCCTCGGAGATGTGAACCCTGCTGATTTTGGAACAAAAATTGTTCCTTCTAACAAGTTTCTGTTTTGCAGGGCAGCTCTCCACATCGATGATGTTACGTGAGATGTGGGGATGAGTCAATGATGGCGGAAAATCCTAACTGATCCACTAATTAAGAACTTTCTTCCTAAGAATCTAAAACTTGGTTTAGGAGGGCATTTGTTATGCTTAATGAATAAATCCAAGTGTTAGCTTCTAGGTGACATAGGATAAGGTATGGCACTATGTAAATACACTAGGTAGACCAAATAGTCGAGAACCGGGTTCATAGCTATTTTACGAGTTGGTTTGAGAGGTGAGCCGGGCTTGTATGCCACCCCGGGTTTGTACCGGTTTGGAGGCAACAAACCGATCTCGTCTTATATGAGCTAGGTCGTGTAAATCAGCTTGATTGGGCCTGAACATCGAGCTTGGCCCAAAACTCAAAGGCCAGCCCATTTCCAATCTCTGAAGAAGCGTCTTTAGTTGAACGACGCGTTTTGAGCTCGACTTGGAGAAGCTTCTGGAGCTCGCTATAAAAGCTCCTCTTGAGCTCGCGAGAGCTCATTCGCCGCATTCCAAACCCTAGATCCAGATCTGAGAAAGAGAGAGAGCGAGAGGAAAAAGAGAAAGTGCGACGCCGGTGGAAGAGAGAGAGTGAAGGGACGATCCTCTTGCCGGAAAAGACGTCGGAAGCTTTCGTCGAGGCTTTAGCTCAAAGCTTCGTCAGCCTCTGGGGGGCCGAAACCCTAGATCTTCTTCCTTTGCTTCTTGTTGCCTTGTTTGGTTCTTTCTGTGTGTTTGTCTTAGGGTTTTAGCTTGATCTTTTGGTTTGCCGTGTATTGACATTTGTGTAACCATCCTTGAAAGCCTTGATAGTGGATTGGGAAGGGTCTTCCCACTGAGACTCCACGGACGTAGGTTTTAACACCGAACCGCGTAACCATTTTCTGTGTCACTTGTTTTTATGCTTTCTTGATTCGATCTTGCTTGTGTGTGTGCGATTAGAGTCTAGATCTGTTTTTACACATTCTTTTATTGTTATTTGCATGAAGTCATCTACATGAACCTGCCCCCTCGTTAAGATGGCATCATTGTGAGTCACATTTGCAAACTTCAAAAATCCCTATATGGCTTGAGACAAGCTCCTCGTAATTGATTAGTCAAACTACATCTGCCATCCGTGCCTTCGTCTTCTTTTAAAGTTAGGCCAATATTTCTGTATTCACTCTTGACAAGCACAGTAATACTCTTCATGTACTTTTTTTACATTGATGATTTAATTATGCTGGTCATAAGGCTTCTTCTATCCATGCCTTCAAAGTCTACTTAAGTAAATGTTTTCTTGTGAAAGACCTGGGTAATCTCAAATATTTTATTGGGTTGTAGATTGCTAGAAATTTTGAGGAATCCATTTTGTCAAAGAAAGTACGCTTTGGAAATTATTGTTGAAACCGGTTTGTTAGGCTCAAAGCCATGCGCTTATTCGATGACCTCTCATCATAACCTAGCAACTAGTGACAACCCTAACTTTGTTAAACTAGAAAATTATGGATTGATCGGCCACCTTATTTATCTTATAATAACTCGACCCTAACTTTGTTATTTTTTGCATACATTATCGAAGTTTATGCATCACCCAAAAATGGTGCACTAGCAAGCCGCTCGAATGATCTCCTTCTCCACGCCTACTACAAATTTGATTAAGGTTCTTGCCCTTTTGACTCAACGATTGATAACCAACTATTTCATTACTCTAGGTCACTCCCCTGATTCATTGAAGACAAAGAAGTAAGTCACACAGTCCCCCCTACTCTGATAGCTCGCATTTAGGTATACTTTAGGATGTATATTTACGTTTATTTTGCGTGGTTTTAGTTAGTTTTAGTTTAGTTTCTAGGTTCTAGGATTTTTTGGTATTTGC
The DNA here is from genome assembly GCA_964016875.1 of Fallopia convolvulus. Taxonomy (NCBI): domain Eukaryota; kingdom Viridiplantae; phylum Streptophyta; class Magnoliopsida; order Caryophyllales; family Polygonaceae; genus Fallopia; species Fallopia convolvulus. Next base: position 61,080,935 of record OZ024719.1, read on the forward strand.
ACTTGTTTTGTTTGGCTTTGCAAGTCTTTAGGTACATGAGCAAGGCGGGACATGTTTCATCTGACTAAGGTGGTGCGTTAAAGGATTGAGTTGAGCTAGAAGGTGGTATAATGGAGCTTGGAGAGCTAGAGTGAAGAACAAAGGAAGAAGGAAAACGCGGCATGGATGCAAAAGTGCTTGGCCGAGCAATGTGAAGACTATCCCGCGCAATTCAAGAAGAACCAAAAAGCGTGGGGTAGGCAAACAAAGCGCGGACGCGCTTTTCAAGGGACAAGTCACGCTTTCTGGAATTTCACATAGATGTTCTAGGCCGAGTTTTGGCCTTTGTCTTGGGCCATGTTATATGTATTTCCGAGTTGTTCCTTAATTATGAGCTTTGGGGAATATTTTCTTTCTATCTATAGTTGGTTGAGAGATACTTAAACTCTCTTGGTTTTCTCTCTCTTGGATAATTTTTTTTCTAATCAATTTGGAGACTAGGGTTTACTTTGGAGAGTTTTCTCAAGAGGCAACCTTTGAACCAAATTTGTAAGTTTTCTTAATATAATTATGAATTGCTAAATCTCTTGTGTTTGACTTGTTAGTTGAAGTTGTGATTTGCATGAATTGTGTGGTTTGATTGATTCTCTACAAACTTGAATAGGTTTTATTCCCTATGCTTAATTAAATCAAAGTTTATCTAGGGTTTTGTTGGTTTGGCCACCTAATAAAATTTCTAGGTTAATTTACAACTAATCTGATTAATTCCAGGTTGGGATTAGTTAGATAAACTAGAATCTATAATTGTTTAGACCCGGTCGGGCTATTCAGTTGTAGAAGGGAATAAATTCACATGTCACTTAGATGTCTAGTTGCTCTAAGTTCTTGTTTTCTATCGATACTTGAATCTTTATGCTATTGTCTAATTGAATCTAGAAGGTCTTCTAGGTTGTTAGATGATTAGGGTTGATAGACTGGTAGTTCTATCAACTAAACTTGAAGTTTGATCAAAATCCATGATAGATTATTCAAGTGAAGTGAGAATCAAGAGAATCACTAATCAACAAAGCAATATCATGATGGATTTAACTAGTTGAACACGTTTTTCTCATATATTACAAACACAAATATCTTTGCATTCATACTTTAGATTTAATTTGCATCTTAGAGTTAGATAATCATTCAACAAACCAGCATATTTACTTTACTTGGCAAGAACATAAGTACACGAGTCTTTATGGGATCGACTTTTACTTATCATTCTACTTAGTTTCATCAAGTTAGCTTCTTTAATAGGTATAAAAACCATTGAAAATACCACATCACACTCTTCTATAGAGGCTTATCAATATTGTTGTGAACTTAAGTGGCTTTAATTATTATTGTGCCCTTTTGGGGTTGCCCATAATTTCTCGATTCATTTCGCTTGTGATAGTCAAACTACGCTCCACATTGCTTCTAATCTCGTCTTTCATGAACGAACAAAGAATATTTAAGTTGATTGTCATTTAATCAGAGATTTAGTTGTTGCAGGAAAGGTCTTCATGAATCGTATTTCCATATCCCAACAACCAACTGACATTTTTATAAAAGCCTTAGGCAACTCACTATTGAACTATCTTATCATTGAGAACTAATGTGTTTTATCCAAGTATCTCAAGAGAACTACAGATTGAAAAAGAACTCTAACGATGCAAGAAATTATTCCCATCCAAGGGAACTATAGAGCTAGTCCAAAATAGAAAAAGCAGAGACACAGTCCAAACATAGCATAGATGCAGTCTGTTGCCTCTACACGTCAAACTATGTTAATGCTTTTAGACGATTGAGATCCTTTTCCCAAACTTAATTTTGAACAAAGTCACATGTTGAGAAAGTACATCCTTAGGAAGCAAGACAAAGGTATTTTGAACTTTTACTTTTAAAATAAGGATTCGGCATCAAGGAAGCAAGAAAAAGGTATTTTGAACTTTGATTATCAAATCACCCCTCTCCAAGCACAAAAGAAGAACCCTAAAGTGAGAACATGTGAGAAAGAAAGAAAGAGAAAGAGAATTCACCGGCTGCAAGTGCCCGATCTTGACGATGGGAAGGGAACCGTTTCTATCAGATTGGGAACTGAGTCAATCTCTAGGTGTAAGGTCTGATTTATTGTATTACTTGAGTTTGTTCTCTTATGAATTGAGTTGATAGATTTGTTAGTGTTGCTAGAATTTTGTGGCTACTAGGAACAGAGAAGTTCAAATCTTTTTTTTTTATTAAGGAACAAATTAATAATACAAGTATATCATTCAAAATTACCTCAAGGAAGGTAGAGGATTACCCACACAACTAGTTGGTTATAGTGGAGTTCCTCTATAAAAAATATCACCTTTACTTTACTTATTCACTTGTATATTTCTGTTATTTCACTTCCTAAGGAACAATTTCAATAACTATTCTTCACTCGTACTAACGCATCCTAACAACTAGCATTTAATCTCGATCAATACACGTGACATGTTGATCGTTTTGACGAAATTCTAGCTAGCTAGCTACAACAAGCCTACCCAGATATACAAGTAATACAACATGATCAATTTTATATTTGGATTGGTTATGAAAGAGAAAAGTACGCCCAATGATTAATAGAAAAATAACTAATCACAACATAAAAAAACAAACTATAATACCATGATGGACTCCATCTCCTTGATGTCAGAGTACTCTTCCAAGAGCTTAGATGAAACAACACCAGCATTATTCACCAGGTGATCCACTAAATGAATATAACAAACAGATTACGGGTTTAATTATTACGATATGCAAATATTTTGAAAAGAAAACAAGAAAAATAATATAAATACTTGAAAAAATAACCTTTTCCGAAATGCTTAATGGTTTTCTGGATCATTTGTTCACAATTTTCAGGTTTGGAAACATCAGCAGAGATGATGAGAGTATCAGGAGATCCAAACTCTCTCGCCTTCTTTGCAACCACAAGAAGTCGATCTTCCCTCCTCGCAGCCAGGGCTAGGCGAGCTCCTCGTTTAGCGTACTCATATGCAACATGCTAATTAATTAAGAAACGGAACATAAACAAATTAAGGTTTTCATTTCATCAAAAAATAAGATTACGCTTGATATTGGGAATTTCAATATCTGTATAATAATGTTGTGGGTACTAATATATACAAGTTGTTGTGTGTATGTTTGGTTAATTAGTTACCTCGCCAATACCAGAGGAAGCTCCAGTGATAAGAACGACCTTGTCATTGACATCTTCAGGAAATAAAGATCGTATGAGAAAGTTTAAGATTTTAAACGCCCAATATGGGGGCAAAATTAAGCACAAGCCAAGCAATGTAAATGGAAAAAGTATGAGGTTTAGTAATGAATGTATGAATTCCATGGAGATGGTGAGCTTTTGACTTTTGGGGATGCATCCACGTTGAGAAAGGGAATATATATGGGGTTAGATCAGTTTTTAATGTATTATTCTCATAGTATTATATATATTTGTATGCTTGTTCTATAAAATATACTGACAAGTGTATCATGAGAATCTGTTCCACCTCATCCTATTATAAATTATTCTTACTAGCTAGCTATAGCTGGCAAAATTAAATGTTTGACGAATACGAACGTGGGACGTTTACCTTAGATGGTGGCAATAACTTATGGTAAATTACACAAAATCGCTTAGTTAAATACCTAAATTTCACTAAACCACACTATAAAAACCAATTACACGTACAAAACCGGCCCCGGTTAACAAATGCCACCCAACTGGATTTGTCAAGTCACGTCAAAGTGCACAAAAAGAATTTTTGTGTTAATTTCTTGCACTCTAGCTAATAAAACTTCGGAGAGAACCCATTCATATTTAAGATATATGCGAAGGAATGAGTTTTGGTTTTGGTTTTGGTTTGCTAATTGCTATATCCATATCAAGTGACTCATTTATAGATTACGGTTATGTTTTGGAGGGTAGATAATGAACTAGCAAGCCCCCTAAAGGTTAAAAAACTACTTGCTGATCGATCAAGAAACAATGAAGTTAGATGAAACGATACATTATAAAGTTGTTTACTTGCAATTTTTTTTAAAGCAATGAAGATTCATCAGCGATTGGGGTTTCATTAACTAGTAGTGCATAGTGTACCTGTGACAACTAACACAATCTATATATAATGACATGGGCTAAATATTTTCTTATCTTGCATTGTAATTATCGAGAATCTCGTGATGACAAAGCAACCCACTTTGGTTCTGTCAAACACTTGTCGCCTCTGGACGTTACAATTGCCTCTAACCACCCTTCCACCTTTCCCTATGGGACTCTTGACCTCTTGCGAAAGAATGTTATTCCATATCAGGAATTGTAATATAATATGTATATAGAGGTGAGTTCAAGTAAAACCATTCTTAGAGTGTGTACGTGTGCACAGTTTGTGTTTATGATTTTAAGTTGCATATTTATGATTTTGTATGGTTGTATTTATATTTTTGAGTTGTATATTCATTTATATTCATTCTTTCCCTACTACACCGTATTCATGATTATAATTCGCATATTCATATGTTTATATAATTATATTTTGGAAGCTTTTTTCATATTCCATCTCTTTATCATGCTTATAGAGTTACATAATCATATTTTTAAGTTGTATATTCATAAAAAGCGAGTAACTCAACATAATGAATATACAACTTAAAACCATGAATATAGTCATACACAATCATGCATATATAACTCAAAATCATGAATACAAACTGTGCACACGTGCACACTCTAAGAACTCTTCTCACTTGAACTTAAATCTATATATATATATATATATATTTAGAATAATTAAATATGAGAGAACACGAGAGTAATTGTAGACATTTGGATGATATTCCATTGGATGGTTGAGATTACATATTCAAAATTGACACAATTTTAAATTTAAACCCAATCCCTTAATTATAGCAAGTTTTTATTAATTTTGAGTTTTTATAGAAAAATCACAAAATGAATCTCGATAGTTTTTGGGTATCTTGGATTTTTAACTTATTTTACAATTTTTTTTACTCCATAATTATCAAACCAAATTTATCGGATTGTACCATCGTCACTATCCTCCCCCTTTCTCAAGCAAGAGCAATCGACGCCTCTCAAATAGGGAAACCGCCCTCACCTTCATTCATCGCCGCTCGCCTACAGCCCCCGATTTCCGGCCACCACCGGAATCGACCATCACAGACGCGCTCGGCCCCAACCGTCGTCATTCTCACCCTTTCTCAAGCAAGAACATCCAACTCCTCTCGAACAGCAAAATAGCCCTCGCCTTCATTAATCGTCACTCGCCCACCGCCCCCAATTTCCGGCCACCATCGGAATCGCCCCTCACAGTCGCACTCGGCCCCAACCGCGCTTGCCCTCAATCGCCCTGATTGTACAACGTCGGCATTAAAACCCTCAGTCGCGTCGGAACTGCTCGAACAACCACGTCGAACCACCAAGCGCTGTCGAAAATGTCGTCGAACGTTGAAACTGGCCACCACCGAACCACCACGTCGGAATTGTCTGTTGCAACTGCACACTGCTTGCTGAACGTCGGAACTGCTCGCTGGCGAATTCCGGCCACCATATCGAGCAAGCGTCGATCCTCTACAAATATACTGTACTATTGTATATAACAACTTGATAAATGTATATACAAAATTGATGTGGCTGGATACTATTTGCATTATTGTATTTACAATTAATGAAAACATGTCTTTTACATGTACAATTTGAATCATGTATACATTCTTTATTAGCGTATATACATGTAATTCACCGACATTAAAACCATAAAGATGTTTACGAAATAAAAATAGAATATACATTAATAAAGATGTTTTTTACAGAGTTAGGATATATATATACACTATGTGTATATAGATCACATGTGTATATAACATAGAGGTCATGGTATAGAAATGTATATAAATTCTAATAATTGTATATAACAGTATAACTATTGTCTACTGAGATCAATATAAACACATCATACTCATTCGTGTATAATTGATATATTAATTTCTAATAATTGTACACATATAATAAAACGGTGTATATGATCAACATTTGTACATTTTTTTATTCGACGTAGAATTAAAAATAGTTTACAAATAAGTCATGTATATTAACTGTGAATTACATGTATATACGCTAATAAAGAATGTATAAATTATTCAAATTGTACATGTAAAAGACATGTTTTCATTAATCGTACATACAATAATGCAAATAGTATCCAACCACATCAATTTTGTATATACATTTATCAAGTTGTTATATACAATAGTACAGTATATATATATAAAGAGGATCGACGCTTGCTCAACGCGGTGGTTTGTGGTGGCCGAAATTCTCCAGCGAGCAGTTTCGACGTTCAGCAAGCAGGGTGCAGTTGCAGCAGACAATTCCGACGTGGTGGTGGATTTGGGTGGCGAGCGGTGTGAAATTGGGGTCGAGCGAACTGTAGTTACAGTGTTGGCCGGAAATACGGTGGTTACAGTGGTCGCCGCCAATGGATGTTTCGGAACTGCAATGGAGGTTTGGGATACGGTGGTTTCAGAACTTCAATCGAGGTTTTCCAGCTTTGATTTTTCTCCAGAGATCTTCTCCCCACAATGGGCTAATTATCACGTTAATCACAATTTTTAATTTTTCCAATATTTTAATTATGGTAGTTATAAGGAGTAAATCATGGGGAGAAGATCTCTCCTATTTTTATTTTTTGCTATTTTCCTATTTTTTATATTGTAGATACTAATTCTACCATCCATCCCCAATCTCATCCAATGGATGAGATTTGTTCTCTATAGAACCTAACTCTATATATATATATATATGAGGAAATTGCACTAAACCGTTAAATAGGCGAATTTACACTTAACCACTCGTTATACACGAATTTGTTTTAAACCACCCAAAACTTCGATTTCGTTAACAAATAGCCACCCATGGCGTTATTCCATCAAAAATTCCGTTAGATCGTGTACAATTACTACTTTGCCCTCAATCCACATGTCCTTCTGCTCCGCCCTCTCCTTCCTCCTTGTCCGCCTCTTCAGAATCATCGACCCCGTCCAGATCTCCCCTTCCCTCTACTTCTCCTCCGTCGTTCCCATCGGAATCCTCTACTCCCTCTCCCTCTGGCTCTCCAATTCCACCTAAATTTCTTTGGTGATTAATTTAAATGCCGCGGGTAAACACAAAGGCCCGATAGTAGTTCCCCGTTGCATCTCGAAGAACGCCTCCCCCACCAGCAATTCTGGGGTTCCCTTTTGACTCTGCATCGGTGTTCAATTTAATGACACCATCAGGCGATAATTTCCATCCAGAGCGAGGCCGTTCACTTTGATTATCGATCTGTACAGTGGTTACTTTACGAACAGCCTCAGCGTCTTTATAGTAGCGCACGGCCTGTTGCACGACGGGAATGATATGGCCAAGGTTGTCCTCACCATCGAACACAAGCCTATTGCGATTTTTCCAAATTTGCCACAACATATTAGCGAAAATCGAGCATGATTCTCCCCGGTTACTGATGTTCCTAATAACCCAATCACAGATATTGGTATCATTGAAGAAATTGTCATCAACAAACCCAAAGTTTCCTTGCCTCCACAACGAAGCAATGTCAACACAATCTCTACGTAGATGAATCACAGTTTCAGGCAAAGAGCACCGAGGGTAGTCAATTGTGGGAGCAATCTGGCGTCGGAATCTTGTATCATTGCACAGAATTGCCGAAGTGCAAATGCCGCACAATAAGGAGCCCTCAATTTGCCCGAAAACGAGTCCTCCACACCCCAATCTCCCAACTCAATCTCCACAGCTCAATCTCCCACTGAAATTGCCCCAGAAGTAGGCCCAAAAATCGCCAATTTGAGCGATGAACCCTAGACTCGAAAGAATGGATTTGGGGGAAAATATTTGTGTTTTTATCTTGGTTTTCATACAAAAATTGAGGGCAAAGTAGTAATTGTACACGATCTAACGGAATTTTTGACGGAATAACGCCATGGGTGGCTATTTGTTAACGGAATCAAAGTTTTGGGTAGTTTAAAACAAATTCATGTAGAACGGGTGGTTAAGTGTAAATTCGCCTATTTAACGGGTGGTTTAGTGCAATTTCCTCTCTATATATATTGGGCTCCAAAAAAACGCAAATTGTGAAGAAACAGAAGTCGTAATAAGAGTCGTTGGATTTGAGAAGATTAATGGTCATGATTGATGGTCCATAATAATAAATATGGGGATTAAATACTTAAATATGGCTAGTTAGTTGCGAAAATGGAAAGTGCGAAATTATTGGGATTTGTTAGATTTTTTTTAAAAATAAAAATCAGACATTTCATTTTCTATTTGACGTAAAATTCAAATTCAAAATTTGAATAATTATTGTTGGCGTAATTATATTGTATGTGGTCGAATATGTTTCAATATTTGCTCAATATTGTTCAAAGATTGTTCGAATTTATCATGGTTTGAATGTATTGTCCACTTTGTAGTCGTCATGTGTTTATTTCTGAATATATTAGTTTAAATATTGAACAAACCAGTATGTGTAAGCGAATACTAATGGCATATGTCATTGTATGAGTGATTATATAATTGTAATTATATTTGAATATTTAAGTATAAATCATGAAAAAAACAAAGTATGAAATCGAATATTAAATATATAATTTCAAACATGTTTTACAATATATCTGAATATTAAATACAAAATTTCGAACATGTATACAATAATGTATGAATATTAAGCAAAAAATGTCGAATATGTATACAATATATCTGAATATTAACTTCATAATTTTGAACACGTGTATAAAAGAACTCGAATCTTTATACAATATATATCTATATCTATATCTATATATATATATATGTGTGACTGTTAAGTACAAAATCTCGAACACATATACAATATATCTGAATATTAACTTCACAGTTTTGAACATGTGTACAACAGAACTCGAATCTGTATACAATATATCTGAATATTAAGTACAAAATCTCGAACATGTATACACTATATATGAATATTAATTTCACAATTTTGAACACGTGTACAAAAAAGAACTCGAACATGTATACAATATATATGAATATTAAGTAGAAAATCTCGAACATGTACACAATATATATGAATATTAACTTCATAATTTTGAACCTGTGTACAAAAGACTCGAATAGGTATAAAATATATCTGAATATTAAATAACCTATCTCAAACATGTATACAAAATATCGAATAAGTTTTTGTACAAAAAGACTCGAATATGTATAAAATATATTTGAATACTGAATACCGATCCACTTGTAGATCTGTTGGATACATTTTTACAATGTTTATCTTACGTACTACTAAAACTCATCAAATTCGTCTCAATATTAAAATTAATTAATCTAAATCCTAAAAAAACGTACAAGCTTCAATAATATAAAATATGCAAAACTATCTCATGACTTAGCATATTCAATAATCAATAGCTCCACTGCAACTCAAGTCGATGTACACATTAATTAATTCAAGGATTAACATTTTTCCGAAAGCCTAGTATTCGAGTTTTGGTGTGTATGGAATCCATGCCCATGACTGTCATTAAGAACAACGAAGATCAACTTAATTCATATAAAATCACGAACGAACAATATCAATCAAATTAGAACATCCACTGTACCATAAATCGAGCATCCCCTTGCTTAAGCAACTTCAATCTTCCACTAATCATCTCAGACGTATATTTTGTTGGATGATTTTCCTATCAGATTCCGCTAATCCTTTCCACCTTGTCCGCTGCTTATGGGTTCTCCGTCGCCGGAAGCTTCCCTATCACCGCTGGTTCATATTTCTGGCTTTGAGAATAGAAGAAATGAGAGAGAATAACGATAGTAAATATGGAAGGTTTTGATAATTTAGAAACTGAACATATGGAGAGAGATATCCGAGATAATGAGGAGAGATTTTAGGAATCAATTTAATTTTGTGCATTCACCCCATGATATGTATTTTGCACCCTTTTTTATTTAATCTCAATCGTTAATTATTTTAAATCTAACAATCCTCCTTCCGGCTCGAGTTTCTCTATAAATAGTGGTTTCTCTAGATACTAAACCTATATATATTATTGGGTTACACCTCTTATTACCAATTATTTTAGGATGGAACCCATGGACTTGTGTGTTGGGCCTAACGCGCATATGCGCATGAATGGACGGGTGTACCCCATGTTGTATTGGCCTATTGATTTATTGATGAGCCAGTCGGCCTTAAGGCATGACATCAAGTTGCAACTGGCATATTGTGAGGCCAGGCAATTGCACGTACTTGAGGGCGCGTGTGAACGAATGTTATCCCGATGAGCCTTAAGGCATGACGTCAAGTTACAATCAGCATATTGCGGGGCCAAGCAATTGCACGTACTTGAGGGTGTGTGTTAAAGAATGTTATCCCACATCGGAAAATCTGATATAACTTGCCTAACATATAACCCTTAGAAGAATAACTTCACCTCAAGTGGAGGAGGAGAATTCAGTTGCAATGGCCATGGATGAGGTTGCCCATACATCTTATACCGAAGAACCACCGCTAATAGTGTTTCTTAGCATTGAGCCTCCACTTGTTTCAGACGTTGCTCATGCCAGATCCGTTGCTCAGGCCATAACCAATGATTCTAGTGTTGATTTTGTTGTGTCTTATGACTCATTTGAGAGTAAGGAATCAGAGGATGAATGCCTTCAAGAGCCTTCTTTTGTTGAGCCTAGTCAAGACAGTTTGACATGTCCAGATGAGCCAGAAGTTTTCCAATTGCCTCCAAAATTTTGTGGAGACTTGTCATTCTACCTTGAAGAGCCTCTGTAAAATTTCAGCCAGTTTGGACATTATTTGCCTCATGAATGCTGCAGCTTGCTTTGGAGTGTTCCTACACCGTCATTGCTTTCTTCTTTTGGATGTTTGATCACAAATTCCTTTGATTATTATCATCCAGATATGGAGTTGATGAGTTTGTGATTATTTCATTGAGTTCTTTGTCCACTTTTTCTAATTTTTCACTACATCTAGACACAAATCGAGAACGATTTGCTGCCAAGTGGAGGAGAATGATAGCAATCAAAGGATCATAAATGATAAGGATGCAAATAAGGTGTCTCGAATGTCAAATTATGCTTTGAATAATATCAAGTGAGGTGTCCAAGACCTCGAAGGAAAAGGATCAAAGTGATAATAATTTCGGAAGTTTAAGATCCCATCACATTATGAGCAGTGTTTAGTAAAACAGTCATATCCTTGGCTAGAAAATTTATCTCTAGGTGATTCAAGATGCATTGGAAAGCTTATTCAATTTTCTAAGACTTCACAGTCGATTTCAAGATGAGAATCCAATGGAAATATGGTCAAAATCGTGCTTTAATGAGATCGGTACAAGATCTTACGGGATTATGAGACTTTCCTTATATCTTTATGTTATTATTATGTCTTTTAATAATTTCGAACTTTCTAGTCTTTGTTATTGGGAGTATTATCTTTATTATTATCTTAGATAGATAGAGAGTTTTATTTTAGGATAGAATCTCTCTATGGGTGTTTCTTTGTCTTTAAATACTCTTTTATAATCACTTTTATAATTATGGTGGATTTTACTTTGGAATAAGAAACTTGAATCAAGTTTTCTTGTGTTGGATCGTGACACGTTAGTAACAAGTCAGGGAACTAGTAATGTTCCCTGGGCAGCGGAAATAAACAATAGGAACACAGAATTTAGAGAGGAAAACTTTCTGTCCGACCAACAAGTCTTAGAAAGAAAAACCTCTACCATTGAGACTCCTTCTCAGAGGATTTTCAACAAAATACCTTTATTAAGTTTCAACGATTACAAGGCAAGTCAAGTTCTCTAGTAACTAAGGCACCAACCAAAGTTCCCTAGCAACCACCAACCGAAGTTCAACCAACTAGACTTATACAACCCTAAGCGTAAACCTAAATCGAAAGAAAATTATTGACTTACTTGTGGATTCTTCACCGGAAAAAGACACACACTCGTACACTTGAAAAGATCTCTCTCCAAGTTCGTCGTCTTCAACCACACTTTTAACCCTAGCTAAACCTAGCTATATATAAGATAAGTTAAGTTTGATCTCACACGTTTCTTGCCTGATTACGCTGATATTCCACTTAACAAATCCCATACAATAAGGAAAAGTATTGTTTTGTGATTTCGGATCCTAAACCATGTCGATCTTTGCCAAAAACGAATGATCTAGGATTTCCTTAATTAAGATCGTGTGAAGATTGATCTTATCTTCTCTTTTATCTCCTTAAGCAACCGCCTACAGTTGTAAATCTTCGTAGAAGATCGCAATCAGAAGATATGGTTGATGAGATCCGAAATAACGAGGTTCGCTACGAGACAAGAAATAAGATTATTATATTTGAGTGCAAACACTTGCTCCTTTATTTATGACTTTTCTCCCAAATAACGAGGTTACACACCTATGAGATTGATGAACAACTTTAAGAATTACACCTAGACCTCCTACGAGGTTCCGAGATCAAACCTTAATGTTGCGAGGTCGACGCTAAGGCGAGGTAGATTTGGATACGTGGTGTAGAGAGCTTTGTGAGATTTTGTAGCGAGGTCTTTAGTGTAGGCGAGGTCTTTGTATGACTTGGAGTCTTTTTGTGGATTTCTCTTATCTGTAACGAGGTCTGTTGACGGTATTCCTATCACGTCGATCTTTAACAAACAAGAGAGTTCTTGAGTTCAAGTCGTTTTTCGACCCCTTCTTCTTACGAGGTTCTTCTCTATTTATAGAGAATTGGGGGGCTGAGTTTAGGCCAATGTTCGATGTGGGATACTCGAAATAAGGGTTTTTGATTGGTCCATAAGTGAGGTCACCTGTGATTGGCTTGAAAGTGAGGTTGCTGGTGATTGGTTCGGGAATGAGGTCGCTTGTGATTGGTTCGAGTGGGCGGACGTATTAGTAGAGTCGGTAACGAGGTTGAGACCTCGCTCCGGGATGTTCGAGAAACCTCGCATCTGTTGGGAGTTTTGTTTTTAAACAACCCGCCATGGATGTGGGTCCCTAGTTTGCTTATGGGGGCCCTTCTGGGCCCACTTTTTGCTTCTACTGTTTTGGGTATCATCACAACCCCATGGCCTGGGGGCCTCGCCCCGAGGGTCGCAGGGCATAAGTTCCCTGGATCCGCGAGATGCGAGGTTTATGACGTTCTCGAGGTTGGGAGGGCGCTTTGCGAGGTGTGAGGCTCTGTACTTAGGTTCTCTTTTTGTTTTGCGCGGATGAAGACTCTTGGGCCTTTTCGCCATACTTTGCTTAGTGGGCCGTCCAGGTGAGACAGGTTTTTAAGAAGCCTTTCGGGAGTGGGGGAGGCCCAAATCTGCTCTATATAAGGGCGTATCTCACACGCCTCCCCCTCATCTTCTCTCTCCAATATTTTCGCTCCTTCTCTCTCTTTATCTCTTCGGTTTCTTCTGAGCGGTTTCTCCAGACGGTTTCCGATGAGCTTCTTGCCGTTCGCCAGTTGCGCCACCGCCTCCCGTTCATCGACCTTTAAACAAGTAAGTTCTCGATCTTCTTTCTCCTGTCTTTTGGTATTTTTTGCCTTCGATTCTTCCTTTGCTCGCCTTTTGCCTCGTGTTTTGTAAGGGCGACGGTGTGTCGCCCGGCGCTTCGCGCCGGTGTCACGGTTGCGAAGCGGCGGTGGCAGGGTTGTGTGTTTCTTGGCGCTTGGCCTTTGTTATTTTTCTTTGCTCCTTCTTCGTTTTGTTTTGCATCTGGGTGGGTGTTTGGTGATTTCTTGGTGCTTCTTTGTTGTTTGCGCGGTGGCGTTGGGTGTGGTTTTTGTTCCGTAGTGCCCTTGTCTCCCCTTGGTTTTTTGCGTTTCCTCTCCTTTCTTTTCGTTCTGCATTTTTCCCCTCTTTTTTCTGTGTTACGTTCTGGGGGGCGGTGTTGCGGTGGTGTTGCGGTGGTGAGACGGTGGTGGGGGGCGGTTGTCGTCGTGAGGGTACCGCTGGGCTTTTATGTTTATTGCTTCTCTCTCCCTCTCTTTTTTGCTTGGAGTGACGATTGAGCTTCTGTTCCTCAGCCCACCACTTTTCGAATTTCGAAAACCCTCGGGAGCCCAAACGTCATGATGTCTGTTTGACGGGACGTTTGGGCTTCCACCGCTGACTTCCACCGTTGCTTGGCCTTCTTTCTCTTTCCTTTCTTTTGGCGCTTCAAATTCTTCTTTGCCGTCCTATCCTGTCAGAGTAGCCAGTAGGATGCCACGTGGCCTTTCCTTTTATGACCTCGCGTTGCTTTGTCCCCTGAGGTTGCGACCTCGTGCCCATTTCCTCCCGAGGTTATGATCTCGCGCTTTTTCCTTTTCGAGGTTATGACCTCGCGCTCTTTTCTTTTCGAGGTTATGATCTTTGTGCTTTTTCCTTTTCGAGGTTATGACCTCGTGCTCTTTTCTTTTCGAGGTTATGGTCTTTGTGCTTTGATCTTGGGTTCGACCTCGTCCTTCCTTCTTTCCTGGGGTCGTGATCTCGTTCTTCGATCTCGGGTTTTGACCTCGTTTTTCCTTCTTTCACGGGGTCATGGCTTCGTGTTTTTCTCTTTGGTTGCCTTGCCTTTAGTGCCTTACTGACCTTTTCTTTTCCAGGTGCTAGCTTTTCGCGGCCTGGACGTTGTCTTTTCATGCCTAGGAGAGCCTCTGCGAGCCCACCGCCCGGCTTTGTCTTCAATTTTCAAGAGAGTTTCTATCAGGAGGTCTCCGAGTCCGTAGGAAGTGTAGAGCCTAGTGATTCCCAGAACCCGAGTTCCCCTTCGTTGGTCTTCAGCGAGCCCTCATCCAGCGACTCCGCCGTTTCGATCAGTTCGCATTTCCCTCGTCTGCGCGTATACTCTGGTGTTGAAATGGCTTCCACTTCTTCTCCTGATGCGATTGCCGCTGAGGTCGAGGCGAGGTTGGACGCGGCCATTGCCTCAACTTCGGCCGCATACGTGCCCTCGAGCTTTCCCGAGGCCTACATTACTGATGCTGTATCCGGCGTTCCCGTCGTCCTTAGAGAACGGATTCCCATGAGTCCGAGTACCCCCGAGGCCTACCTGTCCGAGGGGGTGGCCTCCGATTTAAAGCTGGGTGACCTCGCGGACATAGCTAGAGATTTCCCCTGGCCCGAGGGAGTCGAGCTGGCAGTGCCAGAGGAGGAGGGGCGGCCCCTCGCGTCCTACGAGGGGTGTGTGGTCGTGACCCTCATCAGCCTTCAAGCGGGCTTGAGGCTTCCCCTGGCCCAGCACATCGTTGATTTCTTGTGGGCCATGGGTGTCTGCCCCGCTCAGTTGTTCCCGAACGCCTGGCGGTTGTTGTGTGCTTACACGATTTGAAGTCGCGAGCTTCTGGACGAGCCGAATCTCAACGACTTGTCGGCGTTAGTCTTGGCGAGGAGAGAACCTCGTTGTTCCCTGGTCAACCTCAGCACACCGAACGTCAAAATCATCTCGACCCAGTCGAACTGCGGGACGTGGAAACCTAAATGGTTTTTGGTCCGAGACCTCAGCGGGAGATATCTTAATTTCCCTGTGGCACCGGGCAACTACGAGAGATGCGTGTGTCCGTACAAGGTCGCCGAGTTCCAGGCGCTCAAGGCCAAGTACGCCCCAGCGTACCAGGCGCCATACGATCGCTACCTTTCTCAGGACCGGCTGAAGCGGGCCGGGCTGAGCCTCAGTTTCCCTCCTCGCGAGGGCGGAGAGGGTATTTTATTATCGCCATTTCCCTGATTGTTTTTTTTTGCTGTATGCTTGCGGGGTCATACACCTCGTTTCCTTCGTTTCTAACCTCGTCCTAACCTGCTGTTTTCTTTTTACTTCTTTCTTGACAGTGAACTTTCTGCACGCTCTTACCACGACGTCAAAGGGGAAACAACCTATGACGTCTACTTCCAAGACCCCTGCTCCCCGGGTCCTCAAGGGGATATCAATCAACGAGCCGAGCTTGCAGCCGAGAGCAAGCACCACGCAGCCGGGACCTGTCCCGCCAACGGCCGCGGCAGGGGGAGCCCTGCCCAAGGGGAGTGTTCCGAGGGCGTCGCAGTGGGACGTCACGGGGCCGCCCCAGGTGGAGAAAAGGCCTGATGTCGTTCCGCCAAAGGGGGCCACCACGAAGGGGACCACTCATCCACCCCGGGCGTCCGACGATAAGACCATGCGGAAAAGAAAGGAAGCGGGGTCTTCCCCTGAGAAGAAGAAGAAGCCCCGGTCGGGCGACCACCAAAGAAGATCGCGGGAGCTGGAACTCATTCCCGCCTTCAACTTCGAAGGGCGAAGCCGCGGGGATACAGGCCCCCACCCTGTCGGGTTTCATTGTCCCGAACCCATCGGGGGCCCCGCTGGACTGGGCCCGGGGAGATTACAAGGAGGAGGTCGCGTGGGCCAACAACCTCACCGAGTCAGTGCTTGACGACGAAGCCGCTCGGTATTCGGCCATCGTAAGCCTCTTCTTTCTTTTTTGTTTTCGTGTGTTTGATTCTTGTCTCTTTCTTGTTTCTTTTCTTATCCTTCGGTGAACCTGCAGCACACCTTTTTTGACAATTACAACCGAAGTCGCATCGTCCTTCTTCATTCGAGGATGGACAAGATGGAGGCCGCGCTTCGGGTCCGCAGCGAGGTGTGCGAGCGACAGGCCAAGGAGTTGGCCGAGGTCGCGGAGTCGTCTAAGGCCGCGGAGGCTGCGACCAAGAAGCGGGTTGAGGCCGCGGAGGCCGCGGCAAGGGAGGAGGTGAAGGCGGCGAGGGAAGGGGAGAAGAGGGCGAGGGGCGAGGCTGAGGTTCTGCGGAGCGAGGTTGACGGGCTTCGAGGTAAGCTCTCCGCTGAGCATGAGTTCTACAAGGCAAAGGAGGCGGAGTTCCTGAGGGCCGAGGAGGAGATCAGGCGCCTCGAGGGGCGTATTGTTGAACTCAACAAGGAAGTCGAGGCCGCGGGTCCCAGGTATGTGGACTCGGAGGAGTACAAGGCGGAGCTGGTGGAGAGTGTGAGGACGATGTTCCACCAGGCCGTCCGTATGGGCGTAAAGCAGGCGGTGGCCAAGTATGGGCACCTCAACCCCCAGATCCTCTCCTTCAACCCCAACTACAATGAAACCATGGGGGAGCTGGGGTCGACGGATCCCGAGGGGGAATGTGAGTTCTTCCTCAACGAGGACGAGACTGTGTCCAGCGTTGCGCCACCCGAGGTAGAGCTTGTTGGGGGGAACCCGGAGTTAACCTCCACGGGACCTCAGCCTGCGACCAGCGCGCCCGCGCCTCTTGCTTCTGCTGCCCCTGCTGAGCTTGCTCCTGCTGAAACTGCTCCTACTGAGGCCTTGGCTGGCTCCGCCGAAACCCCTAAGACCATTGATCTTACAGGTTCCGAGGTTGAGACCTCGAAGAGATGATAACTCTCCTTTTTTTTCATTCTGGTGGTCCTACGGGGTTTGTAATTGAAACATCCTTCTTTCTCTTTTTTGTTTGGGTGACCCTACGGGGTCTGTAATTAAAACATCTGTTTTTGGTCTGTGCCCTTCGTCATTTTCTTTTCCTATGCTTGTTTGCTTTAGACTTTCTTGCATATTCCTTATCCGTCCAACCCCATGGTTCGAGTGTCACATCTTTTGTGGGGCTCGGACCACATCGGGCGTTGTAGTCCTGTGGCGAGGTCGTGAGCCTCTGTTCGGACCTCGTTTTTGTGGAAGTTCGTCCCAACCTAAATAATAGTCGTCTGCGAACCTCGTTCGTTTCACGAGACTTTCCAACCCCGAGCGGGGAGTGAGGGGTGGGACTCTTCAACGAGACTCTTCAACCCCAAGCGGGAAGCGAGGGGTGGAATTTTTTCAACGAGATTCTCCTACCCCAAGCGGGCAGCGAGGGGTGGAATTTTTTCAACGTGATTCTCCAACCCCAAGCGGGAAGCGAGGGGTGGAATTTTTTCAACGAGATTTTCCAACCCCAAGCGTGAAGCGAGGGGTGGAATTTCTCAACGAGATTCTCCAACCCCAAGCAGGAAGCGAGGGATGGAATTTTTCAACGAGATTCTCCAACCCCAAGCGGGAAGCGAGGGGTGGAATTTTTTCAACGAGATTTTCCAACCCCAAGCGGGAAGCGAGGGGTGGAATTTTTCAACGAGATTCTCCAACCCCAAACGTGAAGCGAGGGGTGGAATTTCTCAACGAGATTCTCCAACCCCAAGCGGGAAGCGAGGGGTGGAATTTTTTAACGAGATTCTCCAACCCCAAGCGGGAAGCGGGGGGTGGAATTTTTTCAACGAGATTTTCCAACCCCAAGCGTGAAGCGAGGGGTGGAATTTCTCAACGAGATTCTCCAACCCCAAGCGGGAAGCGAGGGGTGGAATTTTTCAACGAGATTCTCCAACCCCAAGCGGGATGCGAGGGGTGGAATTTTTCAATGAGATTCTCCAACCCCAAGCGGGAAGCGAGGGGTGGAATTTTTCAACGAGATTCTCCAACCCCAAGCGGGAAGCGAGGGGTGGAATTTTTTCAACGAATTTTTCAACGAGATTCTCCAACCCCAAGCGGGAAGCGAGGGGTGGAATTTTTCAACGAGATTCTCCAACCCCAAGCGGGAAGCGAGGGGTGGAATTTTTCAACGAGATTCTCCAACCCCAAGCGGGAAGCGAGGGGTGGAATTTTTTCAACAAGATTCTCCAACCCCAAGCGGGAAGCGAGGGGTAGAATTTTTTAACGAGATTCTCCAACCCCAAGCGGGAAGCGAGGGCTGGAATTTTTCAACGAGATTCTCCAACCCCAAGCGGGAAGCGAGGGGTGGAATTTTTTTCAACGAGATTTTCCAACCCCAAGCATGAAGCGAGGGGTGGAATTTTTCAACGAGATTCTCCAACCCCAAGCGGGAAGCGAGGGGTGGAATTTTTTTCAACGAGATTCTCCAACCCCAAGCGGGAAGCGAGGGGTGGAATTTTTTCAACGAGATTCTCCAACCCCAAGCGGGAAGCGAGGGGTGGAATTTTTCAACGAGATTCTCCAACCCCAAGCGGGAAGCGAGGGGTGGAATTTTTCAACGAGATTCTCCAACCCCAAGCGGGAAGCGAGGGGTGGAATTTTTTCAACGAGATTTTCCAACCCCAAGCGTGAAGCGAGGGGTGGAATTTCTCAATGAGGGAGTGTTTTTAGAAAAGCCTGCAATCCTTTATTTACCAACTGTGGTGAACAACGGGGTTTCGAGCGTCTACGTGTAATATTTTTTGAGTCGTGCGACGTTCCACGTTTTGCTCAGCGTGCGCCCCTCGTCGTCCCTGAGATTGAATGCCCCGGGCGCGACTTCTTCCCCGAGGATGTAGGGTCCTTCCCAGTTAGGGTCCAACTTTCCTCCTTCGGTGCGTCTTAGCACGAGGTTTCCGGTGGCCAGGAGGCGAGGTCTGACCTTCTTGTCGTGGTATATGGCGACACGTCGCTTGTATTCTCTAGAGCGTAGGTCCGCCACCTCGCGGATTTCATCCCGGAACTGCAGTTCGATTCTGAGGTTGGCCTCGTTTTCTTTCTCGTCGAAGTTATACACCCTTGCTGATGGAATTAGGGTTTCTACGGGAACGAGGGCTTCCGCCCCGTAGGTAAGAGCAAAGGGGGTCTCGCCCGTTGCGCGGCGCGAGGTCGTGCGGTACGTCCAGAGGACGAGGGGAAGTAATTCGGCCCAACGGCCTTGTGCCATGCCCAGGCGCTTCTTGAGGTCTGTCAAGATGCGGGCATTAACGTTCTCTACCTGGCCATTGGATTGGGGGTGAGCCACGGAGGAGAATTTGTGGTTGATGCCCAGCTCAGAGCAGAAAGTCCGAGTTTCTTCGCAGTCGAATTGGGGGCCATGGTCGGTCATGATTGTCATGGGAACACCGAAACGGCAGACGAGGTTTTTCCACAGGAACTCGCAGACCTTTGCCCCGGTGATTTTTGCCATTGCCTGTGCTTCGATCCACTTCGTGAAGTAGTCCACGATGACCAAAATGTATTGCACTTGGCCCGCGGCCTTAGGAAATGGGCCTAGAATGTCCATTCCCCACATTGCGAATGGGCATGGCGCGTGAATGCTGCGGAGGGGAGCCGTCGGGGTGTGTTGGATGTTCCCGTGTTTCTGGCATCCGACGCACTTTTGGACGTAAGCTCTTGCGTCTTGTCGGAGAGTGGGCCAGAAGTACCCCAAATGGACAATTTTGTGTGCCAAAGACCTCCATCTCGGGTGTCCCCCACAAACTCCCTCATGGGCCTCGTAGAGGACGTGGTCCGCGGCCTCAGGCGGTATGCACAGCAGGTTGGGCTCAGCGTAGCCCTGGCGATAAAGCTGGTCGCCGACGACGCAGTAGCGGGCGACTTGCATTTTTAATTTTCTGGCCAGCGCGGGGTCCTCTGGGAGGATGCCGCTTTGTATGTACCTCGTCACCGGGAACCTCCAGTCCTCGGTCATTATGAACATGACCTCCTTATCTACGATTCGTGAGAGCTTTCTCTCCACCATGACGCGGTTTCCCACATCCAAGGGAAGTGCGGAGCCTAACCTGGCGAGGCATCCGCCTTGGTGTTTGAGGTCCGCGGGATTGATTCCACCGCGAAAGTTTCGAGGCACGAAACCAAGGCCTTGACTTTTGCTCGGTAAGCGGGCAGAAAACCTGTTCTGGTGTCGTATTGGCCGTTGAGTTGTCGCGCCACCAATTCAGAATCTGTGTAGACCCTGATTTTGCGGGCCCCGTTGAGTAGTGCCATTTCGATCCCGGCGATCATGGCCTCATACTCGGCGTCGTTGTTGGTGGCATCAAAGGCGAAGTTGAGAGCATACTCCGTCTCGATTGAGGGTCCAGCGAGGAACACCCCGGCCCCGCCACCGGCGTCACATCGTGAGCCGTCAACGAATACTTTCCATTCGTCCGAGCTTGTGTCTGTCTCGGGGAAGGTGACCTCCACCATAAAGTCGGCGAGGGCTTGTCCCTTCATCGCGGTTCTCGGAAGATAATTGATATCGAACTCGGAGAGCTCGACGACCCACTTGGTCATACGTCCTGAGAGAGCGGGCTGGTGCAGAATTTGGCGGAGTGGGAGGTCTGAGAGAACCTGGATGGGATGTGCGTGGAAGTATGGGCGTAGTCGCCTCGCGGCGGTCACCACAGTCAGCGCCATCTTTTCTGCCGGGGAGTATCTCTGCTCCGCGGGCTGGAGCACGCGGCTCACAAAGTATACCGGGTGCATGGCCTCTCTTGTGAGCACCGCGCTGACGGTCTCGGGACTCACCGCCACATACAGCTGCAAATCTTCACCCGCACGTGGAGGTGACAAGGTGGGGAGCTTGGTGAGGAAGGTTTTTAACTCAGAGAAGGCTGTCTCGAGTCTTTCGTCCCAGACGAACTTGTCGTTCTTTTTTAGGGCGGCGAAGAATGGGAGGGACTTGTCTGCTAGGCGGGAGCAAAACCTCCCCAAGTAGTTTACAGCGCCGTTGAGCCTTTGTACCTCGGTACGAGATCGGGGAGAGCTCATTGCGAGGATTGATTCTATTTTGGCGGGGTTGTCGTCGATCCCGCGCTCGCTGATCATGAATCCCAAAAACTTTCCCGAGGACACGCCAAAAACGCACTTCTCGGGATTCAGGCTGAGCTGGTGGTGTCCGAGGGTGGTGAAAACCTCGGCGAGGTCAGCAAGGTGCTCCTCGGGGCCCTTGCTTCGTACCACGATGTCGTCGACGTAGGCGGATACGTTCCTGTCCAGGTGATCTTTAAAAATCCGATCGACGAGGCGTTGGAATGTGGCTCCCGCGTTCTTGAGGCCAAACAGCATGACCTTATAACAGTATGTCCCCCGCTGGGTGATAAAGGATGTTTCTTCCTCGTCACGGGGATTCATCGAGATCTGGTTGTACCCCGAGTAGGCGTCGAGGAAACTCAAGACCTCATGCCCAGCGGTCGAATCTACAAGTGCGTCGATCGAGGGCAGGGGGTAGCTGTCTTTGGGGCATGCCTTGTTGAGGTCTTTGAAGTCTACACACATTCGCCACTTGCCGCTGGCATTTTTGACCAAAACGACATTGGACAGCCATTTCGGATACTGGACTTCGAGTATGAAATCTGCGGCCAGCAGCTTGGCCACCTCTTCATTTGCGGCGGTCGCCCTTTCTTCGTTCATTTTCCTTCGACGCTGCACCACAGGACGAACGGCGACGTCGATGTTCAAGGAGTGCTTGGCCAGGGTCCGAGGCACACCTCGGAGATCTTTTGCAGTCCAGGCGAATACGTCGCGGGACCCAGCAAGCAGGGCTTCTAGTGACGCTGCCGCATTCCTAGTAAGGCAACCCCCGAGGTAGATCTTCTCTGATTTGTTCTCGAAGGGGGTAATCACCCTTCTTTCTGCCTTGGGAGTGGGTATTGTGAAGTCCCGGACCTCGAGGTCCGCTTCACCCGAAGTCTCCACCATGAACACAGGGCATTTTTGCTTAGCCGAGGTCATGTAGCAGACGCTGCCCTCTTCTTGGTTGCCTTTCACCTCTCCGACACCCACGTTGGTGGGGAACTTCATTTTCAGGTGGTAGATGGAGACCACCGCCTGAAATTTCATCAAGGAGACTCTCCCGATGATTGCGTTGTAGGCCGAGGGCAGGTGCACCACCGTAAACTCTATTACCTCGGTTCTCGTTGTCGGGCCTGTACCGAGGGTCATCCAAAGGTCTATGAGACCAGCGACATCGACCTCGTTCCCTGAGAAGGAGGTGAGCTTCCCAGCGTAGGGCCTCAAGGATGTCGCGGAGATCTCGAGCTGCTCGAAAGCGCCGAAGTACATGATGCCCACGGAGGAACCCGTGTCCACCAGTATTCCCTTCACTATCTTCGAGCCCAACTAAGCGTGTATCACCAGGGGGTCGGAGTGGGGCATATGAAGCCCTTCGGCGTCTTCTGTCGTGAAGGCCATACCCACGTGGGACCGCGAGGTTTGTGTCACGCTGTATACCGAGGGCTCATGGTGACTCGCCCTTGCGTATCTTTTCCTCTCCGCCTGGCTCGAGCCCGCCAGCGAGGGTCCGTCCGAGATGGTATTGATGTACCCATCGGGCGCCGCGGCTTGTCCGGAGCGCGACTGCCTTGTCGGAGCTTGTTGTTCTGCGCTGCTTGGTCGGGGCCTGGTTGGTTCCTGCTGCACGAGGTTGGCCCCCGACGCGGGGTTGGCGCGCTTTTTCTCGTTTGGGTTGTAGGCGGGGCCACCTTTGCCTTTGTAACCTCGTGGCTTCCCGCCGAAGCAGCTCCAACCCCCACCGCCACGGTTGTCGTAGCGGTTGTTGTTTCTATTGTCGTTGTTGCCTATGTTATTGTTGTTGCTTTTGTTGTTGTTGCTTTTGTAATCGGCACGCCGGTCGTGAGTTTGCGTCATGTACGTGTCCCTCGCGGCCGGCGCAGCCATTTTAGCCTTTCCCTTAGCCTCGGTTACGATTTCCTTGTCGGTCCTCGGTCGCGAGCTCTGGTTGGCAGCGTCCTCGGCGTAGACCTGTGCCGTGATCCGAGCATACAGGCTCTCATACGTGGTCGAATTTTTGAGGAAAATGCGACATTTTAAATCCCCCTGGCGAAGGTTGCCCATGAGGATGTCGCGGACCGAGGCCTCGTCGATTTGCGCGATCTCAGCGACCGCGGTGGTGAACCTCGTAAAAAAGGTACCCAGCTTCTCGTTTTCCCCCTGCTCGATGCCACGGAGATCGCGCATGTTCTTCTTGCGCTTCCTCGAGCCGTTGAAGTGCCCGACAAAGGACTCGCATAGCTGGGACAACGAGGCTATCGACTCGACCATAAGGCTGGTGAACCACGTCATTGCCGCCTTGTCCAGAGTGGTCGGAAAGATCCGACAGAAAATGGCGTCATTGTAAGAGTTGACGTTCATCTGGACGGTGTAGTGTTTTATGTGGTCCTCAGGGTCGGCCGTGCCATCGTAAAGTCCCATTTGTGGCCAATGGAAGCCTTTGGGCATGTGTGCCACTTGGATTTCGGGTACGAAGGGATTCATGTACCCATTCTCGACGGATGGGCGAGCAGACTTCGACTTTGACCTCGCCAGAGGGCGTGGCGCGCTTGCCGCCGTCTCGGACAGCTCCATGTCGCGCCTTTCTGTACGTCGCGAACGGGATCGCGAGATCTGCATTGGATCTCGGGAGGGCCTCTCCGTGGTAGATCCGTTCGTGGGCGCCTCCTGCCCCGGGGTGTAGCCCGGGACATATGCGGGCACGTACTCAGAGTGAGGCTACCCCTGGGGAGGAATCGGGACGTATGGGGGAGCTTGGCCCGGTTAGTACTGCCCGTACCCCGGATAGGGATACTGGTTGAAAGGGGCGCCACCCTGTTCGTACCCCTGGAACGGGTATGGGTTTTGTGGAATGTTGTATGTCCAGCCTGGCGGGACCACAAAAGGGTACCCTGACGGACCTGCCGTCGCCCATGGAGGGGTCTCGGCCATATTGTCGGGATGTTGAGGGAAGAAATTGTTTGGACAAGCCATTTTGAGGGGGTTTTAGGAATCAAGGTTTGCACTAAAAAATGGGGAGCTGCTTAGGATGAAGAGGTTCCCACAGACGGCGCCAGTGATGAGATCCGAAATAACGAGGTTCGCTACGAGACAAGAAATAAGATTATTATATTTGAGTGCAAACACTTGCTCCTTTATTTATGACTTTTCTCCCAAATAACGGGGTTACACACCTATGAGATTGATGAACAACTTTAAGAATTACACCTAGACCTCCTACGAGGTTCCGAGATCAAACCTAAATGTTGCGACGTCGACGCTAAGGCGAGGTAGATTTGGATACGTGGTGTAGAGAGCTTTGTGAGATTTTGTAGCGAGGTCTTTAGTGTAGGCGAGGTCTTTGTATGACTTGGAGTCTTTTTGTGGATTTCTCTTATCTGTAACGAGGTCTGTTGACGGTATTCCTATCACGTCGATCTTTAACAAACAAGAGAGTTCTTGAGTTCAAGTCGTTTTTCGACCCCTTCTTCTTACGAGGTTCTTCTCTATTTATAGAGAATTGGGGGGCTGAGTTTAGGCCAATGTTCGATGTGGGATACTCGAAATAAGAATTTTTGATTGGTCCATGAGTGAGGTCACCTGTGATTGGCTTGGGAGTGAGGTTGTTGGTGATTGGTTCGGGAATGAGGTCGCTTGTGATTGGTTTGAGTGGGCGGACGTATTAGTAGAGTCGGTAACGAGGTTGAGACCTCGCTCCGGGATGTTCGAGAAAGCTCGCATCAGTTGGGAGTTTTGTTTTTAAATAACCCGCCATGGATGTGGGTCCCTAGTTTGCTTATATGGGCCCTTCTGGGCCCACTTTTTGCTTCTACTGTTTTGGGTATCATCAATGGTAACTTGCCCTTTATAGAAAGTCGCGTTCCTTCCGATGCGCTTCCTAAATCTGTCACTCGTTCCCTCCATCGTTCCTCACAATGTTCCGTCACTCGTGACCATGTACCTGTTTTCCTGAATCACTTACATGTAGAAGCAAGTTATATCAACTAAGTTAGTTATCATCAAAACTAAGAGAAACTATGGAACAACCATTGTTCCAACAATTTCCCCCTTTTTGATGATGACAAACCTATACAAAAATGCATGTCTTAGAATCCAGTAGAAATATAGATCAGAAAAAAATTCTTGTATGGTTCCCCCTTAACAGATGCACTGTTGTTCCTACTCATCAGAGTTAACAACATATTCCCCCTTAGCCAAAGTTCCCTCTGTATTTCCTGGATAGAACGCATCTCTGCATTTTTCCTAACTTCCCCCTTTTGACATCATCAAAAGGTCAACAATCATCAAGCAAAAACATAGAGCAAATGAACAAATTCAATTGAAACTTAAACCATTCATAAGCAAAAGATAGTTATTATTATAGATAATTGTTGCAGGGATCAGAGCCAGAGAAAACATAAGAACATAAAAGGAGCTAGAAAGGCTAAGGAGCTAGAAAGGGCAGAGGCGGAGCGGGGGAGGGTCATGTGTGGTCCGATGACCCCTCTACCCGCCGGAAAGTCGATTATAATACTGGGTAGTGGAGATTGAAGTTCACCGGAGACCCCTCAACCGTTTAATTAAATTAGGGCCGGCGAAATGCGAAGGTTGAAGACAATGTATTTGTTGTTTTAATTTTTTTTAAATAAATCCTCAAAACGACGTCGTTTTGACGTTCTTTTAAAAAACAAACAAAACGACGTCGTTTTGTTAAATGATATTAAAAATGTTTACCTCTATAAAGACTGTAATTTGTACACAACACGCAATTCAGTATTTCAAATCAAGCACAGTAGGGCTTCTCGCCTACTTCCCTTCTCCGCAGCGTCTCGTCCCCGATGGCCCTTACCCAAACCAGCCCCTCGTCGGCCGTCGCTTCGCAGCCTCCGGCGACCGTCCATCCGCCTCTTTAGATTGTCATCATCCTGGTGACGGCGAGAAGGTGGCGACGGCATTCTTCGGTTCAGCCTCTCTGTACGCTTTTAACAAATTATAATTGGGATTTTTTTATTAAATTCAAGTTTTAAATGTTTAATGAGGACAATCTTTTTAAAACCCTCTATGATACATTGATACTTCTTTCGGCAATCAGGCATTAGTTATAAACTATAGAAGGGAAAGGATTTTAAAATTACTTAGGATTTTTGGTTGTTCTAATAGTGGTAGTTTAATCTATAATCTATTGAATAAAATTGATGATTGAATCGTAGTTGTTGTTTTGCTTAATTGATTTTTCTAGAGAAATTTTAAAGGTAAATTTGAATTAGTTTTTTATTTAATTGTGACTTGTGAGTTGTGACCCCTCATCGAAAAGTTCTGGCTCCGCCACTGAGAAAGGGTCCACATCATGGTTCGGAGGAGGTGGAATCAGCAGTAGCAGTGTCAATGTCTCTCTTAGCCAAGTAACCAACAATGGTACTCAATTGAGAGAAAATTGTTGAACCTCAGACAACATCTTGGCAGTAACACCTTCACTCATCGAAGAGCTCCCAACATCCATCTGGGTAGTCTTCTTTGCAGTTGTTCCCTTTGAATCACCTTGAAAATTCATCCTCGAGATATTGCGCATCTCTAGGGGTAATCCAAAAAACTTCTCTTTGGAAGGCTTGTAAGCCTTTCTCTCCTTCAGAATAGCCTTCAAAAATTGAGGATAGGGCAGGCTATGCTTCTTCCCAGTGCACTTAGCCATTTGCCTCATCACTATCTCTGGAAGGCTGATTCGTTCCCTCCTTAGAAACTTATCCAGCAGAATCATGTCATTAATAGTGAGTGTGGTTCGTTTCTCTAGCCTGGGCACAACCACCTTGATCAGAAACAGATGTGCAATCCTTGGAGTAAAGCTTAGATCATTTGTAGAGTAAGGACCAACATCTGAAGCCTTTCCCATGACCCTCTTGATCAATTGATCCTTGTTCCTTGGCCAGGTACTTGAGGTATGCACATCGTCGTAACCTTCAGCATGAACCTTTAGAATAGTGGCAACAGACCCCAGAGAATAGGAAATCTCCTTCCCACACACAGTAGCAAAACCCATTGGGCCAGTCGTGAGATCAGCGAGTTGATAGGAACCAAAGAATTGGGCAAGAACAAACACATATACCTTGACACCAGAGGCACAGATCTTTTCCCATCCTTGAAACTTGAGAAGTTTCCAGAATTCCTCCAAGTCATGCCCTTTCAAGAATTCTTCATCGATCACCAGAGGAGCGACGACCTTCTTTGAGACCTTCTTGGAACGAGCCTCAGGTTCCATTGGCAATTTCCCTAAGGCAGACTTGAGGTCTCTTTCAACCTCTTCTTCCAACTCCTCCTCCTCTTCATCTCCTTCATTTCCAGACTCCTTCTTTTCTTCGTCCTCTTCCACCTCTTCAGGATCAGACTCAATCTCCTCCTCGTCTTCTTCAGGATCTTCTTCTTCAAAGGACTCCTGAGCCACCGGTTTCTTTGAAGCGGTGGAGCGAAGGCTGTACTTGGTCCCTGTTGGAGTGAGCTTTGCCTTCTTGGATGCAGGGGAGTGGTTTCTATCCGACTCAGAGATGTAAAAAATCTCAGAGGGGAGGGGAGGAACCTCCTTCCTTGCCTTTCGCTTGCCACGACTTGTCGGCTTAACCCATCGTGGACGGAGATGCCCTGACAAAGTTTCCACCTTTTCTTGAGCATTGGTGGTTTCCTTAGGAGGCGAGTTCATCTATTCCTTCTCAGACTCGTCTGGGCCCTCTTTTTCTTCCCCTGTTTCAGCAACCTTGAGTGATCTTTCTCAATTTCCTCATTCAGGGCCTCCTTCTCGGACGAGACCTTAGCAGTGGTTGCTACACCAATGTCGACAACAGCGTCAAACTGGTTTTAATGTTTTGAGATGGGAGAGGGAGAAGAAAGCTTGGCCTTTTTTAGAGTTTCAAGTTGGGTTTGAAGGACAGCGATCTCAGAGGCATCGAGACCGTCAAAGTTAAGGACTGGGGTGTTTGAAGTGGAAGCCATGGAAGCAGAAAAGGGGAAGGATCGAAGCTTGGAGAAGATTAGGGTTTGAAAGGTAAAACAGAGATGCAGTAAAAAGATATTGGCAGAGAAAAGGGATTAAATAGCATACCTCTTTCCTTGTTGAAAAAGATCATAATCTTCCCAAGATCTTCTATCCAAATCTTAACGGCTAAGAGTTTCCATAATGATGAATTTTCATCGCCATTAATTCTTGACTGTCCAAACATGCTATCGTTCCCTGCAAAAGCACTGTGCAATGGCTGGATTTTTCAAACGAGCAGTCACAACGGCTAGAACCTAACTGTGTTTTCTGAAGTGATTGACGATTGTTCCTTTCCAAACAAACTATAAATGTAATCAATGACGTTCCTTTGAAGTGACACTATTCTCAACCACTAGTTCCATACCTCGTTACCATGAGTGGATAAGAAGGCTATGTTTGAATAGTTAAGGGACAATAGACGTTCCATTCAAACTTTGTGTGGGCTGGAAATATTTTTGACATCCAACAATTATTCCCCATTTAAAGGTAATCAAAGGAGGTTCATAGGGAACGTTTGTGTGGACCAGGCTAAAGGACAGTTTTATAACCAACCATCATTTCGGCTCGAAGTGAGGGATAAAATAGATCAAGTTGGTTATTTTGGGCCAAAAGAAAGTCTTGGATGTAAGCAATTCAGTTTTAGTTCCTTTTAGCATGCAACACTTAGCAATTTCTAATATATACAACATCAATGCATAGAAGAAGGATATAAGTCATTAGAAAATCTATCAAATGATATGTAGTTACCAGAGATGTTACCTCTTTAGTCAGACACTGAGGGAATAGAGGACCGAGACTTGTTTACTCCAAGGAAATCATTCCTAGTAACATCCTCAGATGCTCATAGGGTTTTCTGTCCAAAGCCTTGGGGAAAATATATGCCACTTGACTTTCAGTCCTACAATGATCCATCTTGATAAAACCTTTTTCAACATTATCTCTTAAGAAATGATGTCGAATATGTATATGTTTGGTTCTAGAATGATGCACGGGATTTTTGTAGATATTGATTGCACTTGTATTATCACATAAAATAGGAATAGTTCCAAGAGACATACAAAAATCCACTAGTTGTTGTTTCAACCATAATACTTGGGAACAACAGGCAGCTGCTGCGACATACTCCTCTTCAACTGTTGAAAGAGCAACCGAATTTTGCTTCTTCGATCCCCAATACACCAAACAAGGACCAAGAAATTGGGCCATGCCTGATGTACTCTTCCTATCCACCAAGTGACCTGCAAAATCTGCATCCGAGAATCCGACAAGTTGGAACGAGTTGTGTCTTGGACACCATAGACATAAGCCATCGTTCCCTTTCAAGTAGCACAAAATTCTCTTCACTTCTTTCAGATGTGTTTCTTTAGGATTAGCTTGAAATCTAGCACAAAGACACACACTGAACATAATATCTGGCCGACTGGCCGTTAGGTACAATAGGGAACCAATCATTCCACGGTACATCGTTTGATCAACATCAACACCATTAAGATCATCATCAAGACGAGCATTAGGAGAAATAGGGGTATCAAAACTTTTTGTAGAATCCATACTATACTTCTTCAATAGTTCCTTGATGTACTTTTGTTGATGTACCTTTGTTCCCTCATCAGTTTGTACCACTTGTAGACCAAGAAAGAAAGTGAGCTCACCGATCATGCTCATCTCAAACTCATTGCTCATAAGATTCTTGAAGCTTTCTACAAGTTTGGGGTTAGTAGATCCAAATATAATATCATCGACATACACCTGAACTACTAGAACCTCATCGTCTTGTTCCCTTAGGAACAACGTCTTGTCGATCACACCACGTCTATATCCATTGGCTAATAGAAACTGAGCGAATCTATCATACCAAGCACGAGGAGCCTGTTTAAGACCGTAGAGAGCCTTATCTAGTACGTAGACATGTTCAGGATGATCAACATCTTCAAATCCTGGAGGTTGCAACACATAAACCTCTTCTTGTAGGTACCATTCAGGAAAGCTGTCTTCACATCCATTTGATACAATTTGAATCCTTTGTGAGCAGCATAGGCGGTTAAAAGACGGATGGCTTCTATTCTTGCAACAGGAGCGTACGTTTCATCGTAGTCAATTCCTTCTTGTTGATTGTACCCTTTTGCTACAAGCCTCGCCTTGTTCCTTGTGACAGCTCCAGTGTCATCAAGTTTGTTCCTTAATACCCACTTTGTTCCTATATCCATCTTGTGCTTTGGCTTGGGAACTAATCTCCATAGTTTGTTCCTCTCAAACTGGTGTAGTTCCTCTTGTATAGCAACTATCCAGTCAGGGTCTTTTAATGTTTCCTTCACATTCTTCGGCTCTACAAGAGAGATTACGCATTGAAAGCACAAAAATTCTTAATAGAGAAACGAGTAAGCACACCTTTATCTTATGGAGTGATGATGTTTTCAACAGGATGATCCCTATTTTGATGACAGTTTCTGACTTCAATCTGAGTGGGATCTGTTCTTGACTCCTCTTGTTCCTATTGGCTTGTCGTTCCATGTGATGTTCCTTCCCCATGATCTTCCCCAATTTCTTCATTTTGTGAAGTATCATCTTCAAGAACTTGAGCATTTTCTATGTCATCTCCATCCAAGTCAGGACTCGGAGGCATAACATCGTCATCTGGAGCTTGTGCACTTGAATCTAGATCGACTTCATCATCTGAATTTGAATTTAGAACCTTCAGTACATCCTCGTTACTAGATAGGTTCCCTCCATTTTTGGACTCGTCAAAGACAACATGAATGCTTTCTTCAAACTTCTTAGTCCTTTTATTGAACACCTTGTAAGCCTTGTTGTTGGATGCATACCCTAGAAAGATGCCTTCATCACTCCTTGGATCAAACTTGCCTAGCTCGTCTTTTCCGTTGTTGTGAATAAAACACCTGCATCCAAAGACTTTCAAGTGGAAAATATTTGGCTTCCTGCCCATGATTAGTTCATATGGAGTTTTAGAGAAGTTGGAAAGTATGGTGACTCGGTTAATGATGTAGCAAGCGGTACCGAATGCATCTGCCCAAAAGGACCGAGGCAAGTTACTTGCCAACATCATAGTACAGACCATGTTTTGTATTGTTCCATTCTTTTTCTCTGCTAATCTGTTTTGTTGAGGAGTCCTCGGCGTAGAGAAGTTCTAAGACACTCCATGTTCATCACAGTAGCTATGGAACATGGAATTCTTGAACTCTGTTCCGTTGTCAGATCTGATAGCCTTCAATTTTTGTCTTGTCGATTCTTCTACCTTCTTGATCCATCTTTTGAATTCCATGAACGTCTCATCTTTGGAACCTAGAAAGAGAGTCCATGTATATCTAGTAAAATCATCAACAATAACAAAAATGTACCTGCTACCGTCATGACTTCTCACCCACATGGGACCACACAAATCCATGTGTACCATATCAAGAAGATGGGAGGTGCTAACTGACAACTTTGGCTGAAAAGATGACTTGCTTTGTTTCCCTTTCACACACTCTTCACACAAGCTTTCCTTTTCTGTAAGAACTTTGGGAAGTCCTATCACCAGATTTTGTGAGTAGAGTTTGTGAATTCCTCGATGATTTGCGTGACCAAACCTCCTATTCAAGAGATCAGTCTTTTCGGATACTGCAACAAAACAAAGTTCTTCTTGTGGTTGGAAACTTAAGTCGACAAAATACACATTGTTGCGCCTCTTTCCTTTCAGGACCACAAGATTTGATTTCATGTTCTTGATCGTACATCCATCTGAGGTAAAGGATACCTCGTTGTTCCCTTGGTCACAAAGCTGAGCAATACTCAACAGGTTGTAACCAAGACCTTTCACCAAGCTTACGTCTTTCACGCTTGTTTTATCATTTAGCTTGACTTCACCTGTTCCAATGATTTTTCCTTGATTGTTGTTACCAAAGGAAATGTTTCCTCCAGCATTGACCTGAAGTGAGGACAAAATACTCTCGTTCCCTGTCATGTGACATGAACACCCGCTGTCAAGGATCCAGCGGATGTTCCCCCTCACTTCAACCTGCAAGAAAGAAATCACGTTTTAACGACCTAGGCTTGCTTAACCTTCCCGGGTCTTGGAACTAGAAGCAATATTTGAGGGATCAACATGGTTTTTCCCTTTTTCAGTTTTAGAATCTTGCTTCTTTTGTGATTGTGGAGCCGGTTTCTTTTTGTTCTGATGAGATTTATTATACCCTTGATTTTTCTTACCAGACCACTGTTTCTTGTTGTTTCTTGTATTCTGGTTTTGTGCTCTTTTGTTTGACATTTCTAATCTAACCTTACAGTCTTTTTGAACATGACCTCCCCCACCACAGTGATAGCACACCCTATAGTATTCACCGAGATAGCGTTTAGGATATGGTTTCTGGAGGGTACGTTCCTTTGCACGTTCATTAGAAGGAACTCTATGCTAGTTCCCTTGAGACTGTTTTAGGTATATTTTATGTGCCGTTTTTCCAGAATACCAATCAGAGTTATCATTTAAATTAATCTCCATAATCTTAACCCTGCCCTCTTGATGCGTAACTTTATCCCTAGCAGATTGAAGTTCCCTAGCTTTTCTTTCCATCTTTTCTTCAAAGCTAAGGTCATCAGGAGGATATTCAGATTTATCTTTACCATAACCAACACCACACCTAGCCGGATTAAACACAATGTGAGTTCGTTTATTAAGCTCATTCTCTAATTCATCTCCTTTGAGTTTAAAGACAAGCAAATCCGATCTAAGTTCGTTATTAGTTTTGGTGAGAGTTTTAATATCTTTCTTTAAATCTTCACACTTTGAACAAGGAACAACACTAGTAACAACAATTTCTGATAATTTTTCTTCAAGATTAAGACATTTCTCATCAGAAGCTTCTATTTCATCTTGCATCTTTAAGTTATCTTCAAAGAGATTTTTGACAAGGATGACAAGATCAGATTGTTTAGCATTCTCTATACTAGAAAGAAATTGTTCAGGAGTTACCTCTTGGTCGACATCTTCAGTCTTCAGAGTCATGGCGCAGACCTTAGATTCAGATTCATCATCTGAGTCAAGATCCCATGCAGCGATGTAGGCCTTTTTCTTCTCATTTCCAATGTCGTTACCTTTGGGACAACTCTTTGCATAGTGACCCTTTTCTTGACAGTTGAAGCAGGTAACGTCCTTGATTTCCTTCTTCTCAAAGTTGACCCTTTCCTTCATGGCACCTTGCTTCTTGCCTCTCTTGTAGAAAGATCTCATTGCTTTGGTTATGAGGGCCACATCAGAATCATTTTCTAGCTCATCATCATTTCCAATAGTGATATTTTCAATGGCCTTCTCCACCTTAAGCGCAATACCCTTGCTAGAGCTTGAAGCACCACTATTGTCTTTCTCATATCGCTCATAGTCAGTCAACTTTCCAAAGATCTCATGAAGTTTGCAAGTCTTTGTTATTGGATTTTCCTTGAGGAGTCCTCTAGTGACCACGTACTTGGGACCTAGGACATCAACAATTGTAGAGACTTTCTCAGCATGTTTGATAGAATCCCCAATTCCAAGATGACTAATGCGATTGACCAAGCCTTCAAACCGAGATTGGTATGTGGCAATGGTTTCTCCATCTTTCATCTTAAAATTGTAGAATTCCTTTTTGGTGTCTTTCTGATGGCTTTCTTTTAGATCTACATTGCCGATATGCATTTGCTCAATGGCTTCCCATGCTTCTTTAGCAGTTTCACAATTGACTACTCTTAGAAGATCTTCAGCACCCAAGGCATTGTTTAGTAGCATTTGTGCCTTGTAGTTCTTCTCCATTCCTGTCCATTCAGTTTGGCCCTATTCAATCTTTTTGTTCTTCTTGGCTTCGGGAATGACGTAGTCTTCATCCTCAATAACCGACCAGGCTTGGTAGTCATTGCTTTTGAGCCATGTGGCGAAGAGCTTCTTCCAGTGGCCATACTCCCCAACAACAAGCAATGGAGACTTGCTGTTTCCAATTCTGACGTTGTGAGTGTTGTTTGAAGTCATTTTGTAGTCCTGCACTAACACACAATCTAGAGAAAACCTGCTCTGATACCAATTGTTGGATCGTGACCTGTTAGTAACAAGTCAGGGAACTAGTAATGTTCCCTGGGCAGCGAAAATAAACAATAAGAACACAAAATTTAGAGAGGAAAGCTTTCTTTCCGACCAACAAGTCGTAGAAAGAAAAACATTTACCCCTGAGACTCCTTCTCAGAGGATTTTCAACAAAATACCTTTATTAAGTTTCAACGATTACAAGGCAAGTCAAGTTCTCTAGTCACTAAGGCACCAACCAAAGTTCCCTGGCAACTACGGCACCAACCGAAGTTCAACCAACTAGACTTCTACAACCCTAAGCGTAAACCTAAATCGGAAGTAAACTATTGACTTACTTGTGGATTCTTCACCGGAAAAAGCCACACACTCGTACACTTGAAAAGCTCTGTCTCCAAGTTTGTCGTCTTCAACCACACTTTTAACCCTAGCTAAACCTAGCTATATATAAGATAAGTTAAGTCTGATCTCACACGTAATTCTTGCCTAATTATGCTGATATTCCACTTAACAAATCCCATACAATAAGGAAAAGTATTGTTTTGTGATTTCGGATCCTCAACCATGTCCATCTTTTCCAAAACCAAATGATCTCGGATTTCCTTAGATAAGATCGTTGAAGATTGATCTTTTCTTCTCTTTTATCTCCTTAAGCAACCGCCTACAGCAGTAAATCTTCGTAGAAGATCGCAATCAGAAGATATGGTAACTTGCCATTTATAGAAAGTCGCGTTCCTTCCGAGACGCGCTTCCTAAATCTGTCACTTGTTCCTTCCATCGTTCCTCACAATGTTCCGTCACTCATGACCATGTACCTGTTTTCCTGAAACACTTACATGTAGAAACAAGTTATATCAACTAAGTTTGTTCCCTTTGATTTATTTCTCTTCTGAAGGGTTTATCTCTTAGACGTATTTCAATGTTGGAAAACGCGTCTAATTAACCTAAAAACATACATAATGAATTAGACCAGATTAACCAAGGTTTCCTATGTATGGAACAAGAACACGAGCTACAAACTTCTAATCGGATGGGATAAAATTTGTAAACCAAAAACCTATAGAGGATTAGGAATAAGGAAGGCTGAAGATATGAACAAAACACTACAGATGAAACTTCTATGAAAAAGTGTTATATTTTCTTTGTCATACTTATAGAAGAAAAAGTTAATATAAAAAGCCTGTAAATATGATTGTTCAAATATTAGACTACTATTTTATATATTTATTATATTTATGGATATATACACTATTTTATACTTATCATGCTTATGGGGTTTAATCTTATCTCTTGCTTGAATGTTTATGATTTTTTTCAACAGTTTCTAGCCTGATCAATTAGGGTTTGTTGTTATTTAATCTATTGCTAGATCTAGAGTGTTACTGGTTGAGCATCTCTTGATTAAAGTAGCAACTGCATCGTACTAGTATCTGGTTGTGCTAGTCTTATGCAGAAGAGATTTGATTTACATTCTAGGGTAAAAGCTGGTTGTTTTATGCTATAATTGTATCCTATTATATTCCTATCCTTACTGCTACTATTAAACTGAATCATTGATGGTTTCATGGTTGTTTAATTAGTTAGATCTAATAGTATCTGGTTGTGCTGTGTAATATCCGCAATATTCCAAGGTTTTTAAACCGAATAAAATATAATATTTATTATAGAAAATTATTTTTCTCTAAATAAAAAGAGAATTTATAAATATCGTAATAAGTTTTACTTTCTCTTTTAAAAGAGATTTGTCAATCAAATTAAATTCAATAAATTCTAAGAATATGTTGTGAAGGTCTTGAAAAAGTAAAAAAAAGGCCTCAAATAAAAATAATACTTAATAAAACTCTCATTTTATTAAATAAAAAATATTACAATGGAGCATTAAAATTCCTTTAAAAGAGTAGTAAAAAGAATGCAAGAGCCGGGACTTGAACCCGAGACCTCTTGCCACTCTTTCCACACGCCCCACCCTCTCATCCGCTAGACCAAGTGAACTTTCTTATTCATTCACCCCAACCCTTTTATTTTAAATCAATTAATCTCTTCTCCCCCAAATTGGACATCAGACTATTGTCTGATGGAAGTGACGTGAATGAAAATTTGGCCATTGCATGCCTTCTCCCACCTCCCTTTGCTTGTAAGACCACCATTGTTGCATCATCCTCCCATCACCTTTAACAAACACACCCTTGGCCAATCATGGAGCATCCTCCCTTCCTCCATTGGTCCAAAGCCATGGACAAGGATTGCAAGCTCTCCCAAATTTGCCTATAAAAAGGCCTTCTATCCACCATTGTCAACACACATTCACTCTCCCTTCTTCCTCTCTTTGCAATTGCTCTATAATTCCAAAAAAATCAGCACAATCAAGCTTTAGTTCCCCATTCAAAACACCACCAAAATCCCACTCTTTTTCCCTTGGGTGGATCGCGCCATCCGAGCCCCCACTTCTCTTTTAAGAATCATTAACGAAATCGAATGTTTTCATCACTATATAAGATAAGTGCCCAATGCACGTTTAAAAGATACCAAGACCGAACCGATCTCAAATGATCGATCCGGCTCTCGGTCCGCTCAGGGCGCGAGAGGTTTTCAACTTGTGTGAATTAATAATGTTCCCAACATACTTTCTACTCTAAAGAAGTCTA
The DNA here is from genome assembly GCA_964016875.1 of Fallopia convolvulus. NCBI lineage: Eukaryota > Viridiplantae > Streptophyta > Magnoliopsida > Caryophyllales > Polygonaceae > Fallopia > Fallopia convolvulus. The sequence continues at coordinate 61,118,180 of OZ024719.1, forward strand.
CAATCTAGTAGTTCTTCTCTCAATTCGAGCTATCTCCGCTTAAGATACGCTCTCTTTCGTACCGTTTACACTCCACATATACAAGCCCTAACTAAAACACAACTCGATGATATTTCCCTCGATATTACGCAAATTACCGAATTACCCTCGAAAAGTTCCATTTTCGCTTGCTTAGTCTCTTAGACTAATTCTTCTTTTCCACATGTTTGCTGGCATTCTATCGCCCCTCGCGAATTATGTCAGAATCCAGGAACCCGAGCAAGGTGTGAAGTGTAGTGAGGGAAGGTCAAGAACTTTCAAGATGTATTTATCATTTCGTTTTGGTTTTAGTTTCGCTTTGTTTCAAGAACAAGATGGTTTTGCTATTCGATTTCAAGGAACTTTAAGCTTAAAGACAATGTAAGATGTTTTGTAAGAAACAAGTCTCCTTCGGAAGCACCTTTTCTATTTTATGTATTATGTTATTTCCGCATTTATTAATGTTCTATATCATCCTAAAAGGTTTGGGTGACTTTGGACGGTAAAGTCTGAGGTCACTAGTGGTAATATCCAATGTTGTAAAATAGGGGTGTTACAATTGTGGTATCAGAGCCAAACGTTTTAAAACCGAAAACTTTTAAAACCAAAAATTTTCGAAAACCGAGAACCTTCAAACCCTAACTTTTTAGTTCCGCTATCTAAAACTTCCACGTATAGAAAAAAAAATTCCTTCTTTAGCCTTTAAAGAAAACCTAGGAATACTAACTTTCCAAATTCAAATTTCTTAGTTAAGAAAAGCCTCTCGAAAACGTTAAAAACCTTAGATACCATATACTTAGTTCTAGAACTAACATTTTTACAAAATTCCTTTCTATCCTTCGAAAACTTAAGACGTATGAACATTCCGATTTATGGAGAATTTAAACACTTCTTTAAAAACTCATAACTAAAAACTCATACCTTCACACTAGGGAACTTGTTAGTAATCCCCAAAACTTACTTCATAAAGTCACATGTTCTAAGAGAAAAAACCTTAAGGCCTTTAATAGGTCCAAGAAAATGAAAAGTATAAAGTAAACTTGTGTTTTAATAAATTTCAAAGCGTTGACTTCCTTCACTATGTCTTCATTTTATAGAAACTAAGGAAGTTCTATATTAACGTCTTTTCCTTTTCTTTTCCTTTCTCAGACATCATGGTTTACCCAAGAAGAGCCAACTAACTAGGAAACCACTCCGATGATGCCCGCTATGGAATGCAGGCTCCAAATCCCTACTATGACGCTCAAAACTATCCCTTCCATGATTCCGAAGAAAATCAACCTGGGGAAAATATGGAAATTAGTCAAGGCGGGGACCCATGGGAAGAATCCGAAGAGGATCCCGAGGAGGACCCCAACCTCCCCATCGAGCTACCAAAAGACGACCCCGCACCGGCCGAGTTGCCCCCATCCCCGGTGTACGAGCCCGAGGATTATCCCTCGGAGGATGAAGAGATGGCGCCGGGTTATGAACCCGAGGATTACTCCGGCGAGGAGAATGAGGAGTTAGTGCCCGAGTACCAACCGGAGGGGATTGTACCCGAGCTCGACGTTGAGCACGGGGAAGAAGATGAAGTGGATGACGAGGAGCTAGAGCTACTGTGGCAAGCCCAAGATGAGTCGGACGCCATGAACGAGGAAGATCAAGAGTTCCACGAGTCTGAGGAGGAGGACTCGGATGGGGTGGTCATCGACCCAGAGACACCACCACCACCACCCGTGATGGAGTATGTGCCCCCAGCGCCTATGCCACCCATGATCCAGGTTCCAAGAGTGGAGATTGTCTCACCTCCACGAGCACCTGAGCCCGAAGGGCCCATGCTACCGATGACACACTTCTGGTGTCATGAAGACGAAGCACTTCTACGGCAACTTCAATCCGTGAACGTTGATCGCTCGGAGGAGAGATCCTTTGGCCCACCCTCATTGTACGAGCGGGCGAGATAAGCCCTTAGGGAGGTACAGATGGAGGGGTTCGTCTCGTGGATGGAAGGAGAGTCGTCCAACCGTCGGGCTCGTCAACCCCTGATCAACCATCCCCCACCTCCCGACGTCGTACCCACCTGAGGACGTAGGGTGAATCGTGACCTGCTGTAGAGCCAACGAGAAGAATGGGTCATAGAGACGGAAAGGGAGCAGGCGGAGAGACTCCAATACAGGATATGCATCGCGGAGTCACAGGCCCGAGAGAACCGCCGCCGCCGAAGGATCAAGCAGGCCAACATACTCCTTAACAACGAGACAAGGATCGTTGACGAGACTCTTTTCGAGGAAGGTTTCCTCGATACTTATACCGACCGTGTCTAGTTTCCCTAGCTTAGTACTCTTTCGTTCCAAGAAGTGAGATTAGACCACTTCTATCGACTTCATTTTGTACCTAGGAAGTCGAATCAGCCTAGTTTTTCTTTTCCGTGTTTGAAATGGCTTAAGTTATAAAAGCCTTGTACTCTTGCTTACGAACCTATTAATGAAATGTTCCTTTTCACTATTAAAGCTTGTGCGATAATTCCTGTCTATAGTTATTGATTTTAACAAATGAAACCAACCTAAAAACCTTCAGATGGTCAACACAAGAGCCACCAATTGCAGTCCCACTATTCCTAGGGAAGGCCATGATGAGAGTGAGTCTGAAGTCCGAGGAGGACAACGAGTTAACCCACCCCCTGCACCAGCAACGCCATTAGCATTCAATGCGAAAACTGTGGCCGCACTACACATTCTCGTACAACAGTTGATATGAGAGGAAATTCCTGTTGCGGTCCCTAAACCCGTAGACCTCGAAGCACCAGTGGAGGTGCCAGAAGAAGTGCATGAGGAAGTAGCCCAAGGGGCGGAGGTCATTTCCGAGAAGCGAACCCTGGTCAGCTTCATTGAGGGAATCAAGGCTTTCAACGCCATGAAGCCTAACTCATACGACGGAACTAGGGATCCGTCAGGAGTACAATACTGGTTCTCTCATATCGAAAGACTTCTATGCAACCCACCCTGTTCTGAAGCGGACAAGGTACACATGGCAGCGCTGAAATTGAAAGATGAGGCAGGCGAGTGGTGGGAGAGCTCTAGTTTATCCAGCCGCCCTGATTTGAGCTGGACTATGTTCAAAGACAAGATGATGCGCAGATTCTTCACGGAGTCCATGCGAGATGAGAAACTAGATGAACTCCACTCCCCAAAGTTACATGGGTTAAGCGTGCTGGAGAGAGCTAAGAAGTTCAATCACCTCCTTCAATATGCTGAGGAAGAAATCACCACGGAGAAACAGAACATCAAACACTTCAACCGCTGGATGAGCGATCACATCAAACCCTGGATGGCAAATCGCTCCTTCAAAACTTTGGAGGAGTATGTGGACCATGCTCAAAGAATGGAGACAACTATTAAGGTCCCCGAGCGCAAGAAATTCGGTGGAGGAAAGCCTCACCACTCCAGTCACAGTGGATTTAAGAGACCAGCATCTCCGCAAGGATCTCAGTGGTCCAAGAAGAGCAAGCACAAGGCCTCGTCAGCTGGATCAAGACCTGGCCCCGGGCCCGAATCAGTGAGGACCCCGATTGTCTGTTACAATTGTGCGAAGCCCGGACAAATAAACCGGAAATGTCCCAAACCCCTCAAGAAATGCTTCAACTGTAACAAGGACGGACACCTCCGGCAATTCTGCAGGCAACCAGCAAATTCAGCAGGCTAAACCCGCTCGAACACAGTGTCTCAGCGCCCGTGTTGAGAGGGTTTTCTCGGCCAACAAATAAATTTGTAAGTCAAGACCCCGCTGAGTACAGTGGAGTCAGGATCGTTCCACAGGAAGCAAGGTTGTTTGTCTGTCAATCTAAAAAAATCAAATCAAATTAAACACAACACTCACGAGATGCCTCGTTAACGACCTTGTCAGGATCGTTACCGAACCACCGAACACAAAAATTTCAATTAACGACCTAATTAAATTCCAATTAATACTCGGTACCGAGGCAAGTACTCAGCAACGAAGATTTTCCAGAAATAATTCAATTAAAACAAAAATCTAGGATAAGGGACACCACAACATAGCCAAGCATAAGAATTCGTAAGAAGATAAGATCATGCCTTTAAATAGATAGAGTCATCAACTTTCATTGACTTAACAAGTAAATTAATCTACTTTCATAAACTAACTCACTCAATTGCTTGTTTTGGATCTAAAGCCTGAAACTTTCGTTTTCAAACAATATCAACCTTCAACTTACTAACTTTCTCTTTCAATCAAGTTAAAACTCAAATTACCTCAACTTCCGTTTCGGTATTAAGCACAACTAACAATCTCATTAAAGAATAAAAGGCATTCAACACACAATCTTACTCATCAAACATGCTCAACTATGCTGGGCTTAACCCCGACCCTAGAAAAATAGACTACTCACTACTCATGATTAAGAAACTAAAAACTTCAATAAAAACAAACATTGAAAAAAAACTCAAATTTAAATTAATAACAAAAATATCGTCTTACAGAGATTTTGAAGAAAACTAAACAAAACATTCACCGAACCACAAACTCGATCAACGAACCTCGGAAACCGTCGTCACCGAAACTCGTCACCGACTTCCGATCCGGTTCTCTCTCTTTCGGCCTTCCTCCAAATCTTCTCCAAAAACCAGCTCTCTAATTCCACCCCCCCTTTCTATGCTAAATAGAAGGGTATTTATACTAGAAAATCCTACAAAACTAAAACGGCTAAAAGATAAAAACTTTCCTAAAAAGATAGAAACAATCTCTAAAAGATAGAAATAAAATCTAGAAAGATATTAAACCCTAAAATACATATTCTAATAACCCATAAAGATTCTAAAAAGATACTCAACCGATACGGAAATAAATTCCCGCTCAGGATCGGTGAATAATAAAAATAATACTCGAAATCTTTCTCTTCGTGGCCTCGTTAACGACCCTTCACAGCCTCGTTAACGAGCCTGGGCTTTGTTTTCTTTAGCACTTCCTCTTGTACTCTTAAGTTTTGACTTCTTAAATCTTGCACTCTCCCGTCCTTCACTGTGATGCTCCAAATTTAGCTCCATTTAGCTCCTTTTCTCACTAAAATCTGCAAAATACACAAAATAGCGTAGATTCCACTCTTTTCATAGATTTATGCAAAACTAACTCAAAATACTCAAAACTAAACCTAAATTTAAACAAAACTAAACCTAATAAACAAAGAAAACCTATCAAAAACTATACTAAAAATGCGAACATCAAAATACCCCATACTTAGACTTGCTTGTCCTCAAGCAATAAACAAGATACTAACCAAAACCAAAACAAATCATGCTCATTAAGACATAGCCATCTTCTAAAAAGCAACATCTACACATAAGAAAATTATAGCAAAAGACTGTTAACATCCTCACACATATATGCACTTAAATAGACATAAGATAATACAATCCAACCTCTCAAGGGATATAATGTGTTTCACTCAACTCTCAAGTGTTTGGGCTTATAATTTCAATCTCTCAACTCATCTTATATACAAAAACTCATAGAAATTGGAACTTATATCACCAATACTCTCCACCCAAGATTTGTCAAAACAAGCAAAGAATCATCAAGAGAACATAGGCTCAATGAAAAACTTCATAGAAGCTTCCATTCGGCCGGGTTATAATGGGGCTTGGTAATAACAATAAGGCGTGGAAAATATTTTGGTTATGTGGCGCTAATAATATCCGGGAATCAAAGACTCCTAAAAACTCACACTTCACCAAAACATTTCATATAAGATAACCAAACTCACTCTTCTTTATGCACACATTTTCACTCACCCTTTATCATCCTAGAAAGTCTCATAACAAAAATAAAAGAATCTCTTGATATTATCTTTAAACTCAAACGCACTTCAACTTTTCCTCTCTTTCTTTTCTCTTTTTTTTTATTCTTTTCTCTTCTTTTTTTTCCGCTGCCTCGTTAACGAAACCACATTCGGGTCGTTAACGATCCACCGTATACATTTCTTCCCTTTAGAACTTTATTTTGTGCATCTTTTTATCAAGAGACCTTTCTTACATGTAATAACAAGAGACCTCCTATCTACCCTTCCCAAATACCCTTCAATTCAAGCAAATATAAACTCTTTTCTTTTTAACAAAACACAAAACTTTACCTCTCCAATCTAAGTCCTAATTCCCGGATAGGGTCAAGCTTATCTTGGCTAGGGAATAATTTTTGTGGAGCTAAAAATAAAAAGGTTTCAGGCCAGAATTGGTTATCAAAAGGAGGAATAATGTAAAGGTAGATAGGGAATAATAGGGCTCATAAAAATAAGTTCTCTATCATATGATTTTCACAAGTAATGAACTAAAAATCTTATAAGGGTCTCAAGAAATAGATAACCATCACAATTCCAAGAGATAATATGCATAAAGAGAGTAAATCACACAAAAAAGAAGAGGGATTTATAAATGTTCTCCCTATAAGGCCGAAAATTTCTCACAAGGTAGATTTTGTTGGATTGCATCATTTATGCTATAAAGTATATGTGCTCAATTTCATCAAATGTTATTCTCTTCTAAAAACAATAATTTCAATTTTAAGAATCCGGCTATACTTTCAAAGACATATTTGCAAGGAATTATATGATTAAGCTAGTGATTGCTATCATAGAACTTTTAAGAAGGGATATCTATCAATTCTAAACTCTTTTTTGGATTTTTTAATTTTTAAATTTGTTTTTTTTTTGTTTTTTTTTCAAGAAATAACACTACATAGAAAAGACCTAGGACATAATTTTTCTACTTTCTCCCCACCCCATACTTAAAATTACAGTGTCCCCACTGTAAGGAAAATAAGAAGAAGAGGGAAAAGAAATAGAAAAGAAAACAAATGATTAAAAAGAAAAAGAAAAACATAAAACTTACAAAAGTGGAAACAAGGAAAGGAAACTTCATCTTGAGCTTCATCAACGGTTCGGTGGAGGAAAATAGTGCTCAAAGTTCCCCATGAAGTCGTACATCGTCCTCCAACGCTCAACATCCTCCGCCTCTCTCTGACGCTGCCTCTCATCTTCCCTCGACATGCGAGCGGAATAGACGGTTTCCCATCTATCCATCCTCCGATGAATGTGATCGGTCTGGAGGTGAAGTTGTTGCATCCGTGCAGAAAGATCATCGGCCCATGGTGGTGGTATGCTCGATCCTGCGTAATCGGGTTGAGGAGGCGGTGGGTAGTGAGGCTGGAAATGGTCTTGATACATCACCGGGTTGTAAGGCATTAAGCCATATGCATGAGGGTCGGCAGGAGCTGGTGGAGGGTCGACAGGAGCTTGCGGCACCTCGTTAACGAAGCTGGTTGCCTCGTTAACAGTGTTGGGTGGTGGCTGGAAATGGTCGTTAACGACCCTGGTTGGCTCGTCGACGAAGATGTGGCCTCCTAATCCCTCCGTCTCCATGTCTTCTTCTTCAAAGTTGAGCTCCTTAGTCCCGCCCTCGGTGTCGGCTTCCTCGGTATCGTTGCCTACTACCTCGGTATCCTCTTGCTCATCTTCCTCTTCATATTCATCCACGTCGTCCCGCTCAAATCGGGTGTGACATGGCCTAAGCGAGAGCTCATCCTCCGGTTTTGGCTCCAATGGGTAAGGATGGCCCGTCCACACTTCGTACCAATTCGGTACATAGAGTAGCTCGTACATGTCGAGGGAAGGTATGACTAGTTGATCTCGAACCTTCACCTTGAACCTCTCCGGTGATGTAGCTCCAAGTGCGGGTCACTCGATAGTCCTTCAAGCTATAGTCCCTTGTCGGGTTTGGGAGCTCCAAGATTGCATTGAACTCCACCATGGTGAAGTCACGGTTCTCGTTACCGAGCCGGAACCGAATGCGTCTCGCCGAGATCTTCGACGAGAAATTGGTCTCCAAGGTGGCCAAGAACTCGGATGTGAGGGCCAGATAATGCGGCAAGCTCTCTTGCTTCAATAAGTGTGCGGCCCCAAGGATGATGAAGGCATCCTTGACATCCGTGTAGATGCCCGTAGAGACGGCGCTAGACTTCGAGAACCATCGGGTGTAATGGTCCTTCTCCAAAAAATCCCGGTAGCGCCGTACTTGGCTTTGACTGCTCAAAATCACATCGTCCACCCGGGGTGGAGATGGAGACCTGTGGTTCCTCCTCTTCTTCTGGGCTCGGGTAGTGGGTCTGCTTGAACTAGCAATGGATCTACAAAATAATCAAAAATTTCCAAGATAAGATCCATTCAAAAATAATAGGTATGAGACCCCATACTTGGTCTCAAAATTAACCTCGGATTTATTCATAAACTACCCAATTGGGTTGTTCACGAGTCTGGGCTCGGATCGATCATTGATGAAGTGCAGGGTCGTTAACGACCCTGGGTGGGTCGTTAACGAACCGCCGAGAGCAAAACCAGTATGTTCCGAAATTAATTCTACCTCTAATCAGTACATATCAAGCATGCAATCTTCTATTATTCTCCACAAGTCCCCCTTAGGGTAAAAGCACCCCATACTTACTCAATCACCCATCCCGAACATGCTAAGAATTACTCGGAATTTTGACATGCAAAGTTCGAACTTTTTTAGATCTAGAATAAGAAAAATTCATGCTTTCCTAACTAAAGGGTTACAATAGCTAATCTAACATGAATAATCTTTCCTAAAACATGAACAACTAAGCACAATCAAGAATTTTTAGAACGGAATTTAAGCATGCTCATCGATCTCCCTAAAAATCATGATTCAAGATATGAAATTTACCCTATAGATAATCAATCATGCAATTTCAAGCAAGGGTTTAAAAATCATACCGGAGAACCGAGAATTTAAAGAACAAGGGTCGGAATCGGGGTAGTTAACGAGCTCGTCGTCGACGGTGTGCGGCCTCCGAACTCCGGTAACGATGGCGTCTCCGGTGGTCGTTAGCGTGGGAATTCCGACTCGGTGGGAGAGAAGGGAAAGGGATTGAGAGAGTTTTGGGTTTGAGGGTGAATTTTGAAGGGATTGTGATAGAATTTTGGGAGGGGTAGAAGGGTTTATATAGGAAGGGTAAGGGTAGAAGGGGCGGCGGCTAGGGTTAAAGAAGTTAAATAGGTTAGAATTACTTACCTGCCCCGTATTGTGACGAATCGGGTCGTCCGAACCGGGTCGTTAACGACCCTGGGTGGGTCGTTAACGAGCCGCCGTGGCCTTTCTGAGTGAATTTTCGACCCCTTTCTCCTGAAATCTTTGTTATCTCAAATGATCTTATTTCTATCCTAATTAAAACTAAAAATAAAAAAATAAAAGAGAGCTAAGAAATAATCTAAAAAGAAAAAGAAAATAAAAAGAAAATGAAATAAACCTATTCTAAAAAGTGGGTTGCCTCCCGTAAGCGCTATGTTTAACGTCGTTACCCCGACGAGCTCTCTTGCTAGTCTCCTGGTGGTTCATGTATGGTTATGTTTGGGTCTTGAAATACCCTGCTTGAAACCTTGCTGCCTCTGTGCGCTTGAATTGCTAAATTAGGGCCTTTTTCTTCTATCAACAAGCTCGATATCCCTGGGTTATTGGTGTAGTCCGAAAGCCAAGGTTGTTTGGACTCTTCTGTAACCTCTGTAGTAGGGCCTTTGTGCACATGAGAATCAGTGATCGGCAGATGTGGCTCGGTAGGGACTGTGGTGTCAAGCTCGGGTTGAGTCAACTCTATTTGTGCCACTCCAATTGGGTCGTTGGCTTTTTGATCTAAATTGAATTCCACCCGTTCCTCTCCTATATCAAAAGTGAGGAGTCCCTTTCGCACATCAACTCTTGCTCCTGTTGTGGCTAAGAATGGGCCGAGAATTATGGGGACATGAGGGTCTTCAGGCATATCAAGGACCATAAAATCATTCGGTATAAAGAATTTCCCGACTTGAATAGGGTAATCGTCCACTACTCCTGTGGCCTTGACACTTGACCCATCTGCCATGTACAGATTCATGTCTACTGGTTCTAGTGGTCCCATATTGGCTTTAGACCATATTGAGAGCGGAACAAGACTAGCACTGGCACCAAGATCGCATAAAGCTTTGAACTTGTGGTTGCCTATGCCGATTGTGATTGCAAACCTCCCGGGATCTCCAAGCTTTTCTGGAAGAGCTATGGATCTGACCTCGTCCTGTAGCTCTGTAATTGATCTTTTCCTGCTAAGAATATCTTTCAAGAATTTTGTGTAAGCCGGCATTTCGCTTAGGGCCTCAGCAAATGGGATGGAAATATTAATGCCCTGAAGAATTTTAACGAAACGCTTGAACTTACTCTCAGTAGAGTCCATAGATTTCTTAGTTGGAAATGGAAGAGTTTTCACCATTCTCGGAACCAAGTTAGGCTCGAGAGGTGGGAGTACCGGGTCGACATTGGGGTCGACGAAAATCCTCGGCGGGTCGTTACCGACCTTGATAGGGTCGTTAACTACCCTGGGATTGAGAGGAAGGCTCGGATTAGTAGACTTACCTGGGTTAGGATCGTTAGGAACCCTCAGAGTCTCGTCATCCTGGCTTGTAGGCTCGGTACTAGCTCTCGTTGGCTCGTTTACTAGCTGTTTTGCGAGGTCCTTTTCCTCCTTCTCTTCAGCTTGAACTCTCTCCGGTAGTGTCTTCCCGCTTCTGAGGTGTACTGCTGCTATTTGGCCTCTAGGGTTCTCCTCGGGACGGCTCAGGAGTTGCCCTTGTGGTCTTGGAATCCGTGCAGCAAGGTCTCCTAGTTGGGAATCAACGCTCCTCTTCCAAATATCGAACCCTCCCCATCTTTTATCCTGTCGGTTCAGCTTGGCTTGGACGTCATCAACCTTGTTGTTCACTCCGTTGATGCTCTCTTTAATCTCCTGAACCCATGATGGCGTCTCTTGATGGCCTGGAGGTCGATATGGTGCAGGTCGTCTATCTTGTGGGGACCTTGTGTAATTGTGATTTGTATTCTGATTGCCCCATGGTTGATAGTTGTTTGACCTGTCATTATAATTAGGCTGGTTCCTGTAGGGTCCTCTCATGTAATTCATCTCAGCTATTGTCTCAGCGGTTCTAACCTGCTCAATGTTAGTGCAAGCAGAAGTACTATGCGCAGAAGAACCACATTCTTGACATGATTGAGAGGATTTCAGAAAACTTACCTGTTTCCTCAAACGGTTGACCTCATCTTGTAAGAATTGATTTTTAACATCGGGGTCAACTTCATCTCGGTTGGGCACATAGAGACGTTTTTGAGTTTGTGGAGCCTGTTGGGTTCCGTACATAGCATCGTAATTCGCCAACTTGTCCAACAGTTCCCACGCCTCTGTCGGGTTCATCTCTATAAAACCGCACGCAGTATGCGTGTTGATGCGGTTCTTGGTCTCCGCGTTGATACCCTGGAAAAAGATTTCTTGCAATACATATAAAGGTTGCCCATGAGTAGGGCATTGTCTAAGCATCTCTTTAAATCTTTCCCATGTTTCAACAAATGTTTCATTAGGCAACTGCTGATAAGAGGTGATGCGTTTCCTTAACTCCGTTGTCTTAGTAGGAGGGAAAAATTTTGTAAGAAATTGATCATACAAAGCTTTCCAAGTCCTGATAGACTTCGAAGGTAGGCTCTCTAACCAGTTCAGGACCTTTCCAGTAAGTGAACATCGAAAAGCTTTTAACAGAACATATTCTAGCGAGACATCTTCAGCAGCTATGGTGTCACATAAATCATGAAAATTTCTAATATGCTCCATAGGGCACTCAGCAGGTTTCCCTTCAAACTGAGCCCGTTTGATTAAGGATATAAATTGAGACTTGATCTCAAAAGGTTCTCTATCGCAGGAAGCACAATAGGAGATTCTGGCACCCTTAGTTCCGGATGCATGTATTGCTTGGCATTCCTTGGATAGGCATTTAGCTCTTCTTGCAGTCGAGCCTTGTCTGCGTCTGCGCCGTCCTTCTCGGCTTTTAGTGCCTCCATCTGGGTCCGGAGGATCTCTAACTCTCGAGCCATCTCTTCAGCTGTGGCCATGGCTCGGTTTTCTCGGAGTCGTCGGTGCAGGGAACGTTCGGGTTCTGAGTAATAACTGGAGCTATCAAACTGAAGCCTTCTTCGTCCTACCGGCATACACTGAGAAAACAAAAAAAAAACAAAAAAAAAAATAAAAACGGGGTCGGGCTATTCCCGATCCCAAAGATAAACTAACAACTCGTTGCTTCCCCGGCAACGGCGCCAATTTGTTGATAGGGTTTTCTCGGCCAACAAATAAATTTGTAAGTCAAGACCCCGTTGAGTACAGTGGAGTCAGGATCGTTCCACAGGAAGCAAGGTTGTTTGCCTATCAATCTAAAAAAATCAAATAAAATTAAACACAACACTCACGAGATGCCTCAATTAACGACCTAATTAAATTCCAATTAATACTCGGTACCGAGGCAAGTACTCAACAACGAAGATTTTCCAGAAATAATTCAATTAAAACAAAAATCTAGGATAAGGGACACCACAACATAGCCAAGCATAAGAATCGTAAGAAGATAAGATCATGCCTTTAAATAGATAGAGTCATCAACTTTCATTGACTTAACAAGTAAATTAATCTACTTTCATAAACTAACTCACTCAATTGCTTGTTTTGGATCTAAAGCCTGAAACTTTTGTTTTCAAACAATATCAACCTTCAAGTTACTAACTTTCTCTTTCAATCAAGTTAAAACTCAAATTACCTCAACTTCCGTTTCGGTATTAAGCACAACAAACAATCTCAATAAAGAATATAAGGCATTCAACACACAATCTTACTAATCAAACATGCTCAACTATCCCGGACTTAACCCCGACCCTAGAAAAATAGACTACTCACTACTCATGATTAAGAAACTAAAAACTTCAATAAAAACAAACATTGAAACAAAACTCAAATTTAAATTAATAACAAAAATACCGTCTTACAGAGATTTAGAAGAAAACTAAACAAAACATTCACCGAACCACAAACTCGATCAACGAACCTCGAAAACCGTCATCACCGAACCTCGTCACCGACTTCCGATCCGGTTCTCCCTCTTTCGGCCTTCCTCCAAATCTTCTCCAAAAACCAGCTCTCTAATTCCACCCCCCCCCCCCCTTTCTATGCTAAATAGAAGGGTATTTATACTAGAAAATCCTAAAAAACTAAAAAGGCTAAAAGATAAAAACTTTCCTAAAAAGATAGAAACAATCTCTAAAAAATAGAAATAAAATCTAGAAAGATATTAAACCCTAAAATACATATTCTAATAACACATAAAGATTCTAAAAAGATACTCAACCGATACGGAAATAAATTCCCGCTCAGGATCGGTGAATAATAAAAATAATACTCGAAATCTTTCTCTTCGTGGCCTCGTTAACGACCCTTCACAGCCTCGTTAACGAGCCTAGGCTTTGTTTTCTTTAACACCTCCTCTTGTACTCTTAAGTTTTGACTTCTTAAATCTTGCACTCTCCCGTCCTTCACTGTGATGCTCCAAATTTAGCTCCATTTAGCTCATTTTCTCACTAAAATCTGCAAAATACACAAAATAGCGTAGATTCCACTCTTTTCATAGATTTATGCAAAACTAACTCAAAATACTCAAAACTAAACCTAAATTTAAACAAAACTAAACCTAATAAACAAAGAAAACCTATCAAAAACTATACTAAAAATGCGAACATCAGCCCGCAAGCTTCGAACAAGCCAGCATGAACGACATCGGTTCAGTCCACAGCTCACTAGAAAGGCAAGGGGCCTATGCATCCTCAGGGACAAGGGCAGCGATTGTACGAGATGCGCACCACTGACAAACCGGAAGAGCCTATTTTCCAAGGTACCCTCCATATCCGCTCTAAAGATGTGTTTATACTCTTTGATTCCGCTGCCTCGCATTCTGTCATATCAGAAAAGTGTGTAGAACTTTTAGGATTAGATAATCTCAAAGAGTGTGAACTGTTCGTAGTGAACCTTCCAAACGGGGAAAAGATAATAGGGGCAAGACAATTAGGTAGTTTTCCCTTATGCATTCAAGGAGGAATCTTCCACTCCAACTTGATATGCATTCCGATGGATCCCTACGACATCATTCTCGGAAGAGATTGGTTGTCTCAACATGGAGCAATAATCGATTTATATACCCGAACTGTAACCATCAACTCTGGAGGAAAGCACGTCTGCAAATTCAAGGGAAAACGAGAAGAAGAGAATGGAAAAGTGATCAACGCCATGAAGGACGGGAAACTGCTCCGACAGAGCTGCGTTGGGTATCTCTGCTATCTCGAGCCAATAGAGAAAAAGGTCGTAAATGTTCAAGAGATCCCTGTAGCTAGAGAATTTCCCGACGTCTTCCCAGAAGAACTCTCCGGATTACCTCCACGATGAGAAGTCGAGTTTTCCATAAGCCTCGAGCTTGGAACCGTCCCAATCTCTAAGGCGCCCTACAGAATGGCCCCGCTAGAGATGAAAGAACTCAAGAGTCAGCTCGAAGAACTGCTTGAGAAGGGTTACATCCGACCGAGCGCTCTGTGCTATTTGTAAAGAAGAAGGACGGAACCTTCCGTTTGTGCATCGACTACAAAGAGCTGAACAAAGTCACCATCAAAAACAAATATCCCCTTCCGAGGATAGACGACCTCTTAGACCAACTTCGAGGTGCAAAGGTTTTCTCCAAGATCGACTTAAGATCAGGTTATCACCAACTTCGGATCCGCGAGGAGGACATTCAGAAGACCGCTTTCCGCACCCGTTATGGCCACTACAAGTTTGTGGTGATGCCATTCGGACTGACTAATGCACCTGCGATGTTCATGGACCTGATGCATCGATGCTTCCATGAATACCTCGACAAGTTTGTCATTGTCTTTATCGACGACATCCTAATCTACTCTGGGAACCTAGCTGAACATGAAGAACGCCTCCGGATCGTGCTACAGACTCTAAGGTATAATCAGCTTTACGCCAAATTGTCCAAGTGTGACTTATGGCTTAAAGAAGTGGCTTTCCTTGGTCACGTTATCAATCAAGACGAAGTGATGGTGGACCCAAAGAAGATTGAAGCAGTCTCAGAATGGAAGCAACCAAAGAATGTAAAAGAAATTCGCAACTTCCTAGGACTCGCAGGGTACTATCGAAGGTTCGTTGAAGGTTCGTCGAAGATTGCCCTTCCCATGACGAAGCTACTCCGGAAGACTCATATGAAGTTTGTGTGGGACAAAAAGTGTGAAGAAAGTTTTCTAGAACTCAAGAAGCGTCTCACAAGCGCACCAGTGCTGACACTGCCAGATGGACACGATGGCTATGTGGTCTACAGCGATGCCTCAAAGCAAGGCTTGGGATGTGTGCTCATGCAGAATGGGAAATTGATTGCCTATTCATCCCGACAGCTCAGATATATCAAGTGAACTATCCGACGCACGACCTCGAACTGGCAGCAGTGGTGTTCCCCTTAAAAATTTGGCGACACTACTTATACGGGGTCAAATGTCAGATCTATACCAACCACAAGAGCTTGAAGTATGTGTTCACCCAGAGGGAACTGAACATGAGACAGAGAAGATGGCTGGAACTATTGAAAGACTACGACATCGAGCTACTCTACCATCCAGGCAAAGCTAATGTCGTAGCAGACGCTCTCAGTCGTAAGACACAACAAGAGGGCATGATTGCAATGTTAACCATTCAGCCAAAGCTACAACAAGAACTGATCAGAGAAGGCATTGAGGTCTAGTTTGGAAGACAACAGGGTTGTCTAAACACCTTGGAGATCCAATCCGATTTTAATATCCGAAATCAAGGAGAAGTAGACTTATGACATCATGCTGATTAAAATAAGTGGCAAAGTGCAAGAAGGCAAGGCACCTGGATTCGTCATTCAAGATGACGGCTCCCTTTGGTTTCAAGGTCGAATTTGTATGCCAGCAGTGGACGAGCTTCGAAAGATTATCCTAAAGGAATCCCACGCATTTGCCTACTCCGTACATCCGGGAGCTAGTAAAATGTACAAGGATGTACGCAGAAATTTCTGGTGGCCAAACATGAGGCAAGATGTCGCAGAGTTCATATCTAAATGTTTGGTTTGCCATAAAGTAAAGATCGAACACAGAAGACCTGGAGGAAAGCTGCAATCCCTTCCCGTGCCAAAATGGAAATGGGAAGATATAGCAATGGACTTTGTGACCGACCTACCCAAGACTCAAAAGCAGAAGGATTCTATCTGGGTCATCGCGGATCGGCTCACCAAGAGCGCCCACTTCATCCCCATTCAAATGAAGTGGAAGGCTCCAAAGATAGCAACAGTTTTTGTTAAGGAAATAGTCCGCCTCCATGGGACCCCAAAGACAATTATCTTCGATCGAGATGGACGTTTCATGGCCTCTTTCTGGCAAGGACTACACAAGGCCATGGGCACAGAACTGAAATTCAGCACAGCCTTCCATCCTCAAACCAATGGTCAATCGGAAAGGACTATTCAAACTCTTGAGGATATGCTACGGCCATGTGTGCTAGACCGCACAACGAGCTGGGATGACAACTTGCATCTCATAGAATTCACTTACAACAATAGCTGGCATTCCACCATCAAGATGGCTCCCTTTGAAGCTTTGTACGGTCGGAAATGTCGATCTCCGCTCTGTTGGGACGACAACATTGACAAGATTCTACTAGGTCTAGACTTGATAGAACAGGTTGCCTCTGAAGTCGCCCGCATCCGTCAAAGAATGTTGACTGCTCAGAGTCGACAAAAGTCTTATGCAGATCTAAAGAGACGAGACATCGAGTTTGTAGTAGGAGATAAGGTTTTCGTCAAAGTATCTCCCTCAAAGGGCATTTTCCGCTTCGGAAAGCGAGGCAAGCATAACCGTCGCTATGTAGGACCCTTCGAAATCCTAGAAAGAGTCGCCAACCTGGCCTATCGAGTTGCTTTACCGCCTTCGGCTCACCCTGTGCATAATGTGTTCCATGTGTCTCTTTTAACGAAGTATGTGCCCGACGAATCCCACATGATCAACTTCGACGATGTCGAAATCCAATCGGATGGCACTTACGAAGAGAGACCATTAAGATAGTGGAGCATCGTGTGAAGCAACTCCGCAACAAAGAAGTACCTCTAGTTCGGGTACTCTGGTCTAAAGATGGCAAGGAAGGTACAACTTGGGAAACTTAGGAAACCGAGCAAGATATGCATAGACGTTTTCCCGAACTAATGTCATCCTGAGAATCAGTAGTTCTATCCTTTTAAGGGCGTACTAGACCCCGTACTATCCTCACACGTTGTGAAGTTTTGTAATTATCTTCCTTTTCCATCTTGGTACCACCCTACTTTTCTCTAATTTCGGGGACGAAACTAATTTAAGGGGGTACTATTGTAATATCCGCAATATTCCAAGGTTTTTAAACCGAATATAATATAATATTTATTATAGTAAATTATTTTTCTCTAAATAAAAAGAGAATTTCTAAATATCGTAATAAGTTTTACTTTCTCTTTTAAAAGAGATTTGTCAATCAAATTAAATTCAATAAATTCTAAGAATATGTTGTGAAGGTCTTGAATAACTAAAAAAAAAGGCCTCAAATAAAAATAATATCTAATAAAACTCTCATTTTATTAAAAAAAATATTACAATGGAGCATTAAAATTCCTTTAAAAGAGTAGTAAAAAGAATGCAAGAGCCAGGACTTGAACCCGAGACCTCTTTCCACTCTTTCCACACGCCCCACCCTCTCATCCGCTAGACCAAGTGAACTTTCTTATTCATTCACCCCAACCCTTTTATTTTAAATCAATTAATCCCTTCTCCCCCAAATTGGACGTCAGACTATTGTTTGATGGAAGTGACGTGGATGAAAATTTGGCCATTGCATATGCCTTCTCCCACCTCCCTTTGCTTGGAAGACCACCATTGTTGCATCCTCCTCCCATCACCTTCAAAAAACACACCCTTGGCCAATCATGGAGCATCCTCCCTTCCTCCATTGGTCCAAAGCCATGGACAAGGATTGCAAGCTCTCCCAAATTTGCCTATAAAAAGGCCTTTTATCCACCATTGTCAACACACATTCACTCTCCCTTCTTCCTCTCTTTGCAATTGCTCTCTAATTCCAAAAAAATCAACACAATCAAGATTTAGTTCCCCATTCAAAAGACCACCAAAATCCCCCTCTTTTTCCCTTGGGTGGATCGGGTCATCCGAGCCCCCACCTCTCTTCTAAAAAATCATTAACGAAATCGAATATTTTCATCACTATATAAGATAAGTGCCCAATGCACGTTTAAAAGATACCAAAACGGGACCGATCTCAAATGATCGATCCGGCTCTCAGTCCGCTCAGGGCGCGAGAGGTTTTCAACTTGTGTGAATTAATAATGTTCCCAACATACTTTCTACTCTAAAGAAGTCTACAATCTAGTAGTTCTTCTCTCAATTCGAGCTATCTCTGCTTAAGATACGCTCTCTTTCGTACCGTTTAAACTCCACATATATAAGCCCTATCTAAAACACAACCCGATGATATTTCCCTCGATATTACGCAAATTACCGAATTACCCTCGGGAAGTTCCATTTCCGCTTGCTTAGTCTCTTAGACTAATTCTTCTTTTCCGCATGTTTGCCTGGCATTCTATAGCCCCTCGCGAATTATGTCAGAATCCAGGAACCCGAGCAAGGCGTGAAGGTGAAGTGAAGTAAGGTCAAGAACTTTCAAGATGTATTTATCATTTCATTTTGGTTTTAGTTTCGCTTTGTTTCCAGAACAAGATGGTTTTGCTATTCGATTTCAAGGAACTTAATTTAAGCTTTAAGACAATGTAAGATGTTTTGTAAGAACCAAGTCTCCTTCGGAAGCACCTTTTCTATTTTATGAATTATGTTATTTCCGCATTTATTAATGTTCTATATCATTCTAAAAGCCTTGGGTGACTTTGGACGGTAAAGTCTGAGGTCACTGGCGGTAATACCCAATGTTGTAAAATAGGGTGTTACATGCTGTTAGCTAGAATTGAAAAGGAATTGGAAAATCTATTGCATGAGATATTGAGGTGAGGTCAATGATCAACTTGTCATACGATTGTGGATATTTGTTTGCCTAAGCTATCTTCCTAATTATTGTTATTCATAATCTTTTATTGTTTTGTTAGTTTTTCATTCTTAGATTTAGTTACAAATACAAAAAACCCCTTGTTACTTGTTTGACACAAAAATCATTACAAAAGATAAAATTTGTCTCCCTGTGGATTCGACCCGAACTTCCTAAAGACTACGGTTCTTAGTTAGTTTGGATTCTTTTGCATAGACGTGATTTGAACGACCATTTCACGCCCTATCAAATTGACGCCGTTGCCGGGGAGGCAATAACTGTCTTTTGTGTGATTTTTGTGCCAATCTTGGTGTTGTGAACCTCTCTTACGGTTCATAACACTTGTGCTACTAATCTATGGCTTTGTTCAAATTTAAACAATTGCAGGATGAACACTTCCATGATTATTTTTCTAGATTTCAAGACCACGTGTTCAAAATGGGTACACAGGGATTCCGATACAGTGATGGAGAGGTCAACATTGGAGTTATTCTTGGTATGAATTTTGAGACAAGGGTATTGGCTAACTACATGACCAATGAGAGGCTTTTGTATATGGAATCCGAGGAATGCTGGGATTTCTTATGTTTCATGAGCTATCGGAGCTTTCATGTTGAGTCATCTTCCCAACAGCCACAGCCGGTTGATACGTCTCTTGAGGATTTAATGAAAGAACTCTCTACCAGGACGGATGCTTTGACAAGGGAGGTTTGTGCTGCCACAGAAATACTTGCAAAGCCTTGGGAGCCTGAATAATCTTCTCCCATGTGGAGTCATGAGTTTGAGCCTTCTGTGGTTTTGGAAGAAGATTATTCTGTTGACCATGATGACTTCTTTGCTGATGAAGTAGACAACAATGAAGGAGAAAATCAAGATGATACATTTGTTAAGGCTCCCTCCATCATGTTGTGCCCTATGCTAGGCCTTGAAATCCCATGTTTCAGTTTCCCCACCTTCTCACATCAGGAGCTTATGGAGTTCCAAGATGAGGAGCCAAGTCTACAACACAAGATGGAAGATGGAGAATATATGGAGTTCATCTTGGATATAAGTGGTATTGCTGACAAGTTCTTTGATTTATACTGTAAATATTTTCTAAAGCCACCACTTCTGCTGGATTTATTTGAGCAAATGTCAGTTCATGCCAATTGGGCACACATGTTTGATAAGTTAAAACGGTCTTTGAAAGTTATATTATGCGTCTTTAATTTATCATGGTGTTACTTATGTTTTTCTGAGATGTGTGCACAAGGGTTTGGCAGGTTACTAAGGGCATTGACAATATCTAATCTTGTCAATTTATGTTAAACGTCGAGCCACGACGTTAAATAAGGCGCTTGTCGGGAGGCAACCCGACCTAGGTACTTCCTTTCTTTTTTTCTTTTTCTAGCTTAGTTGTTTTTGTTTCGGTTTTCCTTTGTTTTTGTGTTTGACTAACCTGCAGGTAGGCAAAGAAGGAGTGCAACGGAACTGGAGGCGCCCGCCGCCAATTAATTTCAAAGGTCTTCGGCTACGAAGTGGCCAGCGGGCTGGCGCCAGCCCGTCGCCCCTTTGATATCAATTTCTACCCTTCTGATGTTGCTCACCACCATTCCCTCACCCAAATTAGTAGTTGGTTTGTGAGTTTTTCTCTTTCTCTTTACTTTTACTTTACATTGGGGACAATGTAAGATTGAAGCATGGGGGAAGGGAATTACTTGCTTTGCATTCATGTAGTTGCATTAGATTAGGCATATTTACTTTATGTTTTGCATTGACTAAAATCTAGAAAAAAGAAAAAAAATCAGGAAAATAAAAAAATATTGCGTTTTAGGTTCTTATTTCCCCATTCTGTAAGACCTCTTATGCTTCTAAGTTAAGTATGGAATCTAACCCATGACTTGTTTGAAGTGTTGAAGTTTTCTATGAAATGAGCATAATCTTTGGCTATTTTACTTTGATTATAGGATTGAGCATGTAGACGAGCTTGAGTTTTAGATTTATTTTGAAGTTCTAGACAAAAAGCCTTGTGAGATGATTTTTTGGCCTTTTATTGTTTAATTGTTCTTTATTTCTTGAGTGTATCACTTTGAATTGCTAGCTCTAGAACTTGCGTTATGTCTCTTTTTCAAGGCTGCTTTACTTGACTATAATGCATGACATTAAAATGATTGAGACATGTTTCTTATTAGCCTATTATTTCCCTTCCTACCCTCCAAGATTCATGTTTTGACACCCCATTTCTTTTCAGTTTTAAAGCCTATTTTTTGTTAGCTCCACAAAATAATTCATAGCCTATATAAGCTTGACCCATCCGGAATTTAGGACTTTAGGTGGATTTGTTTGTGTGGTTGTGAATAAGTATGGGGGAAGTGTGATGAAAGGGATGTGGAAAAGAGGAAATACAACTCTAGTGTGCAAAGTGAGAAAAAAAAATGAAGATGAAGAATAAGTTGAAAAAAAAGTGTTGAAAGAAAAAAATTGAGTTTCAAAAGAAGTCGTCTTCATAATTGTTGAGAGAAGAGAGTTGAAAAAGAGGTGAAAATGTTACAAAAGAAGCAAAAAGAGCTTAGGTCTATGTATGGAGTTGGTGAAGAAGAGTTGGAAGTGTTAAGAAGTGAAAAGTGTTGGGTTTGGGTTTAGTTAGTTCTTTATCCCGGATTGAGCACCACATGACCAAATATGATCCAATCCAATTTCTCTTTACCTTGGCCCCATTACAACCCTTGAAAGTCCTCATGATTTTGTTGTGTGTTTGGTATGGTAGTCTAGTTTTTCATTGTTGATTTGAGTGAAACACATATATACCTTTAAACACTTGAGTGAGAGTGCCAACACATTACCTTGGTGAGGTCTAGAATGGATGAATTATTTATGCTCTTTGCTTTAGTCAATTGCATGCTAAGACGTCTTGATCAAGTTACAGTTATATGTTGACTTGCTCTATGGATTATGAGATGCATGCATGGATTGTTATGTTGTGGTGTGACTTTGATCTACTTCTTGCTTGAGGACAAGCAAGGTTTAAGCATGGGGGAATTTGATAGCTTGCATTTAGGTAGTGTTTAGAATGCATGTTTACATTTCTTTTGCGTTGTTTTTAGGTAGTTTTAGCTAGTTTCTTAAAGTTTCTAGGAGTTTTGGGTTTTTGCAGTTGTTCTATGTTGTTTTACAGGTCTTATAGTGAACAAGTGTGAAAGGAATGAAAACGGGAGAAAGACGCTTGAATTCGGGCCATCCGTTGGAGTTGCTGGTTTGACACCTCTGTCTTGTGAGAGCTCGTTCGGGAGCTATAGTGGTCTTATGAAGTTGGGTTTAGTATCATTGGAAAGATAATTCAAAGAGCTACAATTCATGTTTTTACTCCGAGTCCAAATTCCAACTCGAAGTTAGTCAAAACAACCCCCGAAGTGTCAGCTGAATTCTGAACCAAGGTGCTGGCGGCGCCCGCCGCCAACCTAGCGACACCCGCCGCCCCTGCCAACGCGGAGATTCTTTGATCGACACGTGTTTTATTTCTATTGGCTCTTCCTATGTCATCTTAATCCGAGATATTATAATTTTTGGATATAGTTTTAAACCTAGTTTGATATATTAGGTTTTGAGAGTTGCACCTCTCATTCATAGATTATTATCATATTTTTTCTTTTAGTGTTTTTATCTTTTTCATGGAAAACTAAGCCCTTTTGCTTAGTCAGACAATTGAAGCATCGTTTTGAATGAAGTTGTGAGATTTATAATTCCTTATCTATTGCTTGGGTTAAATCTTATCTCTTGCTTGAATGTTTATGATTTGTTTCAACAGTTTCTAGTCTTATCAACTAGGGTTTGTTGTTATTTAATCTATTGCTAGATCTAGAGTGTTACTGGTTGAGCATCTCATGATTAAAGTAGCAAGTGCATCGTACTAATATCTGGTTGTGCTAGTTTTATGCAGAAGAGATTTGATTTACATTCTAGGGTAAAAGCTGGTTGTTTTATGCTAGAATTATATCCTATTATATTCCTATCCTTACTGCTGCTATTAAACTGAATCATTGATGGTTTCATGGTTGTTTAATTAGTTAGTCTAATAGTATCTGGTTGTGCTGTTAGCTAGAATTGAAAAAGAATTAGATAGATCTAATAGTATCTGGTTGTGATATTGAGGTGAGGTCAATGATCTACTTGTCATACGATTGTGGATGTTTGTTTGCCTAAGCTATCTTCCTAATTATTGTTATTCATAATCTTTTATTATTTTGTTAGTTTTTCATTCTTAGATTTAGTTACAAATACAAAAGCCCCCTTGTTACTTGTTTGACACAAAATTCATTACAAAAGATAAAATCTATCTCCCTGTGGATTCGACCCGGACTTCCTAAAGACTACGAATCTTAGTTAGTTTGGATTCTTTTGCATAGCCGTGATTTGCACGACCATTTCACGCCCTATCAATATTAATGCAAAATGGGAAAGTGATAGCTTACGCATCTTGTCAACTCAAGACCTACAAAGTTAACTACCCGACACATGACCTCGAGCTAGCAGCTGTGGTGTTTTCTTGAAATATGTGTTCACTCAGAAAGAGTTGAACATGAGGCAATGAAGATGGCTAGAGCTGCTCAAGGACTACGACATTGAAATTGCTCTACCATCTGTGCAAGGCTAATGTCGTGGCCGATGCCTTAAGTCGAAAGACACAACAAGAGGGCATAGTTGCAATGCTGACAGTTCAACCAAAGCTACAACAAGAGTTGATTCGAGAAGGCATAGAATTTTGGTTTGGAAGACGACAAGATTGTCTAACTACCTTGGAAATCCATTCCTACTTACTAGATGAGATCAGAGAGAAGCAAGCAGACGACATCATGTTGATCAAAATTAGTGGAGAAGTGCGGGAAGGGAAGGCACTTGGGTTCATTATCCAAGATGATGGCTCCCTTTGCTTTCAAAACAGGATTTGTGTGCCCGCCATTGATGAGCTTCATAAGATCATTTTGAAAGAAGCTCACGCATCTGCATATTCCGTCCATCTCGGAGCAAGTAAGATGTACAAAGACTTGCAAAGAAACTTTTGGTGGCCGAACATGAAGCACGAGGTGGCAGAATTCATTTCGAGGTGTTTGGTTTGCCAGAAGGTGAAGATTGGGCATAAAAGGTCGGGAGGAATGTTGCAATCACTTCCAGTACAGGAATGGAAGTGGGAAGATAAAGCGATGGACTTCGTTACCAGTTTACCTAAAACTCAAAAGCAGAAAGACGATATATGGGTAATCGTAGACCAACTCACCAAAAGCGCCCACTTCATTGCAATTAAGAAAAAGTGGGGAGTCCAACAGCTAACCAAAATCTTCATTAAAGATATCGTCTGCCTCCATGGTACCCCGAAGACAATCATCTCCGAGTGGGAGGAACGTTACATGGCAAATTTCTGGCAAGAGTTGCATAAGGCCATGGGTACCGAATTGAAGTTTAGCACAAGTTTCCACCCTCAAACCAATGGTCAAGCTAAAAGGACCATTCAAACTCTTGAGGATATGCTTCGAGCCTGCATTTTGGATCGCACAACAAGTTGGGACGTCAGCTTAAGATTCATAAAGTTCACCTACAACAACAATTGGAACTCAACCATAAAGATGGCTCCTTTTGAAGCTTTGTATGGTCAAAAATGTCGATCTCCAATCTGCTGGGACGACAATGCTGACAAGATTCTTCTCGGACCGGAGTTGGTCGAGAGAACCACCGCAGACGTTGCTCTAATTCGTCAACAGATGTTGATTGCTCAAAGTCAACAAATGTCTTACGCGGATCTAAAGAGGCATGATATTGAGTTCATAGTAGGAGATAAAGTTTTCGTCAAAGTAGCTCCTTCGAAGGGTGTTTTCCGTTTTGGGAAAAGAGGAAAGATCAATCCTCGTTATGTGGGACCCTTTGAGATTTTGGGAAGAGTAGGCAAGTTGGCCTATCGCATCGCTCTACCACCATCAGCCCACCCAGTTCATAACGTATTTCACGTGTCACTCCTGAGGTAGTATGTGCCTGACGAATCCCACATAATCAATTATGATGACGTGGAAATTCAGTCAGATGGCACTTAGGAAGAAAGGCCTCTGAAGATAGTAGAACGTCGAGTTAAGCAGCTACGCAACAAAGAGGTACCTCTAGTCCGAGTACTCTGGTCATAGGATGGTAAAGAAGGCACAACATGGGAGACTTGGGAGACTGAGCAAGACACGCAGAGACATTTTCCTGAGTTGTTGTCGTCATAAGTATAGGATGAAATGTCCTTTAAGGGGGTACTAGTAACTTTGTTGTTCCCTTACACTAAAGTGAGTGTTTGTAGCTAATATCGTACTTCAACGTTGTACCATCCTTTGTTTTCCTAGTTTAGGGGACAAAACTAATTTAAGGGGGTATTGTTGTAATAGCGGCGATTTCCGTTAAGAGAATAAAGTTCACTTTCATAAATGTTTAATTATTTAATAAATAAAATAACCTTATAAAAGGGCCTTTTTACTTCAAAAAATTATTTTTCTAAAATAAATAAACTACAACATTATTATGAAATATTTATTCGAATAAATGGATTTCTTAAGAATGGAACTTAATAAATTCGTAGCTCACGGAAATTCTTTTCGTAAAACTCGATCGTTTCGACGCGTGTCTCAAACCGACTTTCGGTCCGTTTTGCAAACGTGTCGGATCATTCATTAGAGAGATCCAAGGAGATTTTGGTAGAGATTCTCCACTCATTATGGTGGATTACCTCATTAATGTCATATTCTCCTACAATCCACTAACATGACTTAAGTTAGTATTTTATTCTATGTTAGTCAAACACCACCTTAAGGAGAGATTGCCAAATCTCTACAATCTCCACTAACTTGTTGCTCTATTTAAAAGGGTAAATGACTTGAGAGAGAGCTCATTTACACACTCTCTAACTCTCCCCCTTCTAGTCATTTCTCTCCCACTTAAAACCTTCTTTTTGTATTCTTCCAAACACCACCACCACACCACCACCACTCCCGTACACCACCAGGCCCGCCGCCCAGCCCGGCCGCGCGCCACCGCTGTCCAGCCGGCTTGTGTGATCTTCCTCCAAATATCCAACACTTTAAGGCTATTAATTTTAGACCTTTTTATTCTATTTTGAGATTGATTTATAGCATCTTAGACTCATGTTTTGATCATATTTTTTGAAAAAAAAAATACAGTTTATAAAATGTTATAAAACTAGTACATCTTCTCTTGAATCATACATGCATGCAAGTTTTGCTAAAGAGGAATTTTTTCCTACAAATTATGAGAAAGTTATACTAAAATCCTACACTTTTAAAGAGTGATTTCTACTTATTATATTTAATTTTTATTTAATTAAAAAAGGCCTAAGAAGTCTTCTTTTATATAAGGATCCTTAAGCTTATAAAGATATTCTCTATGATAACTACTTAAGACATAACTATCTTGCATAAAACCCTCATGCATGCCATTCTTTATCCTTGAAATGAACTCTTATGAGGAATTTTAATTTTTATAAGCTAACAAACATAAATTAAAAAGCTACTAAGAGGAAATTGTTCTTGCATGTCCCTTTAAAGAGGTTTTTAGGAATTTAAATCTTCATGCATGTTTCATATGAGTAAGTGATTGATTTTATATGAATGTTGAAAATAACTAAGTCTAATGATATAAGACATGCTTAAATAATCCTATATACTCTTGCATGCAACTTTAAATGGATTTTTATTGAAAAAAATCACCTTGCATGTAAACTTTAAAATGGCTTTTATTTATTTATGATCAAAGAACAGCTTCATAAGAGGAAGACATATGTAAATGAATTTTTTTTTAAACCTTAAGGAGAGTTTTAAAATGAAGTTTTATTTTGTGAAAGTTCTTGTTAAGAACAAAATATGATCAACTAGTTTACTTATGCCTTGCATATATGGATTTTTAAAAGGAATATTATGGATTAAATCCAATTGCATGTACTTTTCCTAGAATTTTTAACACTTGAATGAATGGTTTATGATTTTTTAAAGAACCAAAAATAATTTATAAAAATTACTAGATACTTAAATAAATTCTATAACTTATGCATGTAGGAGTTTCTAGAATAAATCTTATTTTGCATGTGTTCTAGAATTACTAAGATAGTGTTTTACTATACCATTTAATAAAAAGAAATATATTTTTAAGTATACATTATGTTACGTCTTTCAAAGTATGCATGTGAGAATAAAAAGTATTTTTAGAAGGTATTTATGCACATGCATGACCATCCTATAAATTTTCTATAAGTAAATCATGATTTGTATGAAAATTGGTAATAAACATAATTTTCAATAAAGAAGTCTTACATAAAAATGGTGCATGCAAATCATATATATAAATTATTTTAATATATATAATATATATATATTCATGTGGGTTAAAAAGGTTTTCATTAGACTAAGTAAAGCCTTGATTAATTTTCTTAAACTAAGTATTATAAAATTATAAAACCCTTACAAAGTGTCACCTAGAAAACAATAATAAAAGAATTATTATTTTAACCTTTATCTAGCTAAATTATTAAACCAAATAATTTAGTTTAGCTTACCTTCTCTTAGAAGAGGAAAATAAGAGAAAGGTAGAATTAAATTAAAATAAGGATTTTAATACGTGTTGTTTATCGTTCTTTCGGTTAAATAGGTCAAGTTTCGAACGTCACCAGAAACTTCCTATTTCCGAGTCCATAATATCCTGAAGAAAATTTCAAAGCAAGTGGATATTCTACTTGAACCTTTCGATAATTCAAATTCCGTTAACTTGTTCGATGTTGGGAACACCTTGTTTGCTAAAATAAATGAACCTAGAAAATACCGATTGCTAGAAATAATGGCCATTGTTAGCATTATTACTATGACTATTGTTCTTAGGATTATTGCTATACTTGTTGTGTGGCCTTGCTTGTTTAATAATCTCGTTTCGAGATTCGTTATGAAAATTCATAAGTAGCGTAATAAGGGGTGCGGGCTCGGCCCGACACCTCTATATAACTGTTAAGTCGAATAGCGAAATGCATATCTTCCTACGACTTTAAGGATCATAACCTATGTCTGCTCCTACTCGGAGGAGGGGCGTGCACACCCTATCTAGGTGTCGGGAACTCCCTTCCAGTAAGTGGACTCTGGCCCATTCATGGCCCCCCACACTCTTAATAATTTATTAATGTAAGTGAAGTTTTATCACGATATAAGGATAAGTGCCCATGCACATTAAAAGACATCAAAACCGGACCGGTCTTAATAGATCGACCCAGCTCTCGGTCCGATAAAGGCGCGAGAGGTTTTCTATAAAACTTGTGTGTAATTAACGTTCCCAACATTTATTCTATTCTAAAGCATTCAACAATCTCATAGTTCGTTCTCTCGAATTAAGAGTTATCTCATCTCGAGACTTACTCATTTTCGTTCTTAATAGCTCCGCCTTAAAGTTTACACTTCTCGAAATACATCTTGAATACCTCGTTAATAAGTTCGTTACTTTACCAAATCACCTTAAGAATGTTCTTTATCCCTTGTTTTGTATCTTTAGACTAATTCTGTTTGTCCACCTCTTTTCCTTGCATTTATCTCCCTTCGCGCCAAATATCAGACGCTAGGAAACCTCCACCAAAGGCGTAAAAGACGAAGACTACTCAAGTGAAGGAAGGAAGGTCGGGAATTATCAAGAATGGTGTTTTGTTTACTTTTGGGTTACTCCACATTTGTTTAAACAATGTTATTTAAATTCCGCTGCCTAACAACTCTTAAGCTTTATGCTTTGTCAAACTAAGTCCAAACTATGTAATGGATACTTATAAGTCTCACATGTGAGCAACTCTTTTCTATGTAATAACTTAATTTTTCCGCATGTTTTATTTAACTTAATACCTTATAAAGGCTAGGGTGACTTTGGATAGTAAAATACGAGGTCACTAGCGGTAACACCTATCGTTCCAAAATAGGGGTGTTACAGTCTTAAGGTTGCTACTCTTGCGTCTAGAGCTAAGACTAAGCCAAGGGTTGCAAAAAATCTCCTTGAGTCCCTTGAAAAATCTGCCGAGGATGATGTTGAGATACCAAAGTGGTTAGGAAACCTAAGACTAGAAGGTCAGTGGATAAGGTTATTGGAAAACGGGGAAAGATATTGTCTCTTGCACTAGCTGGTTCTAAGGGAGGAGATTCAGTTGTTTCAAAGAAAATAGTGAGGGGGAAGAAGTAGGAAGGCTCCTACTAGAGTTAGTGGATGTAATGTTGTAGGTGGGAAACCTAAGAAATCTATCTAGTGTGGATACAAAGCTGAATGGGGGATCAATATTGCTGAAAGCGAGTTTGTGAAGGAACTCAACGTTGATGATGAGTTCATCGAGTCTACAGGTTTACAAGGTGTGTCTGAGTTGCTGGAGTCCCAAGGTTGGGGACATTTGTTTGCTCCTGACGAACCGTTTAATCAAAATCTGATCAGGGAGTTCTATAAGTCCTTGAATATGGAGGACAGAGAGAAGACCACAATGGGTACTTATGAGATAAATGGAGAGAAATTCACACTGTGTAGCATGGAGATTGCTACTCTGATGAAGTGCTACACAAAGGGTATGTTGGGTATCATAGAAGATTATGGCCAGATAATGTGGATTTTGATGAGCTGCTAAAGTTTGTGACTGAGGTGGAAGAAGTTGAAGGAGGCTCATTTGTTACAAACTCCATGAGTGTTGAAAGAAAAGTTCTCTTCACTTGGGTCATTAGAAACATCATTCCAAGGGAACAAAAACGGAGCATCGCCATGATTCAGGATATTTTGGTCATGAAAAAGATCATCAAGAAGGAACCTGTAAATTTTGCTAGGGTGTTGCTCTTACACATGCATTCTGCGAGGAAAAGACCTCGACATGCTCTTCCTTTCTGCTCCATTATTAAGAAGAGCATGTCGAGGACTTTTCCTCGCAGAATGCATCATGAGGGTTATGAGATTGAGGAGGAAGTGGAGCACATCAGGAACCTCAACCATGATCATCCGCAAAATGGGGTTTCAGTTGGTGAATGACAAGTGGATGTCAAGAGATGCTAGTAAGGAAGTTGTGTCTGATGAAGAGATGGGAGACACATAGTTAGGCAATGCTAATAAGAAAGGTGATGGTTCGCAACCTGGTTTAATAAAGAATCTTATGTGTGCTCTCCAAAGTCAGAACTAGAGTCTGCTAGAAAAGGTTGGACAACTCTTGTAAGGCCAGAATGTGATCAAAACTGAAGTTCAAGATCTAAGTGTTCTACTTCATGACCTGTCTAAGTCCTTGACTTAGCTCGAGTCGCCGACATCCATTTATTGATGTTCGCATTTTTGGTATAGTTTTTGATAGGTTTTCTTTGTTTATTAGGATTAATTTTGTCTAGTTTAGGTTTCGTTTTAAGTGTTTTTAGTTAGTTTTGTATAAATCTGCGAAAAAAGTGGAATCTACGTTATTTTGTGTATTTTGCAGGTTTTAGCTAGGAAAGGAGCTAAATGGAGCTAAATTTGGAGCATCACAGTGAAGGACGGGAAAGTGCAAGATTTAAGAAGTCGAAGCTCAAGAAAACGAGAGGAGGTGTTGAAGAAAACAAAACCCCAGGCTCGTTAACGAGGCTGTGAAGGGTCGTTAACGAGGCTGTGAAGGGTCGTTAACGAGGCCACGACGAAGAAGATTTCGGAGTATTATTTTATTATTCACCGATCCTGAACGGGAATTTATTTCCGTATCGGTTGAGTTTTTTTTTAGAATCTTTATGGGTTAATAGAATATGTATGTTAGGGTTTAATATCTTTTTAGATTTTATTTCTATCTTTTAGAGATTGTTTATATCTTTTTAGGAAAGTTTTTATCTTTTAGCCTTTTTAGTTTTTTAGGATTTTCTAGTATAAATACCCTTCTATCTAGCATAGAAAGGGGGGGGGGGCTTAATTTTGGAGTAGAGTTTTAGAGCTAGGTTTGGAGAAGGAAGGAAGGCTGAAGGAAAGGCTGCCGGATCGGAAGTCGGTGACGAGGGGTCGGTGACGACGGTTTCCGAGGTTCGTTGATCGAGTTTATGGTTCGGTGATTGTTTTGTTTTGGTTTTTTTCTTTTGATTCTCTGTAAGACGATATTTTTGTTATTAATTTAAGTTTGAGTTTTGTTTCCATGTTTGTTTTTATTGAAGTTTTTGGTTTCTTAATCATGAGTAGTGAGTAGTCTATTTTTCTAGGGTCGGGGTTAAGCCCGGCATAGTTGAGCATGTTTGATGAAGTAAGATAGTGTTTTGAATGCCTTTTATTTTTATTGAGATTGTTTGTTGTGCTTAATACCGAAACGGGAGTTGAGGTAATTTGAGTTTTAACTTGATTGAAAGAGAAAGTTAGTAACTTG
Organism: Fallopia convolvulus; assembly: GCA_964016875.1. Classification (NCBI taxonomy): domain Eukaryota; kingdom Viridiplantae; phylum Streptophyta; class Magnoliopsida; order Caryophyllales; family Polygonaceae; genus Fallopia; species Fallopia convolvulus. The sequence goes on from OZ024719.1 coordinate 61,149,594, forward strand.
AAGGTTGATATTGTTTGAAAACGGAAGTTTCAAGCTTTAGATCCAAAACAAGCAATTGAGTGAGTTGGTTTATGAAAATAGATTAATTTACCTGTCAAGTCAATGAAAGTTGATGACTCTATCTATTTAAAGGCATGATCTTATCTTCTTACGAATTCTTATGTTTGGCTATGCTGTGGTGTCCCTTATCCTAGATATTTGTTTTTATTGAATTATTTCTGATAAATCTTCGTTGCTGAATGCTCGCTTCGGTACCGAGTATTAATTAGAGTTTTATTAGTTCGTTAATTGATGTTTTTATATTCGGTGGTTCGGTAACGATCTTGACAAGGTCGTTAACGAGGCATCTCGTGAGTGATTGTGTTTGATTTTGTTTGATTTTTATTAGATTGATAGACAAACAACCTTGCTTCCTGTGGAACGATCCTGACTCCACTATACTCAGCGGGGTCTTGACTTACAAATTTATTTGTTGGCCGAGAAACCCTTTCAACAAATTGGCACCGTTGCCGGGGAAGCAACGAGTTGTTAGTTTATCTTTGGGATCGGGACTAGCCCGACCCCGTTTTTGTTTTTAATTTTTGTTTTCTTTGTTTGTTATCTCAGTGTATGCCGGTAGGACGAAGAAGGCTTCAGTTTGATAGCTCCAGTTATTACTCAGAACCCGAACGTTCCCTGGACCGACGACTCCGAGAAAACCGAGCCATGGCCACAGCTGAATAGATGGCTCGAGAGCTAGAGATCCTCCGGACCCAGATGGAGGCATTAAAAGCCGAGAAGGACGGCGCTGATGCAGACAAGGCTCGACTGCAAGAAGAGCTAAACGCCTATCCAAGGAATGCCAAGCAATACATGCATCCGGAACTGAGGGTGGCAGAATCTCCTATTGTGCTTCCTGCGATAGAGAAACCTTTTGAGATCAAGTCTCAATTTATATCCTTGATTAAACGGGCTCAGTTTGAAGGGAAACCTGCTGAGTGCCCTATGGAACATATTAGAAATTTTCTTGATTTATGTGACACCATAGCTGCTGAAGGTGTCTCACTAGAATATGTTCTGTTGAAAGCTTTTAGATGGTCACTTACTGGAAAGGCCCTGAACTGGTTAGAGAGCCTACCTTCTAAGTCTATCAGGACTTGGAAAGCTTTGTATGATCAATTTCTTACAAAGTTTTTCCCTCTTGCTAAGACAACAGAGTTAAGGAAACGCATCACCTCTTATCACCAGTTGCCTAATGAGACATTTATTGAAACCTGGGAAAGATTTAAAGAGATGCTTAGACAATGCCCTACTCATGGGCAACCATTATATGTATTGCAAGAAATCTTTTTCCAGGGTATCAACGCAGAGACCAAGAACCGCATCAACACGCATACTGCGTGCGGTTTTATAGAGATGAACCCTACAGATGCGTGGGAACTGTTGGACAAGCTGGCAAATTACGATGCTATGTACGAAACCCAGCAGGCTCCACAAACTCAAAAACGTCTCTATGTGCCCAATCGAGATGAAGTTGACCCCGATGTTAAAAATCAATTCTTACAAGATGAGGTCAACCGTTTGAGGAAACAGGTAAGTTTTCTGAAATCCTCTCAATCATGTCAAGAATGTGGTTCTTCTGCGCATAGTACTTCTGCTTGCACTAACATTGAGCAGGTTAGAACCGCTGAGACGATAGCTGAGATGAATTACATGAGAGGACCCTACAGGAACCAGCCTAATTACAATGACAGGTCGAACAACTATCAATCATGGGGCAATCAGAATGCAAATCATAATTACACAGGGCCCCCGTAAGATAGACGACCTGCACCATATCGACCTCCAGGCCATCAGGAGACACCATCATGGGCTCAAGAGATTAAAGAGGGCATCAATGGATTGGATAAAAGATGGGGAGAGTTCGATATTTGGAAAAAGAGTGTTGATTCCCAACTAGGAGACCTTGCTGCACGGATCCCAAGACCACAAGGGCAACTCCCAGGTCGTCCCGAAGAGAACCCTAGAGGACAAATAGCAGCGGTACACCTTAGAAGTGGGAAGACACTACCGGAGAGAGTCCAAGCTGAAGAGAAGGAGGAACAAGATCTCGCCAGCCAGCTCGTTAACGAGCCAGCGAAAACTAGTACCGAGCCTACAAGCCAGGATGACGAGGCTCCGAGGATTCCTGACGAGCCCAGCCCAGGTAAGTTTTCTAAATCGAGACCTCCTCTCAATCCCAGGGTAGTTAACGACCCCATCAAGGTCGGTAACGACCCGCCGAGGACACCGAACGACCCTAGTGTCGACCCGGTACTCTCACCTCTCGAGCCTAACTTGGTTCCGAGAATGGTGAAAACCCATCCATTTCCAGTTAAGAAATCTATGGACTCTACTGAGAGTAAGTTCAAGCGTTTCGTTAAGATTCTTCAGGGCATTAATATTTCCATCCCATTCGCTGAGGCCCTAAGCGAAATGCCGGCTTACACAAAATTTTTGAAAGATTTTCTTAGCAGGAAAAGATCTATTACAGAGCTGCAGGATGAGGTCAGATCCATAGCTCTTCCGGAAAAGCTTGGAGATCCTGGAAGGTTTGCAATCACAATCGGCATAGGCAACCACAAGTTCAAAGCTTTATGCGATCTTGGTGCCAGTGCTAGTCTTGTTCCACTCTCAATCTGGTCTAAAGCCAATATGGGACCACTAGAACCAGTAGACATGAATCTGTACATGGCAGATGGGTCAAGTGTCAAAGCAACAGGAGTAGTGGACGATTACCCTATTCAAGTCGGGAAATTCTTCATACCGAATGATTTTATTGTCCTTGATATGCCTGAATACCCTCATGTCCCCATAATTCTCGGGCGACCATTCTTAGCCACAGCAGGAGCAAGAGTTGATGTGCGTAAGGGACTCCTCACTTTTGATATAGGAGAGGAACGGGTGGAATTCAATTTAGATCAAAAAGCCAACAACCCAATTGGAGTGGCACAACTAGAGTTGACTCCACCCCAACTCGACACCACAGTCCCTACCGAGCCACATCTGCCGATCACTGATGCTCCCATACACAAGGGCCCTACTACAGAGGTTTCAGAAAAGTCCAAACCACCTTGGCTTTCGGACTATACCAATAACCCAGGGATATCGAGCTTACTAATAGAAGAAGTAGGTCCTAATTTAGCAATTCAAGTGCACCGAGGCAGTAAAGCTACAGGCAAGGTATCTCAAGACCCTAACATGGCCAGACATGAACCACCATGAGACTAGCAAGAGAGCTCGTCGGGCTAACGACGTTAAACATAGCGCTTACGGGAGGCAACCCGCTTTTTAGAATAGGTTTAGTTTATTTCATTTTATTTTTATTTTTCTTTTTAGGTTATTTCCTAGCTTTCTTTTACTTTTCTTTTTTTAGTTTAAATAGGATAGAAATAAGATTTTTGAGCTAACAAGATTTCAGGAAAACAAGGGGTCGAAAATTCATTCAAGGAGGCTACGGTGGCTCGTTAACGACCCACCCAGGGTCGTTAACGACCCAGTTCGGACGACCCGATTCGTCACAATACGGGGCAGGTAAGTAACTCTAACCTAGTTAAATTTTCTAACCCTAGCCGCCACCCCCTCTATCTTTACCCCTCCTATAAAAACCCTTCTACCCCTCCCAAAATTCTACCACAATCTCTCCCACATTCACTCTCAAACCCAAAACTCTCTCAAACCCCTTTCCCTTCTCTCCCACCGAGTCGGCAATCCCATGCTAACGACCACCGGAGACGCCATCGTTACCGGAGTTCGAAGGCCTTTCACCGTCGATGACGAGCTCGTTAACCTACCCCGATTCCGACCCTTGTCCTTTTAATTTTCGGTCCTCCGGTATGATTTCTAAACCCTTGCTTGAATTTGCATGATTGATTATCTATAGGGTTAAATTTCATATCTTGAATCATGATTTTTAGGGAGATTGATGAGCATGCCTAAATTCCGTTCTAAAATTCTTGATTGTGCTTAGTTGTTCATGTTTAGGAAAGACGATTCATGTTAGATTAGCTATTGTAACCCTTTAGTTAAGAAAGCATGAATTTTTCTTGTTCTAGATCTAAAAGTTCGAACTTTGCATGTCAAAATTTCGGGAAATTTTTAGCATGTTCGGGATGGGTAATTGAGTAAGTATGGGGTGCTTTTACCCAATGAGGGATTTGTGGAGAATAATATAATATTGCATGCTTGATTTGTGCTGAATTAGAGGTAGATTCAATTTCGGACATTACTGGTTTCGCTCTCGGCGGCTCGTTAACGACCCTGCACTTCATCAATGCTTAATTCGAGGCCAGCATCGTGAACAACCCAATTGGGTAGTTTATGAATAATTCCGAGGTTAATTTTGAGACCACGTATGGGGTCTCGTACCTATTATTTTTGAGTGGATCTTATCTTGGAAAATTTTCGATTATTTTGTAGGATCCATGGCTAGTTCAAGCAGACCCGCTACCCGAGCCCAGAAGAAGAGGAGGAACCACAGGTCTCCATCTCCACCCCGGGTGGACGATGTGATTCTGAGCAGTCAAAGCCAAGTACGGCGCTACCGGGATTTCTTGGAGAAGGACCACTACACCCGATGGTTCTCGAAGTCTAGCGCCGTCTCTACGGGCATCTACACGGATGTCAAGGACGCTTTTGCCATCCTTGGGGCCGCACACTTATTGAAGCAAGAGAGCTTTCCACATTATTCGGCCCTCACATCCGAGTTCTTAGCCACCTTGGAGACCAACTTCTCGTCGAAGATCTCGGCGGGACGCATTCGGTTCCGGCTCGGTAACGAGGACCGTGACTTCACCATGGCGGAGTTCAATGCAATCTTGGAGCTCCCAAACCCGTCTAGAGACTATAGCTTGAAGGACTACCGAGTGACCCGCACTTGGAGCTACATCACCGGAGAGGTTCAATCCTCCATCGCGGCGCTATCCGGGGCAACCATAGTCAACCCCATCTTCCGGATCATCTTGAGAGTCCTCATCGCACTATTCTGGCCGAAGAAGGAGTTGAACCGGTCTACAAGGACGGAGGTCGCTTGCTTCCGCACCATCCTCTTCGAGGAGCCCGGCCCCTTGAATTTGGGGTACGAATGGCTCTACTACATCGAGAAGTCCCACAAGTCCAAGGAGGTGTGGTGTGGCAATTTGGTTAGCCTCTTGGCTAAGAATCTTGGAGTGGATCTCACCCGCTACACATCGGCCCACGCTCAACTCCTCAACAAAAATTATTGGTATAGTTCCGGGATCTTCGTGCAAGCCGAGGGAGGCTACAAAGTGAAGGTTCGAGATCAAGTCGTCATACCTTCCCTTGACATGTACGAGCTACTCTACGTACCAAATTGGTACGAAGCGTGGACGGGCCAGCCTTACCCATTGGAGCCAAAACCGGAGGATGAGCTCTCGCTTCGACCATGTCACACCCGGTTTGAGCGGGACGATGTGGACGAGTATGAAGAAGAAGATGAGCAAGAGGATACCGAGGTCGTAGGCAATGACACTGAGGAAGCCGACACCGAGGGCGGCACTGAGGAGCTCAACTTTACAAAATAAGACATGGAGACGGAGGAATTAGGAGGCAATATCTTCGTCAACGAGCCAACCAGGGTCGTTAACGACCATTTCCAGCCACCACCCAACACTGTTAACGAGGCAACCAGCTTCGTTAACGAGGTGCCGCAAGCTCCTGTCGACCCTCCACCAGCTCCTGTCGACCCTCATACATATGGCTTAATGCCTTACAACCCGGTGATGTATCAAGACCACTTCCAGCCTCACTACCCACCACCTCCTCAGCCCGAGTATGCAGGATCGAGCATACCACCACCATGGGCCGAGGATCTTTCTGCACGGATGCAGCAACTTCACCTCCAGACCGATCACATTCATCGGAGGATGGATAGATGGGAAACCGTCTACTCCGCACGCATGTCGAGGGAGGACGAGCGGCAACGTTAGAGAGAGGCGGAGGATGCTGAGCGTTGGAGGACGATGTATGACTTCATGGGGCACTTTGAGCACTATTTTCCTCCACCAAACCGTTGATCAAGCTCAAGATGAAGTTTCCTTTCCTTGTTTCCACTTTTGTAAGTTTTATGTCTTTCTTTTTCTTTTTAATTTTTTGTTTTCTTTTCTATTTCTTTTCCCTCTTCTTGTTATTTTTCTTACAGTGGGGACACTGTAATTTTAAGTATGGGGTGGGAAGAAAGTAGAAAAATTATGTCCTAGGTGTTTTTTTATGTTTTATGTAGTTGTTACTTTTGTTAAATCGAAAAAACCAAAAAAAAAAGTTGAAAATTTTGAAAAATCCAAAAAAAGAGTTTAGAATTGATAGATATTCCTTCTTAAAAGTTCTATGATAGCAATCACTAGCTTGACCATATAATTCCCTGCAAACATGTCTTTGAAAATATAGCCGGATTCTTAAAAATTGAAATTATTGTTTGTTTTTTTAGAAGAGAATAGCATTAGATGAAATTGAGCACGTATACTTTATAGCATAAATGATGCAATCCAACAAAACCTACCTTGTGAGAAATAATTTTTGGCCTTATAGGGAGAACATTTATAAGTCCCTCTTTTTTGTGTGTGATTTACTCTCCTTATGCATATTATCTCTTGGAATTGTGATGGTTATTTATTTCTTGAGACCCTTATAGGATTTTTAGTTCATTACTTGTAAAGATCATATGATAGAGAACTTATTTTTATGAGCCTTATTATCCCCTATCTACCTTTATATTATTCCTTCTTTTGATAACCAATTCTGGCCTGAAACCTTTTATTTTTAGCTCCACAAAAATTGTTCCCTAGCCGAGATAAGCTTGACCCTATCCGGGAATTAGGACTTAGATTGGAGAGGTGAAGTTTTGTGTTTTGTTGAAAAGAAAAGAGTTTTTATTTGCTTGAATTAAAGGGGATTTGGAAGGGTAGATTGGAAGTCTCTTGTTATTATATGTAAGAAAGGTCTCTTGATTAAAAAAGATGCACAAAATAAAGCTTGAAGGGAAGAAAATGTATACGGTGGATCGTTAACGACCCGGATGTGGGTTCGTTAACGAGTCAGCGAAAGAAAAAAAATGAATGAAAGAAGAGAAAAATATAAAATATAAAAAAAAGAGAGAAAGAAAGAAGAAAAGTTGAAGTGCATTTGTGTTTAAAAATAATATCAAGAGATTCTTTTATTTTTGATTATGAGACTTTCTAGGATGATAAATGGGTGAGTGAAAATAAGTGTGCATAATATGAGAGTGAGTTTGGTTATTTTATATGAGAGTATTGATGTTATGTGTGAGTTTTTTCTAGGAGTCTTTGATTCCCGGATATTATTAGCACCACATGACCAAAATATTTCCATGCCTTATTGTTATTACCAAGCCCCATTACAACCCGGCCGAATGGAAGCTTCTATGAAGTTTTTCATTGAGCCTAAGTTCTCTTGATGATTCTTTGCTTGTTTTGACAAATCTTGGGTGGAGAGTATTGGTGATATAAGTTCCAATTTCTATGAGTTTTTGTATATAGGATGAGTTGAGAGATTGAAATTATAAGCCCAAACACATGAGAGTTGAGTGAAACACATTATATCCCTTGAGAGGTTGGATTGTATTATTTTATGTCTATTTAAGTGCATATATGTGTGAGGATGTTAATAGTCTTTTTCTATAATTTTCTTATGTATAGATGTTGCTTTTTCAAGATGGCTATGTCTTGATAAGCATGATTTGTTTTGGTTTTGGTTAGTATCTTGATTATTGCTTGAGGACAAGCAAGTCTAAGTATGGGGTATTTTGATGTTCGCATTTTTGGTATAGTTTTTGATAGGTTTTCTTTGTTTATTAGGATTAATTTTGTCTATTTTAGGTTTTGTTTTAAGTGTTTTTAGTTAGTTTTGTATAAATCTGCGAAAAAAGTGGAATCTACGCTATTTTGTGTATTTTGCAGGTTTTAGCTAGGAAAGGAGCTAAATGGAGCTAAATTTGGAGCATCACAGTGAAGGACGGGAAAGTGCAAGATTTAAGAAGTCGAAGCTCAAGAAAACGAGAGGAGGTGTTGAAGAAAACAAAACCCCAGGCTCGTTAACGAGGCTGTGAAGGGTCGTTAACGAGGCCACGACGAAGAAGATTTCGGAGTATTATTTTATTATTCACCGATCCTGAGCGGGAATTTATTTCCGTATCGGTTGAGTATCTTTTTAGAATCTTTATGGGTTAATAGAATATGTATTTTAGGGTTTAATATCTTTTTAGATTTTATTTCTATCTTTTAGAGATTGTTTCTATCTTTTTAGGAAAGTTTTTATCTTTTAGCCTTTTTAGTTTTTTAGGATTTTCTAGTATAAATACCCTTCTATCTAGCATAGAAAGGGGGGGCTTAATTTTGGAGTAGAGTTTTAGAGCTAGGTTTGGAGAAGGAAGGAAGGCTGAAGGAAAGGCTGCCGGATCGGAAGTCGGTGACGAGGGGTCGGTGACGACGGTTTCCGAGGTTCGTTGATCGAGTTTATGGTTCGGTGATTGTTTTGTTTTGGTTTTTTTCTTCTGATTCTTTGTAAGACGATATTTTTGTTATTAATTTAAGTTTGAGTTTTGTTTCCATGTTTGTTTTTATTGAAGTTTTTGGTTTCTTAATCATGAGTAGTGAGTAGTCTATTTTTCTAGGGTCGGGGTTAAGCCCGGCATAGTTGAGCATGTTTGATGAAGTAAGATAGTGTTTTGAATGCCTTTTATTTTTATTGAGATTGTTTGTTGTGCTTAATACCGAAACGGGAGTTGAGGTAATTTGAGTTTTAACTTGATTGAAAGAGAAAGTTAGTAACTTGAAGGTTGATATTGTTTGAAAACGGAAGTTTCATGCTTTAGATCCAAAACAAGCAATTGAGTGAGTTGGTTTATGAAAATAGATTAATTTACCTGTCAAGTCAATGAAAGTTGATGACTCTATCTATTTAAAGGCATGATCTTATCTTCTTACGAATTCTTATGCTTGGCTATGCTGTGGTGTCCCTTATCCTAGATATTTATTTTTATTGAATTATTTCTGATAAATCTTCGTTGCTGAATGCTCGCTTCGGTACCGAGTATTAATTAGAATTTTATTAGTTCGTTAATTGATGTTTTTATATTCGGTGGTTCGGTAACGATCCTGACAAGGTCGTTAACGAGGCATCTCGTGAGTGATTGTGTTTGATTTTGTTTGATTTTTATTAGATTGATAGACAAACAACCTTGCTTCCTGTGGAATGATCCTGACTCCACTGTACTCAGCGGGGTCTTGACTTACAAATTTATTTGTTGGCCGAGAAACCCTTTCAACATTTATCCTCTTTTCTATCCTAGCATATCTGCTCTTCTCAAAAAAATTATCTTCGGTTTCTATTGTGTGTTTTTATCTTCTCTGGATTGCATGTTTAAAGACTCTAAATTTATTTTGTTGTGGTTTACATGTTTACTCTATGGATAATTTCTATGCATTTACCCTTATCTGACTATTTTGTTGTTTGACTTTTTGGAGTTTCTTTTTGATGATGTCAAAGGGGGAATAGTTTTAGGATACACCTCGATGTATTTATATGTTGCAATTATCACGCATTTGCACACAGACGAACACCCTCTTTAATTGGCCCTAATAGAATTTATCATAATATATTAGAATCAGTCTATATTTGGGCTCAACCTTTGGTTGATTAAACTTTTAGACTTAAGACATAATTGTGTCTGTGGGCCCTGTAGAATGATATCATGTAGCAACTGTCTAGCCCAGTTGTCACTCTAGAGGATGTACGTGTAGAAATACCGTCTCACATTCAAAAGAGGTAAGATAACAAGCCTAGTATATAAAGTTGGTGAGTTAATGTTTTATTTACCAATTAATTTTAGGATGAAATTGTAGACATGTAAAAGAGACGGATATCCCATTGATTGGCCACTAAAATTTATAAATGATGGATAATGAAACAAAAGTTTATGCCAAAAGTTTACATGCATGTCCTACTTTATATATTGTAATAAATTGAAGCTTAAGTTAGAATGTTAAGGGTTTGTTTAATTTAGTACAGTCATATTTTTTAAATAATAAATAAAATAATTATATCAAAATATAAATTTTATCATAACAATCACCTTAACATCCAAATTTATAATAATGACTAGAAAACATTAAACAACAATTTATACGTATTTTGGGGGGAGGGGGGGTCAATTCAATGTAATCACGGCTATATCTATTGAGTCCATACATATAAATTTTTGACATTTTACCCAAAGTATCTCTAAATAAGCTCATCAACCAACTAAAACGAAACATATAATTATAAAGTATTATTGGATGGACCAAGTAAATTTCTTCATTCGGCCGAAACCTCAAATAAATTAGGGCCAGTAGATGAAAAGCCTCCAAGTTGAACCTTATTCAAGTCAACAGGCAACTCATGAATCTCACTCATCCAAGGATTCACCTTCTCACACCCTTCTACATCCTTCATTGCCTTCCAAACCACACTCGCACACTTGAACCCGGTCCCAAACCCGATCTGCCACACTTTGTCTCCCTTATTAACCCTACCTTTTGCCTCCTCGTACCCTAGCCCGTACCAAACCGAACTGCTCGATGTATTCCCAAATCGATAAAGTGTCATCCTCGATGCCTCCATAACAGAAGCCCTAAACCCTAAAACTTGCTCGACTGCGTCGATCACCTGCTTTCCTCCAACATGGGTAATGAAATGATCCACTGCATGGCTGAAGTTGGGGACGTAGGTTTTTTTTCCTGCACGTGCCACGTGGAGCTTCGTTGCAAGAACGTTGAAGATGAAGTAGCGGACTTGCTCACCGACAGGTAGGATTCTGGGCCCGAGGGCGGTGATGTTTACAATTATGGCGGCGGAGGCTTCAGCTATTAGGTGCTTGGTTGCTGTGATGCCCCTTAGGCCTTCAGAATCCTCTTCTTGGAAAGCACACTTGTATGATGTGTCCGATTTGGAAGTGTTCGTTCGTATCGTGGTCAATAGGCGGTATTTGGCAATGTGGCGGTCCACGTGGCGGTTGGAAAGGAGGATGGCGGCGCCCCCAACGCGAAAGGCGCAGTTGGGTGGGAGCTTCGACCGGTCGTTTCCAAAGTATACGTTTTGGGTGATGCTCTCAGTGCTCACCACCAAGGCATATGAGTTTTCGTGGACCTACATATTATTTTCTTTATATAATATGAATTGTACACATTCACACATAAAAAGAATTGAAAATGGGAATAATGCAATAACATGAATGTATTCATTAGACCATGTCTAAATATGGTGATCAGCCGACCGATTAATTATTATAATCTCTAATAATTAAACTGGTAGTAATCTATATACTATTACTAAAGTCGAATAACTCAATCCTATGTGTCAATCATCTAACTATGTCACCTAAGCAAATTAATTTTTATATTTACTAATTTACCTATCTAAATCTTTAAATATTGCTTAGTTTTACCACATTATAATTTTCAAATAATATTTAATTAGGTCACTTTTTTTATTGGTGATTTGTCATATTATACTTACCTTTTATAATTGTAGTATGTACAAAAATATATTTTTATAAAAGGTATTAATTCTTTAAGATCAATGTATATAAAATCATTATTATATCTTTCTTAATTAGCTTACATCTATGTAACTTTTTAAGATCAATCAATATCAAATAATTGTATTTTAAAATAAATTTAGATTAAATAATTATATAAAAGAAATAAATTTATTTTATTATTTTCTATGCATATATATACCTAAAATTTTATGGCTACTTTTTTTCGTATTCACTAATTATATTTGCTTAATGAGTAGTTCATTTTGTATTTTTAAATAATTATTTAGATTAATTTTCTTAAGTAATTATTAAATAATTGTATTTTTAAGATCAATTTCTATGAGATAATTTCATAAAACAATATCTAACATATAGATAACTTTGTAAGATCAATATATATTGAATAATTATATTTTAGGATTAATTTATATTAAATAATTACATAAAAAAAATTTGAATTTTTATGTAAAAATGATTGTTTCTAATTTAAATATATGTGTACATCCCTACAGTTTCAAGATTATTTTTTCTTCTCATTCAAAAAATAAATATCCCAAATGTGAAAAATAATAAGATAATTTTCTAATATAAATTATTCAAGTAGTACAAATGATGACGATAAGATTTTAAAAGATTCAATAACATGTTTCATGTAGAATATCATAGCATGGTATACAGATTTATCATTGTATCATGAAGTTTGATTAATCTTCATTTTCTTAAATGGCTAGAAATTTCAACAAGATTTATCATATAGAATTTTTTTCAATAATGCCATCATGTAGAAATTTTTTATATAAAAAATTTCATTAAAATTTTTATAATACAAATTAAATATCTAAATATTTTCTTATCAGTTAATATCAATATACTATAATTAAAGTCGAATCCATCCATCCTATTTGTCACCACCTTAACTAGGCCACACATTGCATTTGAGTCTGAACTATAATGCAATGTATCGTCGAATGAACCACTTATTCCTTCTAAGTGTTCAAATGAAAGCTCATCCTATATGATGATAATGGAGACAAATTTACATAAGATCAACTTTTCACTTCCTGTTCCAAAAAACTTTGAAGCACGAAGAGGAAAATTAAGCTGTTTGCATATCCAATGAAAATCACTGCATATTACAATATGAATTTTCTTTATCAAATATTATTTCGAACATATTTTCTCATTTTAGTCTTATAGATATTTCAAACATATTTTCTTATTGGTTATTCTATTTAGTATTTGGAGCTTAAATTATATGAAGTTATTAGCTTTAAGTTATATTTGATTTATATAAAAATAATTATTAATATTCACTCAAAATAAGTACTTTTTTACAATAAGTATATCAAACAACTATTAAAGATCTCGTGCAGGGCACGAGTACATCAACTAGTTTCTATTACTATGTTACATCACATTATTCTATATTAAAATAATTATTTAATTAAAAATATAAAAATCTATTATCTTTTTATTTTATTTATTTATTTAAAGGATTTATAAAAATTAAAATTTGACAACAAAAATTAATTAATTTTTTTATGTAAAATATGTAATAAAAATTTATTATTATAAAAAACTATAGAAAATTTATATCCATGTAACTCTCTATTACTATTACTAATAAATAAAAATTTTGAAATTTTTTTCACAAAAAATTGTGCCACATCACTCTATTTAAAAATAATTTTTAATTAAAAAATAATGAAAATTATATTATCTTTTACATTTTAAAAAAATTTCACACAACATTGTGCCACATCACTCTCTATTTATGTAAATTAAGTTTTTTAAATCTAATTTATCTAAATAAATTATAAATTTACATTATCTCTTAAAATATTAATAATTATTTGCTTAAATCATATTTTGCTATGATTTTAAACTATTTTTTTATTCTATTTTTTTCTATAATAATGAAAATGGAGATAATATTATTTCCTCATAAGAGATTTTTTAACAAAATATAATTTTGTTTAGATTAATTATTATTTAAACTATATTTTCCTTTTATGTATTTATGTAAAAAATGTAAAAACTCGAATTTTGATGTTAAAACAAATTACATTATCTTTTTTTTATTTCATTTTTTGTTTATTTATGTAAATTTGAATAAAAAAGATTTTATTTATTTTTTATCAAAATTTATATTTTATAAAAAATTATAAATAGATAAAAAAGGCTAAGATAGTGTAAAATTTTGTCATTTTAGTTGAAATTTCGATTTTAACAAAATATTGTAAATTTCGATAAGTATACAAAAAAGACAACAAAAAGAAGATAATGTAAATTTATACATTTTTTATCAAAATTGTATTTAGCCTAGGCATTTAATTTTCACTCTTTCATGAGATAATGTAAAATTTAATTATTTTTCAATCAAAATTTACATTTAGATAAATAAACAAAACTTGCAATAAAATAAATAATATTGTAAATTTTATCCTTATGTAATTTAGATAAATATTATTTGAGTAAGGTTCAAATAAAATAATTCTTTATCCTATAAAATAAGGAGCGTTGAGGGCCCTTGGAGCAAGCCATCAATGTGATCCAAGGTCTGATGTTCTATCCCTTTTAGGGACGGGGTGACATCTTTGTAATTTTTTTAAAATTACAAAAGAGGATCGTTATCGTGAAAAAGTGCATTGCAAAACACCAAAAAGTGCTAACAAAAATGAAGTCAACGAGGCATGCGTTCCATGTTCGGTGCATTGTAAAGTGCATCGTTATCGTGAAAAAGTGCATTGCGAAATCACAAAAAGAGCTTTGCGAAATCAATAAAGTTCTTTGCGAAATCACAAAAAGGTGCATCATCATGGGCTTCCGATTAACTTGATTCCAATTGAACTCAATGGATGAAGATTGTAATGCACTTTTTCACCATAACGATTCACTTTTGTAATTTTCGAGAAATTATGAAAATGTCATCACGTCCCTAATTTCTATAAATATCAGCCCTTGGATCAGAAGTTGTTTTATTTGAACCAAACTCTAAGTTTATATCCATAAGTACGAAAATATAAAATAGTAATTTAATATCCCAATTATGCTTTTTAATTTAGTATTCCCATAATAATTAATTTTAATATCTCTAAATGAAGTATGGACCAAATTTTAAATTATGGATTTTAAATATAAATTTCTTAGATTCTTTCATATTAATCAAAAGTATAATAAATTTTGTAATTTGTATGAACCACATCTTTAATCACGTAATTTTACATTAATTATTTTATAAGTATGACAACATATTTATTTAATATTGACCATATTTTTCACATTAATTTTAGATTTTCAATGTTAGTTTTCTTTAAATAAGAATGAAATCTTTTTAAATTTTCATCAATATTAAGTTTCTACCCATAAATATGAAAATTATAAAATAGTAATTCTACTATAACTATGACAACTTTTTTAATTAATATGGACCATGTTTTATGTAACATCCCTAACCAAAGTGCATACGTCATTTTGTATTCATATAAGATTAAGAGCATATGCATAGCATATTGGTATGATATATAGTGAGTTTTTAAAAGTAATATTTATTTTCTAATTAAGTTTATTATATTTTAAAAAAAATTTAACTAAAAGTTAATTAATAATTATTTCAGGGTAAAGTTTGTAGTAAATAAAATTTCAGGGTGAAAAGTGAGTTTTTTCAAAATTTTGCCGACTCCTCTGTGGATTTGTTTTGATATATATAAAGGGTGGATATGAGAAGTTCTATATATTACGTACGTAGAAGAAACAAAAGAAAGGGGAGAGTACAGAGAGTTCAAAGTTTGAGAATTAATAAAAGTGGAGGTGTGATTTTGGTTGTTTTTGTTGGATCTGGTACAAGATTTCTTTTATCGGGTTTTAATCTCGAAGTATAAGCGTGGTTTGGTAAGTTTTAATTAGTTATTGGTTTATCTGGATTTTTCTAATATTTCCAGATCTAGTTCTACAGTTGCTTTTATTTGAGAAATCAGTTGATCTATAGTTTTCAAAGGGTGTTTTCGATATCGAATTTATATTCGGAAAAAGATTTCAGAGTATTTTTAGGGTTTCTCTTTGTAATGATATTAAGGAGCCCTTTGATAAATTTTTTCATAAATGTTTGAACTAGAAAAATGTTCTTCTATATATATAGTTTATTGTTGTCAAATTTAAAAGGATTTGAAATTATGTACAGAAAGTTATAATGCATACTGGCATTTCATTGCATTTGGGGTTAAAGTTTGTAAGAGTAAATAGGCTGTTTTTGTATTGGGTTATATATAGGAGCGCAAGTCATAGATCGTGGTCAAAGAGAAAGGGAAGAGATATAGTATCTATCCTAAACAGGTGAGTATAGACCAGAGATTCAACCATATGTGCTATATGTGCCATGCGGATATATGAACTATATGGATATATGTGTTTTATGGATATATGTGCTATATGAGCTATATGGAAATATGTGCTTTATGGATATATGTTCTATATGAGTTATATGGATATATGTGATAGCTTTGGAATTTCCAGAGTTGTTTGTGCAAAAAGTATGATAACAGATGGTGTATGATATATGGTTACATGATGTATTTGATTGCATAGCATATTGCAATGAGATTAAAAGTACCTGTCACTGTCTTGTCCTGAATTTGTATACAAAAGAGACCTACGGGTCATACATGAGGCCTAAG
Source organism: Fallopia convolvulus (assembly GCA_964016875.1). Classification (NCBI taxonomy): domain Eukaryota; kingdom Viridiplantae; phylum Streptophyta; class Magnoliopsida; order Caryophyllales; family Polygonaceae; genus Fallopia; species Fallopia convolvulus. The sequence goes on from OZ024719.1 coordinate 61,165,842, forward strand.
ATGCCTAAGAGATGGTATATGAGCAAATGAGGCCTAAGATGCCTAAAAGGCGGTAATGGAAAAGAAAAAAAGGTTGGTAATTGAAAAGAGTCGGTAATGGAAACTCGGGGCAGATTCAGGCTTGAACAGTTCACAGAATAATGAATCGGATACATCGACATTTGCATTTGCATTATAAATTCCTATGTGACATATGTATAATATGTACGTATACGTACATGGACTAAATGTTTGACTTTATGTGAAATAATTCATAATGGTTTATATTCACTGAGTATGCGACTCACGTAAATCGCAAAATAATTTTTCAGGTTCAGCTAGTTCTTATTGACGTGTGTTCGTTTAGAGGTCACATTCATACAGGTCGGTCGGCTGAAGCTCTAAGCAACCTTTCTCCTCCTCATTTTGCATCATAGACATATGTGTTGTAACAGAAGTTAGAGTAATAGATGTATTAGTATAAAAGTAAAGACATATAGTTGTGTGTGTGCAATCTTTTGGGGTTGTTACTTTCTGATATGTTCTTATGTGGATAGTTGTAGTATTTGAATTATCTCTTTATATGAGAGATAAGTTTTACTAAGTATACGTCAGAGGGTATAGGGGTGTCACATTTTAAATTTTAGATTCTCTTATATTAATTTTCTATTCATTAGTATGTCAACTTTTTTTAATTTTCTTTCCATAAGAATGTTGATTTCTTATACTGATTTTCTATTAATAAGTATGATAATTTTTTAATTAATATCGGTATAGAGATGTTGTGTCTTGTAATATATTAATTTTATATTCATAAGTATGTTGATTTTTTATATATTACAAATCCCTTATTAAATAAATAAAAATATTGATCTCTTAATGTTAAACCGATTAATTGGGTCATTTCAGTCGGTTTAGGTTCGGTCATTCCGCGTTCGATTTGAGTATGGGTTCATGCCGTTAAAATTTACAAAGGTTGACCAATTGAACTTATTGCGTTTTTGTACGGGATATTGGAAACAACATAGATAATATTATATACATGGGGCGCATCCTCATGCTCATTGGCTTTTATACAATGCCTTTGAGATGGATATAACCCCTATATCAATTTTGGTGCATTCTAACTAGATTCAGTTGTCATTGTCACATAGCTGAATTTTAGTTTTCCTCGAGTCTTCCGGACAATGATAATACTTGGGCCTTCTTCATACACCCTCTCGATTTTATATTGGGATAAGGGTGTGTACATCATGGCCCCCAGATCCCGCCTGAGGCGGGTTAACACAAGATTGATGCTGAGATAATATCATATACATTTTTAATAATAAAATATATCATTATAATTAAAATAAATTATGGATATGTAATATTTAATTTAACTATTTGTAATATTATTATTATTATATAAGTTATAAAACATATATCATATTTAATTTAACATATTATAATTTTAATTAAAAAATCCCGGAATAAAGCTCGGGTCATCAACTAGTTTCATGTGTAAAAAGGTAAGGTCGTAAGGGGTTGGGAGAGAGGGGTCACTCGACCCCGAGGACCCCTTGACTCGGCCGCTATTCAAAAAAACAAGGCTAGCACAAAAAAGAAATTAACTTGAAGAAAAAACATTGTAAGAACATATGTACCTTAAGTAGGTTATTGGCAAGATCTATAGAAATAAGGCCAGCACCACATCCCATACCGGAAAGGTTATAACACCTAACATTCTCCCTCATCTTATACTTATTCACCACCATAGAACACAATGAAGGCACCGGATTAAACAAGCTGCAATTCACCACCAATACGCCCACCTCCTCTGCCCTCACCCCCGTCTTCTTGAATAATCCATCAACCGCCCCGAAAATTGCCTCCTCCACCTCCTTCCTCGCCTCCTCCAAGCCAAAGCTTGGTGGTTCCATCAACATTCCCACAGATAGGTACGTCGACTCCCCTATGCCGGACCTAAGAGTCATCTTCTCCATGAGTTGTAGGGTTTCTTCTTTCACGTTCGGCATGCAAGTACCTAGGCGATTTATCCAAAATTTTGTTGGGGCTTTTTGGGTGTCTCTCGCCTTGTAACATGCAAAATCTACCAAATAGACTGCCCTTGAATTGGATTGGATAACATCCCGAATTAGTCTTAGGAAAATTATGAACAACGGTAGTATGGTGGCTAGGGCAATGGCAGGTTTGTGGAGTAGATTATTGATGAAATAACGGAAGAAGTTCACGCAAAATGACATCGACATGGCTACGTACTAAGTAGTTTGAAATAGGAATTACGTACTCGATCTTATGATATATACATATATATATCCCCGAGAATACGTATTGTGGGTGTGTGCAGTTGGTTTTTTAGGTTGCAATGTGGGGTTGTTCGAGTTGTTACTCACATGAGCTAATTAGGTTGCAATATGGGGTTGTTAGAGTTGGTAATCACATGAGTTAATTAGGTTGCAACGTGGGGTTGTTATAGAGTTGGCAATTACATAAGTTAATTACGCTTGCAATGTGGGGTACGGTTGCCAGAGTTTGTAATCGTGGTCATATAAATTTGGCTTTATGTAGCCAACGAATTTATATTTTCCTAAACTTTAAAGTTAACAAACTGTCTCATCAAGTGCATCTCTCTCATCGTGATTCGAGATTCGTTAATTATTGATTGAATTTTAGATCTATAAATTAGTTGATGACCCGAGCCTTATCCGAGAATTTTTTTAAATAAAAATGGTAATATTTAATTTAAATGTGATATACATATTATAATTTATATAACAAAAATAATATTACAACTTATTAAATTAAATATTACATATTGTAATTTATTTTAAATAATAGTTTTTATTCATAAAATGTATAAAACTATCATATTATTCTTAAAAAAAATTAAAAATTATTGCATAAATTTAACATTAATAATTTTTATTTAAAATTAAGAGATTAATATTTTTTTTATTAATTGATTCATAATATAAAAAATCAACATACTTATGAATAGAAAAGTAATATATTGCAACACACAAATATCTATACCGACACTAATTGAAAAGTCATCATACCAATTAATAGAAAATTACTATAAAAAATCAACATGCTTATGGATATAAAATTTAAAAAGTTGTCATACTTGTGAATAGAAAATTAATATAAGAAAATATAAAATTTAATATAAATTCTACAATAAAATACATAATTAATTAGTTAAAAAAGTTGTCATAGTTATGGATATAATATTATTATAAAAAAATTCGTACTCCCTCTGTCCTAAAATCAAATTCCCATTAGGGTTTGAGCACAATAATTAAGGTAGCGTGTTGCGAAGTGTTAAAGAGAGATGAAGTATTGGAAAGTGGGTAAAAGATGTTGAAAATTGGAAAGAAAGTATTGAAAAATGTAAAAAAGTATTAAAAATGGTAAAAGGGGTAAAAGGGACAGGTTTTGGGGGTAATTTAGATAAAAGTAAGGGCATACGGGTAATTTTCATATATCCTAAAATAGAAAGATTTAGAAATGGAAAGATTATTTTGGGACGCCTTAAAAGAAAAGTGGGAAGGAAAAAATGGGACGGAGGGAGTAACTAAAAATATGGTGAATGAGGCATTAAAATTTGATGACAATATTGCATTTAACTATCATATTTATAGATAAAAAAATTAATATATAAAATCTAAAATATTTACGAAAAAAAATTAAAGAGATGTCATTCTTATGTATAAAAAATTTAACATTGAAAAATCCAAAATTAATATGAAAAATATAGTGAATATTAATTAAAAACCTTGTCATACTTATAAATAATTAAATTAATATTAAAAATTTAATAATTAATATAAGAATATATGTAACACCCCTATTTTACAAAACTGGATATTACCGCCAGTGACCTCAGACTTTACCGTCTAAAGTCACCCAAGGCTTTTAGAATGATATAGAACAATTAAATGCGGAATAAAAACATATTACATAATGAGAAAAGGTGCTCCCTAGGGAGACTTGGTTCTTACAAACATCTTACATCGTTGTTAAATATAAAGTTGTTCGAAAATTTAAATGCAAAACTAACTTGACCTTGGAACATATTGAAACTTAAAACATAATGATGAACGAAGTACATCTTGAAAATTCTCGTTCTTCCTTCGTCTTCACTTCGCTTCACGCCTTATGGGGATTCCTAGATTCTAAGAGACTAAGCAAGCGGGAATGGAACTTCCCGAGCGTAAATTCGGTAACTTCTAATTATTTTCGAGAGGGATAAACGGGTTGTGTTTACGATGAGGCTATACGATAAGGCTTGTTTATGTGGAGCTTTAATGGTTCGAAGAAGAGTATATCTTAGGCAAAGATAACTCGAAAAACGATAGAAGAACTACTAGATTGTACACTTCTCTAGAATTTCAATAGAATGTTGGGAACATTTATTTATTCATACAAGTGAAAACCTCTCGCGCTTTTGAGCGGACCGAGAGCCGGAGCGATCATTTGAGACCGGTCCGGTTTTGGTATCTTAAATGTGCATACGCACTTATCTTAAATAGTGACGAAAGATATTCAATCTTGTTGATGACTTTTAAAAGAGAGTGGTGGGACACGGATAAACCGAGCCACCCGAAGGACAACTTCAATTCCCCTGCACTTAGCTAGAGTGCGCTCAATCCCTCCTTGCAATGAGAGCGGATGGAGATCATGATCCCGAAAGTCGTATGGACGTACGACTTAGTAAGATTATATAGAGGTGTCGGCTAACTCGCACCCCTTTCTAGTTTATTCAACTCAAATCTCTGAACGAGATTGTAATCAATCAAGAGTACACACACTAGCAAATATAATCCTAGCAAGGAATATAATATTTACTATGCTAACAAGGGTCGTTATTTCTAGCAATCAATATTTCCTAGGTTCATTTTTATTAAGCATACAAGAAGTTCCCAACCGAAAGATATCATATAGACGGATATAAAAGGGCACAAGGGGAAATTCCACTTGCCTTAGTGTAACGAGTTCTAGCAACGAGCTTTGACGAAACTTAGGCGATTTCCTACTACGAGCGAGGATTCTGACCTAATGATATGGAATTTACGAAAAGGTTCAAAACGCGATTCTTCTACTAACGTTCGGATCACCTCTTATAATGTTTTTATAAGAGGATTTGAATTTCTAAATTATTATAATAATAATTTAGAAAGTTATTTTCTTTAAAATAATAATATTCCTTTATTATAATTTTGATTTTGTAATTTCCTTAATTCTGAAAATCTCTATTAAAATAATTATTAAATAATCCTTTTTATTAGAAAGTTTCCTTAAATAGAAATCTCTACTTTTCCTTATAAGGTAACTTGCCTAAAATACTTTTACTCTTATTTGTTCTATTTCCATAACCCTTTTATACTATAAGGTTCATAAAATATCTTTGATCATATTTATATATTATGATATTATAGTTCATAACATAGAATCTTTTCTATATTTAATTGATTTCTTTTCAAGCAAGTCTACTTTATGTTACAAAACATACTAGTTTTATTATAATATCATACTTGATATATTTAATTTTGAACTTAGGTCTTTCCATAAATCTCGACACTAGAAGCTCATTAACATTCCTATGTTCTTATATAAGATTCTAATAATATTTTATTTACTATTAGCATATTTTCATGAAATCATTGTCTAAGTTAAACTATAGTCTCTAGATCTCAATCATATTCTATACTTTAAACTCATATGCTAATGACAATATATTATTATATCCTTCATAACAGCTAACACCTTTTAATATGCTCCTCATATAAAAGATATGCTAAGTTTGTATTGAATGAATACTTTATACTAAATTCCTTATATTTACTCAACTTTATAATTTCTATATCTTTTATAGATTAGGCCATGCATGACTTTTCTCTACTAGAAACTTTATTAAAACCTTTATAAAGATGGTATTAGTTTTTATTTCATAATCTTTTGATTTCTAAGGTCATAAATGATATCATCCTTTGTATAGAACATGCATAATATTTCTAGACTTCTTATTTTGATCTAAGGTGGGATAATACTAAATATGGACTTATCATCCTATATTAATTTTATGATATCTATCTATATCTTGTAATAGCATGCATGTAATAAAATAATGAATATATCCACTTAATTTTATTTAGCTTAAGTTACTATAGTAAAAACAAATTGTTTCTAGTTCTTCCAACTAACAAGATCTCACTCTCATATTTTTACTCCTTAATTTACTAAAATACTTTCTAACAATTTATAAAAGCTTTATAAATTATAAATACATAAATTGGGTAAAAATAAATTAGGATAGAATTTATACTTTATGTATTCTGTAATTACAGAACACTTGGAGAAAGGCAGAGGAGGAGGAATGGCGGGCAGGGGCGGCGCGGCTAGAGCTCCGGCGAGGCTGGCGACGACACCAGGCTGCGGCGGCGGTCCGGCGGTGCTCCGGTGGTTCGGCGACAGCGGCTGGTGGTGGCCGGCGGCTCCAAGGAGAAGAAGAAGGGAGGGTTTGGTGGTGTTTTAATGGAGAAATAGAATTTGGAATTGGCTGATTTTGTTGAAGATTAAGAGAGGAATTGGACTAGAAAGAAAGGGTGAATGAACTTGTGAGTGAAAAGGATGAATAGGAGCCCCTTTTATAGACAAATTGTGGGAGCTTGTGATCCATGTCTATGGAGGTAGACCAATGGAGAAGGAGGAGAAGCTCTCCTATAGGGCAATGGTGTGCTTCTTGTGGTGATGAGAAGATGATGTAGTAAGGGTGGTCTTGCAAGGCAAAGGAGGTGGGGGAAGAGCATGCATTAGCTCTAGTCACAAACTACGTCAATTCAATCAGACATCATTCTGATGTCTTTTTGGAAGATGAAGAAGAGTTATTTGATATTAGATAAAAAGGTTGGGTGAATGAGTAAGCAAGTTCAATTGGTCTAGGGGATGGGAGTGTGGGGCGTGTAGGTAGAGTGGCAAGAGGTCTCGAGTTCAAGTCCCGACTCTTGCACTCTTTTTACTATGCTTGCAAATAGATTTTTAGGCTTTTATGTAATTTATTTTATAGAATAAAGTTAATCTTCTAAAAGACATTATTTTTAATTAATGCTTTTTCTATTAATTTCCTCACTTTATTAAACTATGCCCCTCAAGTCATTTATTAAATTTTTATCTATTTCAACTTTCTTGATAATCTCTTTTAAAAGAGAATAATAGAAATTAATTTGATATTAAAAATCCTCCTTTTTTAATTTAGAGAAAATAATTGATAATAAATATTATATTATAAAAAACTTGGAATATCGCGGATTTTACAATAGTACCACCTTAAATAAGTTTCGTCCCCGAAACTTAGAGAAAATAGGGCAGTACCAGGATGTAGAGACAAAAGCAATCACAGCTCAAGACTTGCAAGGATTCTATGGGGTCTAGTACCCCCTTAAAAGGATTACACTAGTGGTGTTCAAGAGGACATTATCTCTGGGAAACGCCTCTGCATGTCTTGCTCGGTTTCCCAGGTTTCCCAATCCTTGGACCAGAGTACACGGACTAAAGGTACTTCTTTGTGGCGCAATTGCTTGATTCGGTGCTCTACAATCTTGATCGGTCTCTCTTCGTATGTGCCATCCGACTGGATCTCGACATCGTCGAAATTGATCACGTGGGATTCGTCGGGCACATACGTCCTTAAGAGTGACACATGGAACACATTGTGCACATGGTGAGTAGAAGGTGGTAAAGCAACTCGATAGGCCAGGTTGCCGACTCTTTCTAGGACTTCGAAGGGTCCTACATAGCGTGGGTTAAGCTTGCCTCGCTTCCCGAAGCGGAACACGCCCTTCGAAGGAGATACTTTGACAAAAACCTTATCTCCTACAGCAAATTCTATGTCTTGTCTCTTCAGATCTGCATAAGACTTCTGTCGACTCTGAGCGGTCAACATTCTTTGACGGATGAGGGCGACTTCGGAGGCAGTTTGCTCTATTAGGTCTGGGCCTAAGAGAATCTTGTCGGCGTTATCGTCCCAACAGAGCGGAGAATGACATTTTCGGCCGTACAAGGCTTCAAAGGGAGCCATCTTGATGGAAGAATGCCAGCTATTATTGTAAGTGAATTCTATGAGGTGTAAACTGTCATCCCAACTTGTGGTGCGGTCTAGCACGCAAGCCCGTAGCATATCCTCGAGAGTTTGGATGGTCCTTTCTGATTGACCATCGGTTTGAGGATGAAATGCTGTGCTGAATTTCAGTTCTGTGCCCATGGCCTTATGTAGTCCTTTCCAGAAAGAGGCCATGAAGCGACCGTCTCGATCGGAGGTGATCGTCTTAGGGGTCCCGTGGAGGCGGACTATTTCCTTGACGAAAACTGTTGCTAGCTTTGGAGCCTTCCACTTCTTTTGAATGGGGATGAAGTGGGCGCTCTTGGTGAGTCGATCTACGATAACCCAGATAGAATCCTTCTGCTTTTGGGTCTTTGGTAGATCGGTCACAAAGTCCATTGCAATATCTTCCCATTTCCATTCGGGGACGGAAAAGGATTGAAACTTTCCTCCAGGTCTTCGATGTTCGATTTTTACTTTCTGGCAGACTAGGCATTTAGATATGAACTCTGCGACATCTTGTTTTAGGTTGGGCCACCAGAAATTCTTGCGTACATCATTGTACATTTTACTTGCTCCTGGATGTACTGAATAGGTAGATGAGTGGGCTTCTTTTAGGATGCTCTTTCGAAGCACGTCCACTGCTGGCACACAAATCCGGTTCTGGAACCGAAGGGAACCGTCATCTTGAATGACGAACCCAGGTGCTTTGCCTTCTAGTACTTCGCCACTGATTCTGATCAGCATGATGTCGTCAATATGCTTTTCTCTGATCTCTCTCAGCAAATCGGATTGGATTTCTAAAGTGTTGAGACAACCTTGTTGTCTTTCGAACCAAACCTCAATGCCTTCTCTGATGAGTTCTTGCTGCAACTTTGGCTGGGTGGTTAACATTGCTACAATGCCCTCTTGTTGCGTCTTTCGACTGAGAGCATCTGCTATGACGTTAGCCTTGCCCGGATGGTAGAGTAGCTCTATGTCGTAGTCTTTCAATAATTCCAACCATCTTCTTTGTCTCATGTTCAACTCCTTCTGTGTGAACACATACTTCAAACTCTTGTGATCGGTGTATATCTGACACATAACCCCGTATAAGTAGTGTCGCCAAATCTTTAACGCGAATACTACTGCTGCCAGTTCGAGGTCGTGCGTCGAATAATTTACTTCATAGACTTTGAGCTGTCGAGACGCGTAGGCAATCACCTTCCCATTCTGCATGAGTACGCATCCCAACCCTTGCTTTGAGGCGTCACTGTAGAGCACATAATCGTCGTGTCCATTGGGCAATGTTAGCAGTGGCGCACTGGTGAGGCGCTTCTTGAGTTCTTGGAAGCTCTCTTCACACTTATCATCCCATACGAAATTCTTATGAGTCTTTCGGAGTAACTTTGTCATGGGAAGGGCAATCTTTGAAAACCCTTCAACGAACCTTCTATAGTACCCGACAAGTCCTAGGAAGCTGCGAATTTCCTTTACATTCTTTGGTTGCTTCCATTCTGAGACTGCCTTAATCTTCTTTGGGTCCACTAGTACTCCGTCTTGATTAATGACGTGGCCTAAGAAAGCCACTTCTCTAAGCCATAGGTCGCACTTGGACAGCTTAGCGTAGAGTTGGTTGTGCCTTAGGATCTGTAGCACGGTTCGGAGATGTTCTTCATGGTCTGCTTGATCTCCGGAGTATATCAGGATGTCGTCTATGAAGACGATGATGAATTTTTCGAGGTATTCATGGAAGCATCGGTGCATTAGATCCATGAATACCGCAGGTGCATTGGTCAACCCGAATGGCATCACTACAAATTCGTAGTGACCATAGCGGGTACGGAAGGCGGTCTTCGGAATGTCTTCCTCGCGGATCCGAAGCTGGTGATAGCCTGACCTCAGGTCGATCTTTGAGAAAACTTTTGCACCTCTGAGTTGATCTAAGAGATCGTCTATCCTTGGAAGAGGATATTTGTTCTTGATGGTGACCTTGTTCAGTTCTCTGTAGTCGATGCACAAACGGAAGGTTCCGTCCTTCTTCTTTACAAATAGCACGGGCGCTCCCCAAGGCGAAGCACTCGGTCGAATGTAACCCTTCTCAAGCAGTTCTTCGAGCTGACTCTTGAGTTCTTTCATCTCCAGCGGGGCCATTCTGTATGGCGCCTTAGAGATTGGGCTAGTACCAAGCTCGAGGCTTATTGAAAACTCGACTTCTCGTCGAGGAGGTAATTCGGGGAGTTCGTCTGGGAAGACGTCGGGAAACTCTCTGGCCACGGGGATCTCTTGCACGTTTACAATCTTCTTCTCTGTTGACTCGAGATAGCAGAGATATCCAACGCAACCCTGCCTTAGTAGTTTCCTGGCTTTCATGGCGTTGATCACTTTTCCATTTTCTTCTTCTCGTTTCCCCTTGAACTTGCAGATGTGTTTTCCTCCTGAGTTGATGGTCACAGTTCGGGTGTAGAAATCAATGATTGCTCCATGCTCAGACAACCAATCTCTTCCGAGAATGATGTCGTAAGGATCCATCGGGATGCATATCAAGTTGGACCAGAAGTTCACTCCCTGAATGCATAAGGGAAATTTTCCTAATTGCTTGGCTCCTAAAATCTTTTCTCCATTTGGAAGGTTCACTATGAACGGCTCACACTTCTCGAGGTTATCTAAACCTAGAGTTCTATGCATTTTTCGGATATGAATGAATGTGATGCACCGGAATCGAAGAGTATAAACACGTCTTTAGAACGGATATGGAGAGTACCTTGGTAGATGGATTCTTCTGGCTTGTCAGTGGTACGCATCTCGTACAGTCTCTGTCCCTGTCCTTGCAAGTTCACAGGCCCTTTGCCTTTCTGGTTAGCCGTGGACTGAACTGAAGCGGTTCTTGCTGGCCTGTTTGACGCCTGAGGTCGCTGGGAAACTGTGTTTGAGCGGGTCTGACCTAATGAGTTCACTGGTTGCCTGCAGAATTGCTGAAGATGTCCGTCCTTGTTGCAGTTGTAACATCTTCTTGGCGGCTTGGGACACTTCCGGTTTATATGCCCGGGCTCAGCACAGTTGTGGCAGACGATTGGGGTCTTCGTGGATTCAGTCCCATGGCTTGGTCTTGTACCAACCGACGAAGCCTTGTGCTTGCTTTTCTTTGACCACTGAGATCCTTGCGGCGATGCTGGCCTCTTAAACCCACTATGACTAGAGTGGTGAGGCTTTCCTCCACCGAACTTCTTGCGTTCTGGAACCTTCAGAGTCGACTCCATTTTATGCGCATGATCCACATATTCTTCCAGGGTTGTGAAGGAGCGGTTTGCCATCCAAGGTTTAATGTGATCACTCATCCATCGATGAAAGTGTTTGATCTTCTGCTTTTCTGTGGTGATCTTCTCATCAGCATACTGTAACAGGTGGTTAAACTTCTTAGCTCTTTCTAGCACATTCAACCCATGCAGCTTCGGGGAGTGGAATTCATCCAGCTTCTCATCTCGCATTGATTCTGTGAAGAATCTGCGCATCATCTTGCTTTTGAACATTGCCCAGCTTAAATCTGGGCGGCCGGCTAGACTAGAGCTCTCCCACCACTCGCCTGCTTCATCTTTCAATTTAAGTGCAGCCATGTGCACCTTATCCGTTTCCGAGCATGGTATGTTGCGTAAGAGTCGCTCCATATGAGAGAACCAGTATTGCACTCCTGACGGATCCCTAGTTCCGTCGTACGAATCAGGCTTCATGGCGTTGAAAGCCATGATTCCCTCAGTAAAGCTAACCAGATTCTGTTTCACGGGAACCACCTCTGCCGTTTGTCCTACTTCTTCTAGCCCTTCATCTGGCAACACGTTTGGGGCTTCGGGGTCCACGGGTTTAGGAACCCCAGCAAGAATCTCCTCTCGTATCAATTGTTGTACAAGAGTGCGTAGCGCATTCACAGTTTCTGCGTTGAATGCAATTGGTGCTACTGGTGCATGAGGTGGGTTCACTTTTGGCTCTCTTCGGGTTTCGGACTCGCCATCGTCATTGCCATCTATAGGTTCAGTGGTACTGCGATTAGTGGCTCTCGTGTTGACCATCTGAAGGTTTTGGGTTTGTTTCTACTTGTTAATTCGGTGTAGTATGAAGAAAGAACAGATAGATCAAGTTCTAATAATTAAAAAGAGGAACTTTATTAATAGGTTCATAATAGAGAGTACAAGGCTTTTATAACTTAAGCCATTTCTAACTAGGAAAAGAAACAAGCCGATTCGACTTCCTGAAGACAAAAATTGAAGTCGAAAAGAAGTGGTCTATGCTCACTTCTTGAAAAGAGAAATACAAAGTTAAGGAAATCTAAATGCGGTCGGCGTAAGTATCGAGGAATCCTTCCTTGAAGAGGGTCTCGTCTATGATCCCTGTGTCGTTACCAAGGAGGATGTTGGCCTGCTCAATCCTTCGGTGGCGACGGCTCTCGCGAGCCTGAAGCTCTGCGATGCAAATCCGATGTTGGAGCCTTTCCGCTCGCTCCCTTTCCATCTCCATGATCCATTCTCTTTGGTGGCTCTGAAGCAGGCCACGGTTCACCCTCCAACTTCTGGTGGGGACCACGCCGGATGGTGGGGGCGCGTTGACCAAGGGTTGACGAGCTTGACGGTTGGAAGATTCCCCCTCCATCCAAGTGGTGAATCCTTCCATCTGTACCTCCCTAGGTGCCTGCCTTGCCCGCTAAAATAGAGAGGGCGGTCCATAGCATCTCTCCCCGGAGTGATCGACATTCATGGATTGGAGCTGTCGTAAGAGCTCTTCGTCCTCGTGACACCAGAAATGTCTCATCGGCGGCATAGGCCCTTCGGCTCGGACGCTCGTGGAGGCGAGACAACCTCCAATCTTGGCATGACTCTCGGAACTTCGATCATAGGGGGCATCGGGGCCGGAGGAACATATTCCCACTCGGGGCTCGCAGGTGGCGGCGGTGGTGGTGGTGTTTCTGGGTCGATTACCACCCCGTCTTCGTCTTCTTCTTCCGACGCTTCGTTCATAGCGTCCCAATCTGCTTGTGCCTGCCACAATAGCTCTAACTCCTCATCATCAAACTCGTCCTCTTCCCCAAGCTCAAAATCATGTTCGGGTAATTCCCCATCTTGTTGGTACTCAGGCACCAATTCCTCATTCTCCTCGTCGGAGTAATCTTCGGGTTCATAACCCGGTGCCATCTCCTCATCTTCCGAGGGGTAATCCTCGGGCTCGTACACGGGTGATGGGGGTAAATTGACGGGTGCTAGATCATCTTCCGGTAGCTCTATGGGTAGGTTAGGATCTTCCTCAGGATCTTCTTCCGATTCTTCCCACGGCTCACCGATTTGGTCAATTTCCATATTGACCCCGAGGTGACCATACTCGTCAATATAGGGAGAGTACGGGTTCGGGGCTTGCATCCCGAAGTTGGCTCCATCAATATGGTTTTCAAGGTGGTTGTGGTTCGGGCTAGCCATAGTTTTTCTGAGGAAAGAAAGAAAAGAAAGGCGTTATTATAGAACCTCCTTAGTTTCTATGCAAGGAAGACGTAGTGAACGAAGTCAAAAAATCATGAAAATTACTAAATCAAAACTTTACTTTATGCTTTTCATTTTCTTGGCCCTATTACGATGCTAAGGTTTTCTTCTTTTAACCTTGTGAATTTATGAAATGAGTTTTGTGATTACTAATCAAGTTTTCTCGTATAAGGGTATAAGTTTTTTTCTAAGGTGAAGGTATAAGGTTCTAGTTATAAATTTCCTAAACTTTACGTTCAGTGACCTCAGAATTTACCGTCTAAAGTCACCCAAGGCTTTTAGAATGATATAGAACAATTAAATGCGGAATAAAAACATATTACCACCCAAGGCTTTTAGAATGTTATAAGTTTCCTAAACTTTACCGTCAGTGACCTCAGGTATAAGTTTTTTTCTTTTAACCCCTATTTTACAACACTGGGTATTACCGCCAGTGACCTCAGACTTTACCGTCTAAAGTCACCCAAGGCTTTTAGAATGATATAGAAAAATTAAATGCGGAATAAAAACATATTACATAATGAGAAAAGATGCTCCCGAGGGAGACTTGGTTCTTACAAACATCTTACATCGTTGTTAAATATAAAGTTGTTCGGAAATTTAAATGCGAAACTAACTTGTCCTTGGAACATATTGAAACTTAAAACATAATGATGAACGAAGTACATCTTGAAAATTCTCGTTCTTCCTTCGTCTTCACTTCGCTTCACGCCTTATGGGGATTCCTAGATTCTGACATAATTCGCGAGGGGCGGTAGAATGCCAGGTAAACATGCGGAAAAGAAGAATTAGTCTAAGAGACTAAGAAAGCGGGAATGGAACTTCCCGAGGGTAAATTCGGTAACTTCTAATTATTTTCGAGAGGGATAAACGGGTTGTGTTTACGATGAGGCTATACGATAAGGCTTGTTTATGTGGAGCTTTAATGGTTCGAAGAAGAGTATATCTTAGGCAAAGATAACTCGAAAAGCGATAGAAGAACTACTAGATTGTAGACTTCTCTAGGATTTCAATAGAATGTTGGGAACATTTATTTATTCATACAAGTGAAAACCTCTCGCGCTTTTGAGCGGACCGAGAGCCGAAACGATCATTTGAGACCGGTCCGATTTTGGTATCTTAAATGTGCATACGCACTTATCTTAAATAGTGACGAAAGATATTCAATCTTGTTGATGACTTTTAAAAGAGAGTGGTGGGACACGGATAAACCGAGCCACCCGAAGGAGAACTTCAATTCCCCTGCACTTAGCTAGAGTGCGCTCAATCTCTCCTTGCAATCAGAGCGGATGGAGATCATGATCCCGAAAGTCGTATGGACGTACAAATTAGTAAGATTGTATAGAGGTGTCGGCTAACTCACACCTCTTTCTAGTTTATTCAACTCAAATCTCTGAACGAGATTGTAATCAATCAAGAGTACACACACTAACAAATATAATCCTAGCAAGGAATATAATATTTACTATGCTAACAAGGGTCGTTATTTCTAGCAATCAATATTTCCTAGGTTCATTTTTATTAAGCATACAAGAAGTTCCCAACCGAAAGATATCATATAGACGGATATAAAAGGGCACAAGGGGAAATTCCACTTGCCTTAGTGTAATGAGTTCTAGCAACGAGCTTTGACGAAACTTAGGCGATTTCCTACTACGAGCGAGGATTCCGACCTAATGATATGGAATTTACGAAAAGGTTCAAAACGCGATTCTTCTACTAACGTTCGGATCACCTCTTATAATGTTTTTATAAGAGGATTTGAATTTCTAAATTATTATAATAATAATTTAGAAAGTTATTTTCTTTAAAATAATAATATTCCTTTATTATAATTTTGATTTTGTAATATCCTTAATTCTGAAAATCTCTATTAAAATAATTATTAAATAATCCTTTTTATTAGAAAGTTTCCTTAAATAGAAATCTCTACTTTTCCTTATAAGGTAACTTGCCTAAAATACTTTTACTCTTATTTGTTCTATTTCCATAACCCTTTTATACTATAAGGTTCATAAATATCTTTGATCATATTTATATATTATGATATTATAGTTCATAACATAGAATCTTTTCTATATTTAATTGATTTCTTTTCAAGCAAGTCTACTTTATGTTACAAAACATACTAGTTTTATTATAATATCATACTTGATATATTTAATTTTGAACTTAGGTCTTTCCATAAATCTCGACACTAGAAGCTCATTAACATTCCTATGTTCTTATATAAGATTCTAATAATATTTTATTTACTATTAGCATATTTTCATGAAATCATTGTCTAAGTTAAACTATAGTCTCTAGATCTCAATCATATTCTATACTTTAAACTCATATGCTAATGACAATATTTTATTATATCCTTCATAACAGCTAACACCTTTTAATATGCTCCTCATATAAAAGATATGCTAAGTTTGTATTGAATGAATACTTTATACTAAATTCCTTATATTTACTCAACTTTATAATTTCTATATCTTTTATAGATTAGGTCATGCATGACTTTTCTCTACTAGAAACTTTATTAAAACCTTTATAAATATGATATTAGTTTTTATTTCATAATCTTTTGATTTCTAAGGTCATAAATGATATCATCCTTTGTATAGAACATGCATAATATTTCTAGACTTCTTATTTTGATCTAAGGTGGGATAATACTAAATATGGACTTATCATCCTATATTAATTTTATGATATCTATCTATATCTTGTAATAGCATGCGTGTAATAAAATAATGAATATATCCACTTAATTTTATTTAGCTTAAGTTACTATAGTAAAAACAAATTGTTTCTAGTTCTTCCAACTAACAAGATCTCACTCTCATATTTTTACTCCTTAATTTACTAAAATACTTTCTAACAATTTATAAAAGCTTTATAAATTATAAATACATAAATTGGGTAAAAATAAATTAGGATAAAATTTATACTTTATGTATTCTGTAATTACAGAACACTTGGAGAAAGGCAGAGGAGGAGGAATGGCGGGCAGGGGCGGCGCGGCTAGAGCTCCGGCGAGGCTGGCGACGACACCAGGCGGCGGCGGTGGTCCGGCGGTGCTCCGGTGGTTCGGCGACAGCGGTTGGTGGTGGCCGGCGGCTCCAAGGAGAAGAAGAAGGGAGGGTTTGGTGGTGTTTTAATGGAGAAATAGAATTTGGAATTGGCTGATTTTGTTGAAGATTAAGAGAGGAATTGGACTAGAAAGAAAGGGTGAATGAACTTGTGAGTGAAAAGGATGAATAGGAGCCCCTTTTATAGACAAATTGTGGGAGCTTGTGATCCATGTCTATGGAGGTAGACCAATGGAGAAGGAGGAGAAGCTCTCCTATAGGGCAATGGTGTGCTTCTTGTGGTGATGAGAAGATGATGTAGTAAGGGTGGTCTTGCAAGACAAAGGAGGTGGGGGAAGAGCATGCATTGGCTCTAGTCACAAACTACGTCAATTCAATCAGACATCATTCTGATGTCTTTTTGGAAGATGAAGAAGAGTTATTTGATATTAGATAAAAAGGTTGGGTGAATGAGTAAGCAAGTTCAATTGGTCTAGCGGATGGGAGTGCGGGGTGTGTAGGTAGAGTGGCAAGAGGTCTCGGGTTCAAGTCCCGGCTCTTGCACTCTTTTTACTAAGCTTGCAAATAGATTTTTAGGCTTTTATGTAATTTATTTTATAGAATAAAGTTAATCTTCTAAAAGACATTATTTTTAATTAATGCTTTTTCTAGTAATTTCCTCACTTTATTAAACTATGCCCCTCAAGTCATTTATTAAATTTTTATCTATTTCAACTTTCTTGATAATCTCTTTTAAAAGAGAATAATAGAAATTAATTTGATATTAAAAATCCTCTTTTTTTAATTTAGAGAAAATAATTGATAATAAATATTATATTATAAAAAGCTTGGAATATCACGAATATTACAATATATGATTAAAAATATGGTTCATAATATACTTTTGATTATAAAGTTAGTATATTTCATACCATGGATATAAAGTTATCTATTTCATTTAAAGATATTAAAATTCATTTATTATGCGGTATTATTTTAAAAACAGAACTTGGGATATTAAATTACTATTTTATATTTGTGATACTTATGGATAAAAAATTAATATTAAAAATCTATAATAAAAAAATATACTTACAAATAGAAAAGCTATATAAAAAATGATTTTATGTTTATCATATTTATGGATAAAAAACTTATCTCTTTTACTCTAATAGATTAAATTAGGATTTTTATGTGTCATACATATGGATAGTGAATAACTAGATTAAGATTAAGGGATCAATAATCTCTATATATATAATTAAAACCAGTAAGGATTTGAGCCACCACATTTCGCCACGTCGGATTTTGCCACTTGACGATTCCACATTGCGCCACAAATAATTTTTCCATGTGTCATTTTTCTGTAATTTACAGATCATTAAATTTTTTTACATCATAAAACATGTGTCAATATTATTCCACATCACTTACACGTAATTCGAAATTTTATAACTAGGCTTTAATTCTTCTTCTCATTCCATATTGGTTCGTCTATACTCTCCTCCCCCTCTTGTCCTCTATTTCTTCCACCGTGTCCTCCGCATTCATCACAACCGATCAGGCCTTCAACCCTCCTTCATGACCTTGATTGACACAACCGCATCCACATCAACCACCCATTCACTGATTCACACTCCCCTGGTGCCTAATGCCTGGTGGAGCCAACAACTCCGTTGACATCTGATTATACGTACAACTCCACCAACATCTGGACGGACTCTGACTACACACGTGGCATCGACATCCTTGACATTGGCATCTGCATGAAGTTTCGCAACTTCGATAGTTCCAACTCATCAGTCTCTGCACCGTACGGTTGGAAAGGAAATTTTCCGACGACAAATGCTTGCATCGGGAAAATAGTTTAAGTCGGTGCTTCTACCATGAATATCAGACTGCCCATTGGAATCAATTGGAGTATGAACATATTAATGAATTAATTTTTTCTTATCAAAATTTTTAATTTTCGATTATGTATTTTTTTAGTTGATTTTAGATAGAGAAAGTTGTTAAGATTATAAGTACGTACAAATCAATTAATTATGTTTCCAAATTAAAACACAATTAGTTGAAGTCCCGTGATATTCACGAGATAATTTTACTAAAAAACTATACAATTCTACGATATTAATTTAAAATACTAAATATATTTGTATAATATCATAATAAATTACGCAATAGACAAATTTTTTTTTATAGATTATACTCCATATTTTAATTGAATATATTTTTAAATATTTTTTCGTTATTTGTGGAGATCTTGTCCAACTTTAGATTGAAATTATTAAAATATAGATATGAATTTTTATTAAATATTTTTAAAAAATATTTTATTATTTTTTTAGACATTAATATGTATAAAATACTTGATTTTTTTTATAAAGATAATAATAATTAGGATAGGCTATATATAAATCATAATATAATTAATTAAAATATTTTTGTAAAGTTAATTTATTAAAATTATATATTAGGATTCTTATCTTGTACTCTATAATAATAATAATGTTTGTTAATATGAAAAATACAATATAATAATTAGTATAGAGAAAAACATTGTCCTTGATTTAAGATTAAAATATAGATAAAATTATATATGTATTATTTTGAATTTTATTAATTTAAATTTAAATTAAAAATTTTATTTTTATTTTGACATTTACATATAATCTTAGTCATCAACATAAAATTATATCTTTTTCTCAAAATAAAAATATATCAACATAATGTTTTTTTAAATTTATATCCTTGTATAGATATAAATTTTATACTTGAAGCTCAAACCTTGTTAAAAGATAAAAAAAATATATTAAGACCCTAAATCTTGTTAAGAGATAAAAATATTAAATTAATATGGAAAATATCATCTCATAGGAATTTATGTATATAAAAATTATATAAATGTGTTATCTATTGTAGCAAACTAAAACATAATCCATAGATAGAAAATTATATACATAAAAAATTATATAAACATGTTATTTATTTAGTATATATAGCAAGAATACTATAAGTTGTTACAAAATTTATTAAATATAATTTCACATTAATTTATTCAAAAATGCCACGTGGCGCAAATTTTACAACAGACTTGGGTTTTACTTTATAATGTATTAAGGTAGATCACTTGCCTATTAAAATTAGATATAAAATTTTTAATCTAAAATTTGGATGAAATCTATTGAAAATAAATCTTCCAAACTGAAAGAAGATCCCGTTGTGATTTTTTATATGTAGAATTATTGTTATGATATATTAAAAATAATTTTAAATAACTAATTTATATAGTTTTTTAAGATTTAATTTACACAGGAATATCCTTGGAACCGGGATGGTGATACATATTTGGATAATATGTATTTTCTTTTTATGAAGCCATGTCTAGATTAGGTTTTTTCCTTCTAGATTTTTATTTATTTTGATATTTTTAGTTTTAGTTTGTCCACTAATAATTAATTGTGAGCTATGAGTTTTCTTAAAATAAATACAAAAATAAGTAACCAATCAATCTAACTAGCTAAGAGCGTAAGATATTTTTGATCTCTCTAAGATTCTAACCAATTGATATGACTAACAGAAAAGAAGACAATCACTAATAATATTAGTAATTAATCAAACTGTTTTATTTATTACTAACAGAATGAATCAATTTTTTAATAACTATTTTAATTTTTAATTATGTAAAATTTTAGTTGAATTTGGGTAAAAAAATAGTTATGATTACTTGTGATTTCCGAATATCATGTAGATATGAAAAAAAATTAATTTATTTTATTAAAACTTTTAATTTCTAATTATGTAAATTTAAAACTAAATTTGGATTAAAAAAATTAGTTATGACTATGCCTATTGAACTTCAACGTGATTGTTTTGAGCAAATTTTGATAAAAATTAAACCTAAAGCGGAGGTTAAAAAAATTATTAAATAAAACATGTCCCTTTTAAATTATACCACATCACCTCTTTTTTTTAAAAAAATAATCTTTTGTTTTTGGATATGAATCATATAATAAATTCTTATCCATATTTTATAATCTTTTATTTTTGCATAGGATAAATAGGAATATCATTAGGATATTTTTTTATGCTATCATACAAATTCTAGAAAATTTATTTTATTTTTTGATAGAATCGTTTCTTAACTAATTCTTCTTCTCATTCCATATTGGTTCTTCTATGCAAATTCTATTTAAGTGGAGTTTGAATATATTTATTTTATTTAGAATATTTATTTTATTTAAGTGGAGTTTGAATATATATCTTCTCTACACAATTTGAGAATTTTTTGCCAATATATTTGTCTATGCATTTTTTTAATTTAAATACTTTCCTTATGAGAAATTTGATCAAAATACTTTTCTTTTGTTACAACTCACAAATGGAAAATTTACCATAAATTAATTATGAGAAGTTTGATCAAATTACTTTTCTTTTGATATATTGTATAATTTCTATATAAGGAATTCATATAGGAGTAATTATCTCTTCTTTTTTTTCAAAATCACTCAACCAAAAATTACTTAAAAATATTCCCACAAAGATTAAATCTTTAATTTATTAGAATTTTTTTTCAAAATACTTATTACAATGGTGATATATTTCTCAAACAATTATCTAATTAGATTTATCAAATATAGGTTTTTATGTATTGAATTTAAACATATTTAGACAAATACACTCACTAAATATTTTAAACAAAATTCATATTAAAATAATAATTAATTAATTAGTTTTTTTTTGAAAAATCTATTTCAATTAATAAATCTATATATTTTTATAATTTATATGATTTGTGTATTAAAAATATTATTTCGAATTTTTAACAATAGTATTAGATAAGATTTAAGGAGGAATATCTCAACACCCGCGATAATGAAACATGTTGTATTTTGTAAATATGTATTTGGTTTTTATCGAAAAATATAGCTATAATTTTTTTTTATGATTTTTTATATGTAAATTATTTTTTGATTTTCTTACAATAACACTATGTAATAACTATAGTTTTTGAGGATATTTTTTGAATTTTTCTCGGATATCCTTTTAACCTCTTAGTCCGTTTTAATGCTTAATCTAATATTTTTGTTGGAGATTAAATCCTAGAAAATTTTTGGTGATATCCTAAAATCATAAAGAAATGATTTTATGAATCGGTGTGAATTCTAGGATTTTTCAGTGGAAAAAGAATATTTATCGGATAAGCCGTCTTTTTAATTATGTACTGTAAAGGATTTAAAATACGAAACGGAAGCCTTAAAAATTGAAGGTGGCGTAATAAAATCATGAAAAATTGATTTTATTGGTCTACATAAATTGTGGGACGTTTTGTATTTAGTAAGTTTTTCCACCCGAGGTACATAATTTTACCGCTTTAACGCGAGTCCCGTTCCGAGACGGAAAAATTCATTAGGCCGACTTCCAATTCTTAGTGGGGAAGGAAAAGCTGAAATTTGTTACAAGATATGTACGCATATCTTTAATTGCCTCGTCAAAGCAAAACAGAGGAAAGTGCGAGAGAGATTCAGGACGACGATGGACTCGGTGAGCTGCCCCACCGCAGGTTTGCACCTCTTCCCCCGCCTTCTCTGCCCCGTCCTCTTACTCTTCCTTTCCCTTCAAAACTTTGAAGAACCAGAACCATGTGAGAATCAGGAGGAACGACGAACTGGCGAGAAAGAATCAGGATGGTGCCGGTCTTGGGTGGAAGAATCCTTCACCGCCGGCGATCCTCTTTGCCCAGCCAACCACTTCATCTTCTTCTTCCTCACCTTGTTGTGAGCTTGTGTTGTTGAAACCAAGCCAGAGCAGAACCAGAGAGGGGCAGGACGGAACGTGGACTCGGGAAGGAAGGTTTGACGTCTTCACCGCCGGTCACTCTCTGCCTCGTTATGGGCTACCGCCGGCGACCGTTGGCTTGTCCGACCACCACCCACCAAGAGGACTACTCCCGGGCAACGCCCAGCCACCCTCGAGCTCGGGAATCAAGCCACTATCGAGCCAAACGAGCCATGGGCTCGAGTGAAGGTATATACGATCGAAATTAATTAGCGGGCTAGTTGCGGAGCCACCGTAAGGGCCTTTCGGTTCGGTTTTGCTAATTAAATTTATGGTTTTTTATAATCTTGACGTTGATACGGTCCCACAGGTTCAAACCGCTCGAGAGACGGACGTCAGGATCTTCAGTTATAACGAATACAAGTTTCGGATACCGATTGGCAGGTAAAGGACTTCGGTTAATTACTCGGGATTCGTTGTTAATCCGTTTGATCGAAATTTGGTAAACTTTAAGAACTATTGCTAATGAACAATTTTTATTTAGAAAATTGTTTCAAAAGTGAAGAAGATAATTAGTTATAATTTCGCCAAGATGGCACCTTAAAGCATAATAACTAAGGATTTATTATATATCGATATTCGGAATTAAATCGTTTATCGATTAGGAAGTTGTAGAATTTGAGTATACAACTAAGAAGTGTTTTCCGTGAGCTCGTTGTTGAGAAATCCCTTTGTTATATTTGGCAGAAGGATGATAAAGATTACTGTTGAATTGCTAAGGACGTTGAGCACGCCTTCTAAGGCAAGTGGACGATTTCTCTTGCGTTATGGTTATTAACGAGGGATTGAATTCCTTTTGATATTCATGTTGGGAATAATTTGTATGTTGAATAAAGTTTGATAGGTTGTTATTTTGTTAGAAATAACGACCATGCCGTTATTTAAGTTTTTACGTTAGAACTGAACTTAGGACCGTTGTATGATTATCTGTCTCATGCTGAGACATTGTTGTGAAATAAGATGGTAGATATGGGAGTTTAGACTCCAAAACATCTCTTTAGTGGTCTCTTGCTGAAACACTGTTGCAAAATAGGTAGTCCATGGGTAGGAGCCGAGTCTCCAATGACCTCTTTATAACAAAATCTATATTGGGGGGCGTAGCTTGCTAGCGTATCCCAATATTGGAGTCATGACTCATGTCACGCTTCACGTTGAAGGAGGACAATGGTGCACTCTAGCTAAGTGCAATTGACACTCGATTGTTGGCCGAATCTCGGTTGTTGGTCGAGCATGTATAAATGATCATGGATGAAATAGGCCCTGTGATCTCGGTTGTTGGCCGAATCTCGGTTGTTGGCCGAAGATATATGTAAATGATCATGGATGAAATAGACCCTCTCATCTCGGTTGTTGGCCGAACTATGAAAGAACTATTAAATGGTGCGAGTGCACATATTGAGAGTAATGATAGATAAGTGCGTTGGGCACATTATTGTACCCGAATGGTTAGTCTATTCGATAACCATTCTTGCTCCCGGTTATGAATGATTCTTAATCAAACGTTGATTAAGTCAATCTGGTTAGTCGATGGAGGCTTTTCAAAATGTTATGTGATTAATATGAGTTCCCAATAATTGTTCATTTTTCGTAAAGGAAACCACAAGCGGTGGTGTTCTCTCTCTTGATTATGCAAGTCTCCTTCTTTTGCTCTATAAGACTGCTAACTGTTGGATCATAATCCGAGTCTAATCGGATTTAGATGCCAATATGTTTAGTTACAACCATAAGAACCAAGTTAGTTTCTCCACTTGCTAGTCTATCATTAGACTAACCCGTCCATTTTCTTTTCTTTTATATGGTCAGCTGGTGTCCACCGTTGGTTTACGACACATTAGGTTCTTCTTGAAAGTTGATTCAAGAGGCTGATTCAGAAGTTTGAAGCTCTAGAAATTGAAGAAAGGTTTCCAATGGCTATACTTGAGTGAAGATCATGATTGAACTACTTCAAAGCGAAGCTGAGTTTCAGAAATAAGAATTCAAGGAAGACTTGATGAAGATTTTGTTTAAATAGAAGGTTGTTCTATTTATTTATTCTTTTAAGTTAAGGTTTGTATAAGACCTTTTGCGTGTTTTTCCGCTGTAATATTTAATTTAAGTTTGTTAGGTTTTCAAATGGTTTCATTTACCTTGTTTTTAGTTTGTTCAGTCAGTTTAAAGCCTTGGGTAGCTTCGATTTAGTCTTAATCGGGGTTACTGGCGGTAATACCTCCAGGGTAGGAAGGGGGTGTTACAGAAGTGGTATCAGAGCTAAAAGTTCCTAAGTCTTGCTTAAGACTTTCATCTTTCCATATAGAATTATGGAGAATTCTATATTGGTGTTGTCTTAGAGCCATTTACGGAGAGTGGTTAAGATTGAAGGTCAGACTCGTGAAAAATATAGGAGGAGGAAAGGAATTTGAGACATGAGGTAATAAATTTGTCCTATGGTGGACATTGGATTCCCTGGAGATGGGAATGGATTCCGAGAAGGATCCAAAGTAAGATTAGGTGAAAATTCCTAAAGTTGAACCGGTTCTAGACCAAGTTCTCAATGAATTCCTATTCTCTCTTGAGAGTCTGAATTGGGTGTACCCTCGTCGTTTCTTCCATATTAGGAAACTTCTTGTGAAATTTTGAAGTTAAGCATTGTACTTCATAAAGACTTTCTATATTGAAGGTTTCCTATTTTAAGCTCGTATGATGGAAGATTTCAAGTTAAGAATTTTTGTTAAAAAGTTCATGATTGAATGTTATGTGAAAGTTCATGTGTTGTCTTTAAAAAGGAAATTTTAGAGTAAATTTCTTTGACGTTGAAGTCATAAGATTAAGAGTTTTCAAGAGTATATTCTTATAGGAATTTCTGAATTTTGAAATTCGAGTATCAAGAGAAGTTTGGAGTTGGAACCTCTACTTCTAAGTATTAAGATTTGGGAAATCTTATGAGTGTTGAGTGATTCTAAAAAGATCAGTATGGATCATGAAGGGATGTAAAAGAATCCTAAAAAGAAAAGGATTGTCTTTGGAAACTTTCTTCAACAACTGTGTTTGTGACTCTATGGTATAGAATCATGGATATTCTGTACTTTTCTTTACCTAGTGGGAAGTTAAAGAGCTTTGAGGTGCTCAAGTGTTGGATCAACTTAATTGTTAAACTATTGGAAGATGCAGTTCAATTTTGAACCTGATAGTGTTCAAACTCAGATTTTCATATATGTTGTTATCCTTTGAGTTAAGAGGATTGAGAATCCTAAATGGAATGGGAATTTCTTATGATTATAGTAACAAAGAAAGGAAGAATGCTGGTTTAGTTTAAGTTGTGAATAAGTGGTTAATCATCAAGGTTGCTATGAATAAGGTTGATTGGTCAAAATGGATTAAACAGGTAAAAGTTCATCAGTAATGTGTTTATGTTCAATTAACTACTTAGCACAAGTGTTAATTGAATACATGAGTTATTGATATCCAGATGACTAACCTATGTGACAATGTTATTGGAGTTTCGTTGTATGATACCCAACTCGGGATAATGAGAAAAGACTTGAGGTCTATAATGGACTAGTAATGGAATCAACATTGAGATGTTCTAATTTGCCAATGGTATTGACTTATGTTTCTTTAAGGATGGAAATGATAAAGTTCAGTTTTGAGAAGATCGTGCAAGGAAGAATTTTGGCATGTTGCCTTTGATATTTTAATCGGTTGGGAGAAAAATATCAATCATTCAATATTGTGGTCAATAAGGCTTAGCCCTTATCGATGAAAAATAATTTCAGTTGTGTAGGATTTTGAAGATTTTATATTAGTCAAATCCAAAGCTTAAGGTGGAACTGGTGAGACTGTTAAGCTGTCGGCAAGCTTCCTAACCATAAGCTCTTCCTTTGTAATGTGGTTTGAACTTAAATTAATGAAAAGGTATATGCAATCTCCTTATGGTTAAGTGAGAAGACAACGGAATGATGGAGAAGTTTAGTTTGTTTACCAATGTTGAATTGAGAAAGGTTTAAGAATACCTTGTTTGGTCATGTGCATTCTTCTGCTAAAAGAGATTGGAAATTAAAGAAATTTCCTTATATGTAGAGAGATATATGGATTGGATGTTTTGAACTAGATGCAAAGTTTGAAAGTTCACTTTTTATATTGAGAGGATTAAGTTTTAAAAGGATGGAAAGTCCTTAAAATCGTCAAAAGAGTTTGATAGTCACTCTTGGATATCGGAATTTAAATGACAATTAAGTTGCAGAAGGATATTGTTCTGCAAATGGATGATCTCAAGCATTGAATTTTGGTAATATATCATTGTTACATCACTTTAAAGTGGGATGTCAAGGAGACATACAAGTTGAGATCGACCTTGGAAGAAGTTGTCATGAGTATGAAAATGTTGGAATCATATTTTCCCTAAAGATTGCAAGTAGATCGATACAAGCAATCAACTTATGTTATTGAACTTGTGAAGTTAATATGGGTTAAGACTGAGTAAATCAGGCAGAGATTACTCAATACTAGGGATTATAGAAAAGTCTAGCAGTATGTCTAAGTGAGAAAAGGTCAAGATACGTCTCCAGGAACTACCTTGAAGAAGAAAAGAAGTGTTATACTTCAAAAGGGAAGTGATATGTCTAGAAACGAATTAGTTGTCTTTGCTCCTTTGAGACAATCTTTGATTCTGAGAAAATTTCAAATATGAAATTTTAAGGCAATGTTAGTGGTTAAAACGATTTGAGAGTAAGTGTTTTAACGGTTTTCATGGTGGTGAATAAGAATGTGATTTGTCTTCCATCTTGATCACATGGTAAGGCAAGATTATATGTCATTCATATGAGAATGCAGTAAAGGATTATGTTTAATTTTGTTTCCCATCCTGATCACATGGTGGAATAAGATCACATAATTCCTTGGGTTTTAAAGAATGGTATCTAGTATGATTTGGCAATCATATAAGTTTTGCAATTATATGAGTTTTGCAAGTGTAGGGGTAGGCCAAGTCGTGCAACGTACTTTCAAACGAAACAACGAAAGCGGAACACGAGTCACTTATCTTCAGCAAATTCAAGATGTAACACACAAAGATTCGTCATCATGAACGGGTTAAGAGCTAGCAACATAAACTTTAGGTCAAAGGTACTTTACCATTCATTTTTACATATGTCAATACATTCTTTACATACATCGGCCTCTGTAGCCAACACTGGCCTTAGTCGCCAGCACACGAAACATCGGCCTTTGTAGCCAACACTGGCCTAAGTCTCCAACACACGAAACATCGACCTTAGTCGCCAGTATACATCAAACAAAAACTAGAAAGGGAAGCCTTGTGACGTTACAGGCCAAAACATGGGCCCCCGTCTTATAATCAGGCGAACGCTGTGCACACATGACCGGTCAAAGATGCTGTTGGGACGTTGTTGGGACCTCTGGTTCTAAACAACGGATCAACGATGTAATTCTCTTAAGTTTTGATAATGACAAACACCATAGGGAACTAATGTGGGTTTTTCAAGTATTTCTAAGGAACACAGGTACAACCAAGAACTCCTATGAATGACCAAAAGCCACTGCAGGCCACAATGAAGAGTTTCCATCAAGGGAACTCTGAAATGGAAAGTTCCCATGAAGTGGGAACTCCCAGAAACAATCAAGAGAACACAAGCTTACAACGATGAAGAGTTTCCATCAAGGGAACTCTAAAGAAGACAGTTCCCATGACATGGGAACTCACATGTGAGGACAACGACCGTTCAGCGCAGATCGCGGGATTCTGTCTCAGACAGCCCGAAGGAACAGTCTGAGGATCAGACTGTCACGCTTCATCCAACGGTCCGATTGATCCAAGAAGTTGACCTAGTTCAAACCAAAGTCACATGTGAAGAAAGTACAACTTGGGCATCAAGAAAAGGGCATCTTGGACACAAACGAAAGATGCGACTGCCCAAGCTCACTGAACTATAAAGACAAATGAATAGTACTCGGATTGAGTACTTCTCCCAGAACTCTCAAACACCCACATCTGAGAAAAAGAAAGAAAAGGAAGAGAAGTCCCCGCCGACGAGTGTGTGATCTCAACGACGGTGAAGCCGAAGTTCCCAAGGATAAGGGAAATGAGAAGTCGGTGTAAGGTTTGACTTATTTGTATTTTGATGTTGTGAGCTTAGGAACTCAGTTGAGAGTATTTGCTAGTGTTGCTAGAGTTAGGAAGAACTCGTAGGAACAGAGAAGTGTGAATCTGGCTGTGTAACTAAGGAACAAAGCAATTAATATAAGAAAGTCATTCAAAATCCTCAAAGCGGAGGTAGAGGTTTACCCATACAACTAGTTGGTTGCAGTGGGGTTCCTCTATAAAGGAACTGCGTTCTTTACTGTCTTTATTACTTGCGATTGTTTACTTCCGCTGCCTTGGGAACAACTTAATTGCCAGTTCCCAAGCTCTTTGCTAACCGTTTACGATCCAACAATTGGTATCAGAGCTTGCGCTCTAGATCTGTGTTAGCATCGCAGGTATCAAATGGCTCAGGAACTTACTCAAGTGGGGAACAACACTAGTAAGCCACCTAGGCTTATTACCGGAAGATTTGAAAGCTGGCAACGCGACATGAAGGATTGGATGCGTGGCCAAGACTACCAAGCCTGGTGTGTTATCGAGAGAGGAAACTTCGAAATCGATCCAGCTATAGTCAATGACCTCTCAAAGTGGGGACCCAACGAATACAAGTGTATGGAGGCAAACTACAAAGCCAAACAATACCTGAAGAGGTCCATGTGCGTACAAGACTGTGACAGGGTAGCAAACCTTGACACAGCCAAGGAAATGTGGGAAGCCATCCAACAAATGCACGTTGGGAACTCAGATCTCCGAGAAGATCTTCAGATGAATGCAAAAAGGGATTTCTACAACTTCCAAATGGAGATGGGAGAGTCTGTCGATAGCTACCAGTCCCGATTTGAAGGACTTTGCACCAAAATGGAAGGCTTGGGGATCACCAAAGAAGAAATCACCCATAAGATGAAGGTCCAACAACTCTTCAACGGATTGACTGGAGAATGGGCAAACGAGAGAACAATGTTCAAGGAAAATCCGGAAAATAGAACACTCATGCTCCATCAAGTGTTTGGAAAGCTAGTAGGACACGAGAAGAGAAAGATCGATGATAAGGAACAGACTCGAGCTCATCGAGGGATCGTACTCAAGATCGAGAAGATGCTCAAATCAACCCAAGAACAACACGAAGACTCCGAAGAAGAAGAGGATGAGGAGCTAGTTCTCGTAACAAAGGCTCTTCGAAATTTCTACAAAGGGAAGTCTCAAAGGAATAGTGGGAACTGGGGAAAAGGGCAGAGTTCCCAAAGAAAACCCGCAGAGAAGGACCTCTCCGATGTCACATGCTACAAGTGCAACAAGAAAGGACACTTCGCTAAGGAATGCCCACAGGGAACTGACGGCCGGAAGCAAGGGAAGAAGGCTTACATCGCCACCTGGAGCGATGATGAAGACGAAGATCCCGAGTCATGGGCACTCCCAGACATGTGTGGCATGGCCATAGGAGAAACCACTGGGGAACAACCCAGTGAGGTAACCACTGAAATTGTTCTTGATTCTTTAAATAGCTATGAAAAACCTGAGCTGTTGAAAATCCTTTCAAGTCTTGTCAAAGATAACATAAAACTGCAAAACAAGTTGGAAAAACAGGAACACATAAATGCTCAATTAGTTGGTCTTGAACCTTGTCCCAACTGCATATCCCTTCTTGAAAAACTCAAGTCTCATGTGTCTCATATCGTAGATCTAGAAAATGAAATCAAAACTCTAGAGAAAGATGAAAACATCCTCTTGCAAAACCTGAGTAAGACTCCTGACCATCTTGAAGCCTCGAGTTCCCAAATTAAGTTTGTCCCAGCCAAACACGGCATAGGATACAAAGGTGAATGCTCAAAAAATGGAAAGTCACCTCTGAGTGAACATGAAATCCATGAGTGTAGGGCCTTAGAACTTCAATGTGAGAAACAGAAAAATGCTCATCTTGAAGAAAAAATAAGGGTCCTAGAAAGTGGGAACGGTGGTGAGAGAGATTATTACACTGGGAACACTGGACATAGACTTTATGTCCAAATTGCTAAGGGAAACGGGTCACGGGTGTACAACAAGGAAACCATGGATAGGAACAGAATCCAGAGACCTCACCCAAAGTACTACCTGGGAGAATACTACAAGACGTGCTGGAACTGTGGTGCTCATGGGCACTACAAGGAAGCATGTCGCAAGAAGAAAGCCCAAACCCTTAGAAACCGTGAGTTCCTAAACAAACAAAAACATCATGCCAATCATCAAAGGAACTCCAACTCTCATGATATCAACATCGCTGACTACGTTTTAAATGAGAATATTTTCCCTTGCAAGGGACCGGGCAAGAGTCATCTTGCCTGGGTCTCAAAACACTAACTTTACCTTGTAGGTGGCAGTGAGAGGGAACAATGCATGGTTCATAGACAGTGGATGCTCGAACCATATGACCGGAAACAAGGATATCCTCATCTCACTCCACACTCATGCTGAAGGAGGCCACATCTCATTTGGCAATAAAAACAAGGGAGAAGTAATTGGAAAGGGAGAAGTATTGCTAAATAGATCAATCAAAATCAGCAATGTCAACTTGGTGAAAGATCTGGGATACAATCTCTTAAGTGTTGCCCAGATATGTGATCAAGGGAACAACGTTGTCACCTTCGACTCAGACGAATGCCTAGTCATCAACAAAAAGACCAACAAAGTGATTCTGAGAGGAAGAAGGCACAACAACGTTTATGTAGTAGATACAGAATTTGAACCACCAATGAAGCTGTGTCTTGCAAGTTCCCAAGATGACACGGAACTCTGGCATAGACGACTGGGACATGCAGGTGTAAATCAAATCCTGAAGCTTTATCTACAGGATCTGGTCATTGGTCTTCCACGGATCAATCTCGAAGGAGTCAAAATGTGTGAAGCATGTGTTCAAGGAAAATAGACCAGGAACTCCTTCAAACCCAAAAAGGTGGTGAGCACAACCAGGCCTTTAGAGCTAATTCACATGGATCTCTGTGGTCCCATGAGAACGGCTAGCTACGGTGGAAAAAGGTACATGTATGTTTTAATAGATGATTTTTCAAGATTCACCTGGGTTATTTTCTTGAAGGCAAAGTCACAAGCATTTGAAGAATTCGAACCCTTCATCAAAAGAACAGAGGTCAGCTTGGGACTCAAACTGAAAGCAATCAGATCTGATCATGGAACTGAGTTTCAAAACTCAGAGTTCCTAAACGTCTGTGAGAAAAATGGGATCTCTCACAATTTCTCAGCTCCTCGCACCCCTCAGCAAAATGGAGTGGTCGAGAGAAAGAACAGAACCCTGGAGGACATGGCCAGAACCATGATGATTGAAAGTGGAGTTCCCGAGTACTTCTGGACCGAAGCTATCTCCACAGCTACTTACATCTTGAACCGAGCCATGACAAGGCCCCTGATCAACAAAACGTCCTATGAGATCATCAAAGGGAGAAAACCAAACATCTCACACTTGAGAACATTTGGTTGCACATGCTTTGTTCACAATAACGGCAAAGACAATGTTGGCAAATTCGACCCCAGAAGCGACGAAGGGATCTTCCTGGGATACTCATCACAAAGCAAGGCTTACAGGGTCTACAATAAGAGGACCAAGAAGATAGAGGAAAGCATTCATGTCGTCTTCAACGAAAAGTCTGTAAAGATGGGAACAGAGACCCAAGGGAAGGGAACTCTGTTCAAGCTAGTCAGGCAAGAAGACGATGATGATGACGATGATGAGACAAGGAAAAGGGATGAAGACTATCCAAGTGCAAGCAACATCCCACCACCAGGGAACAACGACGGAGATCCAACTCTCACTGATCAAATCTCCCTCGAGGCTCCCTCCTCAGAAGAACTACAAGACACCTCCAACTCTCTCGAGGTTCCCTCTTCAAGGAACAACTCTGTTGTCCCCCAAGACAACACCCTGCCAGAATCCAGTATTCAAGGTGAACAAAGAGGGAACTTGCCAGAAATCTCTGAAGAAACATCAAATGAAGAAGCTGAAGATGAGTGTTCCCATGACAAAGAAACAGCTACTGAAGATGACACACATGCAAGGGAACCCACTCACACAAGAACCTTTCAACAAAGGAAGGACCAACCCATTGAGAACATCATCTCCCCTTATGATAAAGGTGTACAAACTCGTTCCTCTCTCAATAATTTTTGTGCTTTTAATGCGTTTGTTTCCATGATGGAACCCAAAAATATCAAAGAAGCTTTGAAGGACCCAGATTGGATTCAAGCCATGCAAGAGGAACTCCACCAGTTCGAGAGGAACAAAGTTTGGAAGCTAGTTCCTAGGCCCAAAAACAAGAACATCATAGGAACTCGATGGGTCTTTATGAACAAGCTCAATGATACTGGGGCTGTAGGAAGGAACAAGGCTAGGCTAGTGGCACAAGGCTACAGACAAGAGGAAGGAATCGACTACGATGAGACCTTCGCACCGGTTGCCAGGATCGAGGCCATCCGACTTCTAATTGCCTATGCTGCTCACAAAGGATTCAAGCTTTATCAAATGGATGTGAAAACAGCCTTCCTCAATGGACATCTCAAGGAAGAAGTGTATGTGGCCCAAACTCCAGGATTCGAAGATGAGAAATTACCCAATCATGTCTATTGCCTGGAGAGGGCCCTCTACGGACTCAAACAAGCTCCCAGAGCTTGGTATGACAGGTTTGCTCAATTCCTCTTGTCCCATGGATACCTTCGCGGTTCCATAGACAAGACTTTGTTTTTAAAGAAAGAGTCTAAAGACATTTTGATTGTGCAAGTATATGTTGATGACATTGTGTTTGGAGCAACTAACGAAACTCTTGTAGAGAAATTTAAGGACCTCATGAGCAGTGAGTTTGAAATGAGTCTCATTGGGGAACTCACGTTCTTCTTGGGACTTCAAATATCCCAAACCAAGGAGGGAACAAAGATTCATCAACAGAAATACATCAAGGAAATGCTCGTGAAGTATGGGATGGAACACTCCAAGCCCATTGACACTCCTATCTCACCAAATTCAAGGCTCAATACGGATGAAACAGGTATTAGTGTGGACCAAAGGAACTATCGAGGTATGATCAGGTCCCTTCTCTACTTAACAACTAGTAGACCTGATATCATGTTCTCCGTATGTCTTTGTGCTCGTTTTCAAGCTAACCCTAAGGAATCACACTTGAAAGAGGTGAAGAGAATTTTCAGGTATCTCAAAGGGAACGATAACTTGTGCCAATGGTATCCAAGGAATAGTTCCCTTGAGCTCATTGCATACACAGATGCAAACTTTGCAGGGCACTTGGTTGATAGAAAGAGCACATCAGGAATGGCCCAGTTCCTAGGGTCATGCTTAGTCTCGTGGGGATCTAAAAAGCAAAACTCAGTGGCACTCTCCACAGCTGAAGCAGAATATGTGGCTGCCGCATCTTGCTGTTCCCAAGTTCTATGGCTTAAGTCACAACTCCAGGATTACGGTATATCTTTTGGCCCCGTTCCCATACTATGTGATAACACTAGCGCCATAAACATTTCCAAAAATCATGTGCATCATTCTAGAACTAAGCATATTGATATAAGACATCACTTTCTACGTGACAATGTTGAAAATGGGAACATCTCGATGGAACACTGTAGAATTGAAGAGCAAATTGCGGACATTCTCACCAAAGCTTTAGACAGACGTCCCTACCAGCGTTTTCGAATGCTTCTACAGATGATAACTCTAAACTAAACAAGTCCCTGTTTGTTTCTCCCTCAATGCCTGACTAGTTTATACAAGATTGCATGCTAGGGAACTTGGAGTTATTGCTTTCACTATGCCATGATTACTAGTCTAAAGATGGATGTGTACAAAGGAACTCTATTTCTTTTGGCCCAAAATGATCAACCAGAGTTCCCTTTATCCCTCTTTACAAGCCACCATGACGGTTGATCATATGACCCACCCTAAGCTAGGGACCAGACAAACGCTTCTCATGAGCCAAAATATTTCCTTTATCGAGTTGCAAATTGTCTGGTTCCCTTTTGAGTTCCCTAGCCCCACAAAAAGGATGAGTGTGAAGTTCCCTTAACCACTTCACTCTCCCTGACCTTGATATGATCATGGGAACTGATACAAACTAGCAAGGGAACGCTGACTCAACTACAAAGACGAACCGTCACTTGGGAAGAGGACTTTTGTGTCAGAAGGCTCTGAAGCGTTAGAGGCCAAGTATTCAAATTTTGAAAAGGACCTCCCAAGAGATCGTGACGCGTGTCCAGAAGCGTGCTATAGAAGTTGAAACGATGCCCCCACGGTCATTGGGCAACGGTTATCGAGGTTTTTCCACTTCCCTTTCTACCCCTCGCCCCCCCTCTCTCCTTAAAACCCTCATTTGCCATTTTTGGGATCTTATTCCATCTTCCATCTCTGCAATTCTTCTTCTCCACATCCCTTTCACTCCATTTTTCAAGAAACCTCCAAAACCTTCAAAAATCTTACAAAAAATGGCTCCTCACCACACTTTTGCCCAGATCAAAGCGTGGGTCCTTGCCAATCCTCGCATCCTCTTCATCTCTCAACTAAAAGAGATTGAGCAAGAACCAGACCCAACCATGAAGGATGTTCTTATCCAAGGGCTCTACAACCAAGTAAGCCCCTTCTTGCCCCCTCCTCCTCCTCCGGCCGACGAAATTGTCGCCTGGACTTCTTCCTCTTCCGAATCCCTTCCTCCTCCTTCAACCACCAACACCTCCTCTGGAGTTGTCATCATTGACAACTTCGGAGACGCTCGTCCTTCCATCAACGAAAAACCATGAAAATCCAAACACCGCCATTCATCCAAACGACGCCACTCCTCCAAAGACCCCTCCAAACCCAAAAAATCCAAACATTCCCACGACCCCTCCAAATCCAAAAAACGCAAACACTCTGAGGCCTCTGAATTTTCGGAGCCCAAGAAGAAAGCCTTCTTCAAGTTTGAGGACTACTTGAACTGCTCCAAGGAGAGTTCATGTGCTCCCAAACCTCCTTTCCCTTTCCCTTCCGACGATGGGACCTCTCAACCCCAAAGTCTACTCCCCTCTTCCTCCTCTCTCCCTCCTCTTCTAACCGAGGGACCTCCCAAACCTCCTCCCACAAAACAGCAGACTCCTCCTCCACCACCTCCTTCAATTCCCACCTCAAAGGGAACTCCACCCTCCTCACTTCCTTCAGTTCCCATAACTACGGGAACTCCAACTCCACCTTCACCTCACAAAACTCCTTCTCCTCCTTCCTCCCCACAACACATCTCTACCTCTCTCATTTCTACTTCGGGGATCTCTACTCTCCAAGTCACCACATCCATTCCTCCCCCTTCTACACAACTCTCCACTCCTCTTCCTTCCTCTTCTTTTCCCTCTTCCACCACATCCCCCACCACCACCACCAAACTTCCCTCTCCCTCACCATCCAAAAGTGTCGTCGCTCTTACCTCAGACGACGATGATCTCCCTCTCTCCGTGGTCATAGGCAAAATGACCAAGGACCCTCCTCCTATCATCATGGGAACTCTGGAGGAGGAGGCCCAGCTCAAGGCAATAGAGGAAGAGCTCAACAGGGACCCTTCTGAGCACACAGTCTCCCAAGGGACAAAGTCCCCAGATAAGGTGGCTCCTGAAGAGCCCACGGAGAGAAGGGACCCCGCACCAGTTGGTAGTGTTGGGGCAACAACAAGTCATCCTGAAGATGACGCGGAGGGCTCAAGCTCGAGCTCCTCTGAGGAAGAAGGGACCTCCCAAGATGAGGTCGAAGAAGAAGAAGAAGCTCCAGCTGCTAAGGAGAAAGCGCGGATCCAAACACCTGGACACCAAATGGTGGTGTCCACGAGTTCCCAACTGCCAAGGGATCGCATGCTCATGATCGAAGCGGCTGCACCCCCTCAGCAGAAAGGACCTCGCACGGTCTAGAGGGGGAACACGTCTAGGAGCACAGCAAAGAAGGGGAAGGGGACCTCTTCTACAAAGCATCTAGTGGATGAACGCCGCAAGCTCCTCCCTCCACTCATCATCAGTGAGGACGTGTTGATTACCAACGACTTAGGGGAACTGTGGGACATGATCAAGGCCCAGGGTTGGGAGAATCTCTGCAAAGAGACTGTGAGCGTAGATCCCTCACAAGTGCGTCAATTCTACAACAATTTCACAATCACCAACGACTGTACTCATGGAACTCTCTCCCATGAAGGCGGCAAGTTTATTTTTACAACGTCGACAATCCGCCTTCAGCTCCAGGTCCCAGGTCAAGGGCTCAATGAGTTGCCCAACAAGCTCTGGGGGGACTTCAATAGTGCTGAAGTGTACAACACCATCTTTGAGGGTCGGGTTCCCTCCAAAGTTCCCTCGACGCACCATCTCTCCCTGGTCGCCAAGCTTGCTCACCAATTCATCATCAATGTAGTGATCCCTCGCCAGGAGAAGCGTCTGGTTGTCAACATCCCCGATGCCATCATCCTCTATCACTTCCTCCTCAAGAAGCCCATCAATCTTCCCAGAATCATCCTTGGGCACATGGAGAAGTGCATGGCTTCCAAGTCCCACTCCCTTCCCTACTCTGGGCTGATAAAGAAGCTTCTACAAAAAGAGGGTCTCTACGATGCCTCTAAGGTGAAATAGAGCTTGGAAGGGAACTGGACATTTCAGTTGTCCAGAAGATGAGGCACTCTGAGCCCGTAGAGGAAGAGGCTCAACTGGAGTCTGGTGCACAAGAGGGGAACTCTCAAGTGTTTTTCCGCATTGCCAACACCCTCGACCAGATTGCCAAGGACCAAGCAGCGTTGGCCAGAGGACAAGAAAAGCTTACACAAGTCCTTACGCGCCTCTGTGACGCCTTGTTCCCTCAATCCCCATGATCTCTCCCTTTTTTTTCCCTTAATCCAAAAATGACCACAAATTGTAATTGAGTTCCCCTTGTACATATTATCTTAAGTAATGAAATGGTCTTTATTTTGATTGCGTGTTCCTTTCATCCTTATTATTGCTTTGCTTGTTTTCGATGATGTCAAAAGGGGGAAAGACAAAAAATGCGAGATGAGTTAAAAGTTTAAGTTCTCACAGACCACGCATAAGCTAAGGGGGAACAATTGCATAAAAAGCTTAATAAGAACTATGTGTCTCATCAGAAGTGGTTCTCTAAATCTAAGTGTTTCACTAAAAGTGACTTCCCAAAATCATAATTAGGAACTCATCAGCATATCATTCATTGAAATACTTGCATATTTTGTGATGGGTTTGTCATCATCAAAAAGGGGGAAATTGTTGGGACGTTGTTGGGACTTCTGGTTCTAAACAACGGATCAACGATGTAATTCTCTTAAGTTTTGATAATGACAAACACCATAGGGAACTAATGTGGTTTGTTCAAGTATTTCTAAGGAACACAGGTACAACCAAGAACTCCTATGAATGACCAAAAGCCACTGCAAGCCACAATGAAGAGTTTCCATCAAGGGAACTCTGAAATGAAAAGTTCCCATGAAGTGGGAACTCCCATAAACAATCAAGAGAACACAAGCTTACAACGATGAAGAGTTTCCATCAAGGGAACTCTGAAGAAGACAGTTCACATGACATGGGAACTCACATGTGAGGACAACGACCGTTCAGCGCAGATCGCGGGATTCTGTCTCAGACAGCCCGAAGGAACAGTCTGAGGATCAAACTGTCACGCTTCATCCAACGGTCCGATTGATCCAAGAAGTTGACCTAGTTCAAACCAAAGTCACATGTGAAGAAAGTACAACTTGGGCATCAAGAAAAGGGCATCTTGGACACAAACGAAAGATGCGACTGCCCAAGCTCACTAAACTATAAAGCCAAATGAATAGTACTCGGATTGAGTACTTCTCCCAGAACTCTCAAACACCCACATCTGAGAAAAAGAAAGAAAAGGAAGAGAAGTCCCCGCCGGCGAGTGTGTGATCTCAACGACGGTGAAGCCGAAGTTCCCAAGGACAAGGGAACTTAGAAGTCGGTGTAAGGTTTGACTTATTTGTATTTTGCTGTTGTGAGCTTAGGAACTCAGTTGAGAGGATTTGCTAGTGTTGCTAGAGTTAGGAAGAACTCGTAGGAACAGAGAAGTGTGAATCCGGCTGTGTAACTAAGGAACAAAGCAATTAATATAAGAAAGTCATTCAAAATCCTCAAAGCGGAGGTAGAGGTTTACCCATACAACTAGTTGGTTGTAGTGGGGTTCCTCTATAAAGGAACTGCGTTCTTTACTGTCTTTATTACTTGCGATTGTTTACTTCCACTGCCTTGGGAACAGCTTAATTGCCAGTTCCCAAGCTCTTTGCTAACCGTTTACGATCCAACAGATGCTAAGGTGGAGTACACTTAAGGCGCTCTAGAGCAAGGGGAGCCCTTAAGCACAAATTACATGTAACAATGTACGTGCATATTACATTTGTCATTTGTGTCATCACACTACATATACAAAAAACTCCCTTAGTACAGTCTTACACACGCGCGTTACAACGATTACAACATCGGCTTTTGTAGCCAACATTTACAACATCGGCCTTTGTTGCCAACACTTACAACATCGGCCTCTGTAGCCAACACTTACAACATCGGCCTTTGTAGCCAACACTTACAACATCGGCCTCTGTAGCCAACACTTACAACATCGGCCTTTGTCGCCAATACTAAACCCCAGGTACACATTATGACAAACGCGTCATCTTGATTAGCAGCTTGTCTTACGAAAGCCTTCATTCAAACGAAGCATATACAACACGACATCTCGATTAACATCAAGTTTCACA
Organism: Fallopia convolvulus; assembly: GCA_964016875.1. Classification (NCBI taxonomy): domain Eukaryota; kingdom Viridiplantae; phylum Streptophyta; class Magnoliopsida; order Caryophyllales; family Polygonaceae; genus Fallopia; species Fallopia convolvulus. The sequence goes on from OZ024719.1 coordinate 61,205,162, forward strand.
AACAGACAAAGACAACATGAGGAAATCATTAGTTTGACGACTTCAGGCAATGATTTCCAAAGCAACATCAAACACGCACCAAAATATACGTGTGAAATTTTGAGCGGGTTTGGGGGGTATTGTTGGGCCCTAAAATATCGGGCTAAATTATGAGGTGGGTCCACATTAATATGAGGAGATCGTACGCAATTAAAGATATTATTCACCATCAATAAGGCATTAAATTGCATGGAGGAAATCAAGGAGCATATAAAGGAGCTGTTGGAAAGCATTAACTACATGGGCGAAAATCACGGACGCCTTAAATGCTAACGCGTTGATGATTCAACAGAAGCAGTAACTGGTCAAAACTAGCCGTTGGAAAGCATTAACAACAAGGCAAGATTCTCGGGATTTACTCATAAATGATCAGAATTGAGCCTATAAAAGGGGAAGAATAAGATCAACAAAGGGACTCTCATTCTCTCGGACTGACTCTCATACGCTCTCTCTACAACAAAGAAATCTACATACAATTGTATTTTTATTCTTCGATTATTCATCTACGATCTCAAAAGCTATTTTGCTCTTCATCTTCTCTTTGGAAAACTCATCAATTGTTCTTCTACATCTGAAAGGAATCATAGTGAAGTTTACCCTCGTTATTCTGTATCTTTGCCTATTTATTTCGATATCTATTGTTTTACCAATTAACGTGTGTTGGATCGTAATCGGTTAGCAGTGAGCTTGGGAACTGGCAATTAAGCTGTTCCCAAGGCAGCGGAAGTAAATAATCGCAAGTAATAAAAACAGTGAAAGGCACAGTTCCTTTATAGAGGAACCCCACTACAACCAACTAGTTGTATGGGTAAACCTCTACCTCCGCTTGGAGGATTTTGAATGACTTACTTATATTTATTGCTTTGTTCCTTAGTTACACAGCCGGATTTACACTTCTCTGTTCCTACAAGTTCTTCCTAACTCTAGCAACACTAGTAAATCCTCTCAACTGAGTTCCTAAGCTCACAACAGCAAAACACAAGTAACTCAAACCTTACGCTGACTTCTCAGTTCCCTTGCTCCAGGGAACTTCAGCTTCACCGTCCTCGAGATCACACACTCGCCGGCGGGGACTTCTCTTCCTTTTCTTTCTTTTCTCTGATGTGGGTGTTTGTAAGTTCTGGGAGAAGTACTCAGACCGAGTACTATTCATTTGGCTTTATAGTCCATTTGTCTTGGGCAGTCGCATCTTTCGTTTGTGTCCAAAATGCCCTTTGCTTGATGCCCAAGTTGTACTTTCTTCACATGTGACTTTGGTTTGAACTAGGTCAACTTCTTGAATCAATCGGACCGTTGGATGAAGCGTGACAGTCTGATCCTCAGACTGTTCCCTCTGGCTGTCTGAGACAGAATCCCGCGATCTGCGCTGAACGGTCGTTGTCTTCACATGTGAGTTCCCATTTCATGGGAACTGACTTCTTCAGAGTTCCCTTGATGGAAACTCTTCATCGTTGTAAGCTTGTGTTTTCTTGTTTGTTTCTGGGAGTTCCCACTTCATGGGAACTTTCCTCTTCAGAGTTCCCTTGATGGAAACTCTTCATTGTGGCCAGTAGTGGCTTTGTCATTCATAGGAGTTCTTGGCTGTACTTGTGTTCCTTAGAAATACTTGAACAAATCACATTAGTTCCCTATGGTATTTTTCATTATCAAAACTTAAAGAGAAGTGAATCGTTGATCCGTTGCTTAGAACCAGAGGTCCCAACAACGTCCCAACAATTTCCCCCTTTTTGATGATGACAAACCCATCACAAAAATGCAAGTATTTCAATGAATGATATGCTGATGAGTTCCTAAGTATGATTTTGGGAAGTCACTCTTAGTGAGACATTTAGATTTAGGGAGCCACTTCTGGTGAGACACATAGTTCCTATTAGGCTTTTTATGCAATTGTTCCCCCTTAGCTTATGCGTGGTCTGTGATAACTTAAACTTTTAACTCATCTCACATTTTTTATCTTTCCCCCTTTTGACATCATCGAAAATTAAGCAAAGCAATATTAGGAAAGAATGGAACACGCAATCAAAATAAAGACCATTTCATTACTTAAGAGAATATGTACAATGGGAACCCAAGTACAATTTGTGGTCATTTTTGGATTAAGGGAACAAGAAGGGAGAGATCATGGGCTCTGAGGGAACAAGGCGTCACAAAGGCGCGTTAGGACTTGTGTAAGCTTTTCTTGTCCTCTGGCCAACACTGCCTGGTCCCTAGCAATCTGATCGAGGGTGTTGGCGATGCGGAGCAACACTGGAGAGTTCCCCTCTTGTGTACCAGACTCTAGGGGAGCCGCCTCCTCTACAGGCTCCGAGTGCCTCATCTTCTGGGCAACTGTAATGTCCAGTTCCCTTCCAAGCTCGATTTCGTCTTTAGAGGCATCGTAGAGACCCTCTTTTTGTAGGAGCTTCTTGATCAGCCCGGAGTAGGGAAGGGAGTGGGACTTGGAGGCCATGCACTTTTCCATGTGCCCAAGGATAATTCGGGGAAGATTTATGGGCTTCTTGAGGAGGAAGTGGTAGAGGATGATGGCATCGGGGATGTTGACGACCAGGCGCTTTTCTTGGCCTGGGATCACCACGTTGATGATGAATTGGTGAGCGAGCTTGGCGACCAAGGACAGATGATGCGTCGAGAGGACCTTAGAGGGAACCCGACCCTCAAAAATTGTGTTGTACACCTCGGCGCTGTTGAAGTCGCCCCAGAGCTTGTTGGGCACCTCGCTAAGCCCTTGACCAGGGACCTGGAGTTGAAGGCGGATCGTAGACGTTGTAAAAATGAACTCGTCGCCTTCGTGGGAGAGAGTTCCCTGAGTGCCGTCGTTGGTGATAGTGAAGTTGTTGTAGAATTGACGCACTTGTGAGGGATCTACTCTCACAGTTTCATGGCAGAGTCTCTCCCAGCCCTGGGCCTTGATCAGTTCCCACAGTTCCTCCAGACCATTTTTAGTTAGCACCTCTTTGGAAACAATGAGGTGAGGGAGAAGCTTTCGGCGCTCATTGACATGATGCTTGGTGATCCCCTTCCCTTTCCTTGACTTGCTTTTGGATTTGTTCCCACTAGAGACCGTGCGAGGTCCTTTCTGCTGAGGGGGTGCAGCCGCTTCGATCATAAGCACGCGGTCCCTTGGTGGTGGGGAACTCGCGGACACCAACATTTGGTGTCCAGGTGTAGGGATACGTGCTGGCTCCTTTGTAGTTGGAGCTTCTTCTTCTTCTTCGACCTCATCATGGGAGGTCCCTTCTTCCTCGGAGGAGTTCGAGCCGGAGCCCTCCGCGTCATCTCCAGGATGACTTGTTGTTGCCTCAGCACCTCCAGCTGGTGCGAGGTCCCTTGTCTCTGTGGGCTCTTGAGGGGCAACCTTTTCTGGGGACTTCGTCCCTTGGGAGACTGTGTGCTCAGAGGGACCCCTGTTGAGTTCTTCCTCGATGGCCTTGAGCTGGGCTTCCTCCTACAAAGTTCCCATGATGATCGGAGGAGGGTCCTTGGTCATTTTGCCGATGACCACAGAAAGAGGAAGATCGTCGTGGTCTGAGGAGAGGGCGACGGTACTTTTGGATGGTGAGGGAGAGGGGAGTTTGGTGGTGGTGGGAGACGTGATGGAAGAGGGGAGAGGAGAAGAAGGAATAGGGGTTGTGAGTTGAGTGGAAGGAGGAGGTGTTTTGTGAGGTGAAGGTGGAGTTGGAGATCACGTAATGATGGGAACGAGAGGAAGTGAAGGAGGTTGGGATGTTGGAGTTCCCATCGTGGCGGGAACTGGAGGAGGTGGCGGAGGAGGTCCCTCGATTTGAAGAGGAGGGATGGAGGAGGAAGAGGGAAGTAGACTCTGGGGTTCGGAGTTCCCATCGTCGGAAGGAAAAGGGTAGGGAGGTTTGGGAGCACAAGAACTCTCCTTGGAGCAGTTCAGGTAGTCCTCATCATGGGAGGACTACCAACATTTGGTGTCCAGGTGTAGGGATACGTGCTGGCTCCTTTGTAGTTGGAGCTTCTTCTTCTTCTTCGACCTCATCATGGGAGGTCCCTTCTTCCTCGGAGGAGTTCGAGCCGGAGCCCTCCGCGTCATCTCCAGGATGACTTGTTGTTGCCTCAGCACCTCCAGCTGGTGCGAGGTCCCTTGTCTCTGTGGGCTCTTGAGGGGCAACCTTTTCTGGGGACTTCGTCCCTTGGGAGACTGTGTGCTCAGAGGGACCCCTGTTGAGTTCTTCCTCGATGGCCTTGAGCTGGGCTTCCTCCTACAAAGTTCCCATGATGATCGGAGGAGGGTCCTTGGTCATTTTGCCGATGACCACAGAAAGAGGAAGATCGTCGTGGTCTGAGGAGAGGGCGACGGTACTTTTGGATGGTGAGGGAGAGGGGAGTTTGGTGGTGGTGGGAGACGTGATGGAAGAGGGGAGAGGAGAAGAAGGAATAGGGGTTGTGAGTTGAGTGGAAGGAGGAGGTGTTTTGTGAGGTGAAGGTGGAGTTGGAGATCACGTAATGATGGGAACGAGAGGAAGTGAAGGAGGTTGGGATGTTGGAGTTCCCATCGTGGCGGGAACTGGAGGAGGTGGCGGAGGAGGTCCCTCGATTTGAAGAGGAGGGATGGAGGAGGAAGAGGGAAGTAGACTCTGGGGTTCGGAGTTCCCATCGTCGGAAGGAAAAGGGTAGGGAGGTTTGGGAGCACAAGAACTCTCCTTGGAGCAGTTCAGGTAGTCCTCAAATCGGAAGAAAGCCTTCTTTCTGGGCTCCGAGAATTCAGAGGCCTCAGAGTGTTTACGCTTTTTGGATTTGGAGGGGTCGTGGGAGTGTTTGGATTTTTTGGATTTTGAGGGATCTTTTGATGAGTGGCGATGTTTGGATGAGTGGCGATGTTTGGATTTATGGGGTTTTTCATTGATGGAGGGGCGAGCATCTCCGAAGTTGTCAACGATGACAACTCCGGAGGAGGTGTTGGTGGTTGGAGGTGGAAGAGGAAGAGATTCGGAGGAGGACGAGGTCCAGGAGACGGTTTCGTCGACCTGAGGAGGAGGAGGGGGCAAGAAGGGGCTTGCTTGATTGTATAGCCCTTGAATGAGGACATACTTCATGGTTGGGTATTGTTCTTGCTCGATCTCGTTCAGTTGAGTGATGAAGAGAGTGCGAGGATTGGCAAGTACCCACTCTTTGATTTTTGCGAATGTGTGTTGAGGGGCCATTTTTGTAAGAATTTGGGAGGCTTTGGAGGTTTCTTGAAAAGAGAGTGAAAAGGATTTGGGGAAGACGAATGACAGGGATGTAAGATGGAGTAAAGGGCCTAAAAATGGTAAAGAGGGGTTTTAAGGTGAAGGGTAGAAAGGGAAGTGGAATAACCTCGATAACCGTTGCCCAATGAACGTGGGGCGCCGTTTCAACTTCTCAAGCACGCTTCTGGACACGCGTCACAATCTCTTGGGAAGTCCTTTTCAAATTTTGAATACTTGGCCTGTAACGCTTCAGAGCTTCTGACACGAAAGTCCGCTTCCCAAGTGACGGTTTTTCTTTGAAGATTAGTCAGTGTTCCCTTTGTAGATGCAGCAGTTCCCATGATCTTTTCAAGGTCAGGGAGAGTGAAGTGGTTGAGGGAACTTCACACTCATCTTTTTGTGGGGCTAGGGAACTCAAAGGGAACCAGACAATTTGCAACTCGATAAAGGAAATGTTTTGGCTCATGAGAAGCATTTGTCTGGTCCCTAGCTTAAGGTGGGTCATATGATCAACCGTCATGGTGGCTTGTAATGAGGGATAAAGGGAACTCTGGTTGATCATTTTGGGCCAAAAGAAATAGAGTTCCTTTGTACACATTTTTCTCTAGACTAGTAATCATGGCATAGTGAAAGCAATGAATCCAAGTTCCTTATCATGCAATTTTAGATAAACTAGTCAGGCATTGAGAGAGAGATAAACAGGGACTTGTTTAGTTTAGAGTTATCATCCCTAGAAGCATTCGAAAACGCTGGTAGGGACGTCTGTCTAAAGCTTTGGTAAGAATATCCGCAATTTGCTCTTCAGTTCTACAGTGTTCCATCGAAATGTTCCCATTCTCAACATTGTCACGTAGAAAGTGATGCCTTATATCAATATGCTTAGTTCTAGAATGATGCACAGGATTTTTGGAAATGTTTATGGCACTAGTGTTATCACAGAGTATGGGAACTGGGCCAAAAGACATACCGTAATCCTGGAGTTGTGACTTAAGCCATAGAACCTGGGAACAGCATGATGCGGCAGCCACATATTCAGCTTCAGCTGTGGAGAGTGCCACTGAGTTTTGCTTTTTAGATCCCCACGAAACTAAGCAAGACCCTAGGAAATGGGCCATTCCTGAAGTGCTCTTTCTGTCAACCAAGTGCCCTGCAAAGTCAGCATCTGTGTATGCAATGAGCTCAAGGGAACTGTTCCTTGGATACCAAAGGCACAAGTTATTGTTCCCTTTGAGATACCTGAAAATTCTCTTCACCTCTTTCAGGTGTGATTCCTTAGGGTTAGCTTGAAAACGAGCACAAAGACATACGGAGAACATGATATCAGGTCTACTAGCTGTTAAGTAGAGAAGGGACCCGATCATACCTCGATAGTTCCTTTGGTCCACACTGATACCTGTTTCATCTGCATTTAGCCTTGAATTTGGTGAGATGGGAGTGTCAATGGGCTTTGAATGTTCCATCCCATACTTCACGAGCATTTCCTTGATGTATTTCTGTTGATGGATCTTTGTTCCCTCCTTTGTTTGGGATATTTGAAGTCCAAAGAAGAACGTGAGTTCCCCAATGAGACTCATCTCAAACTCATTGCTCATGAGGTCCTTGAACTTTTCTACAAGAGTTTCGTTAGTTGCTCCAAACACAATGTCATCAACATATACTTGCACAATCAAAATGTCTTTAGATTCTTTCTTTAAAAACAAAGTCTTGTCTATGGAACCACGAATGTATCCATGGGACAAGAGGAATTGAGCAAACCTGTCATACCAAGCTCGGGGAGCTTGTTTGAGTCCGTAAAGGGCCCTTTCCAGGAAATAGACATGGTTGGGCATTATCTCATCTTCGAATCCTGGAGGTTGGGCCACATACACTTCTTCCTTGAGATGTCCATTTAGGAAGGCTGTTTTCACATCCATTTGATAAAGTTTGAATTCCTTGTGAGCAGCATAGGCGATGAGGAGTCTGATTGCCTCGATCCTGGCAACTGGTGCGAAGGTCTCATCGTAGTCAATCCCTTCCTCTTGCCTGTATCCTTGTGCTACTAACCTAGCCTTGTTCCTTGCTACAGCTCCAGTATCATCGAGCTTGTTCCTAAAAACCCATCGGGTTCCTATGATGTTCTTGTTTTTGGGCCTAGGAACTAGCTTCCAAACTTTGTTTCTCTCGAATTGGTGGAGTTCCTCTTGCATGGCTTGAATCCAATCTGGGTCCTTTAATGCTTCTTTGATATTTTTGGGTTCCACCATTGAAACAAACGCGTTAAAAGCACAAAAATTATTGAGAGAGGAACGAGTCTGCACACCTTTAACAAGAGGAGAGATGATGTTCTCAAGAGGGTGGTCCTTCCTTTGTTGAAAGGTTCTTATATGAGTGAGTTCCTTCGCATGTGTATCATCCTCAGTCGATGTTTGTTTGTCATGGGAACTCTCATCTCCAGCTTCTTCATTTGATGTTTCTTCAGAGATTTCTGGCAGGTTTCCTCTTTGTTCCCCTTGAATACTTGATTCTGGCAAGGTATTGTCTTGGGGAACAGCAGAGTTGTTCCCTGAAGAGGGGACCTCGAGTGAGTTGGAGGTGTCTTGTGGTTCTTCTGAGGAAGGAGCCTCGAGGAAGGTTTGATCAGTGAGGGTTGGACCTTCGTCGTTGTTCCCTGGTTGCGGGATATGGCTTGCACTTGGATAGTCTTCATCCCTTTTCCTTGGCTCATCCTCGTCATCATCATCGTCTTCATGTCTGACTAGCTTGAACAGAGTTCCCTTCCCTTGGGTCTCGGTTCCCATCTTTACAGACTTTTCATTGAAGACGACATGAATGCTTTCCTCTATCTTCTTGGTTCTTTTATTGTAGACCCTGTAAGCCTTTCTTTGTGATGAGTATCCCAGGAAGATCCCTTCGTCACTTCTGGGGTCGAATTTGCCAAGATTGTCTTTGTCGTTGTTGTGAACAAAACATGTGCAACCAAATGTTCTCAAGTGTGAGATGTTTGGTTTTCTCCCTTTGATGAGCTCATAGGAAGTCTTGTTGATCAGGGGCCTTGTCATGGCTCGATTTAGGATGTATGTAGCTGTGGAGATTGCTTCAGTCCAGAAGTACTCAGGAACTCCACTTTCGATCATCATAGTTCTAGCCATGTCCTCCAGAGTTCTGTTCTTTCTCTCGACCACTCCATTTTGCTGAGGAGTGCGAGGAGATGAAAAGTTGTGAGAGATCCCATTTTGCTCACAGAAGTTTAGGAACTCCGAGTTTTGAAACTCGATTCCGTGATCAGATCTGATTGCTTTCAGTTTCAGCCCCAAGCTTACTTCTGTTCTTTTGATGAAGGGCTCAAATTCTTCAAACGCTTGTGATTTTGCCTTCAAGAAAACAACCCAGGTGAATCTTGAAAAATCATCAATTAAAACATACATGTACCTTTTTCCACCGTAGCTAGCTGTTCTCATGGGACCACAGAGATCCATGTGAATCAACTCTAGGGACTTGGTTGTGCTTACCACCTTTTTGGGTTTAAAGGAGGTTCTGGTCTGTTTCCCTCGAACACATGCTTCACACATTTTGACTCCTTCGAGATTAATTCGTGGAAGACCAATGACCAGATCCTGTAGATAAAGCTTCAGGATTTGATTTACACCAGCATGTCCCAATCTTCGATGCCAGAGTTCCGTGTCATCTTGGGAACTCGCAAGGCACAACTTCATTGGTGGTTCAAAGTTGGTGTCCACCACATACACATTGTTGTATCTTCTTCCTCTCAGAATTACTTTGTTGGTCTTCTTGTTGATGACGAGACATTCATCTGAGTCGAAAGTGACGATGTTGTTCCCTTGATCACACATCTGGGAGACACTCAGCAGATTGTATCCCAGATCCTTTACCAGATTTACGTTGCTGACTTTGATAGATTTATTGAGCAACACTTCTCATTTTCCAATAACTTCTCCTTTGTTCTTGTTGCCAAATGAGACGTGGCCTCCTTCGGCATGAGTGTGGAGTGAGATGAGGATATCCTTGTTTCCTGTCATATGGTTCGAGCATCCACTATCTATGAACCATGTATTGTTCCCTCTCACTGCCACCTCACTGGGTTGTTCCCCAGTGGTTTCTCCTATGGCCATGCCACACATGTCTGGGAGTGCCCATGCTTCAGGATCTTCGTCTTCATCATCGCTCCAAGTAGCGATGTAGGCCTTCTTTCCTTGCTTTCTGCCTTCAGTTCCTTGTGGACATTCCTTCGCAAAATGTCCTTTCCTGTTGCATTTGTAGCAAGTCACTTCTGAGAGATCCTTCTCTGTGGGCTTTCTTTGGGAACTCTGTCCCTTTCCCCAGTTCCCACTGTTCCGTTGAGACTTTCCTTTGTAGAAATTTCGAAGATCTCTTGTCACAAGGACTAGCTCTTCATCCTCTTCTTCTTCGGAGTCTTCATGTTGTTCTTGGGTTGATTTGAGCATTTTTTCGATCTTGAGTGCGATCCCTCGATGAGCTCGACTTTGTTCCTTATCATCGATCTTCCTCTTCTCATGTCCCACTAACTTTCCAAATACTTGATGGAGCATAAGCGTTCGATTTTCTGGGTTTTCCTTGAACATCGTTCTTTCATTTGCCCATTCTCCAGTCAATCCATTGAAGAGCTGTTGGACCTTCATTTTGTGGGTGATTTCTTCTTTTGTGATCCCCAATCCTTCCATCTTAGTGCAAAGTCCTTCAAACCGGGATTGGTAGCTATCGACGGACTCTCCCATCTCCATTTGGAAGTTGTAGAACTCCCTCTTTGCGTTCATTTGAAGATCTTCTCTGAGATCTGAGTTCCCAACGTGCATTTGTTGGATGGCTTCCCACATTTCCTTGGCTGTGTCAAGGTTGGCAACCCTGTCACAATCTTGTACGCACATGGACCTTTTTAGATACTGTTTTGCTTTGTAGTTTGCCTCCATGCACTTGTACTCGTTGGGACCCCACTTTGAGAGATCGTTGACAATAGCTGGATCGATTTCGAAGTTCCCCCTTTCGATGACGCACCAGGCTTGGTAGTCTTGGCCACGCATCCAATCTTTCATGTCGCGTTGCCAGCTTTCAAATCTTCCTGTTATAAGCCTTGGCGGCTTGCTGGTATTGTTCCCCACCTGAGTAAGTTCCTGAGCCATTTTGGCACCTGCGAAAATCTAGAGCGCTTGCTCTGATACCAATTGTTGGATCGTAATCGGTTAGCAGTGAGCTTGGGAACTGGCAATTAAGCTGTTCCCAAGGCAGCGGAAGTAAATAATCGCAAGTAATAAAAACAGTGAAAGGCACAATTTCTTTATAGAGGAACCCCACTACAACCAACTAGTTGTATGGGTAAACCTCTACCTCCGCTTGGAGGATTTTGAATGACTTACTTATATTTATTGCTTTGTTCCTTAGTTACACAGCCGGATTTACACTTCTCTGTTTCTACAAGTTCTTCCTAACTCTAGCAACACTAGTAAATCCTCTCAACTGAGTTCCTAAGCTCACAACAGCAAAACACAAGTAACTCAAACCTTACGCTGACTTCTCAGTTCCCTTGCTCCAGGGAACTTCAGCTTCACCGTCGTCGAGATCACACACTCGCCGGCGGGGACTTCTCTTCCTTTTCTTTCTTTTCTCTGATGTGGGTGTTTGTAAGTTCTGGGAGAAGTACTCAGACCGAGTACTATTCATTTGGCTTTATAGTCCATTTGTCTTGGGCAGTCGCATCTTTCGTTTGTGTCCAAAATGCCCTTTGCTTGATGCCCAAGTTGTACTTTCTTCACATGTGACTTTGGTTTGAACTAGGTCAACTTCTTGAATCAATCGGACCGTTGGATGAAGCGTGACAGTCTGATCCTCAGACTGTTCCCTCTGGCTGTCTGAGACAGAATCCCGCGATCTGCGCTGAACGGTCGTTGTCTTCACATGTGAGTTCCCATTTCATGGGAACTGACTTCTTCAGAGTTCCCTTGATGGAAACTCTTCATCGTTGTAAGCTTGTGTTTTCTTGTTTGTTTCTGGGAGTTCCCACTTCTGGGAGTTCCCACTTCATGGGAGTTCCCATTTCAAATCTTTTGAAATATTTCACATGGATATAAATAAAATTTGATTATATGTTGGATTTACAATTATTTTTAACCAATAGAAAAACCCAAGTAAATTTCAATCAATCAAATTGGTTTTAACAACGATTCTATCTGAAAATTAAAAAAATATTCTAGTATTTGTATGATAGCATAAAAATATATCTTAATGATCTTCCTATCTATCATATCCAAAATAAAAGATTGTTTAATAATGAGATTTTCTATCTTATAATCTTCTTATTTATCATATCCAAAAATAAAAACTTATTTAGGTTGGATCAATTGAAACTGACACTCCAATTCAATCTCCAGGGAAATGGGGCTGGCAGGAATAAGGAGGTAATCTCTAACTTTTTAAAATTAATGGTTGTTTTGCCAAATATTATTTTTTTTAAAAAAGGAGTAGCGTAGTCCAATCTAAAAGTGACATATGTTATTCAATAATTTTTCACCCTCCGCTTTAGGTTATAATTATGATATATTAATATCATTAAATATAGGGTAAATTACATTTAACCACCCTTTATTTTACACTTGTTGCAATTAACCACCCTTTATATTTTTTCTACACTTAACCACCCTTATTTGTAATTATGTGAATTTAACCACCCGTTGTAGCAAAAACGTCATTTTCTCCGTTAAGAAAAGTAAATTATGTTTTTTCTTTCTTTTTTAATTTTATTTACACTAATAAATAAAAGAAAAACCATAACTGACACTTTCAAGTTCCAATACGCCGATTTTTGCATGTTCTCTCAAACCCTAACCTCATTTCCTCCATAATAATTCATTCCCTCCATCCAATGGTGAAGAAGAACCACAACTTCGCCGATGAAAAGAACATGGGGTTGGAGCGTCTCTTGGAATCGATCGTGTCTTAGATGATGGACGACGACTCAAGATTCAAATGGTTGAGGTGTAGACCTAAATCCATTGATAATGACATTCGAAGCTCAATTTATTCGTATTCTTTTATTTATTGTAAATAAAATTAAAAAAGAAGGGCAAAAACGTAATTTACATTACTTAACAAAGAAAATAACGTTTTTAATCAAAATGGGTGTTAATGCACATATTTACAAATAAAGGGTGGTTAAATGCAATTTTTCCTTAAATATATTTTTGTTAGTTTTTTTTCATCTTTTGTTATTGTTTGATGAAACCGTACGAAATAAGCACATGTTATGGAATTATTGGGATGTGTTGGATACGACTGCATATGTACAGATGGGCTAATATATAAGTTCATTAAGTTCTATTTTAAAATGAATTGGTAATAGGACAAGTAACTCATGTACTTATATGGTAAAGAGTTTATATTCTTATTTCAGATGTAGAATGGGTTTGTTTCTCAACATGCCCCTCAAGTGTAAACATGTTAGTTAGTTGACACTTGGACATATATAAGAAAGATCGATAATGGGCCTAGGACCAAGGGTGATGGAGCAGATGTACTTCATCAAGAGGGTACTGATGCAACGGAATGAACGGCGACCGAAAATTAGATTCTTATGTGACTGATGTGGCAATGCAAAGGGCACCTAGAAATTAGATTAATGAAGCGACGTGAAGGGTGGCTGAGAATAAGGCTTTGATACCATGCGGAATTATTAGGGACATGTTGGATACGATGTGCATGCGCAGATGAGCGTAGAATATAAGCCCATGGGGTTCCATCCTAAAACCAATTGTCAATACAAGGAGTAACACGTTTACTTATGTGGTAGACAGTTTATATTCTTATTTCAGATGTGGGATAAGTTTATTTCTCAACGCATGTTGAAATTTTTTCTGATGTACGCTTAAAAGAATTTAATACTAAGATTAGGTTGGGCCAAAAAGGTTCTTACTCTCTATTTCTCTCTCTCCCTCTTGCTCTTCTTTGATTCTCTCTCAAAGTTCTTCAAACAATGTCATCAAACCCTAACCCTTCATCCCTTTTTCGTGGTAATCAATCACCACGAACTTTGGCTCTCCAACTAGGAAAGGTGGTCGATCTTCAAACACTTGTAACACCACTATTTATCCCAAGGGATATTATCACCAATGATCCCGGATTAACCAATCCAAAATCACCCAACGTGAGCTTTACGCAATCGGTCAGATCATATAGATACCCCTTCAACACAACAAAGGTCTTGAAACTTGTCTTACCTTGATCTTCAAGCCTTGAAACTACTCCTTTCAACACGTACTTCATCTTGAATACTTCAACTTAGGCATTTGATCCTTCCTCAATATGCACTATACCACATTTATCTTCGAATCCTCGGTCCTTGAGAAACACGTCTTTGGATCTTGATGTCCGATCATGCAAGGAAAAAAGGAAAAGAGGGTGGACGGGTTAGTCTAATAAAGGACTATCAAGTGAATGACAACTAGGGTACTAATTAAACGTGTTGTTATCAATCTTCAATTGATGGTGATTGGTTGATAATCCAATAGTTAGTACTCCCCTATACTCAGCGGGGTCTTGATTATAAATTTATTTGTTGTCAAGAAACAACCCTCTCAACAAATTGGCGCCGTTGTCGGGGAGGCAACGTGTTTGTTTGTTTATCTGTGGGTCTGGGAATAGCCCGACCCCGTTTTTGTTTTTAATTTTTGTGTTCTTTGTCTGTTTTCTCAGTGTATGCCGGTAGGACGTCGGAGGCTTGAATTTGACAACGCTGGTTATTATTCAAAACCTGAATGTTCCCTACACCGTAGACGCCGAGAGAACCTAGCCATGGCCACACCTGAAGAGATGGCTCGTCAGTTGGAAGTCCTTCGGACTCAGATGGAGGTGTTGAAAACCGAGAAGGAAGGCGCTGCTACCGAAGCTGCGCGTCAACGAGCTAACAATGCTCGTCTATAAGAGGAGCTGAATGCCTATCCGAGGAATGCCAAACAGTATATGCATCCAGAACTGAGGGTGCCAGAGTCTCCAATTGTGCTTCCGGAGATAGAGAAAACTTTTGAGATTAAATCTCAATTCATATCCTTGATCAAACGGGCTCAGTTTGAAGGGAAACCTACTGAGTGCCCTATGGAGCATATTAGAAATTTTCTTGATTTATGTGACACCATAACTGCTGAAGGTGTCTCACTTGAATATGTTTTGTTAAAAGCTTTCAGGTGGTCTCTTGCTGGAAAGGCCCTGAGCTGGTTGGAGAGCTTACCTCCTAAGTCTATCAAGAATTGGAAAAACTTGTATGATCAATTTCTTACAAAAATTTTCCCGCCTGCCAATACAACGAAGTTGAGAAAACGCATCACCTCCTATCACCAGCTGCCTAATGAGACTTTTGTTGAAACATGGGAAAGATTTAAAGAGATGCTTAGACAGTGCCCCACTCATGGGCAACCTTTATATCTTCTGCAAGAAATCATTTTCCAGGGTATCAACGCAGAGACCAAGAACCGCATCAACACGCATACTGTGTGCGGTTTTATAGAGATGGACCCAACGGCTGCATGGGAATTGCTGGATAAGTTGTCCAATTATGATGCCATGTATGGAACCCAGCAAACACCACAACCCCAAAAACGTCTCTACATGCCTAGCCGAGAAGAAGTTGACCAGGATGTTAAAACTCAATTTCTACAAGATGAGGTCAACCGTTTGAAGAAGCAGGTAAGTTTTCTGAAATCCTCTCAATCTTGTCAAGAGTGTGGTTCTTTTGCCCATAGTACTTCTGCTTGCACTAACATAGAGCAGGTTAGAGCCGCTGAGACAATTGCTGAGATGAATTATATGAGAGGCACATACAGGAACCAACCTAGCTATTTGACAGGTCAAACAATTATCAGGCGTTGGGCAATCAAAATCAAAATCCAAACTATGCAGCGCCTCCGCCGGATAGACGACCTGCGCCTTATCGACCTCCAGGCCATCAGGAGCCACCATCATGGGTTCAAGGGTTACAGGAAGGCCTTAACGGAGTGACTAACAAAGTTAACGAAGTTCAAGCCAACCCGAACCAACAAAATAAAAGATGGGGAGAGTTCGATATATGGAAGAAGAATGTTGATTCCCAACTAGGGAACCTTGCTGCACAGATTCCGAGACCACAAGGGCAACTCTCGGGCCGCCCCGAGGAGAACCCTAGGGGACAAATAGCAGCGGTGCACCTTAGGAGCGGAAAGACATTACCAAAACGTGTCCAAGATAAGGACAATGCTGAAGAAGACGCCACAGTTCAGCTCGGTAACGAGCCAGCGAGGGCGATTACCGAACTGGGACAACATGGTGACGAGGCTCCGAGGGTATTTAACGACCCTAATTCAGGTAAGTCTTCTAATCCGAGCCTTCCTCCCCATTCAAGGGTATTTAACGACCCCATCAGGGTCGGTAACAACCCGCCGAGCGTATCTGACGACCCTAGTGTCGACCCGGCACTTTCACCTCTCGAGCCTAACTTAGTTCCGAGAATGGTGAAATCTCTTCCATTTCCCACTAAGAAATCTATGGACTCTACTGAGAGTAAGTTCAAGCATTTCGTAAAGATTCTTCAGAGCATTAATATTTCCATCCCATTCGCTGAAGCCCTAAGCGAAATGCCGGCTTACACAAAATTTTTGAAAGATATTCTTAGCAGGAAAAGATCCATCACAGAATTGCAGGATGAATTCCGATCTATTGCTTTACCAGAAAAGCTTGGAGATCCAGGGAGATTTGCCATCACTATTGGCATTGGCGACCACAAATTCAAAGCTTTATGTGATTTGGGAGCCAGTGCTAGTTTACTCCCTCTCTCAATATGGTCAAAAGCCAATATGGGACCACTAGAGCGGGTAGATATGAACCTCTACATGGCAGATGGATCATGTGTCAAGGCCACATGAGTCGTGGACGATTATCCTATTCAAGTCGGGAAATTCTTCATACTAAATGATTTCGTCGTCCTTGACATGCCTGAGGATCCTCATGTCCCTGTTATCCTAGGCAGACCATTCCTAGCTACAACAAGTGCCAAGGTCGATGTGCGGAAAGGACTTCTTACTTTTGAGATTGGTGAAGAACGTGTGGAATTCAGCTTGGACCAAAACGCAAACGAACCAACCGCGGTCGCACCAATCGAGTTGCCCCAACCATAACTCAACGTAGCTGATATTACCGAACTTCCACCAACTTCGAAAGAGGACGAGATTCTCACATAGGAACCTGTCGAGCTTCCTTGGCCCACTAGCAAGTCTCACATACAAGGAAATAATCAAGGTGAGTACTCTTCTTCTTACCATATTCCTACACCATACCCCACGGCATACACTATTGAGGAGTCCAAACCGCCTTGGTTTCCGGATTTCACTAACCCATATGTAGGAATATCGGGCATACTCATAGAAGACAAGGGACCTAGCTTAGTGACTCAAGCAAGCAACGCCTTCAAAGGTAAGTATGGGGTATCTCGAGATCCCAACATAGCTACAAAAGAGCCACCTTGAGCAAAGGTACATCGGGCTGACGACGTTAAACATAGCGCTTACGGGAGGCAACCCGCTCTTAGTATAGACTAGATTTTCTTTTCTTTTTAGATTCTCTTTTTAGCTTTCTTTTGAGTTCTTTTTAGTAGTTTTTAGGATAGAAATTAGGATAAGTTTTGAGCTAACAAGATGCAGGAGAAGGGCTCGAAAAATCACTCAAAGAGGCTACGGTGGCTCGTTAACGACCACCCCAGGGTCGTTAACGACCTGGTTTGACGACCCGATTTGGCAAAACGGGCAGGTATGTTTTTTTACCCTAATCTATCTTTTACCTACCCCCAAGCCGCCGCCCCCTCTATCTTATTATATCCTTACCCTCTCCTATATAACCCTTTTTACCCTCCTACAAATGTTTCACTCTCAAATCCTCAATCCTAAAACGCCAAACCCCTCCAAAATCCTACCAAAAATCTCAGCAACCCCCTACCATCGATCGGAATCTCACTCTACCGACCGTTGGCAACACCATCGTTACCGAAGCTCGAAACCCCGAATTCCCACCGACGAGATCCACGCTCGTTAACCATCCCAATACGATCCTTTATTCTTCAATTTCTCAATTTTCCGGTATGATTTCTAAACCTTAACTCTTACTTACAAGATTCATGATTTTTAGGGTAGAAATTTCATATTGGGATTGTGTTTATAAGAAGGGTCGACTTGAATGTTTGGATTTTGCCCATGAATTTTGGTTGTGCTTAATTATTCTTGTTCTAGGGAAGATTATTCATGTTAGATTCTCCATTGCAAATAGTTGATTAGAAAAGCATGAACTTTTCTTGTTCTAGTCTTAAGTTCAATCTTTGCCATGTCAATTTTGGGTAATTTTAGCATGTTCGGGATGGAAAATCGAACAAGTATGGGGTACATAAACCCGATTGTGAGTTTAGTGAAAGATATTGAGGATGCATGCTTGATCCATGTTGAAAGGGTTTCTCGGCCAACAAATAAATTTGTAAGTCAAGACCCCGCTAAGTACAGTGGAGTCAGGATCGTTCCACAGGAAGCAAGGTTGTTTGTCTATCAACCTAATAAAAATGAAATAAAATCAAACACAATTACTCACGAGATGCCTCGTTAACGACCTTGTTAGGATCGTTACCGAACCACCAAACACAAAAATATCAATTAACAACCTAATTAAATTCTAATTAAAATTCGATACCGATGCAAGTACTCAGCAACGAAGATTCACCAGAAATAATTCAATTAAAACAAAAATCTAGGACAAGGGACACCACAACATAGCCAAGCATAAGAATTTTGTAAGAAGATAAGATCATGCCTTTAAATAGAGAGAGTCATCAACTTTCATTGACTTAACAAGTAAATTAATCTACTTTCATAAACTATCTTACTCAATTGCTTGTTTTGGATCTAAAGCTTGAAACTTTCGTTTTCAAACAATATCAACCTTCAAGTTACTAACTTTCTCTTTCAATCAAGTTAAAACTCAAATTACCTCAACTCCCGTTTCGGTATTAAGCACAACAAACAATCTCAATAAAGATAAAAGGCATTCAACACACAATCTTACTCATCAAACATGCTCAACTATGCCGGGCTTAACCCCGACCCTAGAAAAATAGACTACTCACTACTCATGATTAAGAAATTAAAAACTTCAATAAAAACAAACATTAAAACAAAACTCAAATTTAAATTAATAACAAAAAAATATCGTCTTACAGAGATTCAGAAGAAAACTAAACAAAACATTCACCGAACCACAAAACTCGATCAACGAACCTCGGAAACCGTCGTCACCGAACCTCGTCACCGACTTCCGATCCGGTTCTCTCTCCTTCGGCCTTCCTCCAAATCTTCTCCAAAAACTATCTCTCCAATTCGACTCCCCCTCTATGCTAGATAGAAGGGTATTTATACTAGAAAATCCTAAAAAACTAAAAAGGCTAAAAGATAAAAACTTTCCTAAAAAGATAGAAACAATCTCTAAAAGATAGCAATAAAATCTAGAAAGATATTAAACCCTAAAATACATATTCTAATAACCGATAAAGATTCTAAAAAGATACTCAACCGATACGGAAATAAATTCCCGCTCAGGATCGGTGAATAATAAAAATAATACTCGAAATCTTTCTCTTCGTGGCCTCATTAACGACCCTTCACAGCCTCGTTAACGAGCCTGGGTTTGTTTTCTTCAACACCTCCTCTTATACTCTCGAGCTTCGACTTCTTAAATCTTGCACTCTCCCATCCTTCACTGTGATGCTCCAAATTTAGCTCCATTTAGCTCCTTTTCTCACCAAAATCTGCAAAATACACAAAATAGCGTAGATTCCACTCTTTTCGTAGATTTATGCAAAACTAACTAAAAATACTCAAAACTAAACCTAAACTAAACAAAACTAATCCTAATAAGCAAAGAAAACCTATCAAAAACTATACTAAAAATGCGAACATCAAAATACCCCATACTTAGACTTGCTTGTCCTCAAGCAATAAACAAGATACTAACCAAAACCAAAACAAATCATGCTTATTAAGACATAGCCATCTTCCAAAAAGAAACATCTACACATAAGAAAATTATAGCAAAAGACTATTAACATCCTCACACATATTTGCACTTAAATAGACATAAAATAATACAATCCAACCTCTCAAGGGATATAATGTGTTTCACTCGACTCTCAAGTGTTTGGGCTTATAATTTCAATCTCTCAACTCATCTTGTATACAAAAACTCATAGAAATTGGAACTTATATCACCAATACTCTCCACCCAAGATTTGTCAAAACAAGCACAAGAATCATCAAGAGAACTTAGGCTCAATGAAAAACTTCATAGAAGCTTCCATTCGGCCGGGTTGTAATGAGGCTTGGTAAAAGACAAATAGGCGTGGAAATATTTTGGCTATGTGGTGCTAATAATATTCGGGAATCAAAGACTCCTAAAAACACACATCTCACCAAAACATTCATATAAGATAACCAAACTCACTCTTCTTTATGCACTCTCATTTTCACTCACCCTTTATCATCCTAGAAAGTCTCATAACAAAAATAAAAGAATCTCTTGATATTATCTTTAAACACAAATGCACTTCAACTTTTCCTCTCTTTCTTTTCCCCTTTTTTTTCTTCTCTCTTCCTTTTTTTTTCTTCTCGCTGCCTCGTTAACGAACCCACATCCGGGTCGTTAACGATCCACCATAAACATTTCTTTTCCTTTAAAACTTTATTTTGTGCATCTTTTTATCAAGAGACCTTTCTTACATGTAATAACAAGAGACTTCCCAATCTACCCTTCCCAAATACCCTTCAATTCAAGCAAATATAAACTCTTTTCTTTTCAACAAAGCACAAAACTTTACCTCTCCAATCTAAGTCTAATTCCCGGATAGGGTCAAACTTATCTCGGCTAGGGAATAATTTTTGTGGAGCTAAAAATAAAAGGTTTCAAGCCAAAATTGGTTATCAAAAGAAGGAATAATGTAAAGGTAGATAGGGGATAATAGGGTTCATAAAAATAAGTTCTCTATCATATGATTTTCACAAGTAATAAACTAAAAATCTTATAAGGGTCTCAAGAAATAGATAACCATCACAATTCCAAGAGATAATATGCATAAAGAGAGTAAATCACACAAAAAAAGAAGAGGGATTTATAAATGTTCTCCCTATAAGGCCAAAAATTTCTCACAAGGTAGATTTTGTTGGATTGCATCATCTATGCTATAAAGTATATGTGCTCAATTTCATCTAATGCTATTCTCTTCTAAAAACCATAATTTCAATTTTAAGAATCCGGCTATACTTTCAAAGACATATTTGCAAGGAATTATATGATTAAGCTAGTGATTGCTATCATAGAACTTAAGAAGGGATATCTATCAATTGTAAACTCTTTTTGGATTTTTCAATTTTTCAATTTTTTTCGAATTTTTTTTTTCAGTTTAAAAGAAATAACAACTACATAGAACAAAAAAAACACCTAGGACATAATTTTTCTACTTCCTCCCCACCCCATACTTAAAATTACAGTGTCCCCACTGTAAGGAAAATAAGAAGAAGAGGGAAAAGAAATAGAAAAGAAAACAAAAAATTAAAAAGAAAAAGAAAGACATAAAACTTACAAAAGTGGAAACAAGGAAAGGAAACTTCATCTTGAGCTTGATCAACGGTTCGGTGGAGGAAAATAGTGCTCAAAGTTCCCCATGAAATCATACATCGTCCTCCAACGCTCAACATCCTCCGCCTCTCTCTGACGTTGCCTCTCATCTTCCCTCGACATGCGAGCGGAATAGACAGTTTCCCATCTATCCATCCTCCGATGAATGTGATCGGTCTGGAGGTGAAGCTGCTGCATCCGTGCAGAAAGATCCTCGGCCCATGGTGGTGGTATGCTCGATCCTGCGTACTCAGGCTGAGGAGGCGGTGGGTAGTGAGGCTGGAAATGGTCTTGATACATCACCGGGTTGTAAGGCATTAAGCCATATGCATGAGGGTCGACAGGAGCTGGTGGAGGGTCGACAGGAGCTTGCGGCACCTCGTTAACGAAGCTGGTTGCCTCGTTAACAGTGTTGGGCGGTGGCTGGAAATGGTCGTTAACGACCCTGGTTGGCTCGTCGACGAAGATGTGGCCTCCTAATTCCTCCGTCTCCATGTCTTCTTCTGTAAAGTTCAGCTCCTTAGTGTCGCCCTCGGTGTCGGCTTCCTCGGTGTCATTGCCTACTACCTCGGTATCCTCTTGCTCATCTTCTTCTTCATATTCATCCACGTCGTCTCGCTCAAACCGGGTGTGACAAGGCCTAAGCGAGAGCTCATCCTCCGGTTTTGGCTCCAATGGGTAAGGTTGGCCCGTCCACACTTCGTACCAATTCGGTACATAGAGTAGCTCGTACATGTCGAGGGAAGGTATGACTAGTTGATCTCGAACCTTCACCTTGTAGCCTCCCTCGGCTTGCACGAGAATCCCGGCACTATACCAATAGTTTTTGTTGAGGAGTTGGGCGTGGGCCGGTGTGTAGCGGGTGAGATCCACTCCAAGATTCTTAGCCAAGAGGCTAACCAAATTGCCACACCACACCTCTTTGGACTTGGTGGACTTCTCGACATAGTAGAGCCATTCGTACCCCAAATTCAAGGGGTCGGGCTCCTCGAAGAGGATGGTGCGGAAGCAAGCGACTTCCGTTCTTGTAGGCCGGTTTAACTCTTTCTTCGGCCAAAATGTTACGGTGAGGACTCTCAAGATAATCCGGAAGATGGGGTTGACGATGTTTGCCCCGGATAGCGCCGCGGTGGAGGATTGAACCTCTCTGGTGATGTAGCTCCAAGTGCGGGTCACTCGGTAGTCCTTCAAGCTATAGTCCCTTGTCGGGTTTGGGAGCTCCAAGATTGCATTGAACTCCACCATGGTGAAGTCACGGTCCTCGTTACCGAGCCGGAACCGAATGCGTCCCGCCGAGATCTTCGACGAGAAATTGGTCTCCAAGGTGGGCAAGAACTCGGATGTGAGGGCCGGATAATGTGGCAAGCTCTCTTGCTTCAATAGGTGAGCGGCCCCAAGGATGATTAAGGCGTCCTTGACATCCGTGTAGATTCCCGTAGAGACGGCGCTAGACTTCGAGAACCATCGGGTGTAATGGTCCTTCTCCAAAAAATCCAGGTAGCGCCGTACTTGGCTTTGACTGCTCAAAATCACATCGTCCACACGGGGTGGAGATGGAGACCTGTGGTTCCTCCTCTTCTTCTGGGCTCGGGTAGCGGGTCTGCTTGAACTAGCCATGGATCTACAAAATAATCGAAAATTTTCCAAGATAAGATCCACTCAAAAATAATAGGTACGAGACCCCATACTTGGTCTCAAAATTAACCTCGGAATTACTCATAAACTACCCAATTGGGTCGTTCACGATTCTGGGCTCGGATCGATCATTGATGAAGTGCAGGGTCGTTAACGAGCCTGGGTGGGTCGTTAACGAACTGCCGAGAGCAAAACCAGAAATTTCCGAAATTAAATCTACCTCTAATTCAGCACAAATCAAGCATGCAATCTTCTATTATTCTTCACAAGTCCCCTATTGGGTATAAGTACCCCATACTTTCTCAATTACCCATCCCGAACATGCTAAAAATTTCCCGGAATTTTGACATGCAAAGTTCGAACCTTTTTTAGATCTAGAACAAGAAAAATTCATGCTTTCCTAACTAAAGGGTTACAATAGCTAATCTAACATGAATAATCTTTCCTAAATCATGAACAACTAAGCACAATCAAGAATTTTTAGAACGGATTTTAAGCATGCTCATCGATCTCCCTAATAATCATGATTCAAGATATGAAATTTAACCCTATAGATAATCAATCATGCAATTTCAAGCGAGGGTTTAGAAATCATATCGGAGAACCGAGAATTTAAAGAACAAAGGTCGGCAGTGGGGTAGTTAACGAGCTCGTCGTCGACGGTGTGCGGCCTCCGAACTCCGGTAACGATGGCGTCTCCGGTGGTCGTTAGCGTGGGAATTCCAACTCGGTGGGAGAGAAGGGAAAGGGATTGAGAGAGTTTTGGGTTTGAGAGTGAATTTTGAAGGGGTTGTGGTAGAATTTTGGGAGGGGTAGAAGGGTTTATATAGGAAGGGTAATGGGTAGAAGGGGTGGCGGCTAGGGTTAAAGAAGTTAATTAGGTTAGAATTACTTACCTGCCCCGTATTGTGACGAATCGGGTCGTCCGAACCGGGTCGTTAACGACCCTAGGTGGGTCGTTAACGAGCCGCCGTGGTCTTCTTGAGTGATTTTTCGACCCCTTTTTCCTGAAATCTTTGTTAGCTGAAAAATCTTATTTCTATCCTATTTAAAACTAAAAATAAAAATAAAAAGAAAGCTAAGAATTAATCTAAAATGAAAAATAAAAAGAAAATAAAGTAAACCTATTCTAAAAAGCGGGTTGCCTCCCGTAAGCGCTATGTTTAACGTCGTTAGCCCGACGAGCTCCCTTGCTAGTCTCATGGTGGTTCATGTCTGGCCATGTTGGGGTCTTGAGATACCTTGCCTGTAGCCTTACTGCCTCTGTGCACTTGAATTGCTAAATTAGGACCTTCTTCTTCTATCAGCAAGCTCGATATCCCTGGATTGTTAGTGTAGTCCGAAAGCCAAGGTGGTTTGGACTTTTCTGTAACATCTGTAGTAGGGCCTTTGTGCTCGTGAGAATCAGTGATCGACAGATGTAGCTCGGTAGGGACTGTGGTGTCGAGTTCGGGTTGAGTCATCTCTAGTTGTGCCACTCCAATTGGGTCATTGGCTTTTTGATCTAAATTGAATTCCACCCGTTCCTCTCCTATGTCAAAAGTGAGAAGTCCCTTTCGCACATCAACTCTTGCTCCTGCTGTGGCTAAGAATGGTCGCCCGAGAATTATGGGGACATGAGGGTCTTCAGGCATATCGAGGACAATAAAATCATTTGGTATAAAGAATTTCCCGACTTGAATAGGGTAATCGTCCACTACTCATGTGGCTTTGACACTTGACCCATCTGCCATGTACAGATTCATGTCTACTGGCTCTAGTGGTCCTATATTGGCTTTAGACCAGATTGAGAGCGGAACAAGACTAACACTGGCACCAAGATCGCATAAAGCCTTGAACTTGTGGTTGCCTATGCCGATTGTGATTGCAAACCTCCCGGGATCTCCAAGCTTTTCTGGAAGAGCTATGGATCTGACCTCGTCCTGCAGCTCTGTAATAGATCTTTTCCTGCTAAGAATATCTTTCAAGAATTTTGTGTAAGCCGGCATTTCGCTTAGGGCCTCAGCGAATGGGATGGAAATATTAATGCCCTGAAGAATTTTAACAAAACGCTTGAACTTACTCTCAGTAGAGTCCATAGATTTCTTAGTTGGAAATGGAAGAGATTTCGCCATTCTCGGAACCAAGTTGGGCTCGAGAGGTGAGAGTACCGGGTCGACACTGTGGTCATTTTGTGTCCTCGGCGGGTCGTTACCGACCCTGATGGGGTCGTTAACTACCCTGGGATTCAGAGGAAGGCTCGGTTTAGAGAACTTACCTGTGGTAGGGTCGTCAGGAATCCTTGGAGCCTCGTCATCCTTGTTTGTAGGCTCGGTACTAGCTCTCGCTGGCTCGTTAACGAGCTGGTTGGCGAGATCTTGTTCCTCCTTCTCTTCAGCTTGAATTCTCTCCGGTAGTGTCTTCCCACTCCTGAGGTATACCGCTGCTATTTGGCCCCTAGGGTTCTCTTCGGGACGGCCCGGGAGTTGCCCTTGTGGTCTTGGAATCCGTGCTGCAAGGTCTCCTAGTTGGGAATCAACACTCCTCTTCCAAATATCGAACTCTCCCCATCTTTTATCCTGTCGGTTCAGCTTGGCTTGGACGTCATCAACCTTGTTGTTCACTCGTTGATGCTCTCTTTAATCTCCTGAACCCATGATGGCGTCTCCTGATGGCCTGGAGGTCGATATGGTGCATGTCGTCTATCTTGTGGGGGCCTTGTGTAATTGTAATTTGTATTCTGATTGCCCCATGGTGGATAGATGTTTGACCTGTCATTATAATTAGGCTGGTTCCTGTAGGGTCCTCTCATGTAATTCATCTCAGCTATTGTCTCAGCGGTTCTAACCTGCTCAATGTTAGTACAAGCAGAAGTACTATGCGCAGAAGAACCACATTCTTGACATGATTGAGAGGATTTCAGAAAACTTACATGTTTCCTCAAATGGTTGACCTCATCTTGTAAGAATTGATTTTTAACATCGGGGTCAACTTCATCTCGGTTGGGCACATAGAGACGTTTTTGAGTTTGTGGAGCCTGCTGGGTTCCGTACATAGCATCGTAATTCGCCAGCTTGTCCAACAGTTCCCACGCCTCTGTCGGGTTCATCTCTATAAAACCGCACGCAGTATGCGTGTTGATGCGGTTCTTGGTCTCCGCGTTGATACCCTGGAAAAAGATTTCCTACAATACATATAAAGGTTGCCCATGAGTAGAGCATTGTCTAAGCATTTCTTTAAATCTTTCCCATGTTTCAACAAATGTTTCATTAGGCAACTGGTGATAAGAGGTGATGCGTTTCCTTAACTCCGTTGTCTTAGTAGGAGGGAAAAACTTTGTAAGAAATTGATCATACAAAGCTTAGTCCTGATAGACTTAGAAGGTAGGCTCTCTAACCAGTTCAGGGCCTTTCCAGTAAGTGACCATCGAAAAGCTTTTAACAGAACATATTCTAGCGAGACACCTTCAGCAACTATGGTGTCACATAAATCAAGAAAATTTATAATATGCTCCATAGGGCACTCAGCAGGTTTCCCTTCAAACTGAGCCCATTTAATTAAGGATATAAATTGAGACTTGATCTCAAAAGGTTTCTCTATCGCAGGAAGCACAATAGGAGATTCTGGCACCCTTAGTTCCGGATGCATGTATTGCTTGGCATTCCTTGGATAGGCATTTAGCTCTTCTTGCAGTCGAGCCTTGTCTGCGTCTACGCCGTCCTTCTCGGCTTTCAGTGCCTCCATCTGGGTCCGGAGGATCTCTAACTCTCGAGCCATCTCTTCAGCTGTGGCCATGGCTCGGTTTTCTCGGAGTCGTCGGTGCAGGGAACGTTCGGGTTCTGAGTAATAACTGGAGCTATCAAACTGAAGCCTTCTTCGTCCTACCAGCATACACTGAGAAAACAAACAAAGAAAACAAAAATTAAAAACAAAAACGGGGTCGGGCTATTCCCGATCCCAAAGATAAACTAACAACTCGTTGCTTCCCCGGCAACGGCGCCAATTTGTTGAAAGGGTTTCTCGGCCAACAAATAAATTTGTAAGTCAAGACCCCGCTGAGTACAGTGGAGTCAGGATCGTTCCACAGGAAGCAAGTTTGTTTGTCTATCAACCTAATAAAAATAAAATAAAATCAAACAAAATTACTCACGAGATGCCTCGTTAACGACCTTGTCAGGATCGTTACCGAACCACCGAACACAAAAATATCAATTAACAACCTAATAAAATTCTAATTAAAATTCGATACCGAGGCAAGTACTCAGCAACGAAGATTCACCAGAAATAATTCAATTAAAACAAAAATCTAGGACAAGGGACACCACAACATAGCCAAGCATAAGAATTCTGTAAGAAGATAAGATCATGCTTTTAAATAGATAGAGTCATCAACTTTCATTGATTTAACAAGTAAATTAATCTACTTTCATAAACTAACTTACTCAATTGCTTGTTTTGGATCTAAAGCTTAAAACTTTCGTTTTCAAACAATATCAACCTTCAAGTTACTAACTTTCTCTTTCAATCAAGTTAAAACTCAAATTACCTCAACTCCCGTTTCGGTATTAAGCACAACAAACAATCTCAATAAAGATAAAAGGCATTCAACACACAATCTTACTCATCAAACATGCTCAACTATGCCGGGCTTAACCCCGACCCTAGAAAAATAGACTACTCACTACTCATGATTAAGAAATTAAAAACTTCAATAAAAACAAAAATTGAAACAAAACTCAAATTTAAATTAATAACAAAAAAATATCGTCTTACAGAGATTCAGAAGAAAACTAAACAAAACATTCACCGAACCACAAAACTCGATCAACGAACCTCGGAAACCGTCGTCACCGAACCTCGTCACCGACTTTCGATCCGGTTCTCTCTCCTTCGGCCTTCCTCCAAATCTTCTCCAAAAACTAGCTCTCCAATTCGACTCCCCCTCTATGCTAGATAGAAGGGTATTTATACTAGAAAATCCTAAAAAATTAAAAAGGCTAAAAGATAAAAACTTTCCTAAAAAGATAGAAACAATCTCTAAAAGATAGCAATAAAATCTAGAAAGATATTAAACCCTAAAATACATATTCTAATAACCCATAAAGATTCTAAGAAGATACTCAACCGATACGGAAATAAATTCCCGCTCAGGATCGGTGAATAATAAAAATAATACTCGAAATCTTTCTCTTCGTGGCCTCGTTAACGACCCTTCACAGCCTCGTTAACGAGTCTGCGTTTGTTTTCTTCAACACCTCCTCTTATACTCTCGAGCTTCGACTTCTTAAATCTTGCACTCTCCCATCCTTCACTGTGATGCTCCAAATTTAGCTCCATTTAGCTCCTTTTCTCACCAAAATCTGCAAAATACACAAAATAGCGTAGATTCCACTCTTTTCGTAGATTTATGCAAAACTAACTAAAAATACTCAAAACTAAACCTAAACTAAACAAAACTAATCCTAATAAGCAAAGAAAACCTATCAAAAACTATACTAAAAATGCGAACATCAATCCATGCTTGATTTTTGAGTTAATAACATTCGGATCCTGTGTACTAGTTCTCGGCGGCTCGTTAACGACCCACCTAGGCTCGTTAAGGACCCTGCGCAGCTTCAAAGTGTATAAACCAGTCCAGATTCTTTAATGACCCAATTGGGTAGTTGACGAATAATTTCGAGGATATTTTGAGAGCAAGTATGGGGTCTCTTGCCTATCTATTTTGAGTAGATCTTATCTTGGAAAATTCATGATTGTTTTGTCGATCTCATGGCAAGCTCAAGCAGACCCGCTACCCGAGCTCAGAAGAAGAGGAGGAACCAGAGGTCCCCATCTCCACCTCGCATGGACAATGTGATCTTGAGCACCAAAGGCCAAGTGAATCGATACCGTGCCATTCTAGACAAGGACCACAATACTCGGTGGTTCTCGAAGTCAAGTTCCATACACACGGGGATTTACACGGATGTCAAGGAGGCCTTCGTTATTCTGGGTGCATCTCATTTGCTGAAGAAGGAACATCTACCGCACTTTCCGGCCCTCACATCCGAGTCTTGGCAACTCTAGAGACTAGTTTTCCGTCGAAGGCTTCGGTGGGACGTATTCGGTTTCTGCTCGGTAATGTGAACCGTGAGTTCACCATGGCGGAGTTCAACGCAATTCTAGAGCTCCCAAACCCGTCTAGAGAGTACAGTTTGAAAGACTACAAGGTGTCACGTACTTGGAGCTACATCACCGGGGAGGTCCAATCCTCCACAGCGGCATTATCTGGGGCAAGCATCATCAACCCCATTTTCAGGATCATTCTCCAAGTCCTAGCCTCTACATTCTGGCCAAAGAGAGAGTTGAACAGGCCAACAAGGACGGAAGTTGATTGTCTCCACACTATCCTATTCGAGGAGCCCGACCCTTTGAATTTGGGGTACGAATGGCTCTACTACATAGAGAAATCAACCAAGTCCAAGGAAGTATGGTGTGGTAACTTGGTTAGTCTTTTGGCTACAAACCTTGGAGTCGACCTCACTCGCTACACACCGGCTCATGCTCAGTTGCTCAACAAGAACTATTGGTATAGTTCCAGTATTTTCATTCAAGTCGAGGGCGAGTTCAAGTTAGAGCTACTTTACGTACCAAATTGGTACGAGGCGTGGACGGGGCATGCTTTCCCGTTAGAGCCCAAGCCGCAGGATGAGTTATCGCTTCGACCGTGTGTGTCCCGGTTTGAAAGAGAGGAAGATGCGATGGATGAAGATGAAGATGAAGATGAGGATACCGAGTTAGTTGGAGAAGATACCGAGGAGGCCAACACAGAAGGCGGCATAGAGGAGCTTAACCTCGAGGAAGAAGACCTCGACACAGAAGTTTTAGGCACCAACGTCCTCGTTGACGAGCCCACCAGGCTCGTTAACGATCATTTCCAGCCTTCTACATCTGCTGCTAACGAGGTACCCAGGGTCATTAACAACCCGCCGAGGGCAGCTACCGACCCCCCGCAAGCTCCTACCGACTCCTACTCTTATGGACTCGTGCCATACAACCCGGTGCTTCACCATGATCACTTTCAGCCTCACTACCCACCACCTCCTCAGCCTGAGTACTCTGGCTCGAGCATCCTGCCACCATGGGCCGAGGATCTTTCTGCACTGATGCAACAACTTCACCTCCAGAAGGACCACATTCATAGGAGGATGGATAGATGGGAGATTGTCTATTCAGCTCGGATGACATATGAGGATGAGAGGCATCACCAGAGAGACACAGAGGATGTTGAGCGCTGGAGGACGATGTACGACTTCATGGGGAACTTTGAGCACTATTTTCCTCCACCTGACCGTTGATTCAGCTTGAAGACATTTTCCTTGTTTTCCACTTCTGAGACTTTGTAAGTTTTTGTTTTCTCTTTTCTTGTTTTCTTGTGTTTTTTCTTTTCTATTTCTTTCCTTCTTCTTATTTTTCTTACAGTGGGGACACTGTAATTTTAAGTATGGGGTGGGAGAAAGTAGAAAGTTTTGTGCCTTATTTGTCTTTTGTGCTTTGTTTGTTTTAAGTAGTTTTTATTCCATACAAAAAAAATCGAAAATTTTAAAAAAAATTTAAATAAAAGAGGTTTTAGAATTGATAGATATCTCTTTCTTATGTCCTATGATAGTAGTTACTAGCATGATCATATAATTCCTTGAAATCATGTCTTTGAGAATATAGCCGGATTCTTAATTATGAAGATGTTTTTAGGAAGGAATAGTATTTGATGAAATTGAGCACATATACCTTTTTAGCATAAGTGATGCAATGAAACAAAAATTTGCCTTGTGATAATTTTTGGCCTTAGAGGGAGAACATCAAGAATCCCTCTTCTTTTCATGTGTGATTTACTCTCTATATGCATATTATCTCTTGGAATTGTCACGGTTATATGTATAAGATTTATAGTTCATTACTTATGAAAGTCATATGATGGAGAACTTATTTTTATGAGCCCTATTATTCCTTATCCACCTTTACATTATCCTTCTTTTGTCAGCCAATTTGAGCCTCAAGCCTTTTATTTTTAGCTCCACAAAATTGTTCCCTAGCCGATATAAGCTTGACACTGTCCGGGGATTAGGACTTAGATTTGGAGAGGAAATTGTTTTGTAGAGGGTTGAAAAGAAAAGAGAGAGATGTTATGTTTGGTTTGAAATTGAAAGATTTTTGGGAAGGGTAGATTGGAAGTCACTTGAGTTAAATGTGTAAAAGAAAGATCTCTTGGTACAAAAGATGCACGAAATAAGATTGATGGTTGAAAAGGAAGTTGTTGAAAGAGGAATACACGATCAAGATCGTTAACGACCCTGAAGTGGTTCGTTAACGAGGCAGAGAAGTAAAAAAAAAGTAAAAAAAAAAAAAGTTGATGGAAGAAAAAAGAAATGAAGAAGTAAGAAGTGCATAGTATTGACGAGATAAACCAGAGATTCTTTTGTTTTATGAGACTATCTAGGATATGAAAAGGGTGTATGAAAATAAGTGTGCATAATGAGAGTGAGTATGGTATTTTTATGAGTGTTTTGGTAAGATATGTGAGTTTTTTTAGGAGTCTTTGATTCCCAGATATTATTTGTAATACTCGGATTTGTTTAAAGTCGGAAAAATGAATTTCTTGAAGTATAAGTAATCAAATTATTGGCTCGTAAGTAACCTCGGATATAAGATTTTAAATTTTTTTTACCATTAGTTAGACGTATAAATATCCTTATTTTCTTTTATTTATATATATACACTATCAAGTTAACTTATGTGTTAACTTATTTTTTTCTTTCTTTTCTATAATTATAATCATATCTCTAACTAATATCGTATCTACACTTAACTAACTAGATAATCATACTAGATTAACCCTAATTAAAAACCCATCTAGCGGTTTAAGCTGAAACCACACCTTCCGATTGTTCCGATAGAAACCCTTCTGTTTCTTTTCTTTTAAGAAGAGCCGACATTTCGAGTTTTCTAAAGCCATTAAGCTTTGCGGTTGCTCTCGTCACCTCCTCCGACTGTCAGCAACAACGGGTTTCCGATCACCCTCATTAGCAGAGGAAACAACGGGTTTCCGATCACCCTCGTTAGCAGAGGCATTACTTCGTTCCCATCAATCGTGCAACCGTTTTCCTTGCTTGCGGTTCGAGACTTGGGTCTGATCAGTCACCGCCGACGAGACGGTGACATTGTGCGCGGTTCCGATGATCCATTTAGGAATTGGTAAGTCCCTATTCCGCCATTGCCATCGTCAAGTTGGTCCTTAGTACTCAGATCGTCGCTCGTAGTCGTCGCCAAATTCCACCGAAAGCCAACGCCCTCCATACGTTGTAATGTGCCGGTCTTTTCTCGCCGGTAACTACTTACACCTTTCCCTCGTCTTTCCTCTGTCTTTGCGGTGTCTTCATCACTTCAGTTTCCTCATACTAGTCGGAGCCGCTGGTGGGGGAGTGGGTTGTGTGGTTGGTGAAGTCCGACGCTAAAGGTGTTTTTCGATCGTGTAGTTGACCAGCGGTGGTTGTCCTTGGGTTCCAAGAAGAAGTCGAAAAAGGAGCAGATTAGGCTGTTGGTTTAATTATTAATAGTTTGAGTTGGTTACTCTTAGCCTAATTAGTTGAATTAGTTTTGTTGGGCTGCAAACATGTTAAGTAGAAGGTTGGGCTGGTGGTAGGTGTTTTGGCCAGGTTGGTGTCGTGGTTGGTTAGGCGGGGTTGCTAGAAACCGAGTCGGAAATTACTTGTTCAACTATTAATATCTAGTTAGAATAATATTTTATGGAGTGAACTAGTTAGTTTATTAGTGATTCTGTGTTTGGAGTTTAGCTTTAGGGAAAATGTTATGATTGAATATTTAACGTAATTTAGAGTGTCTAATCGGTAATCACATGGCCAAAGGAGACGTATAGGTTTAGTGGACAAATATGTCATGTGTGTTTGGCCGTGAGGGAATCGGGTTGTTGGGTTGGATTTAGAGTATAATATAGGCTTATGTGCATTAGTAAGTTAAGATAAAACATCTTTGTAAAAATAAAAGGTAGAGATACGAACAATATTAATACGGTGTAGGTTTGTTTGTATTGTTATTATAATTATGTTAATTAGTAATTAGTGGGGTAGATAAATCGTTAATGTATAATTTATAAAGTTGAGATCCGTTATTGTAACGGGTCTGGTCGGTTTTATAATTAAGTGTGCTCATTATTATGTTTAGGGAGCTGCTTTCGCTCAAGATCTTAGTTCTTCTCTATAATGTTAGATTGTGTATCGTTATTGTAGGATGGGTTTTGGGAACTAGTCCCGAGTACCTCTTTGAATGGTTTTGAACTTATTGGTGTGTTGTGTGTAAAATGGTTTTGAACGCATTTTATCGGAAAGAGATTTTTAAAACATTTTCTCTGTGTTGGTACCATTTTCGGCACGGCCCCATCGTAGCTGGCGTGGAGGAAGAGTTGGCTATGTATGACCCGTGTGACAGGGAAACCGTGCCCCTTCAAAATGAAAATTATTATCTATGTGTTTTGGCAAGTGCTCCAATGGAGGCTTTGTCGGGGTTAGAAGGGAGATTGTGAAGTGGAGTGAGAGAGCCTGCCTTTGCACTCAGCGCGGGGTTGAGCACCTTGGAAGTCGGATTGTGAGACGGAGGAATTGCAGTGTTATAAGGTTGTGTTTGTAAATGTGTATGTCGCTATGTGTGACTGATTATGACTAATTTAGATATTGGCCTTTAGAGTTATGATTGTGATTGTGGACTTGGATGCTGACTTTAGAAATGCTTTTAAAACGTCTTGCAATCTCCGTATTCTTTCTAACTTGGTAGATTAGTAGCTGACCCTTCGGGGAATATTTTTTTTAGTTCCAGGTATGAACCAGGGAACCGTGCAGGAATCGAGGCCAGATGGCGGGGCGGAGCGGTGAATGGCGCGTGTCATAGTGGGGTCGGATTTACGTTAGTTTATTTATGAGATATTAGGATGTTGGATTTATTGTTATTCTGGAGTTGGTATAATGTTTTACTTATTTTTATTTCTTCAATAATACTTTGTATTGTTTGGTCGGATTTAGATATTTATATTCTCGGGCAATTCGCGATTAAGTTTTGGCAGCAAGGGTCTGATGCATTTAGTAAGTAGTTTCATTTCACGACAGGTTACCATCCCATTTAAAATGGTTAGTCTAAGAGGACTATTCAATCACTAGAGTACATGTTGAGATCACTGGGTTGATCACTTGACTTTGGTGGAGTTTGCCTATAATAATAGTTGACACTACTCGATTCAGATGAACCCATGTGAGGCTTTGTATGGGCGGAGATGCAGTACATCGCCGTGTTGGGATGACCCTCAGATGTAATAGGAGAAAGGCCACAGATGCTCGAGTAGATGATTGAGAAGGTGACCTTGTTGATTCGGGAGCGAATGCTAGCTGCTCGGAGTCGTCAGAAGTCCTATGTAGACAAGAGACGTCAACCATTAGAGTTTGAGATGGGGACACACGTTTGGTTGAGGGTTTTGCCTATCGTGGAGTCAAGAGATTCGAATTGAAATGGAAGCTTGGTCCACAATATACCGGAATGTTTGAGATTTTGGAGAGAGTAGGCAAGGTAGCCTACAAGTTAGCATTGCCACTGGCTTTGGACAATATTCACCCTTTCTTCCACATTTCGCAGCTGAAACAATATGTCTCGGATCCTAGTCACAAACTCAACTATGAGGTGTTGGAGGTGGAAACCATATCATACTTTCTGAGAACAATCGTTGAAGATTCTGGACCGTCGAATGAAGAAGTTGTGGAACAAGGAGATTCCTTTGGTGCTGATTCAGTGGTCTCGACAAGGAGTTGATGAGGCCACTTGGGAGACCGAGTCTAGGACGAGGGAGAGTTACCTAGAGCTCTACTCGGGTTTAGCAGATGCATTTGTGGGAGGGGTTAGTAGTTAGCGAGGTCGCGGATTCAATGTTTGTTGGTGTGATTGTCTCTTCTCTTGACTTGACTGTTTGATTGTTTGGTGGTCGTGTTGCGTGTTATGGATGTTTAGTATTAATTGTGTGTGTTTTTTCTATCTATAAATTTCGGTTCGAGGACGAACCCCTCTTTTAGGGGGAAAGATTTGTAAAACCTCGAGATAATTTTTCCTTAGCTATAAAAGTTTCGGGACGAAACTTTCTTAAGGAGGGTAGTATGTAATACTCGGATTTGTTTAAAGTCAGAAAAACGAATTTCTTGAAGTATAAGTAATCAAATTCTTGGCTCGCAAGTAACCTCAGATATAAGATTTTAAATTTTTTTTACCATTAGTTAGACGTATCAATATCCTTATTTTCTTTTATTTATATATACACTATCAAGTTAACTTATGTGTTAACTTATTTTTTTCTCTCTTTTCTATAATTAAAATCATATCTCTAACTAATATCGTATCTACACTTAACTAACTAGATAATCATACTAGATTAACCATAATTAAAAACCCATATAGCGGTTTTAGCCGAAACCACACCTTCCGATTGTTCCGATAGAAACCCTTCTGTTTCTTTTCTTTTAAGAAGAGCCGACATTTCGAGTTTTCTAAAGCCATTAAGCTTTGCGGTTGCTCTGGTCACCTCCTCCGGCCGTCAGCAACAACGGGTTTCCGATCACCCTCGTTAGCAGAGGCAACAACGGGTTTCCAATCACCCTCGTTAGCAGAGGCATTGCTTCGTTCCCATCAATCGTGCAACCGTTTTCCTTGCTTGCCGTTCGAGACCCGGGTCTGATCAGTCACTGCCGACGAGACGGTGACATCGTGCGCGGTTCCGATGATCCAATTAGAAACCGGGAAGTCCCTATTCCTCCATTGCCATCGTCAAGTTGGTCCTTAGTACTCAGATCGTCGCTCGTAGTCGTCGCCAAATTCCACTGAAAGCCAACGCCCTCCATACGTTGTAATGTGCCGGTCTTTTCTCGCCGGTAACTACTTATACCTTTACCTCGTCTTTCCTCTGTCTTTGCGGTGTCTTCATCACTTCATGTTCCTCATACTAGTCGGAGTCGCTGGTGGGGGAGTGGGTTGTGTGGTTGGTGAAGTCCGACGCTAGAGGTGTTTTGCGATCGTGTAGTTGACCAGCGGTGGTTGTCGTTGGGTTCCAAGAAGAAGTCAAAAAAGGAGCAGATTAGGCTGTTGGTTTAATTATTAATAGTTTGAGTTGGTTACTCTTAGCCTAATTAGTTGAATTAGTTTTGTTGGGCTGCAAACATGTTAAGTAGAAGGTTGGGCTGGTGGTAGGTGTTTTGCCCAGGTTGGTGTCGTGGTTGGTTAGGCGGGGTTGCTAGAAATCGAGTCGCAAATTACTTGTTCAACTATTAATATCTAGTTAGAATAATATTTTATGGAGTGAACTAGTTAGTTTATTAGTGATTCTGTGTTTGGAGTTTAGCTTTAGGGAAAATGTTGTGATTGAATATTTAACGTAATTTAGAGAATGTCTAATCGGTAATCACATGGCCAAAGGAGACGTATAGGTTTAGTGGACAAATATGTCATGTGTGTTTGGCCGTGAGGGAATCTGGTTGTTGGGTTGGATTTAGAGTATAATATAGGCTGATGTGCATTAGTAAGTTAAGATAAACCATCTTTGTAAAAATAAAAGGTAGAGATACGAACAATATTAATAGGGTGTAGGTTCGTTTGTATTATTATTATAATTATGTTAATTAGTAATTAGTGGGGTAGATAAATCGTTAGAGTAGAATTTATAAAGTTGAGATTCGTTACTGTAACGGGTATGGTCGGTTTTTTAATTAAGTGTGCTCATTATTATGTTTAGGGAGCTGCTTTCGCTCAAGATCATAGTTTTGTCCACGCTAGGGAATCCTTCGTCTGAGGTAAGTTGTCCTCGACTTGCTCGGTTCTTCTCTATCGTTTTAGATTGTATACCGTTACTGTAGGATAGGTTTTGGGAACTAGTCCCGAGTACCTTTTTGAATTGTTTTGAACATATTGGTGTTTTGTGGGTAAAATGGTTTTGAACGCATTTTATCGGAAAGAGATTTTTAAAACGTTTTCTCTGTGTTGGTACCGTTTTCAACACGGCTCCATCCTAGCTGGCGTGGAGGAAGAGTTGGCTATGTATGACATGGAAACCGTGCCCCTTAAAAATAAAAATTATTATCTATGTGTTTTGGCAAGTGCTCCATTGGAGGCTTAGCCGGGGTAAGAAGGGAGATTGTGAAGTGGAGTGAGAGGGTCTGCCTCTGCACTTGGCGCGGGGTTGAGCACCTTGGAAGTCGGATTGTGAGAAGGAGGAATTGCAGTGTTATAAGGTTGTGTTTGTAAATGTGTATGTCGCTATGTGTGACTGATTATGACTAATTTAGGTATTGGCTTTTAGAGTTATGATTGCGATTGTGGACTTGGATGCTGACTTTAGAAATGCTTTTAAAACATCTTGCAATCTCCGTATTTTTTCTAACTTGGTAGATTAGTAGTTGACCCTTCGGGGAATATTTTTTTAGTTCCAGGTATGAACTAGGGAACCGTGCAGAGAATCGAGGCCAGATGGCGGGGCGGTGAAGGGCGCGTGTCATAGTAGGGTCGGATTTACGTTGTTTATTTATGACATATTAGGATGTTGGATTTATTGTTATTTAGGAGTTGGTATAATGTTTTACTTATTTTTATTTCTTCAATAATACTTTGTATTGTTTTGTCGGATTTAGATATTTATATTCTCGGGAATACATGCATAACTATGTTTTCTAATTTTTATAAAATAAAAAGGTTGGATGTTTTTATTATGTTTTCTCGTCGTGCCCGCGTTGCAAGATCCTAAACTGTAGTTGTCAACCTACTTAAATAGTACCTAGTAAGGTCTATTTCTAAGTAGCGCCCTATGGAAAGACGGGGTGCTACATTATTAGCACCACATAGCCAAAATATTTTCCACGCCTTATTGTTATTACCAAGCGCCATTACAACCCGGCCGAATGGAAACTTCTATGAAGTTTTTCATTGAGCCCCCTGAGTTCTCTTGCTGATTTTTGTTTATTTTGACAAATCATAGGTGGAGAGTTTGGTGATATAAGTTCCAATTTCTATGAGTTTTTGTATATAAGATGAGTTGAGAGATATATTTATAAGCTTAAACACTTGAGAGTTGAGAGAAACACATTACCCTTGTGAGGTTGGATTGTAGTTTCTTGTGTCTATTTTTTGTGCGCGTATGTGTAATGACGTTAATAGTCGTTTGCTATTTTTCTTCTATATGTTTTGAAGTTGCTTTTTAGATGATGGCTATAGTTTGATGAGTATGTTGTTTGGTTTTGATTATTGTTGAATGATTGCTTGAGGACAAGCAAGTCTAAGTATGGGGTATTTTGATGTTTGTGTTTTTAGTAGGGGTGACAATTCGGTAAATCGGTCGGATTTCGGTCGGGTTATTCGAATTTCGGATCATTCGGGTTTCGATCAGTATCGGATATGATCGGTAATCGGGTATTTCGGGTCGGATCGGATCGGGTCGGATGTGTAAATTGTCGATTACATCGGGGTTATCGGGTCAAAATCGGTCAAGAAAATCCGGATTTCGGTTTAGTCGATTTCGGGTTGAGTCAGTTTTTGTAATTTTCGATTGAATCGGATTTCGGTTAAATCGGTGTTCGGTTAAATCGATATTAAGAGTTCAAAATAATTGTATTTTAAGTGATAAAAGTTATATGATTTTAATGAATGGGCCATGATAATATTAAGAATTGTTGTATTTATAATATACTATTTGTATTTCAATTTGAATTTGAATTTAAATTTTGATTTTTTAAAGATGAAATTTACCACTTGTATAATAAATCAATTAGTATTTGACCGGAAAATTCAATCAAATTAATATATGATCATAATTTACAAATTCATAAGATACAATCATACAATTTTCACAAATCACAAGTAAAGATTGTATGCTATTAAACATATGTAAGATTTTATATTCATAAAAAATTCTTATGATATTGCAATCAACTAATTACATGTTACAAATAATGATTATATGATGTGATACTCCAATAATTTAAAATGATCTCAATTCACATATAATAATTTTATAGTCACATACAATTTCAAGATCATATACATAAATAAATAAAATCCTTACATTTTATTGAAGAAATATATCATTTGTGATGAATAATAATATTGGAATCCATGACTATATGAGACTATGGTAAGTAGTTCTAAGGTTATTAAAATATTCAATCATTACTATATACTAAAGTAGAGGTTAAAATAATATATAAAATGATTCCATATTAATATATCATTTATCTTTTTTAAATGGAAAAATTACTCAAAATAATACCAACTTTTGCCTATTGACTCAAAATAATACGAACTTTTAAATTGATAAAAAATAATATAAACTTTCATTGTATTAACCAAAAACAGTACAAAGACATTTTCGGTGGAGATTTTGACAAAACATATGATGTGCCTATCAAAATTTGTTGACTAAACATTAAAAAATTCGATGGCTAAGATTTTGATGTGATTATTACTCACAATCCTCATATAAATTACCATTTCGCATATAATAGTATTGATTTACATTATATAAATTATTATTTCACCTTGTGGAATCAACAAAACTTGGTATTATTAATTACCAACCAACATATTTCAATGGCCACATCACATATTTTGCCAAAATTTTCACAAAAAACATAGTTATACTATTTTTAGTTAATACAATAAAAGTTAGTATTATTTTTAGTTAATACGATGAAAGTTGATATTATTTTTAATCAATTTAAAAGTTCGTATTATTTTGGATAAATAGGTAAAAGTTGGTATTATTTTGAGTAATTTTTCCTTTTTAAATCAAGTTGATTAGTTGAAATTTAATCGAATTATTTCTAAATATTTATATTTATATATAGTAAAAAGTATATTAGTTTTATTTTTTGATAATATTGTTTTTTAGATAAGAATATAAGATATATATAATTCTTAAAATATCATTTCCTATATCAATTTTTAATGATTATTTTTAGAAACGATAGGTGTATTTAAATAAGATATGCATAGTTTTTCTAAAATATTCTTGTTTATATCATCAGTTTGATCAAAATTTAACAAGTACAAATTCATAATACAATAATTTTATAAAATTTCGTAAAAGGTGCGAGAATTAACACTATTTTATAAATAAATGATTATACTATATGTTATATTCATATGATCTTACATATTAATAACATATAAGATCTTATATTCTATCAACCAGTAGTTTTGAAAACTCAAAACATAAATATTATAAAATCTCATATTGATTTTGGTATAACTATGATAAATAAATAAGATCTTAATAGACTATTATTAAATAAATATAGCTTTTTGTGATGAATGATGATATCTACCTAATACATTATAGAACATAAACCATATTTGTTGAAAAATATGAACCACGTGACATTACTAGAATAAAATAATGTCAAGCTTTTAAATAATAATTTATACATTATTCTTTTTATACATCCATATCTTATTGAAAGATCTGGAACAATCTACTATATATATAAAAACAAAAAGGATTGGAGCCTCCACTTTGCGCCACCTCATCATTTGCAACATGTCTTCACCATATTAATCCATATATTTTATTTTTAAATTACAATTTTTAAAAAATCTAAAAGATAATTTTCCTTTTTATCTTATGATACGCTTGAAAAATAAAAGAAAATATAATACCAAAATGGAGAAAATATTATCAAACAAAAATATAGAATATTCAATATAACATCTAAGGTAAAAATAACAAAAAAAATATTTAAACATATATTTTCAATTGATTCTAAGTTTCTAACAACCATATTAGATAATCTACCTATAATTTTGAATATTATATTTTTAATTAATTATTTTATTATCTATTGGAAATAAAAATTTATATTCAAATTAAAAAAAAAGTTTATACACAAAATAATTATGATTACCCTAATATTTCACAGAATATTTTGAATAGTTATTTTATGGGACAATATTTCACATAATATTCGTATATGAGAATATTATGATTACCATATATATGAATATGATCCATAACGCCATACAATCTTTACCCTAATAAGCACAAAAAAAAATTATATTCGAATTAACCAAAAAGTTTGTACACGGAATAATTATGATTACCCTAATATTTCACAGATATTATCAAATAAATTGGTAGTTTTGGAAACAAATCTTATAATATCATTCAATATTTTAGAAAGAATCCAAATTGGAATTTTGGAAGTTTTTAGCATATCTACTATATACATTAAATATTCTTTACACTTCATATTCCACCTGGCAAATTTTTGTCACTTAATTAAAATTTAATTTAATTTTCCAAATTTAGATAATATCTTAATTTTTGGTAGGAGATAATATCTTAACTAAAAAATTTTAACTAATGATTGAATTTTTTCCTTATGAGTCAATAAAATATATAAGCTCTGTAACACCCCGTCTTCCGAGGCGCCACTAGGGAATAGACCTTACAAGGTACTATTATTTAGGTTGACAACTAGACTGTAGGACCTTACAACGCGGGCACGACGAGAAAACATAATAAAACATCCAACCTTTATTTAATAAAACTTAGAAAAACGTAATCGTGCATGAATCCCCGAAAATCATAAACATTCAAATACTTCACAATATCCACTGAAACTGAACTATCCGAACAATATAATAATAACCGAAACATAAGACTAACTCTGTCTAAAAAAAATATTAAAATCAACATCCTAACTATTATAAATAACTAATAAAAACCGATCCCACTATGACACGCACTCTTTACCGCTCCGTCCCGCCATCTTGCCTAGGTTCCTGCACGGCTCCCTGATTCATACATGGAACTAAAAAATGTTCCCCGAAGGGTCAGCGTCTAATCTACCAAGCTAGAAAGAATATGGAAACTGTAGAACGCTTTAAAATCATTTATCTATAGTCAGCATACAATTCCACAACCGCAATCATAACTCTAAAGGCCAATACCTAAATTAGTTATATCAGTCACACAAGTCACATACGCATTTACAATCACAATCACACAACAATAAAATCCTTCCTTTGTCCACAATCCGTCTTCCAAGGCGCTCATCACCGCGCCGAGTGCAGAGGCAGGCCCTCCCACTCCACTTCGCAATCTCCCTTCTAACCCCTGGCTAAGCCTCCACTGGAGCGCTTGCCAAAAACACACAGATAATAATTTTCGTTTTGAAGGGGCACGATTTTCCCAGTCACACGGGTCAAAGTAGCCAACTCTTCCTCAACACCAGCTACAATGGGCCGTGTCGGAAACGATGCCAACACAGAGAAAACGTTCCAAAATAATTTCCAATAAAACACATTTAAAATCATTAACGCACACAACACACAAGGAGTTCAAAACAATTTAAAAGGTATTCGGGACTAATTCCCAAAACCCGTCCTACAATATCGATACGCAGTCTAACAAGGGAGAAAAGAACCGAGCAAGTCGAAAACGACTTACCTCAAGGAAAGAGCCTCTAACGTCACAAAACTTATGGAGCTGAACGGAATATTTCCCTGAACGATTAACGAGTATATAATTAAATACTCACGTCCAATAATTCTTCAAATAAAACTATTATTTATGACTCGATCGATTCCAACCCTTAAAAACACCGAGAACCCAACTAGTCTACACGTCATTCTAATTAGACTATCTACCACTGAACTCATACCACCCTT
Organism: Fallopia convolvulus; assembly: GCA_964016875.1. Taxonomy (NCBI): domain Eukaryota; kingdom Viridiplantae; phylum Streptophyta; class Magnoliopsida; order Caryophyllales; family Polygonaceae; genus Fallopia; species Fallopia convolvulus. Next base: position 61,247,416 of record OZ024719.1, read on the forward strand.
ACAAAAATAATAATATGTGGCCTTTGTAAAGTCCACCAACGATAAATACTACTCCTATCACTCAATCTAACTAATCCTAAAAGACAACTAAGTCATCTAATTAACAACACCAATTTAATCTAACTAATATGCTATAATCTACGTGAGAGCACAAAATCTCATACACTACATATATATAACTCTTCTACTGTTCCAGATCAAAAGACAAACAATTTATTAAACCCATTAATACACGTAACACTGATCGGAGGACACTTCCGGTCACCCGTACAAAAAGAACCTATAGAGTTGATCAATTAAGATCAAATTCTTCCCAACCAATACACATGAAGTCACGTACACCTGCACTTGCAAATCTTCACGTTTATAATTATTAACCTACAATTGAAAATTATATATATACTTGCATTTGCATTAACTTCTTGATCCACCAACTTAATTACCGAATACAAAAGTAAGATCTTTTTCCCCCATTAACCCAAATTAGTTGGTTAACATAATTAAGTAATTAAATTAACAACCACACGCTACTCTAATCTAATTGATTTGCATCGTACACTGATTAAGATTAGTACATGTCATATACCCAATTATGAACACTTAATAAGGCTAGTACATTAACTAAACTGGACTTTCAAATAATTAGTTTGATCCAAACCCAGCCATTGCCCGGAAAAAAAAAGCTATGCTTTTACCCTCCGCGACACTAGTTGACACTTAAACCACAACCCCGCTACGATGATTCCAGCCGGTACCATCACATACCCAACTCAGTCGGCGGCGATCCGCACCCGCGAGAGTGCCCACCGGACCGGAGGAAGCGAGAAGAAGGGAACTAGAGGAAGAAGAGACTCACCGACGACGGAAGGCGACGGTTAACGTCGAAGGCACGGCGAAACCACGATAGACATGAGACAAGTTGACCGACGGACTAGAGATGGTCTGTGATGCTCGCGGCCCGGTACCGATGTGGCGATTTATCGATGCTATCTTGGAAAGCGGTCGAAGGCGGAGAAGAATTTTCTTGATTTGTTAAGAGCGGCTGAATAGCTTATTAGTGTATATATATTAGGGTTAACTTAAGATAAACTTTATCCTATTAACTAAGAAGATAATTTTTTTTTTAATAATTATTTTTTTTTGAGCGGACTAAGAAGATAATTGGTTAGCTATGTACGTGGATTAAGTTTTTATAAAATAAAAGTACACATATATATATATCCAAATATATATGTATATATAAAGAACTTAGGAATGAAATCTTGTGGATATATTTAAGTACTCAACTAATCCAGGTTACTTAATTGCAAGGCAAGTCGACTTTAAAAGGGAAACAAAAACCCGACTATTACATACTAACCCCCTTAAGAAAAGTTTTGTCCCGAAACTTAGGAATGAACGGAACTGAAATAACCGAGGAATAATTAAGAGATTACTAAACCTATTGTGAAGTTCTACAAATACCTCCCTCTAAAACAAACGGTTTGTCCCCGAACCGCTGTTCTAAAACATCTTACGAAACTAGGGTATATAAATTAAGGCCATAATAAACAAACAAAAACAATCTTGTTTTCATGAACACCGTCCAAACAAAACAATTATCCAAACAATCAATAAAACAAACAGTCATAAACAAAGCAACAAAATCCCGATTCAAACAACCGAACAAACCTAATGAACAACTAAAGGTCCCCATGTCCTGAAAAAAAAACTAAACTACTAGCAGCTACACCATACTATCAACCGACAACTAGAAATCTCAAGCTAGGTCGTTGGGTGGAGCGAAGACATCCGATCCTTCCATTCCCTTCATCTCAAACACTCGAGTAGGAACTGCGCCCGTGTTACTAGCTCCTGCACTCCGACCAACACTCTGATCTGGTGTCTGCCGTGCTGGTGGCCGATGATGGACTCCCCGATTTTCCGTCCCCGGTACCGATCCGTGCGAACGCGCGTCAACCGTACAAAACCTTTGAAGATGTACGGGCTTCCCACAGGTAAAGCAATCCTTCACTGGACTAGGACACTGGTTCCTCAAGTGCTCAGCGCTTCCACAATTGTAGCACTGTCTTTGATTCCCGGCAGCCCGACTCTGCTGTGATCGTTCTTGGCGTCCCGATGGCTGGAACTCAAGTCTACTCTGCGGGTACTGTCTAGACTGATTGTTACCCCTAGAAGTCGCTGCAGTTGCTATTTTCCGTCTTTTACCCCTCCTACCTGAGCATCCACCTATTCCGGCCTCAGAGTGGCTATAGCATACGCCAAAGCAGACTGCTGAACCTCTGTCAATGTCGTGAGTCTAAGTCCAGACACATAAGCACGTAAATGCGGCTGCAACCTTTTTAGAAAGGTCGCAATCTTCAACTCCTCAGTAGGGGCAGCATTTGGCACCGCTGCCAACTCTTGCTGAAACTTCAGAATAGTCTCAGATACTGTGATATTTTCGGGTCCAGCATCCCGAAAAGCAGCCTCCCGAGCAGCTCTCACCACCGGAGGACAATATTGATCTCGAATCTGCCTCTCAAACTCCTCGAAAGTCACCTCAGTCCGGTGATCCCTACATAACTCCCACCAGTCAAAAGCACTCTCCTGTAGCAGACTCTGCACTAAGGACATCTTCCGCTCCTCCGGTGCCTTAATGTAATCCAACGCAGATTTCACCCTCCTCAACCACTGCTCTACGTCAGAACCCTGAGCTCCAACAAAGTTCGGCACTCTAGTCTTCCTAAACTCCGCGAGCCACTTATCAGGCTGAGGCTCACGATACTGTCTCCTCGGTTCGACCACATGATCAACTATCATTGGTCCTCTCGAATCTGGCATTGCTCCTAGCTGGGCAGCCAAAATAGAATCTGGTCCCGGCGCGCTCCTTTCAGCTCCTTGTTGCCCCGCAATTGTGTTCAGATTCGGTGCAGCTCCCGCACCCATCAAAGTCTGCAATAACAGCTGGATCGCAGCATTCACCTCTAGGGCCAATCCTGCTGGTGGTACTCCTCCTCCCACTTGAGCCCCGTTTGTTGGGAGACCTCCTCCAGCGACAGAGGCACTGTCCTCTCGATGAACAGCAGCAGCCACATCCTGACTCTTAGCAACCTCCTCCTGGTGGTTATCCTGTTGTACCTCTGGCTCAGCAGCTACAGGGGCCTCTCCTCTACCCCTGCCACGACCTCCTCCTCGGCCTCTACCGCGGCCTCTTCCGTTAGTTTCAGCAGCTCTAGCTCTGGTTGGTGGGACCATCTATAATAGAAAGTCCCACAGTCAAAACTTAAACATTCTATTTTTCAACCTAATTCTTACTATTCTACGTGAGGTCCTTCGGCTGATGGGGCGGAGTCGCGACGTGTCACCTACCCCCCTATATGCAACATGTCTACCCCAGTAAAAACATTTGAAAACACCGGCCGGTTTTGGTTTTAAGTTGGACCTCGGGTACTCTTTGTTGGTCAGTTCCATGTGCCCTGTTGTCAACCTGGCTCTGATACCAATTTGTAACACCCCGTCTTCCGACGAGGCGCCACTAGGGAATAGACCTTACAAGGTACTATTATTTAGGTTGACAACTAGACTGTAGGACCTTACAACGCGGGCACGACGAGAAAACATAATAAAACATCCAACCTTTATTTAATAAAACTTAGAAAAAACGTAATCGTGCATGAATCCCCGAAAATCATAAACATTCAAATACTTCACAATATCCACTGAAACTGAACTATCCGAACAATATAATAATAACCGAAACATAAGACTAACTCTGTCTAAAAAAAAATATTAAAATCAACATCCTAACTATTATAAATAACTAATAAAAACCAATCCCACTATGACACGCGCTCTTTACCGCTCCGGCCCGCCATCTTGCCTCGGTTCCTGCACGGCTCCCTGATTCATACCTGGAACTGAAAAATGTTCCCCGAAGGGTCAGCGTCTAATCTACCAAGCTAGAAAGAATATGGAAACTGTAGAACGTTTTGAAATCAGTTATCTAAAGTCAGCATACAAATCCACAAGCGAGAAGAAAGGAACTAGAGGAAGAAGAGACTCACCGACGACGGAAGGCGATGGTTAACGTCGAAGGCACGACGAAACCACGATAGACACGAGACAAGTTGACCGACGGACTAGAGATGGTCTGTGATGCTCGCGGCCCGGTACCGATGTGGCGATTTATCGATGCTATCTTGGAAAGCGGTCGAAGGCGGAGAAGAATTTTCTTGATTTGTTAAGAGCGGCTGAATAGCTTATTAGTGTATATATATTAGGGTTAACTTAAGATAAACTTTATCCTATTAACTAAGAAGATAATTTTTTTTTAATAATTTTTTTTTTAGCGGACTAAGAAGATAATTGGTTAGCTATGTACGTGGATTAAGTTTTTATAAAATAAAAGTATACATATATATATATCCAAATATATATGTATATATAAAGAACATAGGAATGAAATCTTGTGGATATATTTAAGTACTCAACTAATCCAGGTTACTTAATTGCAAGGCAAGTCGACTTTAAAAGGGAAACAAAAACCCGACTATTACAAGCTCAATCTCATCTCTTCCATAGTTTGAAAATATATCTTTTTGCTTTATTTTCTTCAAATTTTATCAACTTCTTTTAAATTAAACCAATTTATCAAATATTGTCAAGGAAAATGAGCAATGTAGATTATTTTATGTTAATAATCTATGTTTATTCTCAATTTTAAACTTAATAATCTTTATTTTATTTTATTTAAAAAATAATTTTTATACATATTACGGCCAATAAATTACTTACATTAAATTTTATATTATATTTTTATACATATTACGACGGAGACAACTAGTTGTGTGATATTTGAGTATGGAAGCATAATTGGGTTATTGTCTTATTGACTTACTCCTTATTTTATATTTGATTGCAGTGAATTAATGGTTTGACCATTATTAATTTATTATAGGGACAAATCATTTAAACTTTTCTTACAAAATTATCTTGTTTATTTCATACTAGTATTACTTTGTGTCAATGTGCGTGACTAGGCGTCATGTATAAATGTATAATTCAGTTTGAATTATTCCAGGTCTCGGGTATAATCGGGTTCAGGTTGTTTCAGGTGTAATCGAGTTTAGATTGTTTCGGTTTTCGGATACAACCGGTTCGGGTACAATCGGGTTCGGGTAGCTCGGATTCGGGTATGTATCGGGTTGGTCTTGTCGGATATAATCGGTTTCGGGTTGCTTTTTTAAACGGGTTGCTTTCGGGTTCGGGTTAGAATCAGTCAGATCGGGTCGGTTTCAGATTTCATTTTGTAATTTTTTCCGGATATCGATCGGTTCTCGAATCGGGTTGTTCGGTCGGTTATTTCGGGTCGGATCAAAATTTGCCACCCCTAGTTTTTAGTATAGTTTTTGATAGGCTTTCTTAGTCTGTTAGGTTTAGTTTTGGTAAGTCTAGGGTAGGTTTTGTGTATTTTTGGATAGTTTTGCATATTTTGTGAAAAAGTTTGGAAGCTACTCCGTTTTGTGTCTTTTTGTAGGTTTTAGCAAAAAAAAAAGGTGTTGTTCGGAGTTGAATTTATAGAGCTATGATAAAGGACGGAGGAATACGAGGTGAAGAAGTTCAAGTTCAAGTTTTTGGAGAAGAAGTGTTGAAGAAACCAAGCCTAGGCTCGTTAACGAGGCCACGAGATAGAATATTCGAGAGGTTGATTTTGTGACTTACCGATTCTGTGCGAGAATTTATTTTCGTGTCGGTAGAGTTCTTTTTAATAATTTTTAGGGTTATTATATTATGTATTTTAGGTCTTGTTATCTTTCTAGATCTTATTTCTATCTTTTATAATAGATTCTATCTTTTTAGGAAAGTTTTTATCTTTTAGCCTTTTTTAGTTTCTAGCCTTTTTAGTATAAATATCCTTCTATCTAGCATAGAAAAAAAAGGAGGAGGATCGATCATAGATAGAGTGGAGAGAGAGGAAGAAAAGCCGAGAGAGAGAAAGACGGATCGAGGTCGAGATCGAGAGCTCGGTGGACGAGAGTTACCGAGGTCGTTAGTCGAGGTTTTGTTCTAGTGTTTTTGGTATTTTCGGTTTCTTCTGAATCTCTGTAAGACGATATTTATTAATTTGAGTAGTGTTTTGTTTTCAATGTTTTCTTTGATTGAAGTTATTGTTTCTTAGTTATGATTAGTGAGTAGTCTTTTTATCCAGGGTTGGGGTTGAAACCCGGCATAGTCATGCATGTTTTGTGAGTAAGATTATGTGTTGAATGCCTTTTATCTATTGTTGAGATTGTTTGTCGTGTTTATACCGAGATGAAAGTTGAGGTAATTTGAGTTGTTAACTTAATTGAAAGAGAAAGTTATAAACTTGAAGGTTGATATTGTTTCAATACAAAAGTTTCAAGCTTTAGATCCAAAACAAGCAATTGAGTAAGTTAGTTTATGAAAGTAGATTAATTTACTTGCTAAGTCAATGAAAGTTGATGCATCTATCTATTTAAAGGCATGATATTTATCTTCTTATGAGCATGTGTGCATGACTATGTTGTGGTAGCCCTTGTCTTAGATCTTTGTTTTTATTTGATTTTTCTTAAGATCATATTCGTTACTGAGTTCGTTGGCTCGGTACCGAACCTGTCTAGGTCGTTAGTTTTGGAATTTTGTCTACGGTGGTTCGTTAACGACCCTGATAAAGTCGTTAACGAGGTTGCTGGTGTGTGTTTTGATTGCTTTTGTTTGATTTTTAGTAATCGATAGAGAAACAACTTTGCTTCCCGTGGAACGATCCTGACTCCCCTATACTCAGCGGGGTCTTGATTATAAATTTATTTGTTGTCAAGAAACAACCCTCTCAACAGGTATAATACTTCAAGAATGTGCTTTTTATTAGAAAATAGATTAATACTCTTGCCCATAGAGAAAGATTGTGAAATTCTTTTTGAAATAGGACACAACAAGGATGGGGTTTTATCAGGATATAGAATAGTACCATCATCGGGCAGAAAAGAAATACAAGATTTCTTTAGAGGTAAAACACCACCAAAATGTGGTTGAATCACAACGTAGGAAGAGAACGTTATTATTTCAAATATTCTACATAGTATAATTTAATTAATTGATTTAATAAAGAAAACCCTTTAGCCTTATTATAAATTCTGAATGTTGGCATAACATCAGACTTTACCCTAATTCGTGAATTTAAAATGTGGAATAGCAAAGTACTTTAGCTGACTTTTCTATTTCATGTGGCATCGCTTAAGACTTTAGATGAACTTCATATTTTGACATTGCTTTAAGACTCTAGACAAAATTTCCTTTCCGTGTGACATTGCTTTAAACTTTAGATGAAACTATTAGAAAAGCTAAGCTTTGATTTTGATGGTTCCAAACGCAAGTCACGTGGTGGATTTCGAGTCTGCGAAACGAGTCGCCAACATGAGTCATGTCCCGATGTGAAAGAAAGGCAAACATAGAAGATCTTGAAGATACGTGTGATATTGAAGATTTGGTTGAGATATTCTGGTTAGAGATAGTATCTTCTATGTTTGGATAAGGCGTCGTTGATTGCCTAAAGCTCTAGTCCTTATCTTATTCTATTATCTTATTTGCTTAGGATGATCTTTGTATGACTAAAAATATATTATCCTTCCATAACCATTTAGGAAGATATTATCTTTCTAGTTGACCTAGTTTTTTTGTCTATTTTCACTTAGAGATTAGGATATGATAGTACAAACTCATTCTCTATATTTGTGAAAGAGAAAAACAAACGTGTTCGAGAGTTCAAAAGAAAAAGCGAGTTCGTAAGCTTGATAGTTGATTGAGAATAGGGCTTTACTCGGTTCAAACGAGTTCTAGCATACTAAGGAAGTAGGGTTAGCTCCATATTATTCTTGTAAACTTATTCAAAAGATTAATAAAGCAAGATACGACTTTTAATCATTCGAAGCGAGAACTTGGAACGAGTGTTTTTCACACTCAACTGACAGAGTTCGTTGATCAAGTGTTTCACTATAAAAATCATTGTGTCAAGTAAGTCTTTCTTGTTATTAATTTCCCCTGCATATATTGGGAGGTCGACGACTTAACTGAGGTTGGTGACCTAGACGTACTAACGATCCTGCAATTGGTATCAGAGCCTTGGCTCTAGACTTGTTTTAGTACTTCGTGTTTACAAGAAAGATGACTTTGACAAACACAATAATTAATGATTCATTCTGGAAACCACTGGTGCTTAAGGTTGGTGAGTATGATTGGTAGGTTGAGAAAATGGAAACCCACATATGCTCTCTCGATGGACAACTCTGGAAAATGATCGAGACGGGTTGTTGAGTCGGTGTTAGGAACTAACGTTCATTAACACTGGAACAACGTCCTCAGTTTTTATAATGACAAATACCATGGGAACTAACGCCTATCACCAAGTATTTCAGCATAACAGGTTGCGTCGCAAAGCACAGATTAACAAGTTCTCATATCATGGGAACTAATGCACCTACGAAAAGGAAGCGACCGACTTCAGAAGAAAACAGGTTGCGCATCGCAAAGCAAAACACAAAAAAAAAACAAGTTCCCACATCTGTTAACACCACATTTTTCAACATGGGGTATTACCGCCAGTGGCCTCGGACTTTACCGTCCAAAGCCACCCAAGGCTTTTAGAATGATATTGAACTCACAACATGCGAAAATTCACATAATTTATATAATAACAAAAAGGTGCTCTCGAAAGAGACTTTGTTTGTACAAACCTTCATTACAATACCTTAATCAAAAAGGAGTTTGATAACGGAAAGCATAAAACTTCTTCTTTGCAACACAATAGAAATAAGCAAAAGGTACGGAAATACATCTTCTTGTGTTTTGCCCTTCCTTCGTCTTCACTTACGCGTTGCTCGGGTTCCTAGGTTCTAACATAATTCGCAAGGGGCGAGAATGCCAGGCAAACATGCGGAAAAGAAGAATTAGTCTAAGAGACTAAGCAAGCGGGAATGGAACATCCTGAGGGTAATTAGGTAATTTCAAATATTCAAGGGGGGATATTAATGAGTAAGTTTTGAGGTGTCGATATTTTTGTGAGGCTTAACGGAACGGGGAAAACGCATATCTCGAGAGGAGATAGCTCGTTAATCGAGAGAAGAGCTACGAGATTGTAGACTTCTTTTAGAGTAGAAAGTATGTTGGGAATGTCATTATTCATACAAGTTTTTGAAAAACTCTCGCGCCCTTGCGAACTAAGAGCCGGATCGATCATTTGAGATTGGTCCGGTTTTGATGTCTTTTAAATGTACATTGGCACTTATCTTATATTGTGACGAAAATATCGATTACGTTAATGATTTTTACAGAGTGTGGGGGGATTGCATAGCCCGGACCACTTAAGGGAAAACTCAGTTTCCGACACTTAGCTACGGTGCCACTCATCCCTCCTTGCAATCGGAGCAGACATGGATCATGATCCTGAAAGTCGTACTTTAAGCGCACAGGCATACGACTTAGTAAGTTATATAGAGGTGTTGGGTTAATTCCGCGCCCCTCACTAGTTCGTTCGATCCGTTCTCTTAACGAGACCGTAAACAATCAAGGCCACAACAAGACTAGCATAATAATCCTATCAAATATTAAACAGCGAAATAACGATAACAATGAGTCATTATATCTAACAATCGATAATCCTAGGTTCATTTATTATTAGCAAACAAGTTGTTCCCTACATCGAGAAATTTCACGGAATGAATTATCAAGGCTACAAGGAGAAATTCCGCTTGCTTTAGCTTGTACGGTTTCGTACTAACAAGTGAACGAAAATCTTGTCCTGAAACGAAACGGGAGCTCGACCCATCGACATGGAATATACGAACGAGCTTTAATAAGAATTTTTTTAAAATTCTTTTAAAGTTTAGGAATCTCTTATATCCTTTATTATAAGAGAAATAATTTCTAAATTATTGTAATACTAATTTAGGTGGAGATGAATAAAATAATAATATTTTCTATTATTATTTTATATGTAATATCCTTTCATCCATTTTAACATCCTTATTTTAATATGTTTACTATAATCTTTTGATGTTCAAGTTATGATATTATTTATATTATTAAAATATTCCTTTTAGCTTAACTTATTATTCTAACATTATAGCTAAGCAAGGAAATATCTATATAAAAGTTATTAAGATGTACTTTTCATAATTATAGGAAATATTGCTTTTATAAAACCCTTTTTAGGATGTAAAAAGTCTAGAATACCCTTGTCATTAAATATCATTTATTTCTCTTATTATTATTTTATTAACCACCCTATCAAATAATATCTTTTTAAGTCTTATCATATAATTTCTTATAATATCTTTCTTGTTATTTTCTTCATAAAAGACATGCCATATTTTATAAATATAATTTGAATGTAATATGGCTTTTTCTAGAACTTTCCTTGAGTAGAAATCTCTATTATACTTGCCATAGTAACTTTCTAGGTAAGAGACTTGAAATTATAATTTTATTATCTATTTAAATGATTTTCCCATGTCTTAGAATATTATTTTATAAAACTAAGTTAGTAATAATAATATCTTTAGTATAGCTTTTCTTATCATCTTAGGTCATTTACCTCATATTAACTTTAAGTTTAATATACTTAGAAATATATCTTAGTACCCATGTGTATATAAATATAGAGATGATAAGCTCCATTATTCTATTAAAAAGGATATCCATATCTATAGAGATTTATTTTATAAAAATAAAAAGGATATCCATATCTATAGAGATTTATTTTATAAAAATAGACATGCATGACATTAGTTATATCTAGACCTGTCAATCGGGTCAGGTCGAGCGGGTTCGGGTTCGGTCATTTTGGGTTCGGGTTAAATCGGGTTCGGTTTCGTTATGGGTCACGGGTCAATCGGGTCGGGTTGTAGCGGGTTTTTGGTCGGTTTGGGTTGACCAACGGGTCTATAATATCCTTTTTTTTATGATTTTAATAATTAATTTTTAATTAAATAATAATATTTACTTATAATATATTAATTTCATTTATTTTAATAATAAAATATATTATAATTTTCAAAATAAAATTTAAAAATTCTGTAAATATACTAAATCGGTCAACCCAACGGGTTTTCGGTTTCAACCCAACGGGTTTCGGGTTTTATCGGGTTCGGTTGATTTCGGGTTTCGGTTTCAAATTTTCGGGTCTTGACCCTAAAATTATCGGGCGGTTCGGGTCGGGTTAGCGTGTTCGGTCAGCTTTTAACAGGTCTAGTTATAGCTATGTACAAGGAAGTTAATAAAATTGATTCATCTTTCCTAACAACTTAGACCCTTTTATTTATATAATAACTTCCAAAAGAGTATACTTATTATTTATATTATACTTTTCATGTATGTAACTCTCATATTGTAATCTTATAATTTAGTTAAAAAAATTTCAATGTCTGCCCATATTTTATTTCTTTATATGAAAACAAATGCAAACTATTTAATATATCTTTTTAGTCTTCAACTTAATCATATAAAATAATATTTTGATAAGAATATATTATCCATATTATTTCCAATTTTATAAAATAGAAAATTCACTAAAATAACTTTAGTAATATTATTTCCCATCTAGTATTATTTTAATAATATTTTCTTATTATTCTAGAATATCTTCTTAATATATCTTTTTCCAATAACAAGTGTCTTTTATATCATAATATCTTTAACTAGTGTTCTTATCATAAAACTCATTAATATAAGTATATAATATTGACAATAAAGACTTATTTTATTTATATCAAATTCATGACACAAGATGTAATTTACTAATATGCAAAGATAATTACTTTATTATATTTTCTCCCAACAACATACATTTTTTTATATCATAAGGTTTTTATTTAGTGCCCTAGAGTATAACTCATTAACATATGTATATAATATTGACAATTCCCCATATTTTATTTATAACCAAATTTAAGACAAAAGGTAAAAAAAAATCTTATATTAAGAGTAACATATTTTTATTGCCTTATTTATAATTGACCTTTTTATTATTTATTCTTATCTTGTCTAACTAACAAGAACTCATATCTTTATTTAAATTAGGTTATTATTGTAAAATATTTTATTAACTTTAAATGGCATTAGATCTCATGAAAAAATAATAATCAAAATAAAAATTAAAATAAAAAGAAATTGACCTTTTTATATCTAGTGAATTACGTTTCTGTAATACAGGCACACAAGGGAAGGCAGGGGAGAAGGGCGGCGACGGTCAGTGCCAGGGGGGCGACAGCCTGTTGGTGGTCCGGCGTGGCTTCTGCGAGGCTCAAGCGGACCGGCACGGACTCGTGGGTGGCTCGGTGGTGACCCGGGGGCGGTCCGGTGGAGTTTGGAGGAGCTTAAATGGAGTTTTTATGGGAAAATTCAGAATTTTGATGGCTGATTTTTGGAGAATTGAAGTTAGAAAAATTGATAGAAGAAGGGAAGAATGTTTGTGTGTGAATTGGAAGAGGATTTCAGCCCCTTTATATAGGCAATTGAGGAGGGATTGAGGATCCATGGTAATTGCTTTGCACCAATGGAGAAGAGGGAGATGAAAGAGGATTGGACATTGGTGTGTTTGTTTGAAGGATGATGATGGATGATGTAATTGGGGTAGTCTTGCAAGCAAAGATGAAGAAGGAGAAGAAGCTTTGGGCATGCAATGGTGGACGTCCATTCAATCAGACAAGTGTCTGATTTGATTTTGGGAGGAAGAAGATTAAGATAGTATAAAAATCTAATATTGGGTAGAGAGAATAGAAAGTCACAATGGTCTTGTAATATTCGCATTCCGTTTCCGTCTAGGGTGGAAAAGCAAATTTCCCGGATTACAATTTGTCGAAATCTTGACCCGCAAGAAACTTCCAAGCTAGCCTTTAATTCGATATAATTATTTAGTTAGATCAATTCCCTGATACAATTAGTGTATAAGTATATACGTTACTACGTTAGTTTCATTGAAGCCCATATTTTAATCACACCTAATCAAATTCGTAGGGTACGGATTTTAACCGAAAAGAAAAAAAAATCTATCCAAAATCAATCCATCCAAATTCGATCTATCCAGAATCAATCTCATTAAAGCTATCCTATATTAGTAAACCAACGCTTTGGTTAATCAAAAAAGCACGATCAAAGCCTCGTCTTTCAACCTTCTCCGTCTCCGTGTTACGCCGCCATCATTAACAACCGATTGCCTCTCTGCCGCTGCACAAGCGACCAACCACAAAACATCCGTGTCACAAACGCCGTGAATACATGTCCCGTTCGATCGCACAGTGAGCCACCGTCGTCGTTTCCGCCATTCGCTAGTCGTCCATCTTTGCCGGCGTTTTCGGGTAAGGATCGACGCCCTGTATTCACTCCTTCGTTGTTTCCGTTGAGCCATCGGGGTTGGGTTCCGCTTAGTACTAACGCTCGGGCTGATAGTTAGGGTATTGGTTTGGGGTTGCTCGTGGTATGGGTTCGGCTCCAGCGGCGAGCTTGAATCGTGGAGGGCGAGTCGGGAATAGGAACGAGGTTGGGCAGCGAGGGCGGGACGCCGTTCCAGACCATCGGTGAAGAAGATGCTGGGCAGGCGGGTTGTTCGATCACGAAAGAAGAAGGTGGGGCCGGTTTGAAATGTCCATGGTCAAAGGGTTTTTTGGTTGGGGTTGGTGGGAGGTCATTTATATTTTTGTTGCTGTTGATCGGATGAAGTTGGAATAAAAAAAAGTGGGTTGGGCTGTTTAGTTGTACGAGTTTGGAATTGGGCTTGTGTGACTTCGGGAGGGAAAAGTTGGGGGGAATTAGATTGTCTCATTAGGTGTGTGTGGGGGTGAGCTTGATACGTGGGTTGATCCTACTTAGTAAAATAAGATAGTACCTTAGTTATTACAAGTATATATTACGTATGGTATAGCAGTGTAGGTTAGTATATTTCCATCATAGTTCATCCTTAATATTCGCTTTTGTTTTATGTTATATATGTTAGTACAGTTAAAATTTGTGGTGGGGTCACGCTTTAGGTCGGGTTCGTAAAGTAAGGGTTGTTGTTATAAGAAGTTGGGTTAAACCTTATCCGTTTTGTCGCATTAATATTTCTATTAGGAAGCCGCTTTTGCCTACGCTCTTAATTCCTACTCCTTAAAAGGACCCCTAGTGTTGAGGTAAGTCGTTTTTTACTTGCTCGGTTCTTCTCTATCCCGTTAGATTGCATACCGTTATTGTAGGGCGGCTTTTGGGAACTAGTCCCGAATACCTTTTTTAAACTGTTTTGAACTTCTCATATTGTTGTGTGTGTAAAATGGATTTGAATGTATTTTATCGGAAGGATATTTTTGGAACGTTTTCTCTGTGCTGGTACCTTTTCCGACACGGCCCATCGTAGTTGGCGTTGAGGAAGAGTTAACTACGTATGACCCGTGTGACAGGGAAACCGTGCTCCTTCTAAACGAAAAATATTATCTATGTGTTTTGGCAAGTGCTCCAGTGGAGGCTTAGCCGGGGTTAGAAGGGAGATTGTGAAGTGGAGTGAGAGGGCCTGCCTCTGCACTCGGCGCAGCGATGAGCGCCTTAGAGGTCGGATTGTGAGATGGAGGAAATGCGTTGTTATAAGGTTGTATTTGTGAATGTGTGTGTGGCTATGTGTGACTGATTATAACTAATTTGGGTGTTGGCCTTTAGAGATATGATTGCGGTTGTGGACTTGGATGCTGACTTTAGAAATATTTTTAAAACGTTCTGCAATTTCCGTATTTTCTCTAACTTGATAGATTAGTAGCTGACCCCTCAGGGAATATTTTTCAGTTCCAGGTATGAATCAGGGAAACGTGCGAGAACCGAGGTCTGATGACGAGGCGGAGCGGTAAAGGGCACGTGTCATAGTGGGATGGGTTTTACGCTAGTTTATTTAGGAGAGTTAGGATGTTGATTTTATTATTGTTAAGATTGAGTTAGTATTATGTTTCATTTATTATTATTTTGTTTGAATAGTTCAGTATTAGTAAGTGTTGTGTCGAATTTGAATATTTATGTTTTCGGGAATACATGCATAGCTATGTTTTTAATGCTTTCGTTAAAGGAAAGGTTGGATGTTTTATTATGTTTTCTCGTCGTGCCTGCGTTGCAAGATCCTTAAGTGTAGTTGTCAACCTACTTAAATAGTACCTAGTAAGGTCTATTTCTTAGTAGCGCTCCGTCGGAAGTCGGGGCATTATAGCTCTAGCGGATTATGTGTATGGGCGTGTGGGAGGAGAGGCAATAGGTCTCGGGTTCGAGCCCGACTCTTGCCTCCTTTTTATTAACTTTTTAATGTATTATTTTTAGCTTATTGTACCCTTTTATTTAATAAAAATTCCGAAAACTATAAAGCATTATTTTTATTTAAATGCTTTTTATGCCTCCATAATCCTTTATAATAAATTCTTGAATTTATTTATTTAAAATATTTAAATACTCTTGTTTAAGAGAAAAAGAATTATAAATTATATTATAATGGTTTTAAAACCTTCGAAGATTGCGGATATTACCTTTATAACATTTTTATAATTTATTAAGACAATTAAAAAAAATTAAACTCTCTTTTCAAGAGAAAATAGATATCCGACTTGCATAATATATTTAATTAAATTCTTCATTTCCATTGTAGTAAACTTTTATAACCTTTTATAATATGAGATTATAAAATTATTAAATTCTCAACTTTAGAGAAAAAAAAAATTATTGGGATAATTACCCATTTTATTTTATTTAGAATTTAGCGGATATTACAACATCATGGGAACTAATGCATGACGAAAAGAAGGTGACCAACCTCAGAAGAGAATAGAGTTCCCACATGATGGGAACTAGATCAGAGGAACAAAAATCCCTCAGATGTTAGGAAGTGTTCCCAGGAGAACGGAACCGAGAAGACGAGAGTTCCATTTGGATGGGAATTGGCGCATGCGTGAAAGCGACATCTCAGCGCATTTTTAGGGATCTTGTTTCTTGCGGACAAAGAGGTGTCTCAGACCTTCAGTGTGAGACCTGCGTGGAGTGAAAGCAACATCTGATGGTCTGAGACGCCTCTGTGTTGGGAACAAACAGGATCCCGAAAATTGCGCTGAGATGTCGCTTTCACGCATGCGCCAGTTCCCATCCAAAGGGAACTCTCGTCTTCTCGGTTCCCTTCTCCTGGTAACTCTTCTTGACTTCTGTGGGATTCGTGTTCCTCTTATCCAGTTCCCATCGTGTGGGAGCTCTATTCTCTTCCAAGGTTGGTCGCATTCTTTTTCCGTCGTTGTATTATTTCCCATGATGTGGGAACTTGTTACTCTGTGCTTTGCTTTGCAACATGCAACCTGTTAAGTTGAAATACTTAACAATTGGCGCTAGTTCCCATGATGTTTGTCACTATGAAAACTAAGGATGTTGTTCCACTGTTAATAAACGTGAGTTCCTAACACCGACACAACAAAAACGACCAAAGAAATTTGAGCCACTCTCAAACGACTTCATCAAGGGAATGATGATGTGAAGAAGGATCACATCATAACTTTGGAAAGAGAGTATGAAAGAAAGAGCCAAGAAAAGAATGAATCTTTGGGTGATTATCACTCCTGTTTTCAAACTATGATTAGCTAACTTGAGTTTCTCGGTTAGAAACTTCCTCAATATAATGAGTTCTTATAAGAATGAACAACTCTAGAGGAATATAATGAGTTCTTATAAGAATGAACGACTCTAAAGGAATATAACGATTTCTTATAAGAATGAACAACTCTAAAGGAATATACCATTTTCTTATAAGAATGAACGAGTCTAAAGGAATATAACGTTTTCTTATTAGAATGAACGATTCTAAAGAAATATAATGATTTCTTATTAGAATGAACGATTCTAAGGAATGTAACATTTTTTATAAGAATGAGCGACTCTAAAGCAATATAATGATTTTTGATAAGAGTAGACGACTCTAAAGGAATGTAATGTTTTCTTATAAGAATAAACGATTCTAAAAGATTATAATGATTTAATATTAGAAAGAACGACTTTAAAAGAATATAATGTTTTCTTATAAGAATGAACGACTCTGAGGAAATATAATGATTTCTTATGAGAATGAACGACTCTAACGGAATATAACGTTTTCCTATAAGAATGAACGCTTCTAAAGAAATATAACGATTTCTTTTAAGAATGAAAGATTATAAAGGAATATAACGATTTCTTATAAGAATGAACGAGTCTAAACGAATATAATGATTTCTTATTAGAATGAACGATTCTAAAGGAATATAATGATTTTTTATGAGAATGAACGACTCTAAAGGAATATAATGTTTTCTTATAAGAATGACCATAAAGGAATATAAGCTTTCTTATATGAATGAACGATTATAAAGGGATATAACAATTTCTTATAAGAATAAATGATTTTAAAAGAATATAATGATTTCTTATTAGAATAAACGATTCTAAACGAATATAATGACTTATTAAAATGAACTATTCTATAGGAATATAACGTTTTCTTATAAGAATGAACGACTCTAAAGGAATATAATGATTTCTTATAACAATGAACGATTCTATAGAAATGTAACGCTTTTTTTGTAAAAATGAACAACACTAAAGTAATATAATTATTTCTTATAAGAATAAACGACTCTAAACGAATGTAATGATTTCTTATAAGAATGAACGACTCTAAAAGATTATAATGATATCTTATAAGAATGAATGACTCTAAAGGAATATAATTATTTCTTATAAGAATGAACGACTCTAAAGGAATATAACATTTTTTAAAAGAATGAACGATTCTAAAGGATATAACGAATCCTTTTAAGAATGAATGATTCTACAAGAATATAAAGATTCTTATTAGAATGAACGACTCTAAAGGAATATAATGTTTTCTTATAAGAATGAACGACTCTAAGGAATATAATGAGTTCTCATAAGAATGAACGACCCTAAAGGAATATAACGATTTCTTATAAGAATGAATGATTCTAAAGGAATATAGCGTTTTCTTATAAATATGAATGACTCTAAAGGAATATAACGATATCTTTTAGCAATGATCGACTGTAAAGGAATATAAAGATTTCTTCTAAGAATAAACAATTCTAAGAGAATATAACAATTTCTTATAAGAATGAACGATTCTAAAGGAATATAATGATTTCTTATTCGAATGATCAAATGTAAAGGAATATAACGTTTTCTTATAGAAATGAACGACTCCAAATGAATATAATGATTTCTTATTAGATCGAACTACTCTAAAGGAATATAAGATTTATTTATAAGAATGAACGACTCTAAAGGAATTTAATGGTCTCTTGTGAGAGTGAACGACTCTAAAGGAATATAATGTTTTCTTATGAAAATGACCAATTTTAAAGGAATATAATGATTTCTTATAAGAATGAACGATTATAAAGGAATATAACGTTTTCTTATAAGAATGAACGAATCTAAAGGAATCTAACGTTTTCATATTAGAATGAACGACTCTAAAGAAATATAACATTTTATTATAAGAATGAACGACTCTAAACAAATATAATGATTTCTTATAAGAATGAACGACTCTAAAGGAAAATAATGTTTTCTTATAAGAATGAACGACTCTAAACAAATATAATGATTTCTTATAAGAATGAACAACTATAAAGGAATATAACATTTTCTTATAAGAATGAATGATTCTAAAAGGAATATAACGATTTCATAAAAGAGTGAATTATTCTAAAAGAATATAATGATTTCTAATTATAATGAATGACTCTAAAGAAATATAACGATATCTTATAAGAATGAATGACTCTAAAGGAATATAATTATTTCTTATAAGAATAAACGAATCTAAAGGAATATTTCATTTTCTTTTAAGAATGAATAATTGTAAAGGAATATATAGAATTCTTATAAGAATGAACGAATATAAAGGAATATAACGTTTCCTTATAAGAATGAACAATTATAAAGGAATATAATGACTTTGTATTAGAATGAACGATTGTAAACGAATATAAAATTTTGTTATAAGAATGAACGACACTAAAGGAATATAATCATTTCTTATAAGAATAAACGACTCTAAACGAATATAATGATTTCTTATAAGAATGAACGACTCTAAATGAATATAATGATATCTTATAAGAATGAATGATTCTAAAGGAATAAAATTATTTCTTATAAGAATGAACGACTCTAAAGAAATATAATATTTTTATATAAGAATGAACGATTCTAACGGAATATAACGAATTCTTTTAAGAATGAATGATTCTACATGAATATAATGATTCTTATTAGAATGAACAACTCTTAAGGAATATAACGTTTTCTTATAAGAATGAACTCTTTTAAAGGAATATAACGATTTCTTTTAAGAATGAACGATTGTAAAGGAATATAAAGATTTCTTATCAGAATAAACAATTCTAAAGGAATATAACGATTTCTTATCAGAATGAGCGATTCTGAAGGAATATATTGATTTCTTATTCGAATGATCGAATCTATAGGAGTATAACATTTTCTTATAAGAATGAACGCCTCTAAATGAATATAATGATTTCTTATTAGAATGAACGACTCTAAAGGAATATAATGATATCTTATATGAATGAATGACTCTAAAGGAATATAATTATTTCTTATAAGAATGAACAACTTTAAAGGAATATAATAGTTTTTATAAGAATGAACGATTCTAAAGGAATATAACGATTTCTTATAAGAATGAATGATGCTACAGGAATATAATTATTCTTATTAGAATGAACGACTCTAAAGGAATATAACGTATTCTTATAAGAATGAAAGCTTCTAAAGGAATATAACGATTTCTTTTAAGAATGAACGATTGTAAAGGAATATAAAGATATTTATAAGAATAAACGATTCTAAAAGAATATAACGATTTCTTAAAAGAATGAACGATTTTGAAGGAATATAATGATTTCTTATTAGAATGATCGAATCTATAGGAATATAATGTTTTATTATAAGAATGAACGACTCGAAATGAATATAATGATTTCGTTATATTTCTTTAGAATATAACTATTTCTTATAAGAATGAACAATTGTAAGGGAATATAACATTTCCTTTTAAGAATGAACAATTTTTAAGAAATATAACGATTTCTTATTAGAATGAACGATCATAAAAGAATATAATGACTTCGTATTAGAATGAAAGATTCTAAAGGAATATAACATTTTCTTATAAGAATGATCGATTCTAAAGGAAAATAATGATTTCTTATAAGAATGATCGATTTTAAAGAAATGTAACATTTTCTTATAAGAATGAACAATTCTATCGAAATATAACGTTTTATTATAAGAATGAACGATTTTAAAGGAATATAATGCTTTCTTATATGAATGAACGACTCTAAAGAAATATAACATTTTCTTATAAGAATGAACAACTCCAAAGGAATAGAACGTTTTCTTATAAGAATGAACGACCCTAAAAGAACATAATGATTTCTTATAAGAATGAACGACCCTAAAGGAATATAACGATTTCTTATAAGAATGAATGATTCGAAAGGAATATAATATTTTCTTATAAATATGAACGAATCTAAAGACAATATAACGATTTCTTATAAGAATGAATGATTCTAAAGGAATATAACGTTTTCTTATAAGAGTGAACAATTCTAAAGGAATATAATGATTTCTATTAAGAATGAACGACTCTAAAGGAATATAACGTTTTCTTGTAAGAATGAACGACTCTAAAGAAATATAATGATTTATTATAAGAATAAATGCTCTAAGGAAATATAACGTTTTCTTATAAGAATGAACAACTCTAAAGGAATATAACGTTTTATTATAAGAATGAACGAGTCTAAAGGAATATAACGATTACTTATAAGAATGAACGAGTCTAAAGGAATATAATGATTTATTATTAGAATGAACGATTCTATAGGAATATAATGATTTTTTATGAGAATGAACGACTCTAAAGGAATATAACTATTTCTTATAAGAATGAACGACCATAAAGGAATATAACGATTTCTTATAAGAATGAACGATTATAAAGGGATATAACGATTTCTTATAAGAATAAACGACTTTAAAAGAATATAATGATTTCTTATTATAATGAACGATTCTAAACGAATATAATGACTTCGTATTAGAATGAAAGATTATAAAGGAATATAATGTTTTCTTATAAGAATGAAGGACTCTAAAGGAATATAATGATTTCTTATAAGAATGAACGAGTCTTATGGAATATAACGCTTTCTTATAAGAATGAACGCTTTTGAAGGAATATAACGATTTCTTTTAAGACTGAACGATTATAAAGGAATATAAAGATTTCTTATAAGAATGAACGATTCTAAATGAATATAAAGATTTCTTATTTGAAGGAACGATTCTAAAGTTTCTCATGGACTGTCTTTTACAACCAAATAAGCCTAGGAAACGATTAGAAATACGGTTTTTATAAACCGAATTATTTTATAAAGTTGATCTTGTTGTTCAATAACTAGTCTATTTTTATAAAATACCTATGCCAATGTTGAACTGAATTTAGCTGCGTAATTCATTCGCGTCAACGTTGTCTTAACTATAGCCGCAACATATGGTTTCATGACTATATGACCACAAACTTAGAATCGAACTTAGCTGCGTGAGTATTTCAAGACAATTTGCCCTTTAATATAGCTCCAACCAGGAATTTCATGGGTGTTTAGCCAGAAAGTGTAAAGTTTGAGGCTGATGTTGTGGTAGTTACCAACAAACTTAACTGCACCGGGATTTCTTTGCTATGATTTCCTTACTATATGTGCGTTTTCCAGTAGTGGTAATCATGAAATCAGATTGAACTTGAGAGGAATTTTGCAGAGATTGTATCTTTTCCCACTAACAAAAGGGAATATGCAACATTGATAGAAGTTAAATGGGTTTGAGCCAAAAAATTTCTCCTAATATATTATTATATATATCACCAATACTCAGTTGGTCTAGTTGTGAAGTGGTGCTATACTTCTTAAGTGTTGTTTTTGGGAAATTTGAAGTTCGAACCCCCTGCGTATGGAGAAACATTATTAACCTCTGATCTTCTTTGTATTTTTGGAAAGCTTGAGTGACTCCACACGATAAAGTCAAATATTGTTGTAGACCGAAAAGTTCACCCTATACTGATTTTATTTTGTTGAAACGTACCGAAATCAAGGATGAAATTTAAGAAATTGACATTAGGTCTTTCTAGATGGAGTAAAGTCGAGCAATCTTGCATTATGTGTATCTCGCATCGAGCTCATCCCATATATCATTTACCAAATTGTTAAAACTGAAACCAGAATAAATTTCGCCATTAAATGCGTTCAATAACCGGGAAATGGAAAAATGACTTGTAATAATACCAAGTATCCACTTTGAACTAATAATAATACGAACTTTAAAAATCACTCACAACAATACAAACTATTACAATATTAACCGAGTACGATACGGGATCATTTTCCGATGAGTTTTCCGGTGAAACTAATGAGGTGGTACCCGAAAAGTTGACATGTAATTTACAACTCATTTTTTTATCTTTCTAAATTACACCCCACAAATAAAAAGGAAAACAAAATTAAGAAAAAAACATTTATCCTTCCTCTCTCTGTTAATCTTCTTCTTCCTCATCTCTCTACTGCGTACAACGTACCAGAAGACATCAAAGGATTAGCTCGACATGCCTTCACCTACCGCTCTCATCCTCACCACCGCCACTCCTGCTAGTTCACAAAACAAGATTGAAGCAGATTTCGATTTGGGTGAAAAATCTCATAACCCACTATTAAAATTAGGGCTTCAAATCTCATCTCCATGAAATTAATTGTGGGATAAATAATTCAACAAACCCTCTATGAAATTAATTGCCAATTATTTTCCATTCTATTCAAATTGGCTATTGTTTCTTCCCATACTACCCAAATTTGAGGATAGTCCGATTAGTTCCCAAGCCTTCTCCTCCGGATCTGGATTGACGATGTTGGGTCAGAAACCATTCAAGAAAGGTCGTTTTGTTGAAAATCAATAGCCTTCTCCTCCGGCTCCTTGGCATTCTCCTTCCTCACAACCCATATTCTTGTTCGGTTTACTAGTTAAGGCTCTTAGAGATCGATTGAGTTAGATTTCTAGCAATATTAGGTAATTAATTTCAATATTTACAAAAATTGTGATTTGTAAATTGGGCATAGGCAATCATACCAATTCACCAAATCGATTTTTTTATATTTATTTTCTTTTTATGTTTTGTGAGGTGAATGAGGTTTAATCTCAGACGCAAAAAAAAATTGGATTGTAAATTATTTACGCCTTGTCAGCTTTCCGACGCCACCTCATCATTTTCACCGGAAAAATCATCGGAAAATGATTCCGTATCGTACTCGGTTAATATCATAAGAGTTTGTATTGTTGGGGGTGATTTTTAAAGTTCGTATTATTATTGGTTCAAAGTCCATACTTGGTATTATTACAAGTCATTTTTCCGCCAGGAAACAATCATGTTGTAATATATGGGTTCGTTTTTCCCCTTTTGATCGAAAACAAGAATTTCTTGAATAACGAGTCATCGAGAATTCTTGACCCGCAAGTTAACCTCGTTTTCAAATAAGACTTCTTTTAGTCGTTAACCTACCAAAAAAAAATAATAAATAAATAAAAGTAATAGATTTGTGTTTTATTGAGAAGTATATCCTAAACAAGTTAACTAATAATATATAAATTCCTTCGATAGCCTTATATATAGTTATACGTATCTATCCTAAACCTAGGAGAAACACAGCCCCATCCTAATTAATCTCAGGCAATTGAATTCACTGTCGACTTTTCCTCTCTGCCTCCTCAAACCGTTCTGCTCCGCACCCAACTCGTTGAAGTTTCTCCACGCAGTCCGCCGCCTCACCGGTTAGCCACCATCTAGATCGGCATTGACGTCGTCGGCCTCGTCTCCGTTCGCCAGAGGATCAACAAGGGTGTGCTGTCACGTCGGAGGAACGGTTGTGTTGTTATCTTTGTCACCACCGTCCTATCTATTTCTGGTTAGTAGTTTAAGTTAGCATAAAATTTATATATTCTAATTGGCGTACAGTTGTTGTCTATGATCTAGCAATTTGGGTTGGATTAGATTAACTAACTAGGTGATGTTTCGTTAAATTGCTTAAGTAGCAAAAGGAAGCTGCTTTTGATTTTCAGCGAGCAGCAGAGGGTCGGCTTGAATTACGTAGTCAATAGGTTGCTAGAGGGTATATATGGGTTGATCATTAATCTATATAAACAAAGGTTGCAGGTTGTTCAAGTCCGAATTAGCTTATAATTAATTAGATCAAATTCGTTTAAGCCACGGAATTAGAATTTAGTAGAAAATCTAGCTTGAGTTTAAGTAGATTTAATATTACGTACATGCTTGTGCAGGATATATATATATAATTAAGTAATTGGGTTTGGGATTTGCATCGGGTATGGGTGGGTAGTTAAGGATGAGATTAGCAATTAATTAACTTTTGGTGTGGGGATCTAACGAGACTTTGATGAGAAGAATGTGGGTGAGTAATTCTAATAATTAAAAGAGTAGTAATTAGTTGTAACGGGAAGTCAAGCTTCTTTTGTCTAAACTCTTCTACGTGCTAATTTTCAATTGTTTGACAATTCATGTTTATCGTTATCTTGGTTAGGGAATTTCCTTCGTTCGGATTCTTAATAATTCACGTCCGCTTAGTTGTCCTCCCTTCTCGGGCATATTTGAGGTAAGTCGTTTTTCGACTTGCTCGGTTCTTCTCTCCCTTGTTAGATTGCGTATCGTTATTGTAGGGCGGGTTTTGGGAACTAGTTCCGAATACTTTTTTTAAATTATTTTGAACTCCTTGTGTGTTGTGTGCGTTAATGATTTTAAATATATTTTATCGGAAATTATTTTGGAACGTTTTCTCTGTGTTGGTACCGTTTCCGACACGGCCCATTGTAGCTGGTGTTGAGGAAGAGTTGGCTACTTTGACCCGTGTGACTGGGAAAATCGTACCGCTTCAAATGAAAATTATTATCTGTATGTTTTTGGCAAGCGCTCCAGTGGAGGCTTAGCCCGGAGTTAGAAGGGAGATTGGGAAGTGGAGTGGGAGGGCCTGCCTCTGCACTCGGCGCGGTGATGAGCGCCATGGAAGTCGGAACGTGGACAAAGGAAGAATTGCATTGTTGTGTGATTGTGATTGTGAATGCGTATGTGACTTGTGTGACTGATATAACTAATTTAGGTATTTGCGATTGTGGATTTGTATGCTGACTTTAGATAACTGATTTCAAATCGTTCTACAGTTTCCATATTCTTTCTAGCTTGGTAGATTAGACGCTGACCCTTCAGGGAACATTTTTCAGTTCCAGGTATGAATCAGGGAGCCGTGCAGGAACCGAGGCAAGATGGCGGGCCGGAGCGGTAAAGAGCGCGTGTCATAGTGGAATCGGTTTTTATTAGTTATTTATAATAGTTAGGATGTTGATTTTGATATTTGTTAGACGGAGTTGGTATTTTGTTTCAGCTATTATCTTTTGGTTCAGATAGTTCAGTTTCAATAGTCATTCTGACATATTTGATTGTTTATGATTTCGGGGATTCATACATGATAACGTTTTCTAAGTTTTATCAAATAAAGGTTGGATGTTTTATTATATTTTCTCGTCGTGACCGAGTTGTAAGGTCCTACATTGTAGTTGTCAACCTAATTAATAGTACCTTGTAAGGTCTATTTCCCAGTAGCGCCTCGACGGAAGTCGGGGTGTTACAAATTGGTATCAGAGCCAGGTTGACAACAAGGCACATGGAACTGACCAACAAAGAGTACCCGAGGTCCTACTTAAAACCAAAACCGGCCGGTGTTTTCAAATGTTTTTACTGGGGTAGACATGATGCATATAGGGGGGTAGGTGACACATCGCGACTCCGCCCCATCAGCCGAAGAACCTCACGTAGAATAGTAAGAATTAGGTTGAAAAATAGATTGTTTAAGTTTTGATTGTGGGACTTTCTATTATAGATGGCCCCACCAACCAGAGCTAGAGCTGCTGCAGCTAATGAAAGAGGCCGCGGAAGAGGCCGCGGTAGAGGTCGAGTAGGAGGTCGTGGCAGGGGTAGAGGAGAGGTCCCTGTAGCTGCTGAGCCAGAGGTACAACAGGATAATCATCAAGAGGAGGTTGCTGAGAGTCAGGATGTGGCTGCTGCTGTTCATCGAGAGGACAGTGCCTCTGTCGCTGGAGGAGGTCTTCTAGCAAACGGGGCTCAAGTGGGAGGAGGAGTACCACCAGCAGGATTGGCCCCAGAGGTGACTGTTGTGATCCAGCTGTTATTGCAAACTTTGATGGGTGCGGGAGCTACACCGAATTTGAACGCAGTTGCGGGGCAACAAGGAGCTGAGAGGAGGGCACCAGGGCCAGATTCTATTTTGGCTGCCCAGCTAGGAGCAGCGCCAGCTTCTGGAGGACCAGTGATAGCTGATCAGGTGGTCGAACCGAGGAGACAGTATCGTGAGCCTCAGCCTGATAAGTGGCTCGCAGAGTTTAGGAAGACTGGGGTACCGAACTTTGCTGGAGCTCAGGGTTCTGACGTAGAGCAGTGGCTGAGGAGGGTGAAATCTGCGTTGGATTCTATTAAGGCACCGGAGGAGCGGAAGATGTCCTTAGTACAGAGTCTGCTACAGGAGAGCGCTTTTGACTGGTGGGAGCTGTGTAGGGACCACCGGACTGAGGTTACTTTCGAGGAGTTTGGGAGACAGATTCGAGATCAGTATTGTCCTCCGGTGGTGAGGGCGGCTCGGGAGGCTGCTTTTCAGGATGCTGGACCCGAAAATATCACAGTATCTGAGACTATTCTGAAGTTCCAGCAAGAGTTGGCAGCGGTGCCAAATGCTGCCCCTACTGAGGAGTTGAAGATTGCGACCTTTCTAAAAAGGTTGCAGCCGCATTTACGTGCTTATGTGTCTGGACTTAGACTGACGACATTGACAGAGGTTCAGCAGTCTGCTTTGGCGTACGCTATAGCCACTCTGAGGCTGGAACAGGTGGATGCTCAGGTAGGAGGGGGTAAGAGACGGAAAATGGCAACTGCAACAACTTCTAAGGGTGACGATCAGTCTGGACAGTACCCGCAGAGTGGACTAGAGTTCCAACCAGCGGGACGCCAAGAACGATCACAGCAGAGTCGGGCTGCCGGGAATCAAAGACAGTGCTACAACTGTGGAAGTGCTGAGCACTTGAGATATCAGTGTCCTAGTCCAATGAAGGATTGCTTTACCTGTGGGAAGCCCGGACATCTTCAAAGGTTCTGTACGGTTGGCGCGCCTTCGCAGGAATCGGTACCGGGGACGGGAAGTCGGGGAGTCCACCATCGACCACCAGCACGACAGACACCAGATCAGAGTGTTGGTCGGAGTGCAAGAGCTAGTAACACTGGCGCAGTTCCTCCTCGAGTGTTTGAAATGAAGGGAATGGAAGAACAAAAAGTCTTTGATCCACCTAACGATCTATCTTGAGCATTTTTAGTTATCGGCCAGTAGTTATGTTTAGTGGTTAATGCTCTAGTTTCTATGGAAAGACAAAGACCTCTTTATTGTTTACTCGTTTGGTTTACTTGTTTGGTTGGTTTGAATTAGGATCGGTTGCGTTAGTTAGGACTTTTCGTTGGACATACTTGTTGGACTACGTTGGTGTGATGAATGATATTGATTTTGGGCTTTGCTTGATATAATCTATTCATGCTTGATTTGGTGTTGGCAAATTATGTTTTTTTTTATAGAGAGGTTACATCTAAAACGGCGGTTCGGGGACGAACCGTTTTCTTAGAGGGAGGAAATTGTAGAATCTCACAATAGGCCCAGTAATCTTTAAGTATCCCGTTGTTAC
This sequence comes from Fallopia convolvulus, assembly GCA_964016875.1. Taxonomy (NCBI): domain Eukaryota; kingdom Viridiplantae; phylum Streptophyta; class Magnoliopsida; order Caryophyllales; family Polygonaceae; genus Fallopia; species Fallopia convolvulus. Next base: position 61,275,331 of record OZ024719.1, read on the forward strand.
GTCAGTTCCATTCATTCCTAAGTTTCGGGACGAAACTTTCCTTAAGGGGGGTAGTGTGTAATATATGGGTTCGTTTTTCCCCTTTTGATCAGAAACAAGAATTTCTTGAATAACGAGTCATCGAGAATTCTTGACCCGCAAGTTAACCTCGTTTTCAAATAAGACTTCTTTTAGTCGTTAACCTACCAAAAAAAATAATAAATAAATAAAAGTAATAGATTTGTGTTTTATTGACAAGTATATCCTAAACAAGTTAACTAATAATATATAAATTCCTTCGATAGCCTTATATATAGTTATACGTATCTATCCTAAACCTAGGAGAAACACAGCCCCATCCTAATTAATCTCTGGCAATTGAATTCACTGTCGACTTTTCCTCTCTGCCTCCTCAAACCGTTCTGCTCCGCACCCAACTCGTTGAAGTTTCTCCACGCAGTCCGCCGCCTCACCGGTAAGCCACCATCTAGATCGGCATCGACGTCGTCGGCCTCGTCTCCGTTCGCCAGAGGATCAACAAGGGTGTGCTGTCACGTCGGAGGAACGGTTGTGTTGTTATCTTTGTCACCACCGTCCTATCTATTTCCGGTTAGTAGTTTAAGTTAGCATAAAATTTATATATTCTAATTGGCGTACAGTTGTTGTCTATGATCTAGCAATTTGGATTGGATTAGATTAACTAACTAGGTGATGTTTCGTTAAATTGCTTAAGTAGCAAAAGGAAGCTGCTTTTGATTTTCAGCGAGCAGCAGAGGGTCGGCTTGAATTACGTAGTCAATAGGTTGTTAGAGGGTATATATGGGTTGATCATTAATCTATATAAACAAAGGTTGCAGGTTGTTCAAGTCCGAATTAGCTTATAATTAATTAGATCAAATTCGTTTAAGCCACGAAATTGGAATTTAGTAGAAAATCTAGCTTGAGTTTAAGTAGATTTAATATTACGTACATGCTTGTGCAGGATATATATATATAATTAAGTAATTGGGTTTGGGATTTGCATCGGGTATGGGTGGGTAGTTAAGGATGAGATTAGCAATTAATTAACTTTTGGTGTGGGGATCTAACGAGACTTTGATGAGAAGAATGTGGGTGAGTAATTCTAATAATTAAAAGAGTAGTAATTAGTTGTAACGGGAAGTCAAGCTTCTTTTGTCTAAACTCTTCTACGTGCTAATTTTCAATTGTTTGACAATTCATGTTTATCGTTATCTTGGTTAGGGAATTTCCTTCGTTCGGATTCTTAATAATTCACGTCCGCTTAGTTGTCCTCCCTTCTCGGGCATATTTGAGGTAAGTCATTTTTCGACTTGCTCGGTTCTTATCTCCCTTGTTAGATTGCGTATCGTTATTGTAGGGCGGGTTTTGGGAACTAGTTCCGAATACTTTTTTTAAATTATTTTGAACTCCTTGTGTGTTGTGTGCGTTAATGATTTTAAATATATTTTATCGGAAATTATTTTGGAACGTTTTCTCTGTGTTGGTACCGTTTCCGACACGGCCCATTGTAGCTGGTGTTGAGGAAGAGTTGACTACTTTGACCCGTGTGACTGGGAAAATCGTACCCCTTCAAATGAAAATTATTATCTGTATGTTTTTGGCAAGCGCTCCAGTGGAGGCTTAGCCCGGAGTTAGAAGGGAGATTGGGAAGTGGAGTGGGAGGGCCTGCCTCTGCACTCGGCGCGGTGATGAGCGCCATGGAAGTCGGAACGTGGACAAAGGAAGAATTGCATTGATGTGTGATTGTGATTGTGAATGCGTATGTGACTTATGTGACTGATATAACTAATTTAGGTATTTGCGATTGTGGATTTGTATGCTGACTTTAGATAACTGATTTCAAAACGTTCTACAGTTTCCATATTCTTTCTAGCTTGGTAGATTAGACGCTGACCCTTCGGGGAACATTTTTCAGTTCCAGGTATGAATCAGGGAGCCGTGCAGGAACCGAGGCAAGATGGCGGGCCGGAGCGCTAAAGAGCGCGTGTCATAGTGGAATCGGTTTTTATTAGTTATTTATAATAGTTAGGATGTTGATTTTGATATTTGTTAGACGGAGTTGGTATTTTGTTTCAGCTATTATCTTTTGGTTCAGATAGTTCAGTTTCAATAGCCATTCTGACATATTTGATTGTTTATGATTTCGGGGATTCATACATGATAACGTTTTCTAAGTTTTGTCAAATAAAGGTTGGATGTTTTATTATGTTTTCTCGTCGTGCCCGAGTTGTAAGGTCCTACAGTGTAGTTGTCAACCTAATTAATAGTACCTTGTAAAGTCTATTTCCCAGTAGCGCCTCGACGGAAGTCGGGGTGTTACACATGTCATTGCATTGTTCCTGGAGAGAATAGGTTGAGCAAGTGACTACAAGATTGGACATAGTTTCGTAGAGTAAGCTGAGATTATTCTTTTCCGAGAGGGCAAATTGCATGCAACGAACGTCTCCACTCACCACATCCATGTCTGTCGAAAGGTATGGTCACCAACTCACCAAGAGTAGACTAGGGTGATCGAAAGGGTGAAGAGTCGAAAAAAGATCATTTTTATCGGAAAAAGCTCTCTCAATGCTAGGAAATGCTGGAATCACTTGAGAAAGAAACCTAATTCATTTGACCATGACAGAAATGTAAAGAGAGAGAAAAACTAAAAATTCATTGCATTGTGTTGTGTTACGTACAAAGCGCGTTTAGATGACAAGTGTTTATATAAAGTAAAATGTAAGACTGTGAGATAAAAGCTAGTACAAGTTGTTTCTAACAAACTCACGCTCACTTGTTTGGGTGTTGATATTATGAGATGTAGCAACACAATTTATTCATGAAATACAATTTAAAATAATCATAAAATCAAATTATAAAGCTCTCAATTTTATTTTAACGAAATATATATGTTTATCATTTATATGTATCTTGAAAGATCATTATAAGTGATAAATGATATATTGATGCGCCAAATGAACTTAATTCTTGTAAAACTCTATGATCCAGTTGCTATAAGCGGAACAAATAGCACGACAATCTGAAAATCCAGATTGGGAAGCCAAAGCCTTGAAGTCTTCTATGGTCCTTTCCATTACACCAAAGGACGCGTACATGGAAAGATTTGATGCCAAGGTAACCTGTGACTCAAAGTTATTTTCGGGAGTCAAAGGAAGTAGTTCTTCCATGACTATCACCTTTCCCTTCTTTGGAAGGGCTTTCCAACAATTTCTTAAGAGTTTCACACAGTCGGAGTCATTCCAGTTGTGTAGTATCCACTACATTCAATATATATATATTTATGAGAAGAAATACAAACAAAATATATAAAAACATAAAAAATAAACTTGTACAATTAAAGTGTTACCTTCAAAAACATTGCATCTCCATTTGGAAAATTTTCAAACATATTCCCTCCAACATGCTCCACTCCTACATGCAATGTAGTTGCAATAAGGCTAGTTTTATATCTAGTTATATATATATATATATATATATATATATATATATATATATATATATATATAGGGCATGGTTCCGGTGAGGACCACCCTTGTGGTAAGACCCATTGCTTGAAATGAGGACTAATCTCAACCATTGGATTTACCCCTCTATTATATATTCAATGGTCAAGATTTTTTCAATTTTTTAATTTTTAATTTTTTTTAATTTTTTTAATTTTTTAAATTTTTAAAATTTTTTTTTTGTTATTTTTTTAGTTTTGTGAAAATCGAATTATTTTAAAAAATGAACTTAAAGCACATAAAAATTGAACTTATCATAGATAAAAAATGAACTTATAGAATATAAAAATTGAACTCATACAATATTGAAAATTGAACTCCTAATATAAAAAAATTGAACTTCTAGCGTATAAAAATGAACTCGTAGTATATAAAAATTGAACTTTCATATTTAACGTTTTTAAAGCTTTTTTTCAAATATTTTCATTTTTCATTTTTTTATTTTTTTTCATTTTTTTTCTATTTTTTTAGTTTTGCGAAAATCGAATTATTTTACAAATGAACTCAAAGCATATAAAAATCGAACTTATCATAGATTAAAAATGAACTCGTAGAATATAAAAATGGAACTCATACAATATTGAAAATTGAACTCCTAACATAAAAAAATTGAACTTCTAGTGTATAAAAATGAACTCGTAGTATATAAAAATTGAACCGTCATATTTAACGTTTTTAAAGCTTTTTTCAAATTTTTTCATTTTTCATTTTTTTTTCAATTTTTTTTCATTTTTTTTCATTTTTTTTCATTTTTTTTCATTTTTTTTCATTTTTTTCATTTTTTTATTTACTTTTTTGCTATTTTTTTAGTTTTGAAAAAATTGAATTATTTTAAAAATGAACTCAAAACACATAAAAATTGAACTTATCATAGATGAAAATGAACTCGTAGAATATAAAATTGAACTCATACAATATTGAAAATTGAACTCCTAACATAACAAAATTGAACTTCTAGTGTATAAAAATGAACTCGTAGTATATAAAAATTGAACTATCATATTTAATATTTTTATAGCTTTTTTAACAAAGAATATAATATAAAAAATTCCAAAAAAAAATTCCAAAAAAATTAAAAAAAATTAAAAAAAATAAAAAAAATAAAAAAAATCAAAAAAAATCAAAAAATCTTGACCATCCAATATTTAGTGATGATGTAAATCTAATGGTTGAGATTAGTCCTCACTTTCAGCCAAGGGTCTCACCACAAGAGTGGGTCTCACTTGAACCAAAACCTATATATATATATATATACACATATTGAAAGTGAAAGTGTGTATAAATTTGCAACTATTTGTATGGATTATAAATAATACATACGTAGCATCAACTTGAAATAATCAACGTACCCGGGTATTTTGCGGCATCAGCCACAACATGAGGCAAATCAAAGTTAATACCCCTGATGTGGGGATACTTTGAAGTGATGAGGTTGAGAGAAGCACCAACTCCACCACCCACATCCACCAACACATTGATCCCTTCTAGCCCTTGATAGACATCGAGGATTTCCTTCATGATAATGATTGTGTAATTCGACATTGCATCATTGAACAACTTGTTAAGCCTCGAGTCCTTTTGCGCGTACTCATATAACTTCATCCCTTGAGCCTTTTCGAATGCCATTCCTCCTTCTATTATAGCATCGCTCAAGTAGTTCCTAGATATACAACCAAAATGAAGATGAATCGTGTATCCCATTTTTTTTTTGAAGAAGGGTAAAAATATATTACTTAGAAGTAGTCTTTACACGGTATACTTTGAGGATATACCCAAAAATACCAACAATGCAGCAAAGTTTGCAAGAACCAAAAACAAGCAACAATAAAAGCAACAAGAGTGGAAAACCCAGTCATTCTAAATAATTCCAAGGCCTCAAAGCTAGCTAGATAAGGACGAGTTTATGATTCGAGGCTTCTTTGTGAGGAGAGTTGCCTGGATGTGTTTCTTGATGCTTTGTGCAAACTTTGTGGTGCTAGGGGGCGAGTTGTTGAAGATTATCTCGTTTCGAGTTTGCTAGATGAAATACACAAAGGAGGTGAGAATGGTTGTCCAAGCGTTGGTGATGAAATCTTTGTGTTGAGGGTTATGGAGCCATTCGAACCAATCTTGGATAGTAGAGAACCCGATGGTTATATGCATCCAGGCGAGGAGCTGACGAAGGACATTAGAAGAGAAGTTGCATCTTAGCCATAAGTGTTGTCCAGTCTCTCTCTCTCTCTCTCTCTCTCTCTCTCTCTCTCTCTCTCTCTCTCTCTCTCTCTCTCTCTCTCTCTCCCTCCCTCCCTCTCTCTCTCTCTCTCGTTATTGCACAAGCAACAGGTTGAGTCAGGAATAGGGAGCCATCGTTGGAGTCGGTCACGAGTTGTCAAGCGGTCGAGAAGGGCCAGCTAGGTGACGATTGAGTATTTTGGGCTGCTGAGTCCCTTCCAAATAATTGTGCCCCAAGGCGTTGTCGGTTTTTGGTCGCGGATCAGATTATAAATAGAGGAAGTGGAGTAATTCTCATTGGTATCCGCCATTGTTGAGGCGCAGAGTTGAGGATCAGCTTTTGTAAGTAGGGAGTCATGCAATTGGAGGAGACTCTTCCACCCCTAACTGTCATCATTGCGGGACTCCACTGCCCAAATTGAGTTACTATGCAGCAGGTTTGCTTCCACCCATTTGTCTGAAATGTTCGGGGATGAAGCGTTGATTTCAAAGATGGAGCGAGCCATGATGCCTTTGTTCGAAGAGAGAAGATCTTTCAACCCGATTCCTCCCTCATCCAATGGTTTATAGACCGCATTCCAAGAGACAAGGCCACATTTGGAGTAGGCGCTTCCCGACCAAAGGTAAGAGCGAAGGATGGACTGAATTTTGTGTAGTACCTCTTGGGGAATGAGAAGGATGTTACACCAGAAAGATTGAATGCCATAGAGGACCGACCTGGTAAGCTCAGCACGCCCCACGTATGATAGTTGTTGGGCGGTCAAGGAGCGTACTTTGGCTGTCATTTTGTCGATGAGCTGGTTGTACTCCCTTGGGGAGTCGTTTAGGACCCAATGGAACCTCGAGATAGCGGAATGGAAAAGTGCCTACGGAGAACTTTGTGGCTTGTAGAATATTTTGCTGAGATGCTTCATCAATGCTACCAAAGAAAATATTGGTTTTCTCAAGATTGGCATGGATTCCCGAGAGGCGGCCAAATTCATCCAAGATTTGTTTGACCATGAGGATCGAGTCGGAATCCCCTTTGCAGAAAATGAGTAGGTCATCCGCGAAGCTACGGTGGGTGAGTTATAAAGTCTGGCATCTTGGGTGGAATCGGAAAGGAAGCGTTTTGTTCCAGGGTTTTCAGCATGCGTGATAAATACTCCATGGCCATCATAAGGAGGGAAGGGAAGAGAGGGTCTCCTTGGAAAAGCCTCGATTTCCCCAAGAATAACCCTTCTAGATTCCCATTAATATTGATTTAGTAAGAGCAAGTAGAGTTGCATCTCCAAATCCAGTCAATTAGCACTGGCGAAAAGCCTTAGGATTACAACACATTAAAAAGGAAGGGCTAGTTTAGAGTGTGAAAAGCCTTGGTGAAGTCTATTTGATGGCACAACTCGGGGAGTGTTTTTCCTCCCATAATGCTTGAGAATGTCTTGACAAACAAGAATGTTGTGGCGAATTGATCATCTACTATCAAAGGCTCCTTGTTTAATGTGTCGGATGACTTTTTTGAGGCGAGCTGCAATGAGTTTGGAGATGGTCTTGTAGATCGTATTAGAGTAGGCAATGGGTCTGAAATCTTAGATGAGAGTCGGCGCGTGCGTTTTGGGGATCATCGTGATGACTGTATAGCTGACTTGCTTGAGCATGCATCCATTTGAGAAGAAATCTCGGACGACCTCTTTAAAGTCGGTTGAGATGTTGGGCCATGCCTTTGTGAAGAAAAGAGCCCCGTAACCGTTGGGCCCAGGAGACTTATTGGGATCAATAGAGAAAAGCGTTGATTTGATCTCATCTAGGAGAATCGGGCTTGTGAGATCGAGTTGCTGCTCCATAGTAACCTTAGGCCCCCCATTAGCATAAGAAGGCCTAAAAGTGGTGGGCTCCGAGGTTGAACCCAAGAGGTTTTTGAAGAAATCAACAATGTGGGTAGAGATGGCAGGTGGGGAGTACAATTCGTTGTCATTACCATCCTGAACGGTGCTAATGAAGTTAAGGGATTTTCTTTGTTTGATGTGTTTATAGAAGACTTTGGAGCATTGATTGCCATCTTTAAGCCAACTTACCTTTGCTTGCTGCTTGAGCATGCTTTTGAGAGTGTCGTTGGTTATTCGCCAATCACTAAGACACGATACTTCAGCTTCATGAAGGCTAGGATCAAGCGGACGCACAAAGGCATCTTGTTGGATTTGGTAGAGCTAGTGCTTAAACCCTTCAATTTTCTCTATTAGGGATTCTATGGTGCCCGAGTTGTATCTACGGAGCTTGCCTTTCAAGAGGCGGAGTTTGTTAACGAGCTTGAACATGGCATGCCCTTGAATAGGAGTGGCCCAAGCTTGTTGGATCATGGGCGGAAAGAGCTCGTGATTGGCCCAAGCGTTGTTGAATCGAAAGGAGTTTTCCTTGTGGCAATGTGGGTGCCCATTCTAAAGATAGGGCGTAATGGTCAGAGAGACTTGGGGTGTCAAAGAGGGTATGGGCGAGGGGGAATTCCTAGATCAAGTGATGGTTGATGAGTACCCTGTCTAACTTGCAAAATATTCTAAAGCCATCGATGCGCTTGTTGTTCCAAGTGAAGAATGCACCTCTGTAGTTCATGTCGAGAAGCCTAGTGGTGTCAAGCCAGTTAGCTAGTTAATCGGTGAACCTGGCAGGCCCCGAGTAGCCCTCTACTATTTTTTCATCTTGATTAAGCACCACGTTGAAGTCTCCAAGGATGGCCCATGGTGAGTGAGTACGACTATTTATGGAGCGGATATCACTCGAAAGGGCCTGCCGACCGCTTCTATCGTTGTAAGCATAAACAAATGAGGCTAAGAAGGATTTTAAGGTGGCTATTTCAGTGATTTGGCAGTGGGTAAGCTGAGGTGAGTCGGAGAGCACTGTGAGATTGACCTTGTTGTCATTCCAAAAGAGCCATATTCTCCCATAATGGTTGCCAACACTATTTAGTTGGCGTTGCCATTCGAAAAGAGTTTGGTCAGCAATGTGGCTTTCATTGTGTACAACACGAGATTCAAGAATCGCAACAACACTTGCGTATGATTTTTGAGCACATTCTATGACATAATATTGCTTGGACTCGTTCCTTATGTTCCAGCAGAGTATGACGATTTCACTCGTGAGAACTTGTTGTTGGGTTTATTTTCCTGAGCTCTAGATGCAAGGCGAGGGATTCCAAGAAGGAGGGTCGATAAGGAGGAAAGGACCAATCAGAGATAAGAGGCAGGAGTTCAAAGAAAGGTACAATAGAAGGAGGTTGAGAGGTTGAGGCTTTTGAGTGGGTTTTGGCAAGTAGCTAGTTAGGGTGCCTTGTGATAGGCGGGACAACAGAAACATGAAGGGGGTGTTGGGCCAATGGTAGCTTCCATTGAGTTGGAGGGGGTTGGGTTTGTGATGTTCGTGTTTATAGTATAGTTTTAGGGGTTTTTATTGGGTTGTTTAGTTTAGTTTTAGTATTAGTTTTGTGTGTTTTTGGATAAGTTTGCATATTTTGTGAAAAGTATGGAAGCTACTCCATTTTTGTGTTTTTCTTAGGTTTTTGGAGCAGAACGGAGCATTTTCGAGCAAGCTGGAGTTGAGTGCTTGATGGTGGAGTGCATGGAAGAGAAGAGAGAAGGAATACGTCTTGAAAGATCCCGGTGAAGTCCAAGAGAAGCTATGAAGAGTGTACAAAAACTCAAAACAGAGAGCTCGTTACCGACATGTGAGGGTTGGTACCGAGCTATGCAACAGAGTTTCGTCTAAAGAATTCAGCAAGAGTCTACCGACCATGTGCAGGTCGTTACCGAGGTGACATGTGTCGGTAGACGGCGCCGACTTTGAGAAAATCTATCCTTTATATCACAATCTTTTTAGGTAGGAAAGTTTTTATCTTTTAGGATCTCTGTTAGATAGTTTCTTTTAGTATAAATACCCTATTTTAGTTCTAGTTTAAAGGGGGTTAACTAGTTCGTAAGAAGGAGAACTCGTTAGTTTGGGATTTCGATTCTACCGACCGAGAGAGAGAGAGAGAGAGAGAGAGAGGATCGTGATCGAGTTCTTTGTTCTTGTTCTTCATTATTTTGAGTTCAAACGTGATTGTGATTGTAAGACAAGATTTTTATATATTTCAAGTAAGTTTTATTTCAATCTTTACTTTCAATCTAGTTGTTTGTTTAGTTTCAATCATGAGTGACTAGTTTACTTTTCTAGGATCGGGGTTAAAACCCGACATAGTTATGCATGATTGAATGAATGAGTTGAATATTTGATTCCTTTTATCCTTTTAACTACTTGTTTGTGCTTATACTTAGGCGAAAGTCGAAGTAATTTGAGTTTATCGCTTGATCGAAAGAGAAAGTTGTAATCTTGAATGTAGATATTGTTCGAACGAAATTTTCGATCTTTGGATTCAACCTAAGTAGAAAAGTGAATTGATTTATGAAAATTGATTGATTTGTTTGTTTAGGTCAACGAAGGTTGATAGATTTATCATAAAGGCATGATAATTAACCTTCACACTAGTTTATATGCATGATTATGTCGTGGTAACCCTTTTCCCAATTGTTTTTATCCTTTGAATCTCCTTCGTTTTTACTCACGTACAGACTCGTTACTGAGGCACATAGGTCGGTACCGAGCCTGCAGTTGGTTTGTCTGGTTTGCATAGTTTTAGTAGAAACCCAGCGTCGTTACCGACCCTGACAAGGTCAGTACCGAGTGCTGTCGTAGCCTAGTTTGTTTCTGTTTTGCTTTATTTTTCTTATTTTTGTAGTTCGGTAATCAAACAACCTTGCTTCCCATGGACGATCCTGACCTCCCTATACTCAGCGGGGTCTTGACTACAAATTTTAATTGTTGTTAAGTAAAACCCTTTCAATAGTTTGGTACTTGAGCAAGAACATTTGCTCTTGTGTAGGAGGAGGAGGTGAAGGGGGTGGTGTGGGGGTGGGTTTTGGGGTATTTTTTGCGGGAGCATGGGTCATAACAAGGACGGTTTTAAGGTTCCGTTTGGTGGGTCAATCGGCCTCTTTGTGACCAAAGACCTTACAAGCAACGCTGTGCTAAGGAAGCCACACATAGTCAAGTTTTTGGTGAACTAGCTTACCATGCTTGTCCTTGAGGGTGATTTCTCGGAGGAGTTGTTGATCGCTAGATACTTCTACAAGGATACATGCGTAAGAGATTTTGTCTTGTTGCACCGTAGGAGTATCCATTTGTATTGGTTTGCCAATACTCGACCCAATTTTTCGTAACATTATTTCAGACTAGTAAGTGACATTGAGGTTTGGAAGGGTGACCCAAATGGGGACCGACTAGAGGTAGGACAAATCGAGTTCCATTCTCGGTTTCCACTTCTTAAGGATAATAGGCTTGGTACCTCCATACATCCAAGGTCCATTCTCTAGTATGGTGTTCATGTATGAAGCGTTGGCGAATTGAAAGATGAAAAGGCCCTTGTCATTCAGTATGAGTTTGGGTGTAATGACATTGACCCATTGGCTGGAGATGAAATGCTCCATTGCTCTGAAGTTCACTTTGCTACCCATTAGGGCTCCTACTAGTGTGTTGCTCCAACTTTCGGTGAGAGCTGCGGTGTCCTCGTCAGTCACATTGATAACACCATCTTCATGACCTTCAATGTACCGAAGAGTGAGGTTGCTTTTGTTAAGTTGTTGGCCTCGAAGCGAGTCGCAGTAGGACATAGGAGGCCTTATTAGGGGCCTGACTGGAGGGAGAGTGTTGGTGCCTGATATTCTAGGTAGGCAGAGAGACCGTTCTAGAGTATTGTGACCTTGTTTAGCTGGAGGTCCCAGTAAGGAGGCATCGCTGTAATATCCGGGTTTCGTTTTTCCTTCTAGGTCGGAAAAAAATGATTTTCTTGATTTGCAAGTAGTTGAGATGTCTTGACCCACAAGTAACCCTACGAGAAGGAATATTTATTATTTATAACCCGTTTTAATAATCTATTGAAACGCATGTCCAATTGTTAGATAATCTCAATGTTGGTTTAATTTCTCTCTCCAAAACTAACTAGATCTTTATCTAGTTAATTTTGATTAATAAATCAAAATTCTATCGCCACTTTTTTTTAAACCCCATCTGATAAAAACCTAGCAGCGTTAATTTATTTATTTCTACACCAATTCCATCCGCCGCCACTCTCCTCGTTGTTTCTCCCTGCTCACCATTTAGTTCGTTCGATCTCCCGCACTCTTGTCGACAACGACGCACACTGCCGATTTTTGTTCGTCTTTGAGTTGTCGGGTTGCCGTTCTAGGAGTGCATCGTCGGAGAGAGAGGGTCGCAGTACATCACCGTTTATATATCGCAGTCGATCGTCCTTCATGCTTGTCCCTAATTAGAGATTGGCGGAACCAACTACCGACTATCAACATCATCGTGAGTCGACGTTCAATTCTTTTCCTTTATATTTCTTTCCCTTTGTTGTTATGAGTCCGTTCTAGGAGGAGTATTGATGGATCGATCAAAGGTTAAAGGGAGGGGTTCCTGATCGGTTTTGTTGCTAGGAAATTGTAGACGGAAGTGTGAGTCTTGGGACTTAAGGTGTTATGCTGATCAATATGTATACGTTGTTTTTTTATGTGGCTGTTGATTGAACAATTTGGGGGTGATCTTGGTGGTTTAGGCTTAATGATTGATTAAGGGTGCAGTTCAAGGGTGTTAGTTAATGTGTGAAACTCTAGTGGATTAGTGTTTGTCTAGTTAATAAGCTAGTTAATTTGTGATCTGCAGGAGGGTTCGATTAGGTGCGGTTAGTTTGGCTTAATGGGAGGTTGTGTCGTCTTAGCTAATTGCTAATGGTGGTCGTTGTTTAAGTAAGTAAAATCCTTAATAAAAGTAGAGTGTTAGTGCTTATCCATTAGACTAGTATACGGTTATGACTAGGACTAGTGCTTTGTTGGTTGGAGTTAAGTTAGGTTCTTAAATTGGTGGCTAACTAGTGGGGTTCTAATTAATTATGGGTAAATTAGAGTCTTGTAATTTGAATAATAACTATCCTCATCTTTATATTAGGAAACACTCTTGTGTGGACTCCTAGTCTTTTATAGTCTCAGAGATTCTTCATTCAAGGTAAGTCATTTTCGACTTGCTTGTTTCTTTTCTGTCTTGTTAGATCTTGTGCCGTTGTTGTAGGATTGGTTTTGGGAACTATTCTCGAATATCTTTTTAAAATGTTTTGGACTTGCCTGAGCTGTTGTGTGCAAATTGGTTTCAAAATGGGTTTTTTTATCAGAAATAAGTTTTCAAATGTTTTCTCTGTGTTGGTACCGTTTCCGGCATGGGCATCGTAGCTGATGGAGAGGAAGGGTTGCCTATGTATAGTCCATGTGACAGAGAAACCGTGCCCCTTCAAAAGAAAATGCTATATATGTGTTTTGGCAAGTGCTCAAGTGGAGGCTTAGCAGGGTTAGAAGAAAGAAGTGATGTGATCGAGGAGTGGGAGGGCCTGCCTCTGCACAGTGGATTGGAATACGAGATGGAGAATGATTTATGTTGCTTTAATTGTTCGATTCTGTGTATGTGTGTTTGGCTTATGTGTGATTAACCGTCTAATTTAGGTATTGGCCTTTAAAGTTATGGTTGCGATTGTGGATTTTGGTTGCTGACTATAGAAAATTGTTTTTAAACGCCTTATAATTTTCGCATATTATCTAGCTTGGTAGATTAGTAGCTGACTCTTCAGGGATTATTTTCCAGTTATAGGTATGTTATAGGAAACCGTGCAGGAGCCTTGGCCGAATGGTGGAGTGGATCGTTGACGCACGTGTCATTAGTTTGGGTTTTTCGGGTGTACTTGGGAGAATTTATTATTATTAGTTCGTTGAATTATCTTAATTTTAATTTTTAAGTGTTGTTTGGAATATTTTGAGAAAAATTCGGGAAATGTTATTTGGTAATTTTGTTTATGCATTCGGGTATTCAAACATGTTTTATATTCAGTTTTATAAATCTTAAAGTTGGATGTTTTACTTGTTTTCTTGTCCTGCCCGCGTTGTAAGATCCTAAAGTTTTGTGTCAACCCACCTAAGTAGTACCTGGTAAGGTCTACTACTACATAGCTCCCTGTGGAGAGACGGGGTGTTACAACCGCATTGTTCATCTTGCACCAGTCGGGATGGTCCCGAAAGGGTGGCTTGGGCGGCACTAAGGAGGTCGGGAAAGAGATCGTGGCAAAGGAGGGGTCATGTCGAGGGTGACAGCTCGAAGAGAGATGGGAGGATGTCGCCTATTTTAAGAGAGGCATTAGCGGGTCCATGCCCTAGTAGCGAAGACTGAGTAGGGGCGGGGATGGAGAGGGAGGGGCTAGATGGTGTTTTGCGGTGGAGGAACTGGGTTTTCCTGTGGATCTGAGATCTCTATCGGTGGTGCCGGAGGGTGCGAGTTTGAAGATGGGGTTTATAGGGCAAGCTGATTTTTGAGGAGCCGGCCGGAGGTTGTTGCTACGGATCAGATTCGCCGAGTTCTCAGCATAGGGGTTGTCGTTACAGTCGGAGCCTCAGACAGAGGAAGAAGAAGGGGATGAGGGGGAAGGGTTGGGGAAAGCACCACCGCTCCTAGCGGCGCTAGAGGCTAGGGACTGCTTCACAAATCTTTGTTTTTTTGGGTTTGTGTTGTTTTTCATCCTTCGCACTTAAAGTTGTGTATATATATCCTATTTTAAATTAATTTGCCTTATTTCACATGCATGCGTATCAATTTGTTGTGTTTTGAATTATATATATGGTGGTTCTGCCTTATTTTAAATACTTTATTTTTTTTACAAAGTTTAATAGTTTTTTTTGATCAAATACAAAGTTTAATAGTACACAAATAGTTGATATATGTATAATCCACTTAAGAATTAATTATATAGAACTTATATGTCAAAATTTCAAATATTCAAATGACAATTTTTTGGTGCATCGGCTTTTCTATAATGTCATTGAAATGGATATAGTCCCTATATTAATTTTGACATATATTAACTGAATTCAGTTATTATTGTCACATAGTATAATTTTAGTTTTTTTTGGATCTATCGGACGTACCCCATCCCTTGGGCAAGGGGTACTCCCATTTGACACCCCAGATTCTGCGTGGAACCTTACTATTTCAATTTTGTTGTTCTTGTTGTCGTCAAATGACACATAATTAAGGCAGCATAAATGTAAAATGGAGGATATATATTATACATACCATTTCTCATAAATGACCTTATCATAACGCAGGCAGAGGAAAGGGGCCATGGATCCATCAACGTTGTTGGTAAGGAAATACTTGCAAACCGGCGCCACTCCATACACCCTCTCGTGTCCTCTTGCACCTTCCTTATCATTCCTCTTAACTTTACTCCTGCACTCATATTTCAAAACAGAGAAGCTAGCCAAGAGACTAAGCATACATTCTATAAGAACCGGTGCATTCGGGTTCACACAACCTGGGATCTTAGCAGCGACTTCGGAAGCTGATAGATAGTTCCCACGAGCATTGGCTTCCGAGATCGTATCGAATATCCCGAGCTCTATCGCCGACTTCATCGCCATTTGAAGTTCCATCCCTCTTGCTATCTCCATGGCTTTTTGGCTTAGCACCTCCTCCTCTTCCTGTTTTGAAGGATTCATTCTTTCTCCGGCCTAATTTGAGGTTGCGTACGTTGTTGGGAGGAATAGATTTAATTTGGTGCTAAAGAACATGAAATGAGTTGAGCAAATTTTAGAATACGGATATAGAAACTGTTAGTCCATCTATACATATACATATATATGGTATACATGCATGTGTACATGTATTATTGGTACATGTGATATGTAATAATTACAAGCATCAAATCACTCATAATGATATGATTTATAGAATAATATGTAGTAGTTGTAAGTAATGTATTAAAATATCAATGAGATTTGGACGTTTCATAATATTAGACCAACACACTGATCACCCACTAGTGCTCATAAATAACATTGAAATACATTATTAAATTAATTAACTTGAAGTCTTATGTGCTGCTGTACGTGAAGAATTAAGAAGCTAGGAAGATAAAATGAGATTTGCATATCTCAGACTATGTATGAATATAGACATAATGTCTATATTCAATTTCTAAGACATTGTAAGTCCATCTCACTTATATATGATTTAAATAAAGGTATACTATTCATAGATGCTTGAGTTTATATGTGATAATCAATACGATCGATAAATAATAATAATAATAATAATAATAATAATAATAATAATAATAATAACATGATATGTAGTAGTTGCTATTAACTAATGAGTAAAATATTTCAATGCATGTGTAGCAGTTCTGCTGTACAAACCTTGTCCGGTTTTGATCGGTAGGTTTGAACTCGATCACCAAACTTTCTATGTTAATATATAGTAGTACCAACACGCTACTAGCTGATCACCCATTAGGGCCATAAATATATAGCCCCAAAATAAATAATGAATAGAGATGTGGAAGTAATTATGAGTAGGAATCTCAAGCCTTAAATATTGGCTTTGGAGATTAAATTTGCCGCTTTTGATCTTGCTCCTAATAAAACTCTAGGTCCAAATGATTTTTTGGTTCAACTTTTTTCAAAAATTTGGCATATTGTAGGTAACTCTGTTGTTCTAGCAGTTCAGGTTTTTTTCCATTTAGGACGTATGCTTCGATCCGTTAATAAATCTTTTGTTACTCTTACTCCTAAAATTGATTCTCCTTTAACAATTAATTATTTCCGTCCGATTAGCCTTTGCAACATGAGTTATAAAATTATTACTAATGTTTTAGCTATTCGTTTAGGAAGAATTCTTCCAGCTATTATCCATCCTCTTCAGGGGGTTGTTGTAAAAGGAAGACTTATTCAGGATAACATTCTTATAGTTCATCAAATTTTTTCATTCGTTCCCTAAAAAGAAAAAAGGTAAAAAAAAAGGTTTGATGGCTCAAATTAGATATGGAAAAAGCTTATGATAAACTTGATTGGAACTTCATCAAATTAATTCTCCTAAAATTCGGTTTTCAGGAGAAATGGGTCAGTCTTATCATGACTTGTATTTCTATGACTTCTTCCTCTGTTCTTGTTAATAATGAACCGGGGGTCGAGTTTTCTCCTCAATGTGGTATTAGGCAGGGTGATCCGATTGCTCCTTTTATTTTTTTATCATTGCTATGGAATCTTGCATGAACCTTACAATTTCAAGCAACTCGAGACTCGAAATTTGTTGGTATCCAATTAGTTAAAAATGGTACGTGTTTACCCTTCCTCAGTTTAGCGGATGATACTCTTATTTTTGCAAACGCGTCTCATGCAAATATTAACTACATTAAAAGCTTTTTAGATAATTTCACAAGAATCTCGGGTCTTTCGATTAATTATCATAAAATTAGTTTTCAGGTTTCTAAAAATATTTCAAGAAATTCAGCTTTACCTCTTGTTAGTGTTCTGAACATTTAAATAACTACTTCTATGGAAAAGTATCTTTGTATTCCTATCCTTATATGGTAAAAAGTTCAATCTTTTTAGAATCCATTACTAAACTTAAAAAAACAACTATCTCAATGGAAAGCAAATTCTATTTCGCATGTTGGGAAAGTTGTACTTATTCAACCAAATCTTTTAGGACAGGTGAATTATTTAATGCAAAACTTTCTTCTTCCTAAGGGGATTCTTTGTAAAATTGATAAAGTAAACAAATCCTTTTTTTTGAAATAAATTTCAATCAAATAAAATTCCCTTATTAGTTGGGATATTATTTGTTCTCCTAAAGATTTTGGGGGCTTATGTCTTCGTTCTGCTGAGAATAGTAATTTGTCCCTTAAAATGAAGCTCCTATGGAAAATTATCACCTCTCCTCGTAATTACTGGGTTCGTATTATTTCAGAAAAATATCTTGGTACCCTTTCGCTTTTTCAGTTTCAGAAGAAAAATCGCTCCTGGCAATTTGGAAGATTAATGAATATTTAGGAGAAGTTCTCATAAAGGTATCTTATGGACTATTGGAAATGGCCATTCTATTAATTTTTGGACATACTCGAGGATTCCTAATATTTATTTATTTCCTCATTTTGATAATATTAATAATAATTTAACAGTTTCTTCGTTTATAATTCCTTACCATTCTTGGGATTATGCAAAGTTAAAGTTAATTCTTCTTGAATTTTTAATTGATTCAATTTTAGTTATTAGAATTCCAATTTCTCCTTCTCTGGATCGTATTGTTTGGCTTCCATCTTCAGATGGTGATTTCTCATTCGCGTTGGCTTCTTCTACGCTTAACTCGTCTCATCCTGATGTTGCTGTTGGTGTCTCTTGGATTTGGAAATCTTCTCTTCCTCTTAAAATAAAAAATTTCTTTTGGAAAGCCTGTGCAGATTGCCTCCCAACTATAGATCGCTTAAATTAGTATTTCAACTGTGTTCTTAGTATGTGTTCCTTGTGTAGTTCTAAAGACGAGAATTTAAATCATCTATTATCTAATTGTTCTCTTACTCAAAATATGATCTCTAAATTAAAAGCAAAACTGATGTTAGTTTTCACATTTCTTCTTCGGATATTTCCACTGGTAATTTGATCGCTACTTTAAATTCAAATAAAAATAGTAATGTACTTTATTTTCTTTGGTGGTTTATTTAGGGCCATAGAAATTTAAAAATATTTAATCCTAATAAGGTTCTAACTTCTTTACATCGTTTTGATTTGGCTTTTTCTCAGCATCTTCAATGAGTTTCTTCTCAATTAACTCATGCTCACAAAAACATTTCTCTTCCTAAAAGGAAAAATAAACGTGTCTGGAGAAAAACTCCAGTTGATTCGTAAAAATTAAATTTTGATGCTTCCAAACGAAACAATAATTCAACTTATATAGGTTTCTTAATTCGCAATGATAATAGTAAAATATTATGTTTTGATAGAAAACAAATTCCCTTTGTGTCAGTCCTCCAAGAAGAAGCTCTTGCCTTATTAGAAGGCCTTAAAAGAGCGGTTCAGTTAAACCCATCTCATCTTATTATTGACGGAGATAATTTCATTATTATTAAAACTTTAAAAAAAAATTTGGAAAGTGCCTTGGGAAATTCAAGCTATTTTTAGTGATATCCATCATTTTGTTGCTTTTATTCCTTGTAGGGTGTTTTTTCATTGTTCCAGGCATGCAATTCAGTGGCGCATTTCCTCACTAGAAGACGTTTTATTTTTCGAACCTTTCTTTTGCAATTTCTAATTTTTTTTCCCAGGATCGTTGTTTGATCCTTTGGATGTTGCTAGTTTGAATGTTTGGGTCTGTGATCATCCTCTGGTATTTGACTTTCTAAAGATTATCCACTGTGATGATTTAGGTTAGTCTTGTATTTTACAAGCATCCTAGTGTTGGCTATTAATGAGCTAGTAGCTCATTTCTTGAAAACAAATTCTCTTTTAAGTCTATTAATCTATCGTATCCACTTACTGCCATTTTAGCAAGATTTTTTTTTTCTTCGAGACTTTGAGGCATGATATTTTTCTATAATAACTTATTCATGCATTGTCATTTTGTTGAAAACATAAAGTTTCCTTGGAACAATGATAAGTTCTCATGATCATTTGGGAACAGTCTCTTAAATTTTGATGATGATAAATGTCATAAGGTTTAATGGCTTGAGTGTTGCCAAAGAATTTTAGGATCGAACAAGTGGCAATGGGAACAAGAGAATAAAAGAATCAGAGAAGGAAGAAACACTTGACCCGAAGGAATAGTGTAACAGGTTTTGTCGCTTGAAAGACGCAAAGGAAGCTATTTAAGGAAAACAAGAATGGGGCTTTTACACCTATATTGAGTTGTTATTATGTTTAAGGGATGATAATAAATATGGAAATAATATCTTATGTATTTTGAATCTGCTTGCGGCACAAGCAGTTTGAAATAAGATAAGAAGATCACTTGGAGATATTATTGTGTAGTTCGGTTTATGGAAAGATATTAGGTGGAAAAATATGTCATTTTGTGGCAATAGAGTAATATAATATCAAATCTAATACTCTCTATAAATACGAATAAGGTCTAGGGTTTGAAAGAACCGCTTGAAGTGCTTTTATGAGAGATGGAGAAAACGAATCTTCATTGAAAACAAGAAGCGGAAATTTTAAGGAATCTTTGGAGGTCTCTTAATAGGACATTGGAGAATGAAGACGAAGCCATTGGATTTATAAGTGAAGAGCATCAAGGTGTTTGCTTGAAGGAACAACAGTCAGCTGAGTATGAGGGAACAATGGCTGCAACAAGAGAGTTGTGAACATTAAAGAAAGGTGCGATCTTTGAAGCTTGGAGGCCAAGTTTATGAGGTAATGTTAGTTGGGTTTTGGTTTACATTGAGTTATTTATACGTTCTAAGGGATAAGAGGTTAGGAGAGCACTCTAAGAGGAGTCTAGTTTACATTGGGATCTTGACTTGCCATTTGTAGTTTGTGATAATTAATAAAAGGAAATACATCATTCAAAATTCTTCTAAGGAAGGTAGAGGTTTAGTCATTCAACAAGTTGGTTGATATGGTTTCCTCTATAAGTCATTGTGTCTTTTTGTTTGTGTTTATTATGTTTCCATATTTGTGTTCGTATTTTTAGGGAAAGATGAGTACCCACATGGAACAATCATAGACACTCTATGGTGCGTCTCCTACTTTTCGAAGATAGGAAGTTCAGTTGGTGGAAGAAGAACTTGGACTTTTGGGGCATCGTTATAAATGTACCAAAGGAAGTGACCTTCAAAGATGCCACAACATGTTCGAATGTTCCTAAATCAATAATGACCATGAATGTTGAGGAGAAACATATACTTTCTAAGAACTTACAGGCTTTGAAACTGTTTAATCACACCTTGAGTGATAATTAGTCTTCTAGAATTTCGGCTTGCTTAAGTCCTAGGGAAATTTGGGATTTATTGTATGCAAATCATGAATGTTCCCTTGAGATTAAGAAAAATAAGATAGATATTCTTGTAAAATAATATGAGTTGTTTAAATTAGATAGAGGTGAGTCCGCGCGTAAACGAGATGTTTGCTCGTTTCAATGTTATTGTCAATGAGCTAAACTGTTTATGATAGACGTACACCACGGAGGACGAGATGAATATGATTATGAGGAGTTTACCCAGGAAGTGGATTCCCAAGTTAACAATAATTGAGAAAACAAAGAATTTGAGTACTTTGTCGCTGGAGCATTGACGAGCACTTTTATGTCACTGTAAAAGTACTGTCAAAGAATTATCCTAACTTCCTAACCCGAGTAAAGTCGAAGCAAGGGTCGAACCCACAAGGACTCAGATTATT
Source organism: Fallopia convolvulus (assembly GCA_964016875.1). Lineage (NCBI taxonomy): Eukaryota > Viridiplantae > Streptophyta > Magnoliopsida > Caryophyllales > Polygonaceae > Fallopia > Fallopia convolvulus. The sequence continues at coordinate 61,296,311 of OZ024719.1, forward strand.
TGTATTTAAATAATATTACTAAGTAAAAGGGGGGGTTTTATGATTTCAAACTATTTATCTAAGTAAAAGTAAAGCAAATAAAACGATTAGAGGTTCGAATATAGAGAAGAGCGTCTAACTGGTTTTGTATCCATTGCATACATGAGTTTTGATCCTTGATTATTCTTATTTCGATTTCCCTTGACTAATCTATTGTGAATTTATAAAATTCAAGCTTAATGTTGTTATCAATATACACCGTCTTTAATAACCTTTTAACCAATTAACCTAGAAAATCTTCTATGTCAAATTGATCATGCAAATAATTAAGTTCAAAGGATTCAATAGAAACAATAATCATGAATTCCACCGTCTATTCATGAAGTCTTGTGATTAAATTCTCCGCCTTTGATTAACCTTATTCCACCGTCTATATGTTTAATCAAAGGATTCATCCATGAATAATCAAATTCCACCGTCTATTCAATTATTCTAGTTGTAATTCAACCTAGAAATAGAATATGTGATCAAGCTATTATAATCCTAAGTGAATTTAATCAATCAAGCACGAAAAGATTCAATCTAGTCAAGGCAAACATAAATAATTCAAATATCACAAACAATCATGCATACAACTTCAACTAACTAGTTGGACATAGGAAAATTAGCTAGAATAAGACATTAAAGAAGAATTAAACTTACAAGAGTTCGATTTCTCTACAATGTTGAAAACAAGGGTTTTTGTCTCCCACAATTCTCTCTAAATTGAAAATAACATAAAACCAAAGTAATAGATAGCATAATAATCAAAAGAAACCCTAAGAAAAGTATTTATATCGTATCCAAAAATATCCAAAAGTACTAATAAAGTCAGCCCAAAAGATAACACGGAGGCCCGAGTCAGCGTCATACAAACGCGCTGAAGCGCGGCCAAGGGCACCCATAGCGTGATCGCGCTATGGCCAATTCTACTCGCGCTTAGCCTACAGAAGCTCGTTCCCTTCGGCACTGACACAACGTTTCAAGCGTGGTTTGACATTTTCCTTGGCTTGTGATTTTTCCTTCTGTTCTTCTCTTCAATGCTCTCCACGCGTCCCTAGGTCCGGTCCTTAGCCTCACACCAACCATGTTTCACCTTCCAACCTGTAATGACGCACACAAACGTGTAGATTCCGAACTAAACTGACATAAAACTTAACCTACAACTTAAAGCGAAATTCTAGCTAAACATGCATAAAATGGGAATAAAAACATGCTCTAAAACTTATATCTATATGCTCTATCAAATTCCCCCATGCTTGAACCTTGCTTGTCCTCAAGCGAGACATAAAATCAATCTCACCACAAACACGCAAGCCATGACTTCCATTCATTTTCAAGAAACTCAAACTTAACCATGAAATCGTTGCACACATTTAATGAAAGCTTCAAACCAAGCTATTAATCCATTCTAACCCTCACCAAGGTATATGTGTTTGCACTCAACGCTCAAGTGTTTAAAAGGGTATGTGTTTTCGCTCAAAAATCATCTTTGAATGCCAACTACCACATGCTTGCATCAGTGTACTAAATCTACACCACGGATGTTCAAATGCAAAACATAAATCATGAGGTCTTTTTCAAGGTTGTAATGGGGCCAAGGTATAGACAAGTAGGTGAGGATCATTATTTGTCCATGTGGTGCTAAATTCGGGAACTAGAATCAACTAAAACCCAAATTACATTAACACTCACTCTCAAAGCATCTTCCCAACTTTGCTCTTCCCTTTTCTTCCATTACTTACTTTATAAACTTTTATCTTTCTTTTGCTCATCTTTTGATTTTCTTTCCACAAACCCAATTGAGAATCATTCTTTCTCATTCTTTTCTCACAAGAACACTTTACAATTTATACATAAAGCTCATCTCAATCAACCATTTATACCAAACTTTCCTCAAAGGATTTTCAATAAACAACCCAACATCCTTAACATTCATAACAATTTTTCACATTCTCCTCAATTACACCTTTTCCAATTTTTTTACAAAACCCCAAAGTACATCATATAACCCACAAAATTTCCTTAGTAAAATCCAAATTCCCAGATAAGGGTCAAGCTTATTCGGCTAGGAACAATTTTTGTGGAGCTAATAAATCAAGGATAAGGCTCAAAAACAATGGGGCTACAAAAACAAAGGTATAATCTAAGGTAGATAAGGATATAAATAAGCTTAAGAAAATTTGCCTCAATCACTTTTACATCATGCATTCAAATCATATAATGTGGCCTCGAAAAAGAATCTAAACGCAAGTTCTGGAGTTTAAGCAATCAAAGAGATGCACTCAAGAATTTTAATGCAAAAATAGCATGTAAAGGCTTAAAAAGATCTCACAAGGAAATAGTTAGTTAAAACTTCATAAATAACTCAAATTCTCACTTTCATGTATACTCCTTCATAATCAAGCAATTCTTATTTTAGAACTTTCATCAATAACTTAACAAATCATGGGATATGAAATCATGCTCACTCAATAAACAAGTGGTTCCAAGGGGAAAATGAATCCTAAAATGCAAACAAAACTTTTTTTTAAATTTTCTGAATTTTTCAATTTTTATCGGAGTTTTCAAACTTTTAATCAATGCATAAAAATAAAATAAACATGCATATGCAACTACATGAACTATATACAACTAAGCACTTATGACAAAATAAAGAATCCCCTTCCCCCGTGCTTAATCTTTACTTTGTCCAAACTAAAAGAAAAGATAAGAGAAAAAGAAAACTAACCTCGTCATAGGAGCTTGACACACGCAAGAATCTACTCCTCAAGCAGTGGTGGTGGTGGTGGGTATCCCGGGTATGGATATGCAGGGTTTGGAAATTCGGGATACGGTTGATAAACATAGGGAGAATAGCGTTGCTGTGGTGTGTACATGTCCATCCTCTGATGAATTAACCGTGTTTGCTCATCAACGTAGTCAAAGCGACTCATCACATAACCCCTGAAGTGGTTGAAATCAGTCTCCAATCCATCCATACGAGTAGACAAGCCACTTAATTGAGTGGAAATACCACCCATCAACTCTACCAAATTGTTGGGGAAAAATTGGGTCAATCACTAGCTCCACAGTCCCACAAACAATCTCAGGTTAGAAACCAAAAATACGTAGGACTGAAAAACAAAACCAAGATGACAAACTCCAAGCAAGTAAACCAAACAACTCAATCCAGGAGACAAAACCACACAAACAACCAAGGCAATCTCAAGAAAAATCAATGCACAAATCAACACCAAATTTAAGTGGGAAACCCCCTCAAAACTAGAGGGGGAAAACCCCACTAATGCCCAACCGAGCACAAATCCACTAATCAACTGATGAGTACAAGTGTTTACAATCACATACAAATCTCACTCTAGGAGATTATTATTCCATGGAGAATGAATACTAGAAAACTCCAAACTAGGGTAAACACTTGTAAACTAAGATTAGGGTTCCAAGTGAGAGGAGGAACCTACCAACAAAATCCCGTTGTTGATACCCGGAGTAAGAAACGAACAATCCCGGCGTAGACAAGGAAAACCTTTACTTTCTTCACCCAATTTCCCCTCTTTCTCCTTTCTACCTCTTCTCTCTCTTTGTGCTCCAAAATGAGGCTGCTACACAAAAACCATTGTGCTCCTCTCGTTCTTGTGTTGCTGTTGTCGTACACCCACCCACATAAGCACACAAAACACATTTATCTTTTATGTGCTCGCGTGTAACCACTACCACCACCACTCAACAATTCCTTGAAGTAGCGTGGAAAGAAGAACCAGAGTCAACAACCCACTCTACACATGAATCAAAATCAACACTGTGATCCTCAACGCAAGAGAGAACAACCATTCCATCATCACCGCCACCATGTGCAGCTGCAGTGGTGTTTTTGTCATCTTCCTTCTGATTTTTCTCTTTCCAACGTGGACAGTTCCTCTTGATATGCCCTTCTATGCCACAGAAATAACAAACATAGCTCCCCCTAGTATGTGATCTCCCTCTGGACCTGCTACTTGAATCTTTCACCAAAGTTTGTGATGTGTCTATTCCCATATCCTTCCTTTTAGTCTCCTCATTGTAGAGACTATCCTTCACTGCAGATAAAGTCACAACACCATTTGGAGCAGAGTTGTTGATCGACATCACTAGAGTCTACCAACTGTCATGCAAAGAACTCAAGAGTAATAAGGCTTGCAACCCATCATCAAGGACCAATTTCATGGTGTTCAACTGATTCACCAACTCTTGAAAATCACTCAGATGCTTAGCAATAGACTTTCCTCCCTTGTACTTGAGATTCACTAGTTTCCTAATCACAAAAGCTTTACTCTGAGCTCACTTCCTCTTGTACATGGATTCAAGCTTTTTTCACAAAACCTGTGAATCCGTCTCATTGCTTATATGATGATAAGCACTATTATCAACCCATTGCCTGATGGTTCCCACTGCCTTTCTGTGTGTTTTCTTCCAATCATTGTCCTTAATCTCAGCTGGCTTGGCAGACCCTAATTCAATAAGATCATACAAGTCCTTGTAGAATAAAATATCCTCCATCCTCGACTTCTAGAGCGAGTAATTTGATGATATTAACCTAAACATTGTTCCCGCAAATTCCTACGTCTTAGTTGCCATTTCTCACCCAAACACAAACTGAACTGAACCTGGCTCTGATACTACTTGTTGGGGAAAATTTGGGTCGATCACTAGCTCCACAGTTCCACAAACAATCTCAGGAAAGCAACCAACAATTTGTAGGACTGAAAAACAAAACCAAGACGACAACTCCAAGCAAGTAAACCAAACAACTCAATCCAGGAGACAAAACCACACAAACAACCAAGGCAATCTCAAGAAAAATCAATGCACAAATCAACTCCAAATTTAAGTGGGAAAACCCCTCAAAACTAGAGGGGGGAAACCCACTAATGCCAAACCGTACACAAATCCACTAATCAACTGACGAGTACAAGTGTTTACAATAACATACAAATCTCACTCTTGGAGATTATCATTCCATGGAGAATCAATACTAGAAAACTCCAAACTAGGGTAAACACTTGTAAACTAAGATTAGGGTTCCAAGTGAGAGGAGGAACCTACCAACAAAATCCCGTTGTTGATACCCTGAGCAAGAGACGAACAATCCCGGCGTAGACCAGGAAAACCTTTCCTTTCTTCACCCAATTTCTCCTCTTTCTCCTTTCTCCCTCTTCTCTCTCTTTGTGCTCCAAAATGAGGCTGCTGCACAAAAACACTTGTGCTCCTCTCGTTCTTGTGTTGTTGTTGTCGTACACCCACCCACATAAGCACACAAAACACATTTTTCTTTTATGTGCTCTCGTGTAACCACCACCACCATTCAACAATTTCTATGTATGAGGCTTTGGTGGGCCTTTCGCATGGAATATGGGCTCAGGCCCAACAATCTCCCCCTCTAGCCCAAGGGGAAGACGTCTACATCTTGGCATCAGTTGCATCCGAGTTCCGTCCCACCTCTAGGGCGCGGAACTAATGCTCACCAAACTCCACCACCACCCTCTAGCTCCCCCTCCTCCGTAACCATATCTTACTTTGAGGTAGGATATCCGGTGGTATAATCCTCTCTCTCTGACCTCCTAGAAGTTTCTTCACCTTGTGTTGGCTCCCCCTGCTTAGATCCTTCACCAGCTTCAACAACTGATGAACACTCCACTGTCAAGGGTATCTCATCAACACTGTCTTTAAAATAAAACACTACACTTGTGTCATCCTCTTCTGACGTCTCAGAAGAACTGCTGAATCTTGTCTGCTTCTCAAACAACCAATCATCACAAGTGCTCAAGGTCACACCGGCAAAAGAATTGAGAGACTTCTTTGCCTGAAATTGCAGCTCCATCTTGCTCAAGCATTTAGACCGCCTATGCATCAAATCAAGCGAAGAATCATCTTGAATTCCATTCAAGTGTTCCTTGATAAGCCTCATTTGAGTCTTGTAAAAGGTGTCTTTCAAATCACCCCTTGCAATTACCATGGAACCTTTTACGAGTTTCCACTTCTAATCACCAAAGAAGTTCTTGTAGCCCTCTTGATCCAAAACATTTAGAGAAATCAGATTCATCTTTAGATCTGGTATGTGTCGCACATTTTTCAAGGTAATTATGCAACCCATGCTTGTCTTCACACAAACATCACCCATACCAACTATCTTTGCATGACTGGCGTTCCCCATCTTTACTTTCCCAAAGACTCCTGCTCTGTATCTGGTAAAAGCATTCTTCCTTGAAGTGGCGTGGTAAGAAGAACCAGAGTCAACAACCCACTCTACACAAGAATCAGAATCAACATTGTGATCCTCAACGCAAGTGAAAACAACCATTCCATCATCACTGCCACCATGTGCAGCTGCAATGGTGTTTTTGTCATCTTCCTTCTGATTTTTCTCTTTCCAACGTGGACAACTCCTCTTGATATGCCCTTCTACGCCACAGAAATAACAAACATAGCTCTCCCCTAGTATGTGATCTCCCTCTGGACCTGCTACTTGAATCTGTCACCAAAGTCTGTGATAAGTCTGTTCCCATATACTTCCTTCTAGTCTCCTCATTGTAGAGATTATCCTTCACTACAGATAAAGTCACAGCACCATTTGGAGCAGAGTTGTTGATCGACATCACTAGAGTCTTCCAACTGTCAGGCAAAGAACTCAAGAGTAATAAGGCTTGCAACCCATCATCAAGGACCAATTTCATGGTGTTCAACTGATTCACCAACTCTTGAAAATCACTTAGATGCTTAGAAATAGACTTTCCGTCCTTGTACTTGAGATTCACTAGCTTCCTAATCACAAAAGCTTTACTCCGAGCTCACTTCCTCTCATAAATGGATTCAAGCTTTTTCCACAAAACCTGTGTATCCGTCTCATTGCTTATATGATGATAAACACTATTATCCACCCATTGCCTGATGGTTCCCACTACCTTTCTGTGTGTTTTCTTCCAATCATTGTCCTTAATCTCAGCTGGCTTGGCAGACCCTAATTCAATAGGATCATACAAATCCTGGTAGAATAAAATATCCTCCATCCTCGACTTCCAAAGCGAGTAATTTGATGATGTTAACCTAAGCATCGTTCTTGCAAATTCCTCCGTCTTAGTTGCCTATTCTCACCCAAACACAAACTGAACTGAACATGGCTCTGATACCACTTGTTAGGGAAAAATTGGGTCGATCACTAGCTCCACAGTTCCACAAACAATCTCAGGAAAGCAACCAACAATTTGTAGGACGGAAAAACAAAACCAAGACGGCAAACTCCAAGCAAGTAAACCAAACAACTCAATCCAGGAGACAAAACCACACAAACAACCAAGGCAATCTCAAGAAAAATCAATGCACAAATCAACGCTAAATTTAAGTGGGAAAACCCCTCAAAACTAGAGGGGGGAAAAACCCACTAATGCCCAACCGAGCACAAATCCACTAATCAACTGATGAGTACAAGTGCTTACAATCACATACAAATCTCAATCTAGGAGATTATCATTCCATGGAGAATCAATACTAGAATACTCCAAACTAGGGTAAACACTTGTAAACTAAGATTAGGGTTCCAAGTGAGAGGAGGAACCTACCAACAAAATCACATTGTTGATACCCGGAGCAAGAGACGAACAATCCCGACGTAGACAAGAAAAACCTTTTCTTTCTCCACCCAATTACCCCTTTTTCTCCTTTCTCCCTCTTCTCTCTCTTTGTGCTCCAAAATGAGGTTGTTGCACAAAAACCCTTGTGCTCCTCTCGTTCTTGTGTTGCTGTTGTCGTACACCCACCCACATAAGCACACAAAACACATTTTTCTTTTATTTGCTCACGTGTAACCACCACCACCAATCAGCAATTTCTATGTATGTGGCTTTGGTGGGCCTTTGGCCTGGAATATAGGCTCAGGCCCAACAATCTCCCCCTCCAGCCCAAGGGGAGGACGTCTACATCTTGGCATCAGTTGCATCCGAGTTCCGTCCCACCGCTAGGGCGTGAAACTAATGCTCACCAAACTCCACCACCACCCTCTAGCTCCCCCTCCTCCGTAACCATCTCGTACTTTGAGGTAGGATATCCGGTGGTAAAATCCTCTCTCTCTCTGACCTCCTAGATGTTTCTTCACCTTGTGCTGGCTCCCCCTACTTAGATCCTTCACCAGCTTCAGCAACTGATGAACACTCCACTGTCAAGGGTATCTCATCAACACTATCTCCGAAAGGAAACTCTACACTTGTGCCATCCTCTTTTGACGTCCCAACTATAAACTCTACACATTTATCTTTTATGTGCTCACGTGTAACCACCACCACCACTCAACAATTTCTATGTATGTGGCTTTGGTGGGCCTTTGGCCTGGAATATGGGCTCAGGCCCAACAATCTCCCCCTCCAGCCCAAGGGGAAGACGTCTACATCCATGCATCAGTTGCACCCGAAATCCGTCCCACCGCCAAGGCGCAGAACTAATGCTCACCAAACTCCACCACCACCCTCTAGCTACCCCTCCTCCGTAACTATCTCGTACTTTGAGGTAGGATATCCGGTGGTATAATCCTCTCTCTCTCTGCCCTCCTAGAAGTTTCTTCACCTTGTGTTGGTTCCCCCTGCTTAGATCCTTCACCAGCTTCAGCAACTGATGAACACTCCACTGTCAAGGGTATCTCATCAACACTATCTTTAAAATAAAACACTACACTTGTGCCATCCTCTTCTGACGTCTCAGAAGAACTGCTGAATCTTGTCTGCTTCTCAAACAACCAATCATCACAAGTGCTCAAGGTCACACCGGCAAAATAATTGAGAGACTTCTTTGCCTGAAATTGCAGCTCCATCTTGCTCAAGCATTTAGACCGCCAATGCATCAAATCAAGCGAAGAATCATCTTGAATTCCATTCAAGTCTTCCTTGATAACCCTCATCTAAGTCTTGTACAAGGTGTCTTTCAAATCACCCCTTGCAATTACCATGGATGTAATATCCGCGATTGATGTCTCTTTATTTGGTGGTGTTTTATATTTGATTCCCTTTGTAAATATGTTTCTTTTTCCCCTTTTCTTGTGTGTTTTGTTCCTTTTTAGCTTAGTTCCCGTATTTCTATGAGATTCGGAGACTATGCGCGTTTTATGTGTTTTGTAGGTGTTTTGGCATGGATCAAGGGTCGTTTTGAAGGAGAATCGGAACATGGAGCAAGGCCCGAGCTTACGAGGGAAAGATAGGAGCAAGCCATGAAGAAGAACCAGAGAAAAGCCAACAAGAAGAAGGTGGAACGAGGCCCGGATCGAGTTAGAACCAACGCCGGACCCGAGATGATTTTTCGACCTCGGACCGACTTGCCCAGTAAGTCAGGCCCGAGGTGCTCCGTGTCGGTCCGAGTCGGTCACTGGCTGGATTGGGCTCCAAGGCACGAAATTGTAAACTACCACTTTTGCCCCTCATCTATAAAGGCTCTCTTATCTTCTAATTGGAGGAGGTTCCCACACACTTAGGAAGGGACCAACTCTCAAAAACTCTCAAGAGGATACTTGGAGAGCAAGGAGGAAGGAGAGGAGAAGGAGAAGAGAGGGAATCTTCATAGGAGAAGGAGATTTGATAGGTTTGGTTGATAGATTAGCTTTGCCTTGTTTTGATTTTGTGGATTTGGAAACCTTGGATTGGAGTTTGTGGATTGCTTTTGATTTGTGAATGAAATTTGGCTTTAGTTTGAGATTGATGATGTTGATTATTTTGCTTTGTGATTTGTTTGCTTTCTTTGTTTGCCATATGGAGTAGATCTCCTTGATCTTGGGTTATGGGGGAAAACTCTAGCTAGGTTGGGCTAGAAACCCCAATTCCATAAGCCTTGAGTGCTTGATCTAGGAACCCACTCTACATAGAGCTACAATTCCTTATGAAAGTAAGTAATCAAGGCTTGTGATTGGCAAAGTAACGAAAGTGAACATTTGTCCATCTCAAGACCTTGCTTCGAAGGGGATTTCCCCAATGATCGATGTGTAGAAGTGGTTGGAACGAGGGTGAAAGCATCTCGATCCTATTCCGATCATCACTTATTGCTTGAATTGGGGTGGAAAAGCCTTAATCTACTAGAGAAGGAACCCAAAAGCCCAAGATCTACTTTCAATCTTTGAGTTCGACAAAACCAGCTACATCGGGCCCGACTTGCTCTACGTCGGTCCCGACTTCCTCGCCAACATCGGGCCCGACGTGACACTTGTGTCGGTCCCGACTGTTCTCTTTGTTTTCCTTTGTTTTAAGTTCTCCTTTCCAGCTTTCTAGTGTTTAGGCACCTCAATCATGTAGATTTCCTGAGCGTTCGACACCCACCACGTGCTACAACGGGCTCGGGTTATAAATTGTATCTCCAGACCCTCGCATTCGTGAGCGATCAAAAGATTGGCGCCGTTGCCGGGCAATTCTAAGTGCATTGAGTGCCAATTTGGTGAGTTTCTTGTGTGTTGGTAGTGATTTGGGTGAGGGAATAGCCCAAACCCTTTGTTTTTTTTGATTTGTTTTGGTTTGTGTCTTTGTTTTGTAGGTGTATGCGAGCTCGTTCCTCCCGAGGAACACTTGAGCTTGAGTTTGTGAGTGATCCGGAAAGTATTCTCAAAGAAGCCCGAAGAAGGAAAAGGATGGAGAATCAAACTCTCCATGGTGATGAGGAGTTGGCTCGACTTTGGGCCGAAATGGCTAGATTGCAACTTGAGAAGGACAATCAAGAGGCGGTGGCAAGAAGAGAACGGGAGCAACGGATGAGGGTCGAGGCTCAACTCAACGCTCTACCCCGGAATGCACGCCAATACATTCATCCGGAGTTGAAAGTACCCGAACCGGTTATTGAGCTTCCCGAGGTTGCCAAGAATTTTGAGATCAAGACGCAATTCATCTCCCTCATCAAGCGTGATCAATTCGAGGGCCGTCCACATGAGTGTCCCATAGAGCACGTCAAACGCTTTGTGGACATGTGTGAGACAATCTCTACCGACGAGGAGACGATGGAGTATGTGCTTCTAAAGGCGTTCAAGTGGTCACTTGGGGGCAAGGCCACACATTGGCTCGAGAGCCAAGCCCCTAGGTCGATCACAACTTGGAAGGCACTCCATGATGCTTTCTTGATGAAGTTCTTCCCGCCCTCAAAGACAACCGAGCTAAGAAGGAAAATTGCAAGCTTTCAACAAGGTCCGAATGAGCCTCTCTTCGAAGCATGGGACCGTTTCAAGGAGATGTTGCGCCAATGTCCTACTCATGGCCAACAACCATATGTGCTCCAAGACATCTTTTTCCAAGGCATCAATCCGACAACGAAGGACAAGCTCAATCTCCACACCGATTGTGGGTTCATAGACTTGACACCGGATCAAGCTTGGGAGCTTTTTGACAAGCTATCCGATTATGAGGCCATGTATGGGGTGAGTCAAGCTAGCAAAGAGGTGAAAGTTCAAGGTGAAGGTGCAAGGAAGTTATATGATCCAAAGGGAGAAGACATTGACAAGGATGTGAAGCTCCAATTCCTTGAAGGTGAAGTGAGCAAGCTTAAGAGGCAAGTCCACTACTACAAGCAAAATGCTAGAGCTTGTGAGGAGTGTGGATCCTTTGCACATACTACACAAGTTTGTCCGAATAGGAGCCAAGTGCGCTTGGCCGAGCAAATTGAGGAGGCAAACTATGTTCGAGGAAATTTCGGTGGAAGAGGCAACTTCAACAATGGTGGTAATGGCCGGTGGAACAACGGTCAAGCTCAAGGCTACAACAACAACTTCAACCAAAACGAGCCAAGGGCGCCGCAACCACCACCATATAGGCCACCGGGATTCAATGAGCTACAATCATTGGCTCAAGAGATGAGGGATGGGTTCAAGGAGATGAGGACCCAATTCAATGAGTTTGGTGCATGGAGGAGGCAAGTCGACAATCAATTTGCTCAAATTGTAACTCAAGCCCCGAGAGAGAATGGGAGACTTCCGGGCCGACCCGAGGAGAACACCCGAGCTCAAAACAATCAAAATGAAGTCCGGGCAATTGGATTGAGAAGTGGCCGAAACCTACCCGAGCCACACATGCCTAAGAAGAATGAAGAGAGCCGGACCGACTTACCCAGCAAGTCGGGTCCGAGGTTCCCTAAAGTTGATCCAGCAGGAAGATCAACTCCTCTGCCCCGGACCGAGGTTGAGAGTGAGTCGGGCCCAACGTACCCAGATGTCGATCCGACTACTCTGCCTCAACTCTGCCCCAGGACCGTGATACACGACATTGGGCCCGACGTGGTGCCTAAGTCGGTCCAACCAGGAAATATTGCAAGTGAAATGGGGAAGTCCAAGGAGGTTGATCCAAGCAAGATTCAAGGTGCAACAACTCTTCCATATCCCTCAAAGAAGCCGAAAGATGTTGTTGAGAACAAGTTCAAGAGGTTTCTCAAGCTTTTGCAAGGTTTGAACATCTCTATCCCGTTCACCGATGCATTGAGCGAGATGCCATCTTATGCCAAGTTTTTAAAGGAGATTTTGAGCAAGAAGAAGTCCATAGTTGAAATGCAAGATGAGGTCAAGACCTTGGAGTTACCGCAAAAGCTAGGAGATCCCGGTCGGTTTGCTATCACTATTGGTGTGGGGTCTCAAAACTTCCAAGCCTTATGTGACCTTGGGGCAAGTGTTTCGGTGATGCCCGCTAGTATTTGGAGAAGGGCAAATTTAGGTGAAATTGAGCCGACCGATATGTCCCTAACTATGGCCGACGGTTCCATCATCAAGGCTAAGGGAATATTGGATGACGTGCCGGTGCGAGTTGGAAAGTACTTTGTTCCCGATGATTTCGTGATCTTGTACATGCACGAGGACCCCTTGGTCCCAATAATCTTAGGAAGACCATTGTTAGCTACGGCGGGGGCAAGGTTTGATGTCAAAAACGGCAAAGTTTCCTTTGAGATTGGTGAAGAAAAGGTCGATTTTCACTTCAACAAGGCTTTGAATGAGCCGGATGCCTTGGCTATCCTCAAACTTGAAGAGAGTGCCAAGAGAAAAAGAGAAGAAGTGGAAGTTGCTAGAGAGGTCATTGTGTTGAGAAGTGATGAAGGGTTCAATAAACAAATACAAGCAAGGGAGTTGTTGGAGCAAGTTGAGGAACAAGATGAGTCAAGGATCAATGCTAGTCCAAGGAGAAATGAAGAGTATCCTTACTTATATCCTTTTGATGTTGGTGATGACCACAATTCTTTCCAAACTTTTGATTCCTACATTTGTTTATGTGATTGGAAAGATGACTTAGGAGACTCCTACATTTGCCTTAGTGACTTGAAAGATGAATTGGTAGAATCTCCTAGGAATTCTTTGGATAACTTTGGTGTAGGAAAAGAGGAACATGATGAAGCAAGTAAGGAGGAGAAATCTCATTCGTTGGAGGAGTATGATGAGAGAGGCCCGAGATCGGAGAGCCATGCCTATATAGACCATCGTTGGTGGTTTTATGGGTATGAGGGCAATGGAAATGGGCACAACAATGGCGAGCAATTCACCGTGTTTCACCCGCCATGAGATTGAGGTTAGGAAGTCAAGCTAGTGACTCTAAACGAGCGCTTCTCGGGAGGCAACCCGAGCTAGTATCTTTCTTTTCGTAATTTTAGTTTGATTTTTCTTAGTTTAGCCTAGCTTTTCTCTAACCAATCTGTATCTAATGTTTTGTGGATTTTTGGTGTTGTGTATTCTTCAAGGTTGTGTAGGATTTGAGGTGAAAAAAAAAATAAAAAAATAAAAAATGGAAATATGGAGAAAGTGATCGCTCGGGAATGCGAGGGTCTAGGGATACAATTTATAACCCGACCCCGTTGTAGCACGTGGTGGGTGTCGAACGCTCGGTAAATCTACTCGATTGAGGTGCCTAGACACTAGAAAGCTGGAAAGGAGAACTTAAAACAAAGGAAAACAAAGGGAACAGTCGGGACCGACACAAGTGTCACGTCGGGCCTAATGTTGGCGACAAGAGGGAAGTCGGGACCGACGTAGAGCAAGTCGGGCCCGATGTAGTTGGGTTTGTCGAACTCAAGGATTGAAAGTAGATCTTGGGCTTTTGGGTTCATTCTCTAGTAGATTAAGGCTTTTCCACCCCAATTCAAGCAATAAGTCATGATCGGAATAGGATCGAGTGCTTTCGCCCTCGTTCCAACCACTTCTACACATCGATCCTTGGGGAAATCCCCTTCGAAGCAAGGTCTTGAGATGGACAAATGTTCACTTTCGCTACTTTGCCAATCACAAGCCTTTATTCCTTACTTTCGTAAGGAATTGTAGCTCTATGTAGAGTGGGTTCCTAGATCAAGCACTCAAGGCTTATGGAATTGGGGTTTCTAGCCCAACCTAGCTAGGGTTTTCCCTCATAACCCAAGATAAAGGAGATCTACTCCATATGGCAAACAAAGAAAGCAAACAAATCACAAAGCAAAGCAATCATCATCATCAATCTCAAACCAAAGCCAAGTTTCATTCACAAATCAAAAGCAATCCACAAACTCCAATCAAAGGTTTCCAAATCCACAAAATCAAAACAAAGCAAAGCTAATCTATCAACCAAACCTATCAAATCTCCTAGCAATCTCCTCTCCTAGACCGATTCTCTCTCTTCTCCTTCTCCTCTCCTTCCTCCTTCCTCTCCAAGTATCCTCTTGAGAGTTTTTGAGGGTTGGTTCCTTGCTAAGTGTGTGGGAACCTCCTCCAATTAGAAGATAAGAGAGCCTTTATAGATGAGGGGCAAAAGTGGTAGTTTACAATTTCGTGCCTTGGAGCCCAATCCATCCAGTGAGCGACTCGGACCGACACGGAGCACCTCGGGCCCGACTTACTGGGCAAGTCGGTCCGAGGTCGAGAAATTCATCTCGGGTCCGGCGTTGGTTCCAGCTCGATCCGGACCTCGTTCCACCTTCTTCTTGTTGGCTTTTCTCTTGTTCTTCTTCATGGCTTGCTCCTCTCTTTCCCTCTTAAGCTCGGGCCTTGCTCCATGTTCCGATTATCCTTCAAAACGACCCTTGATCCATGCCATAACACGTACAAAACACATAAAACGCGTAGTCTCCGAATCTCATAGAAATACTGGAACTAAGCTAAAAAGGAACAAAACACACAAGGAAAGGGGAAAAAGAAACATATTTACAAAGGAAATCATATATAAAAACACCACCAAATAAAGAGACATCAAAATACCCCATACTTAAACTTGCTTGTCCTCAAGCAATAACAATGTAAGCAAGACCGAAACATAATCTTCAAGTAAAGCCTCGTATGAAAACACATTTAAGCACAAGTGATTGATATTCAAGCAAGATTACATCATCACACATGATTAAGTGTTCCAAGGAATAGAGTCAATGCAACTAAGCCTCACTTTAGGGATATGTGAATGTCTATCACTCATCATGTGTTTGGATATAGCAATGAACACTCAAGCTCAAAAATCATGCAAGTAAGGACTTTACTATTGAAGCTAATATCACCAAATCCTACACCTAGAGATGCCTAATACAATGTACACAAAGAATTCGAACTTGGCTCAATGGAGGTCCTCAAAGAGGTTCCATTCGGCCGGGTTGTAATGGGGCTTTTGGTATTTTTCAAGGTGGGAATTATTTGGTCTTGTGGTGCTTACAATGGGGATTGAACAACCTAAACTCTCACCAACTTCACCAAAATTCCATAATCAATCTCACACTCATCCAAAAGACTTAACATTTTCCTTTCAACCCAAAATTTCACTTAACATTCCACTTCATCTTTGCTCTTAGGCTTTTTGTTGGATTTTGCACACTTTCTACACTGGACCGACTTTCTTATGACATTGGGCCCGATGTGGTGTGTAACTCGGTCGGACCCTTTTTCTTCACTTAAGCTCTTTACCTTCATTCCACTTTCCATTTCCAACATTTTCTTTCTTTCTTTCTTTCTTCTTTTCTTTCATTTTCTTTTTGCAAAACAAAGATGCACTACCCACATGATTCATAACACCATTCTTTTCCCTTAAACCAAAGAGAATCTCAACTCTTCAAATACAATCCAAACCTCTTTTCTAAAGTCCAATCCCATAAGGGTCAAGTCATATAAGGCTAGGAATAATATTTTTGAGGAGTTTCAAACAAAGGCCTAGGCTAAAACGGGGCTACAAACAAAGGATTCACTTCATGGTAGGATATGGAACATTTATGTGATTAAAAGAATAAAGTTCAAAATCAATGTGACAATGCTAGGACAAATCTCATGACGGTCTTGGAAAATAGATAAACACCGCAATAGCAAGTTTTACTAAGCATGCATGAGCTAATCACACAAGAAACATGAGGGATATGCAAATATGAACAAGCATCCCTAAAATGGCCAAAAATCAATCTCACAAGGGTCACTCATATTTAGTTGCATAAGAACTCATCCTAGAACTCACATGTTCAATAAAACAAGCAAGATATCATGATCACATCAAAAGCAACATCTTTCTAGAGGCTAAACCATCCAAAAATATGCAAAGGAATTTACATGCTCACATCATCATTAGCTTTCATTTGGCAATCTAAGATGGGAATTTCTAGTCCAAAAACTACAAAACACAAAATCTTTTTGTTGTTTTCAACACAATTTTTCAAATTTTTATGGATTTTTGCAAAAATTTCTCTATACAAAACCAAAAACAAAGACTCATCCATTCAAAACCAAATCAATCATCCATGTCGTTCATCAAACTACAAACCAAGAAACAAACATCTCAAACACAAACTAGAAATCGAAAACCAAATATCCTCAAAATAACAAACACACAAGCAAGTGAAATCATGAGCACACTTACCCCCACCCCATGCTTAAAATTTTGATGTCCACATCAAACAAGGAAACCAAAACTTAAAAGCAAGAGAGAAGAGTACGAAGAGCTCACAATTTCTTTATTCTTCAATGGCATGTCTAGAATCACTCGAAGGGGTTGTCACGCCTACGTCCTCTTTGGAGTCTCGCTTGCCGCTCCCTCTCGTACAATTGCTCTTGGTAGAAGTCTTGTGGTGGTGGTTGGAGTTGAGGATCCGGGCGCGTCCATTGGTCCTCACGGGAAGGGAAGTTCCCGCTCATCCATGTGTTGAAGCTATCTTGGACCCGCCACCTTTGGTCCTCCACCTCTCTAAGCTCCTCCACCTCTCGCCTAGTGTAGCTGAGGGCTCGGTTCATCTCTTCTTGGTTAGCTTGGAAAGCACCTTGTTGTTGAAGCAATTGTTGTCATTGTTGGTACATGTATTGTTGTTGAAGATTCACTTGATGGACCTCTTGAAGAACATTCTCTTGTTGAAGTTGAAGATGGGCCATTTGGTTGGCCAAGAAGGACATGTCCACCGTTTGTTGTCGCTCGGGAAACACCATTCCCGGACCATACCATTGGGCGTAGCCTTCATAACCGCCACCTTGAGCTTGTGCTTGCCTTGCACCACTCCCCTCTCCATGCTCATAGTGCCTCGGGACCTCATCACCATAGAAGGCACCGGACCGACTTTGAGGGAAGTCGGGCCCGATGACATGTGTACCTCGGTCCGCCAGTGTTGGAGCTTGGTGCGTGGCTCGGAGGTTGGCCATCAAGCCTTGGAAGCGCTCATCTTCTTCATTTTGCTCTTGATCGACGTCCATGTCTTCCCCACGAGGTGCAAACACAAAGTTATCTTGGTCGAAATCCGGTGAAGATGGAGGGGAGGTAAACCGAATGTGTTGAGGTTGTTGTCGCCGCCCCTCTCTTGCACCTTCGGGGTCACCAAATGAGTGTGGCTTGCCGGCCCACACTTGGTACCAATTGTGATACCGAGAAAGATCATAGAGGTTGGGCACCATCCGGATCGACACACCATCATAGTTCGAGTGAGGGGCCAAAGAAATCATGTAAAGCTTCTCCTTGATGATGTTGGCCTTCTCGAAATACTTCATGTTCATATACTCAACACCATTCGGAGCCAGAGAATACTTGTTAAGGTCGACTCCTAGACGCACGGCTAGCCTTGCTATCATCCCGCCGAAGTAGATCCAAGAGGAGCTTTGGAAGTCTCGCACCATCTTGACCCACTCCCATGCAAGGTTCATGGGCTTCTCGGTGTGGAAGAGCATCTCATGTAGCAACATAATCTCTTCCTTCATCGGCTTGCTCAACTCATGACGAGCATAGATTGCACATCCCAAAACTCGCACCATGACCCGAAAAAGAGGGCTAGCAATCTCGGTTGTGGTGGCGCCCTTTCTCATCTCGCTCTTCCCGGCCACATGCCGCCACACTTGGTTCACCTTCTCTTTGTCGACGTCGGTCTCTTCTCTTGGACATGGAAACCCGAAGTAGGTAGCCAAGTCCCTAAGAGAGAGATTGTGGTCCTCATTTCCCAATTGGAAGGTGATCGCCCCTTCCTCATCCTCCATATTATCATAAGTGCATTCAAAAGTGGCCATGAATTCCGAGGTGAGGGCGGGATAGTGGGTGTTGTCCCACCTTAGCATCCCATTGAGACCGATGTGGGAGTAGCACCTTGGAAGAGCTTGATCCATGTCCATCTTCCTCACGGTTTCCTAATCAAGCCACCTTGTGTGATGCTCAAGCGCCATATACCTTTCATAACTCTCAACTTGCTCATCATCCTCCAAGTAAACATCCTCCAACTTTGGCTCTTTTCTTGACTTCTTGGACTTCTTCTTCGGCCTTTCCGCATGAGATGATGAAGCTCTAGTCTCCATGGTGCCTACACACATCCAACCAAACAAAAGGGTCCAAGATAAACTCCATACAACTCAACAAAAGCACTCATCAACACACATCAACACATCAACACAAGGGAACCCCATACTTAGTCTCTAAACACACATGCATCACAATCCAACATGAATCATCATGGATATCTTCTAACAATGCTAAGCAAATGATCATACTACATCATGATTAAGCTATAGCCAACAATGAAACACATGAATCCACATGATATCACAAGAAGAGGGCAAAAGCAACATGGATCGATTTCCAACCTATGTCGGGCCCGACACATCCTCAACCTCGGTCCGACTTGATGGACCGACTTCCACAACTCGGGCCTGACTTACCTGGGCACGTCGATCTCGACCTAGTTCATGCTTCGACTCTAACCTCAAATCAACCCAAATCACTCTATCATGCACTTAAATTTCAAATTCAACCATCAAACATCCCTAATCGAAGTTCTAAATGGATCCAAGCATGCATAAACAACTTTGAAGCTCAATTTCACAAATCATGCAAATCCACCATTGATGCTCAAGCTCAAACTCTCAATCAAACATGACATTACTCAATCTATGCAATGAAAGCACAAAATCTCCAAGGAAATAGGTAGAGATCGAGTAACACATACCGAATTTGAAGAATAATGGACTTTTAAACAAACAATCTACTTAGAACTCAAAATTTCTCAACCTAGATCGAGATGGGGGATGAAGAACGAGATTGAACTCGAAATTTCTCTTTGGAATCGGGCTAGGGAGCCTTTTTGTGATTGGATTCGAGATGAAGAAAGGGGAGATGTGTGGATCGAGTATGGTGGGAGGGGGGGGGGGGGGCGATTTTGAGAGTGTGAGGGAGATGGGTTGTATTTTGGGAATGTTGGTTAATATGAAGATGGTAGGTAGGTGGGGGATGGTATTTAATGGGGGAAAGGGACAAATTAGGTCAAAGGGCACAAATGGCATTCCACCTAGTCCGATCGGATCGGACCGACGTCGTGGACTGACGTCCCTGTGTCGGGCCCGACTTACCTGGGCTCGATGTGGGGTGTTCGGGTCACCAATTTTACTCCATCCTCTTGCAACTTCTTTCTCCATATTTCCATTTATATATTTTTTTTACCTCAAATCCTACACAACCTTGAAGAATACACAACACCAAAAATCCACAAAACACTAGATAGAGATTGGTTAGAGAAAAACTAGGCTAAACTAAGAAAAATCAAACTAAAATTACGAAAAGAAAGCTACTAGCTCGGGTTGCCTCCCAAGAAGCGCTCGTTTAGAGTAACTAGCTTGACTTCCTAACCTCAACCTCAAGGCGGGTGAAACACGGTGAATTGCTCTCCATTGTTGTGCCCATTCCCATTGCCCTCATACCCATAAAACCACCAACGATGGTCTATATAGGCATGGCTCTCCGATCTCGGGCCTCTCTCATTATACTCCTCCAATGAATGAGATTTCTCCTCCTTACTTGCTCCATCATGTTCCTCTTTTCCTACACCAAAGTTATCCAAACAATTCCTAGGAGATTCTACCAATTCATCTTTCAAGTCACTAAGGCAAATGTAGGAGTCTCCTAAGTCATCTTTCAAATCACTTAAACAAATGTAGGAATCAAAAGTTTGGAAAGAATTGTGGTCATCACCAACATCAAAAGGATATAAGTAAGGATACTCTTCATTTCTCTTTGGGCTAGCATTGATCCTTGACTCATCTTGTTCCTCAACTTGCTCCAACAACTCCCTTGCTTGTATTTGTTTATTGCACCCTTCATCACTTCTCAACACAATGACCTCTCTAGAAACTTCCACTTCTTCTCTTTTTCTCTTGGCACTCTCTTCAAGTTTGAGGATAGCCAAGGCGTCCGGCTCATTCAAAGCCTTGTTGAAATGAAAATCGACCTTTTCTTCACCAATCTCAAAGGAAACTTTGCCGTTTTTGACATCAAACCTTGCCCCCGCCGTACCTAAGAATGGTCTTCCTAAGATTATTGGGACCAAGGGGTCCTCGTGCATGTCCAAGATCATGAAATCATCGGGAACAGAGTACTTTCCAACTCGCACCGGCACGTCATCCAATATTCCCTTGGCCTTGATGATGGAATCGCCGGCCATAGTTAGGGACATATCGGCCGGCTCAATTTCACCTAAATTTGCCCTTCTCCAAATGCTAGCGGGCATCACCGAAACACTTGCCCCAAGGTCACATAAGGCTTGGAAGTTTTGAGACCCCACACCAATAGTGATAGCAAACCGACCGGGATCTCCTAGCTTTTGCGGTAACTCCAAAGTCTTGACCTCATCTTGCATTTCAACTATGGATCTCTTCTTGCTCAAAATCTGCTTTAAAAACTTCGCATAGGATGGCATCTCGCTCAATGCATCGGTCAACGGGATAGAGATGTTCAAACCTTGCAAGAGTTTGAGGAACCTCTTGAACTTGTTCTCAACAACATCTTTCGGCTTCTTTGAGGGATATGGAAGAGTTGTTGCACCTTGAATCTTGCTTGGATCAACCTCCTTGGACTTCCCCACTTCACTTGCAACATTTCCTGGTTGGACCGACTTAGGCACCACGTCGGGGAACGTCGGATCGACATCTGGGTATCACGGTCCTAGGGCAGAGTAGTCGGATCGACATCTGGGTACGTCGGGACAGACTTACTCTCAACCTCGGTCCGGGGCAGAGGAGTCGATCTTCCTGCTGGGTCGACTTCAGGGAACGTCGGACCCGACTTGCTGGGTAAGTTGGTCCGGCTCTCTTCATTCTTCTTAGGCATGTGTGGCTCGGGTAGGTTTCGGCCACTTCTCAATCCAATTGCCCAGACTTCATTTTGATTGTTTTGAGCTCGGGGGTTCTCCTCGGGTCGAACATAGTTTGCCTCCTCAATTTGCTCGGCCAAGCGCACTTGGCTCGCATTCGGACAAACTTGTGTAGCATGTGCAAAGGATCCACACTCCTCACAAGCTCTAGCATTTTGCTTGTAGTAGTGGACTTGCCTCTTAAGCTTGCTCACTTCACCTTCAAGGAATTGGAGCTTCACATCCTTGTCAATGTCTTCTCCCTTTGGATCATATAACTTCCTTGCACCTTCACCTTGAACTTTCACCTCTTTGCTAGCTTGACTCACCCCATACATGGCCTCATAATCGGATAGCTTGTCAAGTAGCTCCCAAGCTTAATCCGGTGTCAAGTCTATGAACCCACAATCGGTGTGGAGATTGAGCTTGTCCTTCGTTGCCGGATTGATGCCTTGGAAAAAGATGTCTTGGAGCACATATGGTTGTTGGCCATGAGTAGGACATTGGCGCAACATCTCCTTGAAACGGTCCCATGCTTCGAAGAGAGGCTCATTCGGACCTTGTTGAAAGCTTGCAATCTTCCTTCTTAGCTCGATTGTCTTTGAGGGCGGGAAGAACTTCATCAAGAAAGCATCATAGAGTGCCTTCCAAGTTGTGATTGACCTAGGGGCTTGGCTCTCGAGCCAATGTGTGGCCTTGCCCCCAAGTGACCACTTGAACGCCTTTAGAAGCACATACTCCAACGTCTCCTCGTCGGTAGAGATCGTCTCACACATGTCCACAAAGCGTTTGACGTGCTCTATGGGACACTCATGTGGACGGCCCTCGAATTGATCACGCTTGATGAGGGAGATGAATTGCGTCTTGATCTCAAAATTCTTGGCAACCTCGGGAAACACAATAGACGGTTCGGGCACCCTCAACTCTGGATGCATGTATTGGCGTGCATTCCGGGGTAGAGCGTTGAGTTGAGCCTCGGCCCTCATCCGTTGCTCCCGTTCTCTTCTTGCCACCGCCTCTTGATTGTCCTTCTCAAGTTGCAATCTAGCCATTTCGGCCCTAAGTTGAGCCAACTCCTCATTACCATGGAGAGCTTGATTCTCCATCCTTTTCCTTCTTCGGGCTTCTTTGAGAATACTTTCCGGATCACTCACAAACTCAAGCTCAAGTGTTCCTCGGGAGGAACGAGCTAGCATACACCTACGAAACAAAGACACAAACCAAAACAAATCAAAAACAAACAAAGGGTTTGGGCTATTTCCTCACCCAAATCACTACCAAAACACAAGAAACTCACCAAATTGGCACTCAATGCACTTAGAATTCCCCAGCAACGGCGCCAATCTTTTGATCGCTCGGGAATGTGAGGGTCTAGAGATACAATTTATAACCCGACCCCGTTGTAGCACGTGGTGGGTGTCGAACGCTCGGGAAATCTACTCGATTGAGGTGCCTAGACACTAGAAAGCTGGAAAGGAGAACTTAAAACAAAGGAAAACAAAGGGAACAGTCGGGACCGACACAAGTGTCACATCGGGCCCGATGTTGGCGACAAGAGGGAAGTCGGGACAGACGTAGAGCAAGTCGGGCCCGATGTAGCTGGGTTTGTCGAACTCAAGGATTGAAAGTAGATCTTGGGCTTTTGGGTTCCTTCTCTAGTAGATTAAGGCTTTTCCACCCCAATTCAAGCAATAAGTGATGCTCGGAATAGGATCGACTGCTTTCGCCCTCGTTCCAACCACTTCTACACATCGATCCTTGGGGAAATCCCCTTCGAAGTAAGGTCTTGAGATGGACAAATGTTCACTTTCACTACTTTGCCAATCACAAGCCTTGATTCCTTACTTTCGTAAGGAATTGTAGCTCTATGTAGAGTGGGTTCCTAGATCAAGCACTCAAGGCTTATGGAATTGGGGTTTCTATCCCAACCTAGCTAGGGTTTTCCCCCATAACCCAAGATCAAGGAGATCTACTCCATATGGCAAACAAAGAAAGCAAACAAATCACAAAGCAAAGCAATCATCATCATCAATCTCAAACCAAAGCCAAGTTTCATTCACAAATCAAAAGCAATCCACAAACTCCAATCAAAGGTTTCCGAATCCACAAAATCAAAACAAAGCAAAGCTAATCTATCAACCAAACCTATCAAATCTCCTAGCAATCTCCTCTCCTAGGCCGATTCTCTCTCTTCTCCTTCTCCTCTCCTTCCTCCTTGCTCTCCAAGTATCCTCTTGAGAGTTTTTGAGGGTTAGTTCCTTGCTAAGTGTGTGGGAACCTCCTCCAATTAGAAGATAAGAGAGCCTTTATAGATGAAGGGCAAAAGTGGTAGTTTACAATTTCGTGCCTTGGAGCCCAATCCATCCAGTGACCGACTCGGACCGACACGGAGCACCTCGGGCCCGACTTACTGGGCAAGTCGGTCCGAGGTCGAGAAATTCATCTCAGGTCCGGCGTTGGTTCCAGCTCGATCCGGACCTCGTTCCACCTTCTTCTTGTTGGCTTTTCTCTTGTTCTTCTTCATGGCTTGCTCCTCTCTTTCCCTCTTAAGCTCGGGCCTTGCTCCATGTTCCGATTCTCCTTCAAAACGACCCTTGATCCATGCCAAAACACCTGCAGAACACATAAAACGCGCATAGTCTCCGAATCTCATAGAAATACGGGAACTAAGCTAAAAAGGAACAAAACACACAAGAAAAGGGGAAAAAGAAACATATTTACAAAGGAAATCATATATAAAAACACCACCAAATAAAGAGACATCAGAAAGAAGTTGCAAGAGGATGGAGTAAAATTGGTGACCCGAACACCCCACAACGAGCCCAGGTAAGTCGGGCCCGACACAGGGACGTCGGTCCACGACGTCGGTCCGACCCGATCGGACTGGGTGGAATGCCATTTTTGCCCTTTGACCTAATTTGTCCCTTTCCCCCATTAAATGCCATCCCCCACCTACCTACCATCTTCATATTAACCACCATTCCCAAAATACAACCCATCTCCCTCACACTCTCAAAATCGGCCCCCCTCTCACCATACTCGATCCACACATCTCTCCCTTTCTTCATTTTGATCCAATCACAAAAAGGCCTCCATAGCCCGATTCCAAAGAGAAATTTCGAGTTCAATCACGTTCTTCATCCCCCATCTCGATCTAGGTTGAGAAAGTTTGAGTTCTAAGTAGATTGTTTGTTTAAAAGTCCAATACTCTTCAAATCCGGTATGTGTTACTCGATCTCTACCTATTTCCTTGGAGATTTTGTGCTTTCATTGCATAGATTGAGTAATGCCATGTTTGATTGAGAGTATGAGCTTGAGCATCAATGGTGGATTTGCATGATTTGTGAAATTGAGCTTCAAAGTTGTTTATGCATGCTTGGATCCATTTAGAACTTCGATTAGGGATGTTTGATGGTTGAATTTGAAATTTAAGTGCATGATAGAGTGATTTGGGTTGATTTGAGGTTAGAGTCGAAGCATGAACTAGGTCGAGATCGACGTGCCCAGGTAAGTCGGGCCCGAGTTGTGGAAGTCGGTCCATCAAGTCGGACCGAGGTTGAGGATGTGTCGGGCCCGACATAGGTTGGAAGTCGATCCATGTTGCTTTTGCTCTCTTCTTGTGATATCATGTGGATTCATGTGTTTCATTGTTGGCTATAGCTTAATCATGATGTAGTATGATCATTTGCTTAGCCATTGTTAGAAGAAATCCATGATGATTCATGTTGGATTGTGATGCATGTGTGTTTAGAGACTAAGTATGGGGTTCCCCTTGTGTTGATGTGTTGATGTGTGTTGATGAGTGCTTTTGTTGAGTTGTATGGAGTTTATCTTGGACCCATTTGTTTGGTTGGATGTGTGTAGGTACCATGGAGACTAGAGCTTCATCATCTCATGCGGAAAGGCCAAAGAAGAAGTCCAAGAACTCAAGAAAAGAGCCAAAGTTGGATGATGTTCACTTGGAGGAGGATGAGCAAGTTGAGAGTTATGCAAGGTATATGGCGCTTGAGCGTCACACAAGGTGGCTTGATTGGGAAACCGTGAAGAAGATGGGCATGGATCAAGCTCTTCCAAGGTGCTACTTTCACATCGGTCTCAATGGGATGCTAAGGTGGGACAACACCCACTATCCCGCCCTCACCTCGGAATTCATGGCCACTTTTGAATGCACTTATGATAATATGGAGGATGAGGAAGGGGCGATCACCTTCCAATTGGGCAATGAGGACCACAATCTCTCTCTTAGGAACTTGGCTACCTACTTCGGGTTTCCATGTCCAAAAGAAGAGACCGACGTCGACAACGAGAAGGTGAACCATGTGTGGCGGCATGTGGCCGGGAAGAGCGAGATGAGAAAGGGCGCCACCACAACCGAGATTGCTAGCCCTCTTTTTCGGGTCATGGTGCGAGTTATGAAGGCTACGCCCAATGGTATGGTCCGGGAATGGTGTTTCCCGAGCGACAACAAACGGTGGACATGTCCTTCTTGGCCAACCAAATGGCCCATCTTCAACTTCAACAAGAGAATGTTCTTCAAGAGGTCCATCAAGTGAATCTTCAACAACAATACATGTACCAACAACAACAACAATTGCTTCAACAACAAGGTGCTTTCCAAGCTAGCCAAGAAGAGATGAACCGAGCCCTCGGCTACACTAGGCGAGAGGTGGATGATCTTAGAGAGGTGGAGGACCAAAGGTGGAGGGTCCAAGATAGCTTCAACACATGGATGAGCGGGAACTTCCCTTCCCGTGAGGACCAATGGACGCGCCCGGATCCTCAACTCCAACCACCACCACAAGACTTCTACCAAGAGCAAGTGTACGAGAGGGAGCGTCAAGCGAGACTCCACAGAAGATATAGGCGTGACAACCCCTTCGAGTGATTCTAGACATGCCATTGAAGAATAAAGAAATTGTGAGCTCTTTGTACTCTTCTCTCTTGCTTTTAAGTTTTGGTTTCCTTGTTTGATGGGGGCATCAAAATTTTAAGTATGGGGTGGGGGTAAGTGTGCTCATGATTTCACTTGCTTGTGTGTGTTTGTTATTTTGAGGATATTTGGTTTTCGGTTTCTAGTTTGTGTTTGGGATGTTTGTTTCTTGGTTTGTGGTTTGATGAATGACATGGATGATTGATTTGGTTTTGAATGGATGAGTCTTTGTTTTTGGTTTTGTATAGAGAAATTTTTGCAAAAATCCATAAAAATTTGAAAAATTGTATTGAAAACAACAAAAAGATTTTGTGTTTTGTAGTTTTTGGACTAGAAATTCCCATCTTAGATGTCCAAATGAAAGCTAATGATGATATGAGCATGTAAATTCCTTTGCATATTTTTGGATGGTTTAGCCTCTAAAAAGATGTTACTTTTGATGTGATCATGATACCTTGCTTGTTTTATTGAACATGTGAGTTCTAGGATGAGTTCTTATGCAACTAAGTATGAGTGACCCTTGTGAGATTGATTTTTGGCCATTTTAGGGATGCTTGTTCATATTTGCATATCCCTCATGTTTCTTGTGTGATTAGCTCATGCATGCTTAGTAAAACTTGCTATTGCGGTGTTTATCTATTTTCCAAGACCGTCATGAGATTTGTCCTAGCATTGTCACATTGATTTTGAACTTTGTTCTTCTAGTCACATAAATGTTCCATATCCTACCATGAAGTGAATCCTTTGTTTGTAGCCCCGTTTTAGCCTAGCCCTTTGTTTGAAACTCCTCAAAAATATTATTCCTAGCCTTATATGACTTGACCCTTATGGGATTGGACTTTAGAAGAGAGGTTTGGATTGTATTTGAAGATTTGGGATTCTCTTTGGTTTAAGGGCAAAGAATGGTGTTATGAATCATGTGGGTAGTGCATCTTTGTTGTGCAAAAAGAAAATGAAAAAAAAAGAAAGAAAGAAAGAAAGAAAATGTTGGAAATGTAAAGTGGAATGAAGGTAAAGAGCTTAAGTGAAGAAAAAGGGTCCGACCGAGTTACACACCACATCGGGCCCGATGTCATAAGAAAGTCGGTCCAGTGTAGAAAGTGTGGAAAATCCAACAAAAAGCCTAAGAGCAAAGATGAAGTGGAATGTTAAGTGAAATTTTGGGTTGAGAGGAAAAATGTTAAGTCTTTTGGATGAGTGTGAAATTGATTGTGGAATTTTGGTGAAGTTGGTGAGAGTTTAGGTTGTTCAATCCCCATTGTAAGCACCACAAGACCAAATAATTCCCACCTTGAGAAATACCAAAAGCCCATTACAACCCGGCCGAATGGAACCTCTTTGAGGACCTCCATTGAGCCAAGTTCGAATTCTTTGTGTACATTGTATTAGGCATCTCTAGGTGGAGGATTTGTTGATATTAGCTTCAATAGTAAAGTCCTTACTTGCATGATTTTTGAGCTTGAGTGTTCATTGCTATACCCATACACATGATAAGTGATACACATTCACAAATCCCTAAAGTGAGGCTTAGTTGCATTGACTCTATTCCTTGGAACACTTAATCATGTGTGATGATGTAATATTGCTTGAATATCAATCACTTGTGCTTAAATGTGTTTTCATACGAGGCTTTACTTGAAGATTATGTTTCGGTCTTGCTTACATTGTTATTGCTTGAGGACAAACAAGTTTAAGTATGGGGTATTTTGATGTCTCTTTATTTGGTGGTGTTTTATATATAATCCCCTTTGTAAATATGTTTCTTTTTCCCCTTTTCTTGTGTGTTTTGTTCCTTTTTAGCTTAGTTCCTGTATTTCTATGAGATTCGGAGACTATGCGCGTTTTATGTGTTTTGTAGTTGGTTTGGCATGGATCAAGGGTCGTTTTGAAGGAGAATCGGAACATGGAGCAAGGCCCGAGCTTACGAGGGAAAGAGAGGAGCAAGCCATGAAGAAGAACAAGAGAAAAGCCAACAAGAAGAAGGTGGAACGAGGCCTGGATCGAGTTAGAACCAACGCCGGACCCGAGATGATTTTTCGACCTCGGACCGACATGCCCAGTAAGTCGGGCCCGAGGTGCTCCGTGTCGGTCCGAGTCGGTCACTAGCTGGATTGGGCTCCAAGGCACGAAATTGTAAACTACCACTTTTGCCCCTCATCTATAAAGGCTCTCTTATCTTCTAATTGGAGGAGGTTCCCACACACTTAGGAAGGGACATACTCTCAAAAACTCTCAAGAGGATACTTGGAGAGCAAGGAGGAAGGAGAGGAGAAGGAGAAGAGAGGGAATTGGCATAGGAGAAGGAGATTTGATAGGTTTGGTTGATAGATTAGCTTTGCCTTGTTTTGATTTTGTGGATTTGGAAACCTTGGATTGGAGTTTGTGGATTGCTTTTGATTTGTGAATGAAATTTGGCTTTGGTTTGGGATTGATGATGTTGATTGTTTTGCTTTGTGATTTGTTTGCTTTCTTTGTTTGCCATATGGAGTAGATCTCCTTGATCATGGGTTATGGGGGAAAACTCTAGCTAGGTTGGGCTAGAAACCCCAATTCCATAAGCCTTGAGTGCTTTATCTAGGAACCCACTCTACATAGAGCTACAATTCCTTATGAAAGTAAGGAATCAAGGCTTGTGATTGGCAAAGTAACGAAAGTGAAAATTTGTCCATCTCAAGACCTTGCTTCGAAGGGGATTTCCCCAATGATCGATGTGTAGAAGTGGTTGGAACGAGGGTGAAAGCATCTCGATCCTATTCCGATCATCACTTATTGCTTGAATTGGGGTGGAAAAGCCTTAATCTACTAGAGAAGGAACCCAAAAGCCCAAGATCTACTTTCAATCTTTGAGTTCGACAAAACCAGCTACATCGGGATTTGAAACTGAGATCTCTTGCATTCTACCCTCACACGCCCCTCTCCAACTCCGCTAGACCAATTGCAATTTCTCGTTCACTTAACCCAACCTTTTCCTCTTATATCAAATAAGCTTCCTTCTTCCAATTTGAACATCAGACTAATGTCTGATTGATTTACGTTGATTTGAAAAGTGGCCATTGCATGCCTTCTCCACCTCCCTTTGCTTGTTGAACCTCCATTCTTACCTCACCCTCTCATCACCATGGAAGAAGCACACCTTGGACCAATGGTGAAGCTTTGCCTCCTCCTCCATTGGCCTACTCCCTTAGCCATGGATTGAAGACCTCCACCAATTTGCCTATAAAAGGCCTCCTATTCATCCATTCTTCTCACACATTCAAACTCTCCTTCCTCTTCTAACAAGTGCACTAGTAATCCTAAAAAATCAGCCATTATCTAAGTAATTTTTCCCCATTCAAAGTACCACAAAACACCAAAAATTTCCCCCTTTTCTCCCCTTGGAGCCGCCGGACTGCCTGCCCCCTACCAGAGCACCACCACCTGCCACAGCCGCCGAGTCCGCCAACGTCGCCGGAGCCCCTGGCCACGTCGCCCCTGTCCGCCGATCCTCCTCCTCTGCTTTTCTCCAGTGTTCCGTAAAATACAGAATACCCAAAAGTATAAAATTCTATCCTAAATTATTTACTTAAATTATGCATTTATAAATTTTATAGTTTTATAAGTTTTTAGAAATTATTTTAGGAAAATAAGAAATAAAAAGATGTGAGTAGGATCTTGTTAGTTAAAAGCTAGAAACAAATAAAGTTACCATGGTAACTTATGTTCAATAAAACAAATGGGAAAATGTTATGAGATTTATTAGAAGCATAAATAGATTTTATAAAATAAGTGTAGCATACAAGATTTATAATTTATGTTATCACCTTTAAAATCAAAAGAGAACTCTAGAGATAGTTATGCATGTCTTAACCTAAAAGATGATAGCATATTATATGATTTTAAAAATAAGAGGATTATTAAATAAAATCATTATCTAGTAAAATAGTAGTACTATTATTATTCCTATATGAAATTAATAAGAAAGTCCCTAGTAGATAAAAGCTATTGCATGGCCTAATCTATAGAAGATACAATATTATAAAGTTGATTATAATAGATAGATTTATGAAATAAATTCTTTACTCAATAAAAATAGGATTTTAGCATATCTTTATGTATGAAGGTCATTACAAGATATAAGCTATCATTAGGATATTATAAAAGTAACTATAAAATAACATATGTTAGCATGGGATTTTTTGTTATAAAATATGATTTTAATAATCTCTAAGTGTAGAGTTTTGTCACAAGACATAAGCTTTAGGTTAAATATATTAAGTAGGATATTACAAATATTCTAGGATATTATTATAGCATAAAGTGACTTGGATGGAAAGAAATCTTTTAGTTATAAGGAAGATATTATTTTTATAAACTAAAATATTATAATAATAGATTAAAATTAGGAAGTGGGATATTTATAAGCCTTATTCTATAAAAAGGACTAAATTAATAATTTAGGTAAGTTACCTTATAAAGAAAATAGAAACTTCTAGTTATGGAAACTTCCATGTAGAGGGACTATAAGCATGACAACTTTATTTAATGAGAATTAGGTAAGGAAATAAAATTCTATTAAGAAATTATTATTAATAAAGTATTTTAGATGAGGGAGACAATATTCTAAGGTTCATCAAAGAATAATCGGAAAAATTAAAAGTAATAATTTAATTAACATAAATAAGTAAAAAGGATTATTTTAATAATTATTTTAATAAAGGTTTTTACGGAATAATAAGGATATTACAAAACCAAAATAATAATAAAGGAATATTATTATTATTAGGAAAATAACTTTCTAAATTATTATTATAATAATTTAGAATCTCAAACCCTCTTATAAAATATTATAAGACGTAATCCGGACTTTAGAAGGAAATCATGATTTTAAGCCTCGTCATAAATTTCCGTATCGATAGGTCGGAATCCTCGCTCGTAGTCGGGAATCGCATAAGTTTCGTCAAAGCTCGTTTGTTAGAATCGCTACGCTAAGGCAAGTGGAATTTCCCCTTGTGGCCTTTTATATTCATCTACATGATATTTCTCGATGTTGGGAACGACTTGTATGCTTGAATAAAAATGAACCTAGGAAATATCGATTGCTAGAAATAACGACTATAGTTAGTATAGATCGCTTTACATATTCCTTGTTAGGATTATTTATGCTAGTGTGGTTATTATCTTGATTGTTTACGGTCTCGCTCAGAGATCAACGTCGAACGAACTAGTGAGGGGCGCGGAATAGCCGACGCCTCTATATAACCCCACTAAGTCGTAAGTGCCTACGCGTTTGAAGTACGACTTTCGGGATAATGATCCCATCAGCTCCGATTGCAAGGAGGGATGAGCCCACTCTAGCTAAGTGCCGGCAAA
Source organism: Fallopia convolvulus (assembly GCA_964016875.1). NCBI lineage: Eukaryota > Viridiplantae > Streptophyta > Magnoliopsida > Caryophyllales > Polygonaceae > Fallopia > Fallopia convolvulus. The sequence goes on from OZ024719.1 coordinate 61,328,142, forward strand.
TTGAGTTTTTCCCCTGGGTGGCTCGGATTATCCGTGTCCCACCACTTTCTATTAAAAACGATAAATGAAATCGAACGTCTTTTAGTCACTAAATAAGATAAGTGCCCAATGCACAATTAATACACCAAAACTGGACCGGTCTCAAATGATCGATCCGGCTCTCGGTCCGCTCAGGGCGCGAGAGTTTTTTTTTACTTGTATGAATTAATTAACGTTCCCAACATACTTTCTATTCCAAAGAAGTCTACAATCTAGTAGTACTTCTCTTGCTGATCGAGCTATCCCCATTGGGATATGCTCTCGCTCTCTCTTTCGTACTTTTAAGCTCCACATAAACAATCCCATCGCAAACACAACCCACTTCTCTTCTACGACAATAATTTGAAATTACCAAAATACCCTCGGGAAGTTATATTCCCGCTTGCTTAGTCTCCTAGACTAATTCTTCTTTCCGCATGTTTGCCTGGCATTCTATCACCCCTCGCGAATTATGTCAGATCCAGGGAACCATAGCAAGGCGTAAAGTGAAGTGGAGTGAAGGAAGTTCAAGATCGTTCAAGATGTACTTATCTTTTCATTTTGGTTTAAATATCGCTTTATCTCAAGGACATGGTGGTTTTGATGTTTGTTTTCAAGTAACTTTATGTGTGAAGACAATGTAAGATATTTTGTAAGAACCAAGCCTCCCTCGGGAGCACCCTTTTCTAATTATGAATTATGTTTATTTCGCATTTTATGTTCTATATCATTCTAAAAGCCTTGGGTGACTTTGGACGGTAAAATCCGAGGTCACTGGCGGTAATACCCAATGTTGCAAAATAGGGGTGTTACAATTGTGGTATCAGAGCTAAACGTTTTGTTTTAAAACCGAAAAGTTTTTTTTAACCGAAAATTTTTCGAAAACCGAGAACTTTTAAAACCTTAACTTTTACTTCCACTATTTGAGACTTTCAATCATAGAAAAATTTCCTTCTCTACTCCTTAAAGAAAACCTAGGAATACTAACCTTCCAAATTCAGAATTCTTAGCTAAGAAAATGTTTTTCGAAAAATATTAAAAACCTTACATAGCAAATGGTTAGTTCTAGAACTAACCTTTTTCTCAAAAATTTTTCTACCTTTCGAAAAACTTAACTAGTATGAACCTTTCAACTTATCAAGAATGTAAGCGTTTTCTTAGAAACTATAGCTAGGAACTCATACCCTCACACCAGAAAACTTGATTAGTAATCACAAAACTCATTTCATAAATTCACAAGGTTAAAAGAGAAAACCTTATGACCTTAATAGGGCCAAGAAAATGAAAAACATAAAGTAAAGTTTTAATTTAGTAATTTTCAAGATCTTGACTTCGTTCACTACGTCTTCCTTTCATAGAAACTAAGGAGGTTCTATAATAACGCCTTTTTCCTTTTCCTTCCTCAGAAAAACCATGGCTATCCCGAACAACAACCACCTCGGAAACCCCGTCAACGGAGCTCGCTTCGGGATGCAAGCCTCGAACCCGTATTATCCCTATCATGACGCTGAACACGACGACAATCACCTCGAGGTCAATATGGAAATTGACCAAGTCGGGGAGCCGTGGGAGGAATCGGAAGAAGATCCCAAGGAAGACCCTAACCTTCCCATAGAGCTACCAGAAGATGATATGCACCTGCCGATCTGCCCCCATCACCCGTGTATTAGCCCGAGGACTACCCCTCAGAGGATGAGGAGATGGCACCAGGTTATGAACCCGAGGATTTCTCCGACGAGGAGAATGAGGAGTTGGTACCCGAGTACCAACCAGAAGGGATCGTACCCGAGCTCGACTTTGAGCACGGGGAGGAGGATGAGTTTGATGATGAGGAGTTAGAGCTACTGTGGCAAGTACAGGCGGATTGGGACGCTATGAACGAAGCGTCAGAAGAACAAGACGAAGACGGGGTGGTAATCGACCCCGAAACACCACACCACCACCGCCGCCAGCGAGTCCCGAGTGGGAATACGTTCCTCCGGCCCCGATTCCCCCTATGATCGAGGTCCCGAGAGTCATGCCGAGAATGGAGGTAGTCTCACCTCCGTGGGCGTCCGAGCCCGAAGGGCCAATGCCGCCAATGAGACATTTCTGGTGTCACGAGGACGAGGAGCTTTTACGGCAACTCCAATCCATGAATGTCGATCACTCAGAGGAGAGACGCTATGGCCTGCCCTCATTATTTGAGCGGGCAAGACAGGGACCTAGGGATGTGCAGATAGAAGGATTCACCACTTGGATGGAGGGGGAATCATCCAACCGCCAGGCTCGCCAGCCCTTGATCAACACTCCCCCACCATCCGGCGTTGTACCCACCAGAGGTTGGAGGGTGAACCGTGGCCTGCTTCAGAGCCACCAAAGAGAGTGGATCTTGGAGACGGAAAGGGAGCGAGAGGAAAGGCTCCAACACCGGATCTGCATCGCGGAGCTACAGGCTCGTGAAAATCTTCACCACCGCAGAATTGAGCAGGCCAACATCCTCCTTAGCAACGACACGGGGATCATAGATGAGACTCTCTTCAAGGAAGGATTCCTCAATACATACGCTGACCGTGTTTAGATTTTCCTTAAGGTTGTATTTCTCTTTCCAAGAAGTGAGCATAGACCACTTCTTTCAACTTCGTTTTCTCTTCAAGAAGTTGAATCGGCTAAGTTTCCTTTTCTCTAGTTTGAAATGGCTTAAGTTATAAAAGCCCTGTACTCTCTATTATGAACCTATTAATGAAGTTCCCCTTTTTACAATTAGAACTTGTTTGTCTATTCCTTCTGCATACTACACTGAATTAACAAGTAAAAACAAAGCCAAAACCTTCAGATGGTCAACACAAGAGCCACCAATCACGGTACCACTGTACCTAGAGAGGGTAATGATGATAGCGAGTCCGAAGCCCGAAGAGGGCCACGAGTGAACCCACCTCCTGCACCAACAGCGCCAATTACGTTCAACACAAAAATTGTGGATGCACTATGCACTCTTGTACAACATTTGATACGAGAGGAGATTCCTGCTGCGGTTCCTAAACCCGTGGACCCCGAAGCACCAAACGTGGTGCCGGAAGAAGTGCAAGAAGAAGTGGGTCAAACGGCTGAGGTGGTTCCCGTGAAGCAAACTCTGGTTAGCTTCACTGAGGGAATCAAGGCTTTAAACGCCATGAAGCCTGATTCGTACGACTGAACCGGGGATCCGTCAGGAGTACAGTACTGGTTCTCTCATGTGGAAAGACTTCTACGCAACATACCCTGTGCCGAAGCAGACAAGGTGCACATGGCTGCACTGAAATTGAAGGGTGAAGCAGGCGAGTGGTGGGAAAGCTCTAGCTTATCTAGCCGTCCGGATCTGAGTTGGGCTATGTTCAAAGATAAAATGATGTGCCGATTTTTCACGGAGTCCATGCGAGAGGAAAAGTTAGATAGCTCCACTCCCCAAAGTTGCATGGATTAAGTGTGCTAGAGAGAGCCAAAAAGTTCAGTCACCTTCTGCAATACGCTGAAGAGGAGATCACCATGAAAAAGCAGAAGATCAAACACTTTAACCGCTGGATGAGCGACCACATCAAGCCTTGGATGGAAAACCGCTCCTTCAAAACTTTGGAGGAGTATGTAGACCATGCTCATCGGATGGAGACGACACTGAAGATTCTGGAGCGCAAGAAATTCGGTGGAGGGAAGCCTCACCACTCCAGTCACAGTGGGTTTAAGAGGCCCGCATCTCCACAAGGATCTCAATGGTCAAAGAAGAGCAAGCTCAAAGCTTCGTCAGCGGGATCAAGACCCGATCCTAGGACTGAATCTGAGATGCCCCCGCTCATCTGTCACAACTGTGCAGAACCCGGACACATAAACCGGAAATGTCCAAAACCTCTCAAGAAGTGCTTCAACAGCAACAAGGATGGACACCTCCGACAGTTCTGCAGGCGGTCAACCAATCCAGCAAGTCAAACCCACTCGAACACTGTGAGCCAACGACCGCAAGCGTCAAACAAACCGGCAGGAACCACTTCAGTGCAATCCACATCTCATCAGAAAGGCAAGGGACCCATGCATCCTCAGGGTCAGGAGTAGAGATTGTATGAAATGCACACTACCGATAAGCCTGAGGAGCCTATTGATGTCTCTTTATTTGGTGGTGTTTTTATATATGATTTCCTTTGTAAATATGTTTCTTTTTCCCCTTTTCTTGTGTGTTTTGTTCTTCTTAGCTTAGTTCCCGTATTTCTATGAGATTCGGAGACTATGCGCGTTTTATGTGTTTTGTAGGTGTTTTGGCATGGATCAAGGATCGTTTTGAAGGAGAACCGGAACATGGAGCAAGGCCCGAGCTTAAGAGGGAAAGAGAGGAGCAAGCCATGAAGAAGAACAAGAGAAAAGCCAAGAAGAAGAAGGTGGAACGAGGTCCGGATCGAGCTAGAACCAACGCCGGACCCGAGATGAATTTCTCGACCTCGGACCGACTTGCCCAGTAAGTCGGGCCCGAGGTTGCTCCGTGTCGGTTCGAGTCGGTCGCTGACTGCTTGGGCTCCAAGGCACGAAATTGTAAACTACCACTTTTTCCCCTCATCTATAAAGGCTCTCTTATCTTCTAATTGGAAGGAGGTTCCCACACTTAGCAAGGAAACAACCCTCAAAAAACTCTCAAGAGGATACTTGGAGAGCAAGGAGGAAGGAGAGGAGAAGGAGAAGAGAGAGAATCGGCCTAGGAGAGGAGATTGCTAGGAGATTTGATAGGTTTGGTTGATAGATTAGCTTTGCCTTGTTTTGATTTTGTGGATTTGGAAACCTTTGATTGGAGTTTGTGGATTGCTTTTGATTTGTGAATAAAACTTGGCTTTGGTTTGAGATTGATGATGTTGATTGCTTTGCTTTGTGATTTGTTTGCTTTCTTTGTTTGCCATATGGAGTAGATCTCCTTGATCTTGGGTTATGGGGGAAAACTCTAGCTAGGTTGGGCTAGAAACCCCAATTCCATAAGCCTTGAGTGCTTGATCTAGGAACCCACTCTACATAGAGCTACAATTCCTTAAGAAAGTAAGGAATCAAGGCTTAAGATTGGCAAAGTAACGAAAGTGAACATTTGTCAATCTCAAGACCTTGCTTCGAAGGGGATTTCCCCAATTATCGATGTGTAGAAGTGGTTGGAACGAGGGTGAAAGCACTCGATTCTATTCCGATCATCACTTATTGCTTGAATTGGGGTGGAAAAGCCTTAATCTACTAGAGAAGGAACCCAAAAGCTCAAGATCTACTTTCAATCTTTGAGTTCGACAAACCCAGCTACATCGGGCCCGACTTGCTCTACGTCGGTCCCGACTTCCCTCTTGTCGCCAACATCGGGCCCGACGTGACACTTGTGTCGGTCCCGACTGTTCTCTTTGTTTTCCTTTGTTTTAAGTTCTCCTTTCCAGCTTTCTAGTGTCTAGGCACCTCAATCGAGTATATTTCCCGAGCGTTCGACACCCACCACGTGCTACAACGGGGTCGGGTTATAAATTGTATCTCTAGACCCTCGCATTCCCGAGCGATCAAAAGATTGGCGCCGTTGCCGGGGAAGTCTAAGTGCATTGAGTACCAATTTGGTGAGTTTCTTGTGTTTTGGTAGTGATTTGGGTGAGGTAATAGCCCAAACCCTTAGTTTGTTTTTGATTTGTTTTGGTTTGTGTCTTTGTTTCGTAGGTTTATGCGAGCTCATTCCTCCCGAGGAACACTTGAGCTTGAGTTTGTGAGTGATCCGGAAAGTATTCTCAAAGAAGCCTGAAGAAGGAAAAGGATGGAGAATCAAGCTCTCCATGGTAATGAGGAGTTGGCTCAACTTAGGGCCGAAATGGCTAGATTGCAACTTGAGAAGGACAATCAAGAGGCGGTGGCAAGAAGAGAACGGGAGCAACGGATGAGGGCCGAGGCTCAACTCAACGCTCTACCCCGGAATGCACGCCAATACATGCATCCGGAGTTGAGGGTACCCGAACCGGCTATTGTACTTCCCGAGTTTGCCAAGAATTTTGAGATCAACACGCAATTCATCTCCCTCATCAAGCGTGATCAATTCGAGGGCCGTCCACATGAGTGTCCCATAGAGCACGTCAAACGCTTTGTGGACATGTGTGAGACGATCTCTACCGACGAGGAGACGTTGGAGTATGTGCTTCTAAAGGCGTTCAAGTGGTCACTTGGGGGCAAGGCCACACATTGGCTCGAGAGCCAAGCCCCTAGGTCAATCACAACTTGGAAGGCACTCTATGATGCTTTCTTGATGAAGTTCTTCCCGCCCTCAAAGACAACCGAGCTAAGAAGGAAAATTGCAAGCTTTCAACAAGGTCCGAATGAGCCTCTCTTCGAAGTATGGGACCGTTTCAAGGAGATGTTGCGCCAATGTCCTACTCATGGCCAACAACCATATGTGCTCCAAGACATCTTTTTCCAAGGCATCAATCCGGCAACGAAGGACAAGCTCAATCTCCACACCTATTGTGGGTTCATAGACTTGACACCGGATCAAGCTTGGGAGCTACTTGACAAGCTATCCGATTATGAGGCCATGTATGGGGTGAGTCAAGCTAGCAAAGAGGTGAAAGTTCATGGTGAAGATGCAAGGAAGTTGTATGATCCAAAGGGAGAAGACATTTACAAGGATGTGAAGCTCTAATTCCTTGAAGGTGAAGTGAGCAAGCTTAAGAGGCAAGTCCACTACTACAAGCAAAATGCTAGAGCTTGTGAGGAGTGTGGATCCTTTGCACATGCTACACATGTTTGTCCGAATGAGAGCCAAGTGCGCTTGGCCGAGCGAATTGAGGAGGCAAACTATGTTCGAGGAAATTTCGGTGGAAGGGGCAACTTCAACAATGGTGGTAATGGCCGGTGGAACAACGGTCAAGCTCAAGGCTACAACAACAACTTCAACCAAATCGAGCCAAGGGCGCCGCAACCACCACCATATAGGCCACCGGGATTCAATGAGCTACAATCATTTGCTCAAGAGATGAGGGATGGGTCCAAGGAGATGAGGACCCAATTCAATGAGTTTGGTGCATGGAGGAGGCAAGTCGACAATCAATTTGCCCAAATTGCAACTCAAGCCCCGAGAGAGAATGGGCGACTTCCGGGCCGACCCGAGGAGATCCCCCGAGCTCAAAACAATCAAAATGAAGTCCGGGCAATTGGATTGAGAAGCGGCCGAAACCTACCCGAGCCACACATGCCTAAGAAGAATGAAGAGATCCGGACCGACTTACCCAACAAGTCGGGTCCAACGTTCCCTGAAGTCGACCCAGCAGAAAGATCAACTCCTCTGCCCCGGACCGAGGTTGAGAGTATGTCGGGCCCGACATACCCAGATGTCGATCCAACTACTCTGCCTCAGCTCTGCCCCAGGACCGTGATACAAGACATCGGGCCCGACGTGGTGCCTAAGTCGGTCCAACCAGGAAATGTTGCAAGTGAAGTGGGGAAGTCCAAGGAGGTTGATCCAAGCAAGATTCAAGGTGCAACAACTCTTCCATATCCCTCAAAGAAGCCGAAAGATGTTGTTGAGAACAAGTTCAAGAGGTTCCTCAAACTCTTGCAAGGTTTGAACATCTCTATCCCGTTCACCGATGCATTGAGAGAGGTGCCATCCTATGCCAAGTTTTTAAAGGAGATTTTGAGCAAGAAGAGGTCGATTGTAGAAATGTAAGATGAGGTCAAAACCTTGGAGTTACCGCAAAAGCTAGGAGATCCCGGTCGTTTTGCTATCACTATTGGTGTGGGGTCTCAAAACTTCCAAGCCTTATGTGACCTTGGATCAAGTGTTTCAGTGATGCCCGCTAGTATTTGGAGAAGGGCAAATTTAGGTGAAATTGAGTCGGCCGATATGTCCCTAACTATGGCCGACGGTTCCATCATCAAGGCTAAGGGAATATTGGATGACGTGCCGGTGCGAGTTGGAAAGTACTTTATTCCCGATGATTTCGTGATCTTGGACATGCATGAGGACCCCTTGGTCCCAATAATCTTAGGAAGACCATTCTTAGCTACGGCGGGTGCAAGGTTTGATGTCAAAAACGGCAAAGTTTCCTTTGAGATTGGTGAAGAAAAGGTTGATTTTCACTTCAACAAGGCTTTGAATGAGCCGGACGCTTTGGCTATCCTCAAACTTGAAGAGAGTGCCAAGAGAAAAAGAGAAGAAGTGGAAGTTGCTAAAGAGGTAATTGCGTTGAGAAGGGATGAAGGGTTCAATAAACAAATACAAGCAAGGGAGTTGTTGGAGCAAGTTGAGGAACAAGATGAGTCAAGGATCAATGCTAGCCCAAGGAAAAATGAAGAGTATCCTTACTTATATCCTTTTGATGTTGGTGATGACCACAAAGGTTGCTCCGTGTCGGTCCCGAGTCGGTCGCTGACTGCTTGGGCTCCAAGGCACGAAATTGTAAACTACCACTTTTGCCCCTCATCTATAAAGGCTCTCTTATCTTCTAATTGGAAGGAGGTTCCCACACTTAGCAAGGAACCAACCCTCAAAAAACTCTCAAGAGGATACTTGGAGAGCAAGGAGGAAGGAGAGGAGAAGGAGAAGAGAGAGAATCGGCCTAGGAGAGGAGATTGCTAGGAGATTTGATAGGTTTGGTTGATAGATTAGCTTTGCCTTGTTTTGATTTTGTGGATTTGGAAACCTTTGATTGGAGTTTGTGGATTGATTTTGATTTGTGAATGAAACTTGGCTTTGGTTTGAGATTGATGATGTTGATTGCTTTGCTTTGTGATTTGTTTGCTTTCTTTGTTTGCCATATGGAGTAGATCTCCTTGATCTTGGGTTATGGGGGAAAACTCTAGCTAGGTTGGGCTAGAAACCCCAATTCCATAAGCCTTGAGTGCTTGATCTAGGAACCCACTCTACATAGAGCTACAATTCCTTATGAAAGTAAGGAATCAAGGCTTGAGATTGGCAAAGTAACGAAAGTGAACATTTGTCAATCTCAAGACCTTGCTTCGAAGGGGATTTCCCCAATGATCGATGTGTAGAAGTGGTTGGAACGAGGGTGAAAGCACTCGATCCTATTCCGATCATCACTTATTGCTTGAATTGGGGTGGAAAAGCCTTAATCTACTAGAGAAGGAACCCAAAAGCCCAAGTCTACTTTCAATCTTTGAGTTCGACAAACCCAGCTACATCGGGCCTGACTTGCTCTACGTCGGTCCCTACTTTCCTCTTGTCGCCAACATCGGGCCCGACGTGACACTTGTGTCGGTCCCGACTGTTCTCTTTGTTTTCCTTTGTTTTAAGTTCTCCTTTCCAGCTTTCTAGTGTCTAGGCACCTCAATCGAGTATATTTCCCGAGCGTTCGACACCCACCACGTGCTACAACGGGGTCGGGTTATAAATTGTATCTCTAGACCCTCGCATTCCCGAGCGATCACCTATTTTCCAAGGTACCCTTCATATCCCCTCTAGATGTGTTTATACTCTTCGATTTCGGTGCTTCGCATTCATTCATATCCGAAAAGTGTGTAGAACTCCTAGGATTAGATAATCTCGACGAGTGTGAACCGTTCATTGTGAACCTTCCAAATGGGGAAAAGATAATAGGGGCAAGACAACTAGGTAGTTTTCCCTTGTGCATTCAAGGAGGAGTTTTCCACTCCAACTTGATATGCATTCCAATGGATCCCTATGACATCATTCTTGGAAGAGATTGGTTGTCTCTGCATGGAGCAATAATTTACTTCTACACCCGAACTGTGACCATCAACTCGGGAGGGAAACACGTCTGCAAGTTCAAAGGGAAACGCGAAGAGGAAAATGGAAAAGTGATCAATGCCATGAAAGCCGGAAAGCTGCTCTGTCAGGGCTGCGTTGGGTACCTATGCTACCTCGAGCCGACAGAGAAAAGGTCCTAAATATCCAAGAAATCCCGATAGCCAGTGAGTTTCCTGGTGTGTTTCCTGAAGAACTCACCGGGTTACCTCCTCGACGAGAAGTCGAGTTTTCAATAAGCCTCGAGCCGGGAACCGCACCAATCTCTAAAGCTCCCTACATGATGGCTCCACTAGAGATGAAAGAGCTCAAGAAACAACTTGAAGAACTACTTGAGAAAGGTTACATCCAACCGAGTGCTTCGCCATGGGTAGCCCCTGTGTTATTTGTAAAGAAGAAGGATGGAACCTTCCGTTTGTGCATCGACTATAGAGAGCTGAACAAGGTCACCATCAAAAACAAGTATCCTGTTCCAAGGATAGACGATCTCTTAGATCAAGTACGAGGTGCAAAAGTCTTCTCCAAGATCGACCTGAGGTCAGGATATCACCAGCTTCGGATCCGCGAAGAGGACATTCCGAAGACCGCTTTCCGCACCCGCTATGGCCACTACGAATTTGTGGTGATGCCATTCGGATTGACCAATGCACCTGCGGTATTTATGGATTTGATGCACCGATGCTTCCATGAATACCTCGACAAATTCGTCATCGTCTTCATTGATGACATTCTAATCTACTCTGGGAATCTAGCAGAACATGAAGAACACCTCCGAACTATGCTACAGATTCTAAGGCACAACCAGCTCTACGCCAAGTTGTCCAAATGTGACCTTTGGCTTACAGAAGTGGCTTGCTTGGGCCACATCATCAATCAAGACGGAGTTATGGTGGACCCAAAGAAGATTGAAGCAGTCTCAGAATGGAAGCAACCGAAGAATGTAAAGGAAATTCGCAGCTTCCTAGGACTTGCAGGGTACTACCGAAGGTTCGTCGAAGGGTTTTCAAAGATCGCCCTTCCCATGACGAAGTTACTCCGAAAGACCCACAAGAAGTTTGTGTGGGATGAAAAATGTGAGGAAAGCTTTCAGGAACTCAAGAAGCGCCTCACAAGTGCACCAGTATTGACTCTTCCAGATGGACACGACGGCTATGTGGTCTATAGTGATGCTTCCAAGCAAGGTTTGGGATGCGTGCTCATGCAAAATGGGAAAGTGATCGCCTATGCATCTAGACAACTCAAGGTTTATGAAGTAAATTATTCGACGCACGACCTCGAACTGGCAGCGGTAGTGTTCGCCTTAACGATTTAGCGACATTACTTGTACGGGGTTAAGTGTCAAATCTACAACGATCACAAGAGTTTGAAGTATGTGTTCACGCAAAAGGAATTGAATATGAGGCAGAGAAGATGGCTGGAACTATTAAAAGACTACGACATAGAGCTACTCTATCATCCAAGCAAAGCTAACATCGTAGCAGACTCTCTCAGTCGAAAGACACAACAAGAGGGCATGGTAGCAATGTTAACCACCCAGCCAAAGTTGCAGCAATAACTCATCAGAGAAGGCATTGAGGTTTGGTTCGCAAGACAACAAGGATGTCTAAACACATTGGAAATCCAATCCGAATTGATTGCAGAAATCAAGGAGAAGCAGACTGACAACATCATGATGATCAGAATCAGTGGCGAAGTGCAAGAAGGCAGGGCACATGGATTTTTCATTCAAGATGACAGTTCCCTTTGATTCCAAAACCAGATTTTTGTGCCAGCGTGGACGAGCTTCGAAAGATCATCCTGAAAGAAGCCCACTCGTTTGCCTATTCAGTACATCTAGGAGCAAGTAAAATGTACAAGGATGTACGCAGAAATTTCTGGTGGCCAAACATGAAGCAAGATGTCGCAGAGTTTATATCTAAGTGTTAGGTTTGCCAAAAAGTAAAGATTGAACACCGAAGACCCGGAGGAAAGTTGTAATCCCTTCTTGTGCCAGAATGGAAATGGGAAGACATAGCAATGGATTTCGTGACCGACCTACCCAAGACTCAAAAGCAAAAGGATGCTATCTGGGTCATCGTGGATCGGCTTACCAAGAGTGCCCACTTCATTCCCATTCAGAAGAAATGGAAAGCTCCAAAGCTAGCAACGGTTTTCGTCAAGGAAATAGTCCGCCTCCATGGGACCCCAAAGATCATCATCTCCGATCGAGACAGTCGATTCATGGCCTCATTCTGGAAAGGACTACATAAGGGTATGGATACGGAACGGAAATTCAGCACAACATTCCATCCTCAAACCGACGGTCAATCGGAAAGGACCATCCAAACTCTTGAGGATATGTTACGGGCCTGTGTGCTAGATTGCACAACAAGCTGGGTGGACAGCTTACACCTCATAGCATTCACCTACAACAATAGCTGGCATTCCACCATCAAGATGGTTCCCTTTGAAGCTTTATATGGCCGGAAATGTCGTTCCCCGCTCTGTTAGGACGATAACGCCGACACGATCCTTCTAGGTCCCGATCTAATAGAGCAAACTGCCTCCGAAGTTGCCCGCATCCGTCAAAGAATGTTGACCGCTCAGAGTCGAAAGGATTCTTATGCAGATCTGAAGAGGCGAGCCATCGAGTTTGATGTAGGAGATAAAGTGTTCGTCAATGTATCTCCTTCAAAGGGCGTTTTCCACTTCGGGAAGCGAGGCAAGCTTAACCCTCGCTATGTAGGACCCTTCGAAGTCCTAGAAAGAGTCGGCAACCTGGCCTATCGAGTTGCTTTACCGCCACCTGCTCACCCCGTACACAATGTGTTCCATGTGTCGCTCTTAAGGAAGTATGTGCCTGACGAATCCCACGTGATCAACTTCGACGATGTCGAGATCCAGTCGGATGTTACATACGAAGAGAAACCAATCAAGATTGTAGAGCACCGAGTCAAGTAATTGCACAACAAAGAAGTACCTTTAGTCCGTGTACTCTGGTCCAAAGATGGCAACGAAGGTACAACTTGGGAAACCTGGGAAACCGAGCAAGACATGCAGAGGCGTTTCCCAGAGTTAATGTCTTCCTGAACACCACTAGTGTAATCCTTTTTAAGGGGGTACTAGACCCCGTAGTATCCTCACAGGTCGTGATCTGTAATTGCTTTTATCTCTACATCCTGGTACCATCCTATTTTCTCTATGTTTCGGGGACGAAACTTATTTAAGGGGGTACTATTGTAATATCCGCGATATTCCAAGATTTTTATAATATAATATTTATTATAAATTATTTTTCTCTAAATAAAAAGAGAATTTCTACATATCATAATGACTTTTACTTTCTCTTTTTAAAGAGATTATCAAGAATGAATTAATTAAATAAAAAAATTCAATAAAATAACTTGAGGGGTTTAGATTGATAAAGTGGGGTAAATTAATAAAAAAGAGCATCAAATAAAAATAATGTCTTTTAGGAATTGAATTTATTCTATAAAATAAATTACATAAAGACCTAAAAATCAATTTACAAGCTTTGTAAAAAGAATGCAAGAGCCGGGATTTGAACCCGAGATCTCTTACATTCTACCCTCACACGCCCCTCTCCAACTCCGCTAGACCAATTGCAATTTCTTGTTCACTTACCCAACCTTTTCCTCTTGTATCAAATAAGCTTCCTTATTCCAATTTGAACATCAGACTAATGTCTGATTGATTTACATTGATTTGAAAAGTGGCCATTGCATGCCTTCTCCACCTCCCTTTGCTTGTTGAACCTCCATTCTTACCTCACCCTCTCATCACCATGGAAGAAGCACACCTTGGACCAATGGTGAAGCTTTGCCTCCTCCTCCATTGGTCTACTCCCTTAGCCATGGATTGAAGACCTCCACCAATTTGCCTATAAAAGGCCTCCTATTCATCCATTCTTCTCACACATTCAAACTCTCCTTCCTCTTCTAACAAGTGCACTAGTAATCCTCAAAAATCAGCCATTCTCTAAGTAATTTTTCCCCATTCAAAGTACCACAAACACACCAAAAATTTCCCCCTTTTCTCCCCTTGGAGCCGCCTGCCCCCTACCGGAGCACCACCAGTCGCCGCCGCCGAGACCACCGACGTCGCCGCCGAGTCCGCCAGCGTCGTCGAAGCCCCTGGTCGCGCCGCCCCTGTTCGCCGATCCTCCTCCTCTGCTTTTCTCCAGTGTTTTGTAAAATACAGAATACCCAAAAGTATAAAATTCTATCCTAAATTATTTACTTAAATTATGCATTTATAAATTTTATAGTTTTATAAGTTATTAGAAATTATTTTAGGAAAATAAGAAATAAAAATATGTGAGTAGGATCGTGTTAGTTGAAAACTAGAAACAAATAAAGCTACCATGGTAACTTATGTTCAAAAAAACAAATGGAAAAATGTTATGAGATTTATTAGAAGCATAAATAGATTTTTATAAAATAAGTGTAGCATACAAGATTTATAATTTATGTTATCACCTTTAAAATCAAGAACAAATTTAGCCCAAAAGCATTTTGGGCCACCCTAATTAGGCCCTTGTTAAGCTCCCCTATTGAATTAGCTATTTGTTAAGTATATAAGGCTTTTTTTTTTTACTTTTTCCTCTTTCTCCCTCCTCTCGCGTGCGACCGGTAAACTCTCTCGTCTCTTCCATCACTTGCAAAAACCGATTCTGAACTGCAAAAAACGGTTTGAGTTCGTCGATTTTAAGTCGGATTTCGTAGTGCAATGTGTATTTGAAGTTGATTTGAAGTTCGTTCTCGAGATTCTGGTGTTTTTGCGCAACTGTATTTCGTCTACTGATCGTCCATAAGCCTCTGTTTCAGGTTAGGGTTTTTTGTTTGTGTTATCATTGATTTTAGTTCGATTTTTCTTCGTTTTTGTGTTTATATTTTGTTGTATGCTTTTGCTTTTTCGGTTTGTTTGTTTATTCGAATATGAGTTGCATGTGATGATAGTAATGAAATGTTTTTGGTTTGTTTGATGACTTTTTGTTTTCGTGTTTGTTTACTTTCTGTGTGTGAATCCTTGTTTTTTGTTTTCCATTGTTCATCTGTTGGGATGTTTTCAAGTTAAATTCTCGATTTAGAGATTATGTTTGAATAGTGATGACAGATTGTAACTATGCTTATGGCATTAGGTTTTTGTGATGATAGATTATAACTATGATTAGAGCATCACCTTCCCCGATTATTTATGATGATAGTAACATATTCATGCAATATGTTGTGATTATAGTTGTTTGTGATGACAGTTGAGTCATTTTGTATTTGCTTTTGTGATGACAGTTGTAGTTATTGATGATAATATATTGATTATAATTGTGTTATATTTACATTAGTGATGACAGTTGCTTTTTCTTGTGATGATAGTAAATGACACTTGTTTTATATTGATGATAGTATATTGATTATAAGTGTGTTTAATTGACATTAGTGATGACAGTTGCATTTGTAAGGTTTTAATTGATCTTTCTTATGTTTCTAAGTTGTGATGACACTGTGTAGGGGTTTGTGATGACAATTACATTTGTTATGTTTTAATTGATCTTTCTTATGTTTCTAAGTTGTGATGACAGTTGTTGCTATTGATGATAGTATATTGACTATAAGTGTTTAATTGACATTAGTGATGACACTTGTTTTATATTGATGACAACGCCTTTCTTATGTTCTATTTATATTAGTGATGTAAGTTGCTTTTTCTTGTGATGATAGTTGTTTGTGATGACAATGTATCTTTCTTATGTTTCTAAGTTGTGATGACACTTGTTATATATTGATGATAGTATATTGATTATAAGTGTGTTTAATTGACATTAGTGATGACAGAGATTTTTTACTTTTTTTATGTTAGGGGTTATGATGACAATTCCTTTTCTTATGTTTTATATGTTGTGATGACAGTATTG
Organism: Fallopia convolvulus; assembly: GCA_964016875.1. NCBI lineage: Eukaryota > Viridiplantae > Streptophyta > Magnoliopsida > Caryophyllales > Polygonaceae > Fallopia > Fallopia convolvulus. Next base: position 61,343,795 of record OZ024719.1, read on the forward strand.
TTGCTAATGATGATAATATATTGTTTCTAATTGTGTTACAGTGACATATTAGTGATGTCAAAGTGTGTACTTGAGAGTTGAAACATGTGGTATTTTTTGCTTTATGATGATAGTTGTTTGTGATGACAATGCCTCTTTCTTTTGATTTCTAGGATAAAGAATGGAGCCTAAGCAATTGCAATATATGGTACATGTATCAAAACGATATAATGGAAGAGCAAACCAGTATCACACTCCAGATGTTTTCCACCTCATCAAGTGTCATCTTACATCTGATGAGTTTTTTAGGTTAGGTCAAGGGTGTTTTGGTGCAGTGTTAAAGTTAGGTGATACTATACCACTTCGTTACAAAGTTATGCATTATGCCATCATGTGTGAGTTAAAAACTTCATACAAGCATGAGATGTGGTTTAGAATAGGGGGTAATGTGTGCCGTTATTATTTGATGGACTTCGCTGTTGTCACTGGTTTGAATTGTGAGAATTTAGTTGATGTTGATATCCCGAAATTTGACCCCGTAGATGTCGTAGGTGTGGATAAGTGTGATTTGGATCAATTACGGTCTTCTTTTATAAAAGAAAAAGATCGGTCTAGGAAGTTCAAACTTGCACACCTGTTGATCCTTGAGGTTGTTTTGCTTCCTAAATGGGATAAGGTTCCTATAGATCCAATTCATATTGCTCTTTCAAGTGATTTGGAGAAATTTTATGCTTATCCTTGGGGTAGATTGTCCAATAATGCTTTGCTCGATAACTTGTTGCATGTGAATCGTACCCCACGTGACCCGGAGATGATGAAAAAGCCAAACTATATACCTGGCTTCAATGTGTTTGGATATCCTTTTGGATTCATGGTAATGTGTTAATATATTTTTTTGATTTTTTTGTTTATTTTAGTTGCATCTGCAATGGTTTTTTACTGTTTCTTTTTTTGTGTGTTGTTATAGTTTTGGATCGTGGAGACTTTTCCAGCTTTTCGATCCATTTGTCATCTTGGTGAGAGAGGAGGTAAAAAAGAAGTTCCTTATATGTTGCGTTGGCGTAGCACTTCATCACAACTTGTTGGTTGGAAAGCAATTTGTGATGCTGGGGACAAGAAACTGGTATGTTTAATTTTTTATTTATTTTGATGACAGTTGAATTTGATGACAACTGTAACTTGTAGAGTTTATTTGATGACAAATTAATTTGTTGTATTTTGATGACAGAAATGTTTGTATCCGTCGTACCCAGATTATGCTGCATTCATCACATGTGACTATCCTGATGAGGTTGTTGACCCTGTGTACAATGATCTTGTGAAACGTATGATACTGAAGCAAAAAGCGATTGAAGGTGAAGGATCTGAGTCTGATACAGAGGATGAACTTGCTGATTTTGTTATTGCTCCACGAGATGCAGTTATTGAAAAAGCCAGTGTTGGTGGTAAGAGGAAGATTGGATGTACAGACGCAAAGGCTAAAGGTGCAAAGGCTACAGGGGTAGGGAAAAAGGAATCTGAAGAGAAACCGAAAGAGCGCTCTGAAATTGTGAAGAGGGAAGGTAGGAGATTACAACTTCCTAGAGTGGCTAAAACTAAGGTTGATGACAGTATGCATAAGATTCCGAGGATTGGAAAGGATCACAAGAGCCCGAAGGATTCAAAGGGTTCAAACGATTTAGGTGTGAGTGGTCGGAAGAGTTGTGTCAATAATGTGCCTGAGATTATTGAAAAATGCAAGAGGCCAAAGTTGAAGAAAGATTCTAATGAAGCTGTAGAGAAGGACTTTCTAGAGAAAAAGGATGTGGTTGACAATGAAACTGATTTTGAAGTTGCTAGGATTTTGTCAATGGCCAAGGAGAAGGTGAAATTTGATAAAGTTGATGAGGATCCAGTTTCTTCAAAGGGAAAGGAGAAGGCAGAAGAGTACAATAAAATGGAAGAGCCAGCTTGGGTTAAGTCTTTGAGGGAAAGTATGTGTTCCCTGCAAGATGATATGATTAGAATGATGAAAACTCTTCAGAGTCAAGTGCAGCGTGTTGAGATGCAAGTTGTGAAAGTTAACAGCAGGGTTGATAGAATTGAAAAGAAACTGAAATCTAAAGACCAAGATTCTATTTCTGATGATAACAGTGATGATATTCGCGTTGTAAGTGTGGAATCAGTGAGAGAAAGTGATTGCAAAGGCATTGAGTCTTTGAGGTTGTCCCCTGATGATGACATTTCTGTTAAAGATGGAGGTGAAGGTATGAATTTGCAATTGATGAAGCCTGTTCCACTAGATATAATTCCAAGGAAGAGCAAGGTAAGAGCAAGGCCACTGAGTTGGTTGAGCATGTGATGACAAAGATGACAACTGAGTTGGTTCATGACAAAGATGTTAATGATGATGAACCAGTGAAGGATCAAGTTGGTGGTGATGACAGGGAAGTTAATGATGAAGAACCAATTGTGGATGAAGGAATATCAAGGCAAGAGCAAGGCAAGAGCAAGGCAACTGAGTTGGTTGAGCCTGTGAAAGATGGTAAAGAGAACAATGGTGATGACAAAGAAGTAAATGAGGATGAACCGGTGAAGGATCAAGTTGGTGGTGATGACAGGGAAGTTAATCATGAAGAACCAGTTGTGGATAAAGCAAGGGTTGATGACAGAGAAGATGTTGATGAACCTGTCAAAGATCAAGCAGAGGTTGATGACAGAATTGATGACCCAGGTGAGTTAGGTTCAAGCTTTTTTTTCTGTCTCCTCGGATGAGTTCAGTTTTGACATGCGTGGACTTTTACAAGATGTAATGGATAATTGTTCTCAACTTACTGAGCATGGTCATTTGTTTGGTTCTTTGTTTCAAGCTTCAAAAGAAGGTGCACCCTCTGAGATTGATGAAATTTTTCATAATCCAACGGTTCAATCTGATGATGATGCAAAGGAAACAGTTGAACTTAGGAGGTCTACTAGATTTTTGAAGCCAGGTGCTTCAACCACAACTCCTTATACTGTTGAGAAGGATAAGAAGAAAAAGAGGGATGCTGGATTGCCTAAGGCTCCAAAGCATTCCTTTTATGAAGATGATGTTCGTAAACCATTTTATGATTGGTATAATAATGGGTATGTTATCTGTTTTTTTATTAGTTATGTTATCTATTTTTTTGTGTGATGGAAGTTTGTGATGATAGTAATGTTCTGACAGTTTTGTGGTGATAGTATTGAGATGATAGTGTGTTTATAAGGTTTTGATGACAGTAATGTTATGATGACAGGTTTTTTTTTTGTTGATTGCATTGTGATGACAGTTATGTGATGACAGTAATGTTCTGACAGTTTTGTGATGATAGTGTGTTTATAATGTTATGATGATAGGGTTTTTTTGTGTTGATTGCACTGTGATGACAATTATGTGATGATAGTAATGTTCTGACAGTTTTGTGATGATAGTGTGTTTATAATGTTATGATGACAGTATTGTTATGATGATAGGGTTTTTTTTTTGTGTTGATTGCATTGTTATGACAGTTATGTGATGATGATGATGATGTTGACTGCATGTTTATAATGCTCTGATGAAAGTCTCTTTTTTTGTGTTAGTGAAAAAAATGCTACTGTGGCTGGATCTGATTAGATGCTGAACAAGAAATTTTTTAGACTGCTCAAGACTAGAGGTCTTTGGTTAGGAGATGAGGTAAGTATATGATCAAATGATATTTTGTTTGTTGTCAAATTAATTATGTGACATTTCATGTCTTTTTGTAGCATTTATGCGAGGCTTTGTAATATTTGAGGAAAATTTTACATGATCATGATGAAGACTTCAAGAATGTGGTTATTATGGATTGGATATGGTACAAGAGATTCACGCCTTTTGAAGTTGAACATTATATCGTTCGAAATGATAAAGTGCGAAGCGATGTGTTCGATTATTTTGTTGGTTGGAAGCATCGTCTATTTGGGAAATCATGGGTTCGTGGTGACGTGACAAAGGTTTATACACCAGTTCACCTTTCAAAAGAGAGGTGTGAACATTGGGTTGTATTGGAAATTAACTTGCATCGTCGCCACATGACTGTATTTGACTGTTCTCGGGATTTGTGTACTATGGAGGAGCTTTCCAGTTATATACCACCTTTTACCAAGCTGCTTTCGTTTCTAATGAAGAAAAGTGGAAAGTTTGACCATCTTGAGGGCTTGGATGCTGATTTCACTTGGTCTAGAGACGCTTTGGTTTGTCAAGATTATTCTGGGTAGGTTGCCTTGTGTTATTTTAATTCAGTTATCCTGTGCAATTATATATATTTTTTTGATTACTTCAGTCATTTTGTTTAAAATTTCAGTGGTAATTGTGGTGTCTATTGCATCAAGTATATTGAAGCTCTTGCATTGGGACTTAGCTTGGAAGGTCTTGATGATGCACACATGCTGGCGATTAGAGAGAAGATATAGATGTATTGTTAGTGAAATGTAATCGGTGATGATAGGTGATGACAATGTTAGTTCTAGTGGTTGATGTCAATGCTTTAACTTTTGTTTAGGTGCTTGATCACAACATAGGAGATGGATATAAATACTTGTAGAACCTTTTATTGTGATAACAGTAATTGTTCTTGCAAAATTCCGTTGGGTGGTTGATCAAAAATTGGATTTGGCTGTTGGAGTAGGATATAGATGTATTGTTAGTGAAATGTAATCGGTGATGATAGGTGATGACAATGTTAGTTCTAGTGGTTGATGTCAATGCTTTAACTTTTGTTTAGGTGCTTGATCACAACATAGGAGATGGATATAAATACTTGTAGAACCTTTTATTGTGATAACAGTAATTGTTCTTGCAAAATTCATGTCTTTTTTGATATTCAACTGTGATGACAGTAATTGGGATGACATTAGATCTTACGAGATGCTACATACTAATATTAAAATGGGAAACAATTCGATGACAGATACAGAAAGAAAATCCCATGAAATGCAACATACAACAGTCAAAACGCCAACTAGAAGAAAAATATTGAATAAGAAACCCTTCATTGCTGTATTGTTGGTTTGATTGCTTTAATCTCAAAATCTTCATTAAGGCCAAGCTGCAAAGAAAGCATTATCATGATGTCATGTATATGTTCTGATGACAAGAAATTGGATTATAATGAATACTTACAGAAATATAAGTGTCTCCTCCAATCCGTGATGTGAGATCGGTTTCGTTTAAGAAGAATTTCATATATCCTGGTGGTACCCCGTTCATAATGCTATAACGGTTCACCAATATCGACAATGGTGTGTGTGGTCTTATTCTTATTGGTGTTCTCTCGTTAGTCTATGCATGGAATAGAAAACTTGTTAGTTTTCATGAAATAAACGGTGTACAAAAAAGAATTATATGGACTGATTTCTACCTCAACGTTCACCATCGTGAAGGTGACGAATGGATTGGTGTAGGTTAATCTGGTTATGGCATTCCTTCTTGACATGGTTGAATGGAAATGTGTTTTCTGCTGTTGTTGAGAACTTTTTTTTATTTTCTGGAACGAGAGTGTTTTGTGATGATAGAAGTATACTTTTTATATGAGAATTTTAAAATAGCAAATTAAAAGGAAATCTTTTTGAATGCATCACCTTTTTTACAATGTATTTATGGATTTTATCTATTCATTGGTCTTATTTAAAGCTATTTTTGATGATATGCTTCGAAAATAGAAAATTGCTTTTTTTTGATGATAGGTTGTTTGATACTGTCATCAGAATAGGGGGTAATAGATGAATGTGTAATAAATGAATGTTTTCTGAGATAATATGAGAGAATTCAAACATATTCAATTCAATACATGCATTTGCTTATTTGATTTTGTTTTAAATGACAATTGTAAAGACAATAGTGATGACAGTAATAAAAACAGTTGAATAGTATTTGATATTGATGACAACAATTTTATGATGACAATAATAGAAATATTGTAGATCGATGACAACAATCCGATTGTACTAATGACAGCAGAAGGAATTAAAGGAAATTCTATTCTATAATATTTGTGGTGTTGCTTGATTCAGCTGAAACCTTATCCTTCTTAGCATTCTTGATTCTCTTTGTATTAAACTCGCCTTTTGAAGGGATTGTTTTTCTTTTAGGTCTCCCAGTCATCCTTCTCACATTTGGTGGATGACATATTGTTCTTTTAACTTCTACAGGCACATCCCAATCTGTTTTTGGAGGAAGTGGGTAGATTGAATCTTCGTATGTTGAGGACCAAGCTTCAAATTGGTAGTACTCACTGATAAAGCTTCTCAATGGGTATTGCATTTGCTGAATTGCAGCAAGGGCATGAACACAAGGGATTTTTTCTAAATCAAACATCCGGCAACTGCATGTTTTCTGAGTTAGATTGACCACACCGGAGAAGTCTCCACTGAAGACTTCGAACTGAGAATTATTTAGGACTTTAACGCCATATCTCTTTGATTTCTTGCATCTTAGCTCAAGAATCTTATGTATTTTTGGTGGCGGCTGGTTGGTGTTCTCTTGGATTGTTTGCTTACGCTTTGCAAACCATCTTGACAACAAATCTCTCTGATGAATTCTAAGAGAGCAACAATAGGGAAAGATCTTGCTTGTTTCAAAACATTGTTGAGACTTTCTGAGTTGTTGGTGGTCATTATGTTGTACCTATCTCCATTAAAGTGTACTCTTGACCACTTTTCTAGTCCTGCATCCCTTAAATATTGTCCCATATCTGGATTCTTTGAACAAATATCTTGGAAGTATTTGTTGAAGTCTGTCATCGTGTAAGATTCAGCTGCTTGCTTGAACAACTTTGCAATCCCTTTTTCCTTGAATCTTGTAATGAGATTTTGCTTCAAATGCCGAATACATATCACGTGTTTTGCACATCTGTAGACTGATTCAACAGATTTTCCGATGCTTAAATGCCGATCTGACACGAACACTAACTCACTAGAGCATGGAATTACAGTTAGCAACTGATCAAAAAACCACTTCCAAGCTTTATCATTTTCAGAATCCACTATGGCATAAGCGAGAGGATATATCTGTTGGTTTGCATCTTGTGCTGAAGCAGTAATTAAAACTCCCAAACATTTGTTGTGGAGATGCGTCCCATCTACTTGAATGACCTGCATTTGATTATAAATATAGATGAGAAATCAAAATTGATGACAGTCGGTCATGAATATAAGTGATGACAGCTTATCATAGTGATTACAGTACCTTTCTCAATTGATTAAAACCTCTAATTGATTCTCCGATTGATACGAAGACATATTTGAATCTTCCTTGGCTTTCAACTTCGAGGCATGTGTACGTGCCTTGGTTTGTTCTTTTGATCATGTGACAATATGAAGGGAGCATCTCATAGTTTTCTTCCGGTGATCCTCTTATCAGCACTTGTGCCCATTGTTGTGCCTTCCAAGCTTTCCAGTAGCTAATATTTTGCAAGTAATCATTTCTCATGTCATTCATGATCATACTTGGGTCTGGTCCCTTGTTAACACCATCAAACCTGTGATGACAACGATGTATTTTCAGGAGGTGATAGAGATGACAGTGATGACAGTGATTACAAAATAGAAACATACCTTATTTTTATTTTCTATGCAATAATTTGATATGGTGGTTGCATATGCCTTGAACATCTCACTTCGAATGGGCATGTATGGTTTTCATTGAATTTCTTCACTTCAAAATAACTCAAGCCTTTCAGTTTTGAGGCCACCAATTGCCATTGACATTCTTTATGTACACATTTCAGCGAGTAGTAATCTTTCCTTGATCTGTGCACTTTGAAACCATAGCTCTCCTTTATGGCTTGGTTATATATTGTAGTCTTTAGATCTTCTTTTGTTCCAAACAGTTGCCTTACTTGAGCAAACTGACTATCTGGTGGATGATCACTTCTTCATCACCATCATCAGATATCATTGCATTTTCATGTGCATCATACATTTCTAGTGGTTGGTAGTTGTTGCTTACACTTGATGACAATTGCATATTCTCAGTTGCAAGCTCTTTTCCCTTCGATGACAGTTGCATATTCTCAGTTACAGGCTCTTTTCTTTTCCTTCTTCCATTTATTGTAACATAGATAGGCAAACCCCAAGCAACTTGAGGTTTGTTGTTAATCTGGTAGAATGATTTGAGATCTTCATATGTCTCAATTGTGAAAGGACTTGTCACCTTTTTTGTTGGATGTAGGTGTGATAGATTGATTTCTGCTGGTTGTGAGTTCATTGTAAACCTTGCCACAATCATCTTCTTTAGATCGTCTAGTGTTACATCCTCTTCCAACAGAAATGCTTTCGAATTTACATCATGACCAATATAAAGACATTCACCATTATTTGTCTTCCATCCTCCACCAACACAGACAGTTAGAACCTTGATATCCATTTGTTGTCATCATTTGTAATCACAAACATTGTCATCAACTAACATGTATCATCAAAAAATATATCATCATCTAAACATGAAATATGTCATCATGAAAGACTGTCATCACTAACATCTATCATCAAAACACTGTCACCATGAAAGACTGTCATGATGAACCATTGTCATCACTAATATCTATCATCAAAACATTGTCATCATCTAACATGAACACTGTCATCATCTAACATGAACACTATCATCAAAACACTAACATCTATCAGCACTAACATCTATCATCAAAACACCGTCATCATCTAACAGTGTCATCATCTAACATCTATCAACACTAACATCTATCATCAAAACACCGTCATCATCTAACACTGTCATCATCTAACATGAACACTGTCATCACAAAGACTGTTATCACAAACAATGTCATCAAATATGAGATTTTTCAAAAAAATCGTTTTATTGAATTGTCATCCCATAAACTTGATGATGACAGTTGTTACATGGCATATCTAACATCAAAATTGAAACTTTGTTACGTATGTAGATTAAATGTCGCGAATATGATGACAGTGTGTGGGAAACTTGCCCTTGTAGATGACCGGACAAAGGATTTTGATTGACTTGTAGATAAAAGATTGTTGTAGATGACAGGATACAAGATTCGATCTCGAAAAACGACTAGTAATCGGTCGTTTTGATGACACCTGGAATGAATTCGACGAGCTTTCAATGGTGAAATTTTGCGCGAAACTTTTGATGACTGGAATCGACCGCAAAAACGAATACCAATGCGTTCGTGATGACAACTGGAATGAAATCGACTGATTTCAATCGCGAAAACGATGACAATAGGATCGAGAAAGCGATGAGAAGCTAGCGTGAGGAAGGAAGTGATCGAGTTTCGCGGAATATGGGTGCGCGCGATCCGTTTTTGCTATTTACCTAATTTCCCCAATTCTTATAATATCCACCTAATTATCCCCCTAATTTTTGCTATATAATTAATTCGTCCTAAAATCATTTGAGAACTCTAGAGATAGTTGTGCATGTCTTAACCTAAAAGATGATAGCATATTATATGATTTTAAAAATAAAAGGATTATTAAATAAAATCATTATCTAGTAAAATAGTAGTACTATTATTATTCCTATATGAAATTAATAACAAAGTCCCTAGTAGATAAAAGCTATTGCATGACCTAATCTATAGTATAATATTATAAAGTTGATTATAATAAATAGATTTATGAAATAAATTCTTTACTCAATAAAAATAGGATTTTAGCATATCTTTATGTATGAAGGTCATTACAAGATATAAGCTATTATTAGGATATTATAAAAGTAACTATAAAATAACATATGTTAGCATGGGATTTTTGGTTATAAAATATGATTTTAATAATCTCTAAGTGTAGAGTTTTGTCACAAGACATAAGCTTTATGTTAAATATATTAAGTATGATATTACAAATATTCTAGGATATTATTATAGCATAAAGTGACTTGAATGGAAAGAAATCCTTTAGTTATAAGGAAGATATTATTTTTATAAACTAAAATATTATAATAATAGATTAAAATTAGGAAGTGGGATATTTATAAGCCTTATTCTTTAAAAAGGACTAAATTAATAATTTAGGTAAGTTACCTTATAAAGAAAATAGAAACTTCTAGTTATGGAAACTTCCATGTAGAGGGACTATAAGCATGACAACTTTATTTAATGAGAATTAGGTAAGTAAATAAAATTCTATGAAGAAATTATTATTAATAAAGTATTTTAGATGAGGGAGACAATATTCTAAGGTTCATCCAAGAATAATCAGAACATTTAAAAGTAATAAATTAATTAACATAAATTAGTAAAAAGGATTATTTTAATAATTATTTTAATAAAGGTTTTTACGGAATAATAAGGATATTACAAAACCAAAATAATAATAAAGGAATATTATTATTATTAGGAAAATAACTTTCTAAATTATTATTATTATAATAATTTAGAATCTCAAACCCTCTTATAAAATATTATAAGAGGTAATCCGGACTTTAGAAGGAAATCATGATTTTAAGCCTTGTCGTAAATTTCCGTATTGATTGGTCGGAATCCTCGCTCATAGTCGGGAATCGCATAAGTTTCGTTAAAGCTCGTTTGTTAGAATCGCTATGCTAAGGCAGGTGGAATTTCCCCTTGTGGCCTTTTATATTCGTCTACATGATATTTCTCGATGTTGGGAACGACTTGTATGCTTAAATAAAAATGAACCTAGGCAATATCGATTGCTAGAAATAACGACTATAGTTAGTATAGATCGCTTTACATATTCCTTGTTAGGATTATTTATGCTAGTGTGGTTATTATCTTGATTGTTTACGGTCTCGCTTAGAGATGAACGTCGAACGAACTAGTGAGGGGCGCCGAATAGCCGACGCCTCTATATAACCCCACTAAGTCGTAAGTGCCTACGCATTTGAAGTACGACTTTCGGGATAATGATCCCATCCACTCCAATTGCAAGGAGGGATGAGCGCACTCTAGCTAAGTGCCGGGAAACTGAGTTTTTCCCCTGGGTGGCTCGGATTATCCGTGTCCCACCACATTCTATTAAAAACGATAAATGAAATCGAACGTCTTTTAGTCACTAAATAAGATAAGTGCCCAATGCACAATTAATACACCAAAACTGGACCGGTCTCAAATGATCGATCCGGCTCTCGGTCCGCTCAGGGCGCGAGAGTTTTTTTTTACTTGTATGAATTAATTAACGTTCCCAACATACTTTCTATTCCAAAGAAGTCTACAATCTAGTAGTACTTCTCTTGCTGATCGAGCTATCCCCATTGGGATATGCTCTCGCTCTCTCTTTCTTACTTTTAAGCTCCACATAAACAATCCCATCGCAAACACAACCCACTGCTCTTCTACGACAATAATTTGAAATTACCAAAATACCCTCGGGAAGTTCTATTCCCGCTTGCTTAGTCTCCTAGACTAATTCTTCTTTCCGCATGTTTGCCTGGCATTCTATCGCCCCTCGCGAATTATGTCAGATCCAGGGAACCATAGCAAGGCGTAAAGTGAAGTGGAGTGAAGGAAGTTCAAGATCGTTCAAGATGTACTTATCTTATCATTTTGGTTCAAATATCGCTTTATCTCAAGGACATGGTGGTTTTGATGTTTGTTTTCAAGTAACTTTAAGTGTGAAGACAATGTAAGATATTTTGTAAGAACCAAGCCTCCCTCGGGAGCACCCTTTTCTAATTATGAATTATGTTTATTTCGCATTTTATGTTCTATATCATTCTAAAAGCCTTGGTGACTTTGGACGGTAAACTCCGAGGTCATTGGCGGTAATACCCAATGTTGCAAAATAGGGGTGTTACAATGGAACTTTTGACGAGTTTCCACTTCTTATCACCAAAGAAGTTCTTGTATCCCTCTTGATCCAAAACATTTAGAGAAATCAGATTCATCTTCACATCTGGTATGTGTCGCACATTTTTCAAGGTAATTGTGCAACCCATGCTTGTCTTCACACAAACATCGATCGCCCATACCAACTATCTTTGCATGACTGGCGTTCCCCATCTTTACTTTCCCAAAGACTCCTGCTCTGTATCTGTTAAAAGCATTCTTCCTTGAAGTAGCGTGGTAAGAAGAACCAGAGTCAACAACCCACTCTACACAAGAATCAGAATCAACACTATGATCCTCAACGCAAGAGAGAACAACCATTCCATCATCACCGCCACCATGTGCACCTGCAGTGGTGTTTTTGTCATCTTCCTTCTGATCTTTCTCTTTCCAACGTGGACAGTTCCTCTTGATATGCCCTTCTATGCCACAGAAATAACAAACATAGCTCCCCCTAGTCTGTGATCTCCCTCTGGACCTACTACTTGAATTTGTCACCAAAGTCTGTGATGTGTCTGTTCCCATATCCTTCCTTCTAGTCTCCTCATTGTAGAGACTATCCTTCACTGCAGAAAAAGTCACAACACCATTTGGAGCAGAGTTGTTGATCGACATCACTAGAGTCTCCCAACTGTCAGGCAAAGAACTTAAGAGTAATAAGGTGTTGGGATGTTGTTGGGACCTCTGGTTCTAAACAACGGATCAACGATGTTATTCTCTTAAGTTTTGATAATGACAAACACCATAGGGAACTAACGTGGTTTGTTCAAGTATTTCTAAGGAACGCAGGTACAACCAAGAACTCCCAGAAATGATCAAGAGAACACAAGCTTACAACGATGAAGAGTTTCCATCAAGGGAACTCTGAACAAGACAGTTCCCATGACATGGGAACTCACATGTGAGGACAACGACCGTTCAACGCAGATCGCGGGATTCTGTCTTGGACAACCTGAAGGAACAGTCTGAGGATCAGACTGTCATACTTCATCCAACGGTCCGATTGATCCTATTAGTTGACCTAGTTCAAACCAAAGTCACATGTGAAGAAAGTACAACTTGGGCATCAAGCAAAGGGAATTTTGGACACAAACGAAAGATGCGACTGCCCAAGCTCACCTGGACTATAAAGCCAAATGAATAGTACTCGGATTGAGTACTTCTCCCAGAACTCACAAAACACACACACCAGAGAAAAGAAACAAAAGGAAGAGAAGTCCCCGCCGACGAGTGTGTGATCTCGACGACGGTGAAGCCGAAGTTCCCAGGAGCAAGGGAACTGAGAAGTCGGTGTAAGGTCTGAGTTATTTGTATTTTGCTGTTATGAGCTTAGGAACTCAGTTGAGAGGATTTACTAGTGTTGCTAAAGTTAGGAAGAACTCGTAGGAACAGAGAAGTGTGAATCCGGCTGTGTAACTAAGGAACAAAGCAATTAATATAAGTAAGTCATTCAAAATCCTCCAAGCGGAGGTAGAGGTTTACCCATACAACTAGTTGGTTGTAGTGGGGTTCCTCTATAAAGGAACTGAGTTCTTTACTGTCTTTATTACTTGCGAACTGTTTACTTCCGCTGCCTTGGGAACAACTTAACTGCCAGTTCCCAAGCTCTTTGCTAACGTTTACGATCCAACAATTGGTATTAGAGCCTGCGCTCTAGATTTGTGTTAGCATCGCAGGTATCAAATGGCTCAGGAACTTACTCAAGTGGGGAACAACACTAGTAAGCCGCCAAGGCTTATTACAGGAAGATTTGAATGCTGGCAACGCAACATGAAGGATTGGATGCGTGGCCAAGACTACCAAGCCTGGTGTGTTATCGAGAGAGGCAACTTCGAAATCGATCCAGCCATAGTCAACGACCTCTAAAAGTGGGGACCCAACGAATACAAGTGTATGGAGGCAAACTACAAAGCCAAACAATACCTGAAGAGGTCCATGTGCGTACAAGACTGTGACAGGGTAGCAAACCTTGACACAGCTAAGGAAATGTGGGAAGCCATCCAACAAATGCACGTTGGGAACTCAGATCTCCGAGATGATCTTCAGATGAATGCAAAAAGGGAGTTCTACAACTTCCAAATGGAGATGGGAGAATCTGTCGATAGCTACCAGTCCCGATTTGAAGGACTTTGCACCAAAATGGAAGGCATGGGGATCACCAAAGAAGAAATCACCCATAAGATGAAGGTCCAACAGCTCTTCAACGGATTGACTGGAGAATGGGCAAACGAGAGAACAATGTTCAAGCAAAATCCGGAAAATAGAACACTCATGCTCCATCAAGTGTTTGGAAAGCTAGTGGGACACGAGAAGAGAAAGATCGATAATAAGGAACAGACTCGAGCTCATTGAGGGATTGCACTCAGGATAGAGAAGATGCTCAAATCAACCCAAGAACAACAAGAAGACTCCGAAGAAGAAGAGGATGAGGAGCTAGTTCTTGTAACAAAGGCTCTTCGAAACTTCTACAAAGGGAAGTCCCAAAGGAACAGCGGGAACTAGGGAAAAGGACAGAGTTCCCAAAGAAACCCGCATGGAAGGATCTCTCGGATGTCACATGCTATAAGTGCAACAGGAAAGGATACTTCGCGAAGGAATGCCCACAGGGAACTGATGGCTGGAAGCAAGGAAAAAAGGCCTACATCGCTACCTGGAGCGATGATGAAGACGAAGATCTCGAGTCATGGGCACTCCCAGATATGTGTGGCATGGCCATAGGAGAAACCACTAGGGAACAACCCAGTGAGGTAACCACTGAAACTATTCTTGATTCCTTAAATAACTATGAAAAACCTGAGCTGTTGAAAATCCTTTCAAGTCTTGTCAAAGATAACATAAAACTGCAAAACAAGTTGGAAAAACAGGAACACATAAATGCTCAATTAGTTGGTCTTGAACCTTGTCCCAACTGCATATCCCTTCTCGAAAAACTCAAGTCTCACGTGTCTCACATCGTAGATCTAGAAAATGAAATCAAAACTCTAGAGAAAGATGAGAACACTCTCTTGCAAAACCTGAGTAAGACTCCTGACCATCTTGAAGCCTCTAGTTCCCAAATTAGGTTTGTCCCAGCCAAACACGGCATAGGTTACAAAGGTGAATGCTCAAAGAATGGAAAGTCACCCTTGAGTGAACATGAAATCCATGAGTGTAGGGCCTTAGAACTTCAATGTGAGAAACAGAAAAATGCTCGTCTTGAAGAAAAAATCAGGGTCCTAGAAAGTGGGAACGGTGGTGAGAGAGATTATTACACTGGGAACACTGGACATAGACTTTATGTCCAAATTACTAAGGGAAACGGGTCACGGGTGTACTATAAGGAAACCATGGATAGGAACAGAATCCAGAGACCACACCCAAAGTACTACCTGGGAGAATACTACAAGACGTGCTGGAACTGTGGTGCTCATGGGCACTACAAGGAAGCATGTCCCAAGAAGAGAGCCCAAACCCTTAGAAACCGTGAGTTCCTAAACAAACAAAAGCATCATGCTAATCATCAAAGGAACTCCAACTCTCATGATATCAACATCGTTGACTACATTTTAAATGAGAATATTTTGCCTTGCAAGAGACCGGGCAAGAGTCATCTTGCCTGGGTCTCAAAACACTAACTTTACCTTGTAGGTGGCAGTGAGAGGGAACAATGCATGGTTCATAGACAGTGGAAGCTCGAACCATATGACAGGAAACAAGGATATCCTCATCTCACTCCACACTCATGCCGAAGGAGGCCATGTCTCATTTGGCAATAAAAACAAGGGAGAAGTAATTGGAAAGGTAGAAGTGTTGCTAAATAGATCAATCAAAATCAGCAATGTCAACCTGGTGAAAGATCTGGGATACAATCTCTTAAGTGTTGCCCAGATATGTGATCAAGGGAACAACGTTGTCACCTTCGACTCAGACGAATGCCTAGTCATCAACAAAAAGACCAACAAAGTGATTCTGAGAGGGAGAAGGCACAACAACGTTTATGTAGTAGATACAGAATTTGAACCACCAATGAAGCTGTGTCTTGCAAGTTCCCAAGATGACATGGAACTTGTAACACCCCGACTTCCGTCGAGACGCTACTAGGAAATAGACCTTACAAGGTACTATTAATTAGGTTAACAACTACACTGTAGGACCTTACAACGCGGGCACGACGAGAAAACATAATAAAACATCCAACCTTTATTTAATAAAACTTAGAAAACGTAATAATGCATGAATCCCCAGAAATCATAAATACTCAAATACGTCACTACGCCTACTGAAACTGAACTATTCGAACAAAATTATAATAAACGAAACTCAATATCAACTTCGTCTAAACAAATATTAAAATCAACATTCTAAACTATTATATATAACTAGTAAAAACCAATCCCACTATGACACACGCTCTTTACCGCTCCGGCCCGCCATCTTGCCTAGGTTCCTGCACGGCTCCTTGGTTCATACCTGGAACTGAAAAATGTTCCCCGAAGGGTCAGCGTCTAATCTACCAACCTAGAAAGAATACGGAAACTGTAGAACGCTTTAAAAATCATTTATCTAAGTCAGCATCCAAATCCACAATCGCAATCATAACTCTAAAGGCCAATACCTAATTTAGTTATATCAGTCACACAAGTCACATACGCATTTACAATCACATTCCCATAGCAAAGCAATTCCTCCTTTTCTGCAATCCGACTTCCAAGGCGCTCATCACCGCGCCGAGTGTAGAGGCAGGCCCTCCCACTCCACTTCACAATCTCCCTTCTAACCCCTGGCTAAGCCTCCACTGGAGCACTTGCCAGAAACACACAGATAATAATTTTCGTATTGAAGGGGCACGATTTTCCCAGTCACACGGGTCAAAGTAGCCAACACTTCCTCAACACCAGCTACGATGGGCCGTGTCGGAAACGGTACCAACACAGAGAAAACGTTCCAAAATAATTTCCGATAAAACACATTTAAAATCATTAACGCACATAACACACAAGGAGCTCAAAACAATTTAAAAGGTATTCAGGACTAATTCCCAACACTCGACCTACAATAACGATACGCAATCTAACAAGGGAGAAAAGAACCGACCAAGTCGAAAAACGACTTACCTCGAACGAAGGATCCTTGGGAAGACGGAACTACGATTTCAAACGGAACGATTCCCTAAAGAATTTTAAAGGGAAAGATTAATTAATTAAAAATACGATCCGAACTAACCAACCCAATTAAGGAACCATCTTTATTCCCCTTAAACAACCGAACTTTTATAACGAGATTTGCTAATTAATATACTAAATCCAAGCTACCTAAAAATACTAACCAATTCATGTGCTAAATTCTAGTCCAGCAACCCAAAATACGTACTCACTCTTTTCCCCCACCCAAATCCAACAAAAACAGCCCAGCTAAAAAAAATCATTAATACCCAGCCCAATCAATTTAAACAAGAAAAATAAAGAAGCCAATTTCAGCCCAAATGGGGCAAAATGACTCGGCCCAGTCTAACCCAACAGCCCAAAGCCTCTTTCAGCTCACCACCCCAGTCAAACCTCGCCCTTGACCATTCCGAGTGGGCCCCCTACCTTCTTCTTGAATGGGAGAACTCCGAACTCCATATCTCGCCTGCCCCAATCCCTCCGTCGGCGACTCAGAGAACCGCATCTCCGCCTTGCTGAAATCCCAACCCACAACCGGTGGAAACAGAGGGGAGCAACGACGCTCACCTTGCCATCCTGTTCACGCCCCGCCCGCTTTGCCTGCAATCACGTCGGCGGTCATCAACGAGGACGGAGCTGACTCATACTCGCCGTCCGTTCACGCCCACCTTCCTCCCCAATTGGAGAACACCAACTGATTCCTTATTCTTCCCCGGTCGGCGCACCTCGAAGGTAGGCGGCGGCGAACTCCCCCCCGACGCCCCTGTTCACGGTCACGTGAACCAAATCCCCGGTACCCCTCGTCGTCCCAAAATTCCGGCCGCGGTGCACCCCGACTCCAGCCCAACCTAATTCCCGACCCAAAATCAACAAGAAACAGAGGAATGAATAGAGATCGGAACCTCGACTTACCGGAAAAAGATTGGGACGACTCCGTCTACAGGCACCGGTTGGAACGAAAACCGAATATCAACTGTTGAATTGAACGAACAGAATAATACGCTGGTGAAAGGGGTCCTTAAATAGTCCAGGTTCGGACTTTTCCTAATGATTTAGGATAAGATTTTCTTGTTTGGGTGTGATTTAGGTGTGATTAAGATAGAGTTTTTCGGTTCAACTCCGTACCCTATGGGCTTCGACACAAATAACTTACATATCCATACAAACATGATTTGGGTAGAATAAAACCTAACTAGTTAAAGTCTAGCTAAAACAAATAACAATGAGATAAATGTTTTTAGAACGGATTAGATATAATTAACCAGACTAATTATTCGAACGGATTATTAGATGCTTGTAAGCGAAGGAAACCTGTTTTCTGACTTACGAGAAACGAATACGGATATGGATATTACATACTACCCCCCTTAAGAAAGTTTTGTCCCAAAACTTTTACACAAAGGAAAAGATATTCGAGGTTCTCACAAATCTCTCCCCCTTAAAGAGGTTCGTCCTCGAACCGGAATTGATGGATAACGGTAATAATAACCAATATTGGTAGTCCAAAATACGCAACACATCAAACAAAAATTAGCAGTCAACAACAAGTCAAGCAAATAAGGATCACAAAGCAAAAATCGAATTTGAAATCAACACCCTAATTACTAACCTTTCCCTCAAACGCCTCTACTAAACCCGGGTAGATCTCTGGATAACTCTCACTCATACTGGACTCTGTCTCCCAAGTGGCCTCCTCGACCCCCCGTCGAGACCACTGAATAAACACTAGAGGAATCTCCTTGTTCCGCAGCTTCTTCATTCGTCGATCTAAAATCTTCAGCGGTTGTTCCCGGAAAGTATGATCTAGTTCTATCACCAAATCCTCATAAGTCAGTCTATGACTAGGATCCGGGACATACTGTCTCAGTTGTGAAACATGGAATACAGGGTGCACTCCTTCCACAGCAGGCGGCAGTGCTAGCCTGTAAGCCACCTCGCCTACTCTCTCCAGAATCTCGAACGGACCGATATATCGGGGACTCAGCTTCCCTTTCACCCCGAATCTTCTTACTCCGCGGGTAGGCGATACTCTCAACCAGACGTGGGCTCCGACCTCAAACTCTAACGGTCTACGCCTCTTGTCTGCATAGGACTTCAATCTCTGCCTCAAATCCTGAATCATCGGGCAATCTTCCTGCTTCTGCCTTAATCCTTAAGTAAAGACGGTCGACATTCTAAGGCTTTCAGACTGCCCTGATAACGCTGAATCTGCACCTCAATTTCGTACCTCATCAACTCTCTCTGTAACTCTGGTTGAGCCGTCAGATGAGCCAACATACTCTCCTGAGGCGTCTTTCTACTAAGGGCATCAACGACCACATTCGCTTTCCCTGGATGATAAAGGATCTCAAGGTCGTCATCCTTCAGTAACTCAAGCCATCTCCTTTGCGCATATTCAATTCCCTCTGAGTGAAGATGTACTTGAGGCTCTTATGATCTGTCATCACTTTGCAGGTACTCCCATACAAGTAATGACACCAAATCTTCAGAGCGTGCACCACAGCTGCCAACTCGAAATCATGAGTAGGGTAATTCTGCTCGTTCGGCTTCAACTGTCTAGAAGCGTAAGCAATCACTCTGTCCCTCTGCATCAGCACACAACCCAAGCCGACCTTGGAGGCGTCACTGTAAATCACAAAATCCTCATTCCCCTGAGGAAGAGCAAGTACAGGAGCCGAAGTTAACCTTCTCTTCAGCTCATCAAAACTCCGCTGGCAAGCTTCATTCCATTCGAAACGAGTAGTCTTCTTAAGCAAGTTGGTAAGTGGTTGGGCTATCCGAGAAAACCCTTCCACAAACCTCCTGTAATACCCTGCTAATCCCAGAAAACTCCGCACTTCCTTCACATTCTTCGGAGGTTCCCATGCTTTTACAGCTTCAATCTTTGCAGGATCCACCATAACTCCCTGAGCAGATACCACATGCCCTAAAAAGGTAACTTCAAGCAACCAGAACTCACACTTGGACGACTTAGCAAACAATCGATGTTGTCTCAATACTCCCAACACCAGCCTAAGATCCTCGGCGTGCTCCTCCTTGCTCCGAGAGTAGATCAGAATGTCGTCGATGAATACTACTACAAATCTGTCCAAGTAGTCTATAAACACCCGGTTCATCAACTCCATAAATACAGCGGGTGCATTCGTCAGTCCGAACGACATCACTACAAACTCATAATGTCCATATCTCGTTCGGAAAGCCGTCTTAGGTATATCTTCCTCCCGAATCCTCAGCTGGTGATAACCTGACCTCAAATCCACTTTGGAGAACACAGTAGCCCCCTGCAACTGATCCAGCAAATCGTCAATACGTGGCAACGGATACTTGTTCTTGATGGTAACTCGATTCAACTCCCGATAATCGATACACAGTCGGAGAGAACCGTCCTTCTTCTTCACAAACAGAACTGGAGCTCCCCACGGCGACGCACTCAGTCGTACATAACCCTTCTCCAACTGTTCCTCCAATTGTGCCTTCAGCTCCTGCATTTCCATCGGGGCCATGCGATATGGGGCTCTCGAAATCGGCCTCGTCCCCGGCTCCAACTCGATCCCAAAATCCACCTCTCTCTGAGGAGGTAATCTTGGAAGTTCCTCTGGAAAAGCGACCTCAAACTCGCACACTACTGGTATTTCCTGAATGTGCGGTTCCGCCTTGTCCCCCTGAAGGACATAACACCAATATCCTACACATCCGTCATTGAGCAACTTGGCGGCCTTCACCATACTAATCACTGATCTGGGCCCCTCCTGCTCTACCTCCTGACACACATGTCTGGTCCCATCATCTGCGGTCACTGTAACCGTACCTCTGTGTGTATCCAAAACTGCTCGGTAACACATCATCCAGTCTATCCCCAGAATCACGTCATCATCTCGCGACAACTGCATTACTATGAAATCTGCATACCAATCTCTATTCTCTATTCTAATAGGGCACTGTAAAATCTCCTTATTCCCTTTTACTTTACTACCGTCAGGCAGCCCCACAACAAAAGATACCCCCCTCAGTGCAAGTCAGTCCTAGTCTAGCCACGCAAGCAGAAGACATAAAAGAATGGGTAGCACCCGTATCAAACAGTATGTGAACAGGTCTAGACTGAATCCAAATCGTACCTGTAGCAGTCGGCGCGTGTAGGGCATCGGCCCTCCTCATCTCAAACACTCGGGGCTGATTGCCCCCGGTGTTGCTAACTCCTGCGCCGCGTCCTCTGCCCTGGCTCGGTGCCTGCTGAAACTACTGAGGCTGACGACGAGGCATCTGATTCACCGTTCCCGGTGAAGATCCCTGTGAAGGTGTCCCCACAGTACAATACTGCTGCAAATGGCCAGGCTGCCCACAACTGAAACAACTCCTGACTGGCTTCGGACACTGACTCCTCAAATGAGCAGTGCTTCCACAGTTAAAGCACTCTCTCTACCCTCCAGTGGATTGACTCTGACGGCGATGGTCCTGACGACCTTGTGGCTGAAACCCTGATCGTTGCGGCTGAGAAGAACCGGGACAACTATCTCTCCTAGATTCTGCCGGGGCAGACAACTTCTGCCTCTTGCACCCCGTGGTATGCACCTCTAGCTAACTCTGTCGGGTCGTGGCCATAGTGTTGATAGGGTTTCTCGGCCAACAAATAAATTTGTAAGTCAAGACCCCGCTGAGTACAGTGGAGTCAGGATCGTTCCACAGGAAGCAAGGTTGTTTGTCTATCAATCTAATAAAAATCAAATAAAATCAAACACAATCACTCACGAGATGCCTCGTTAACGACCTTGTCAGGATCGTTACCGAACCACCGAACACAAATATACCTATTAACGACCTAATAAAAATTCTAATTAATACTCGGTACCGAAGCAAGTATTCAACAACGAAAATTTATCAGAAATAATTCAATAAAAACAAATATCTAGTATAAGGGACACCACAACATAGCCAAGCATAAGAATTCGTAAGAAGATAAGATCATGCCTTTAAATAGATAGAGTCATCAACTTTCATTGACTTAACAAGTAAATTAATCTATTTTCATAAACTAACTCACTCAATTGCTTGTTTTGGATCTAAAGCTTGAAACTTCCGTTTTCAAACAATATCAACCTTCAAGTTACTAACTTTCTCTTTCAATCAAGTTAAAACTCAAATTATCTCAACTCCCGTTTCGGTATTAAGCACAACAAACAATCTCAATAAAGATAAAAGGCATTCAAAACACTATCTTACTTCATCAAACATGCTCAACTATGCCGGACTTAACCCCGACCCTAGAAAAATAGACTACTCACTACTCATGATTAAGAAACTAAAAACTTCAATAAAAATAAACATTGAAACAAAACTCAAACTTAAATTAATAACAAAAATATTGTCTTACAGAGAATCAAAAGAAAACCAAAACAAAACAATCACCGAACACACTCGATCAACGAACCTCGGAAACCGTCGTCACCGAACCTCCTTACCGACTTCCGATCCTTCGGCCTTCCTCCAAATCTCCTCCAAAACTAGCTCTAAAATTCTACTCCAAAATTAAGCCTCTCCTTTCTATGCTAGATAGAAGGGTATTTATACTAGAAAATCCTAAAAACTAAAAAGGCTAAAAGATAAAAACTTTCCTAAAAAGATAGAAACAATCTCTAAAAGATAGAAATAAAATCTAGAAAGATATTAAACCCTAAAATACATATTCTAATAACCCATAAAGATTCTAAAAAGATACTCAACCGATAAGGAAATAAATTCCCGCTCAGGATCGGTGAATAATAAAATAATACTCCGAAATCTTCTTCTTCGTGGCCTCGTTAACGACCCTTCACAGCCTCGTTAACGAGCCTGGGGTTTTGTTTTCTTCAACACCTCCTCTCGTACTCTTGAGCCTTGACTTCTTAAATCTTGCACTTTCCCGTCCTTCACTGTGATGCTCCAAATTTAGCTCCTTTCCTCGCTAAGACCTGCAAAATACACAAAATAGCGTAGATTCCACTCTTTTCATAGATTTATGCAAAACTAACTAAAATTACTCAAAACCAAACCTAAACTAGACAAAATTAATCCTAATAAGCAAAGGAAACCTATCAAAAACTATACCAAAAATGCGAACATCAAAATACCCCATACTTAGACTTGCTTGTCCTCAAGCAATAATCAAGATACTAACCAAAACCAAAACAAACCATGCTTATCAAGACATAGCCATCTTCAAAAAGCAACATCTACACATAAGAAAATTATAGCAAAAGACTATTAACATCCTTACACATATATGCACTTAAATAGACATAAGATAATACAATCCAACCTCTCAAGGGATATAATGTGTTTCACTCAACTCTCATGTGTTTGGGCTTATAATTTCAATCTCTCAACTCATCCTATATACAAAAACTCATAGAAATTGGAACTTATATCACCAATACTCTCCACCCAAGATTTGTCAAAACAAGCAAAGAATCATCAAGAGAACTTAGGCTCAATGAAAAACTTCATAGAAGCTTCCATTCGGTCGGGTTGTAATGGGGCTTGGTAATAACAATAGGGAGTGGAAAATATTTTGGTCATGTGGTGCTAATAATATCCGGGAATCAAAGACTCCTAAAAACTCACACATAACATCAAAACTCTCATATAAGATAACCAAACTCACTCTCATATTATGCACACTTTATTTTCACTCACCCATTTATCATCCTAGAAAGTCTCATAACCAAAAATAAAAGAATCTCTTGATATTATTTTTAAACACAAATGCACTTCAACTTTTCCTTTCTTTCTCTCTTTTTTATATTTTTTTTCTTTTTTTTTTCTTCGCTGCCTCGTTAACGAACCCACATCCGGGTCGTTAACGATCCACCGTATACATTTCTTCCCTTTAACACTTAATTGTGCATCTTTTTATCAAGAGACCTTTCTTACATATAATAACAAGAGACTTCCAATCTACCCTTCCCAAATACCCTTTAATTCAAGCAAATAGAAACTCTTTTTTTTTCTTCAACAAAACACAAGACTTCACCTCTCCAATCTAAGTCCTAATTCCCGGATAGGGTCAAGCTTATCTCGTCTAGGGAACAATTTTTGTGGAGCTAAAAATAAAAGGTTTCAGGCCAGAATTGGTTATCAAAAGAAGGACTAATGTAAAGGTAGATAGGGGATAATAGGGCTCATAAAAATAAGTTCTCTATCATATGATCTTCACAAGTAATGAACTAAAAATCTTATAAGGGTCTCAAGAAATATATAACCATCACAATTCCAAGAGATAATATGCATAAGGAGAGTAAATCACACACGCACAAAAAAAAGGAGGGATTTATAAATGTTCTCCCTAAAAGGCCAAAAATTTCTCACAAGGTAGATTTTGTTGGATTGCATCATCTATGCTATAAAGTATATGTGCTCAATTTCATCTAATGTTATTCTCTTCTAAAAACAAAAATTTCAATTTTTAAGAATCCGGCTATACTTTCAAAGACATGTTTGCAAGGAATTATATGATTAAACTAGTGATTGCTATCATAGAACTTTAAGAAGGAATATCTATCAATTCTAAACTCTTTTTGGATTTTTAAATTTTTTCAATTTTTTTGGTTTTTTTTTTCGATTTAAAAAAAGTGACAACTACATAGAACATAAAAAGACCTAGGACATAATTTTTCTACTTTCTCCCACCCCATACTTAAAATTACAGTGTCCCCACTGTAAGAAAAATAACAAGAAGAGGGAAAAGAAATAGAAAAGAAAACAAAAAAATTAAAAAGCAAAAGAAAGACATAAAACTTACAAAAGTGGAAACAAGGAAAGGAAACTTCATCTTGAGCTTGATCAACGGTTCGGTGGAGGAAAATAGTGCTCAAAGTTCCCCATGAAGTCATACATCGTCCTCCAACGCTCAGCATCCTCTGCCTCTCTCTGACGTTGCCGCTCGTCTTCCCTCGACATGCGAGCGGAATAGACGGTTTCCCATCTATCCATCCTCCGATGAATGTGATCGGTCTGAAGGTGAAGCTGTTGCATCCGTGCAGAAAGATCCTCGGCCCATGGTGGTGGTATGCTCGATCTTGCGTACTCGAGATGAGGAGGTGGTGGGTAGTGAGGCTGGAAATGGTCTTGATACATCACCGGGTTGTAAGGCATTAAGCCATATGCATGAGGGTCGACAGGAGCTGGTGGAGGGTCGACAGGAGCTTGCGGCACCTCGTTAACGAAGTTGGTTGCCTCGTTAACAGTGTTGGGTGGTGGCTGGAAATGGTCGTTAACGACCCTGGTTGGCTCGTTGACGAAGATGTTGCCTCCTAATTCCTCCGTCTCCATGTCTTCTTCTGTAAAGTTGAGCTCCTCAGTGCCGCCCTCGGTGTCGGCTTCCTCGGTGTCATTGCCTACGACCTCGGTATCCTCTTGCTCATCTTCTTCTTCATATTCGTCCACATCGTCCCGCTCAAACCGGGTGTGACATGGCCGAAGCGAGAGCTCATCCTCCGGTTTTGGCTCCAATGGGTAAGGCTGGCCCGTCCACACTTCGTACCAATTCGGTACGTAGGGTAGCTCGTACATGTCGAGGGAAGGTATGACTACTTGATCTCGAACCTTCACTTTGTAGCCTCCCTCGGCTTGCACGAAAATCCCGGCACTATACCAATAGTTCTTGTTGAGGAGTTGAGCGTGGGCCGGTGTGTAGCGGGTGAGATCCACTCCAAGATTTTTAGCCAAGAGGCTAACCAAATTGCCACACCACACCTCCATGGACTTGTGGGACTTCTCGACATAGTAGAGCCATTCGTACCCCAAATTCAAGGGGTCGGGCTCCTCGAAGAGGATGGTGCGGAAGCAAGCGACCTCCGTTCTTGTAGGCCGGTTCAACTCCTTCTTCGGCCAAAATGTTGCGGCGAGGACTCTCAAGATAATCCGGAAGATGGGGTTGACTCTGGTTGCCCCAGATAGCGCCGCGGTGGAGGATTGAACCTCTCCGGTGATGTAGCTCCAAGTGTGGGTCACTCGGTAGTCCTTCAAGCTATAGTCTCTAGATGGGTTTGGGAGCTCCAAGATTGCATTGAACTCCGTCATGGTGAAGTCACGGTCCTCGTTACCGAGCCGGAACCGAATGCGTCCCGCCGAGATCTTCGACGAGAAGTTGGTCTCCAAGGTGGCCAAGAATTCGGATGTGAGGGCCGGATAATGTGGCAAGCTCTCTTGCTTCAATAAGTGTGCGGCCCCAAGGATGATGAAGGCGTCCTTGACATCCGTGTAGATGCCCGTAGAGACGGCTCTAGACTTCGAGAACCATCGGGTGTAATGGTCCTTCTCCAAGAAATCCTGGTAGCACCGTACTTGGCTTTGACTGCTCAAAATCACATCGTCCACCCAGGGTGGAGATGGAGACCTGTGGTTCCTCCTCTTCTTCTGGGCTCGGGTAGCGGGTCTGCTTGAACTAGCCATGGATCCTACAAAATAATCGAAAATTTTCCAAGATAAGATCCACTCAAAAATAATAGGTACGAGACCCCATACTTGGTCTCAAAATTAACCTCGGAATTATTCATAAACTACCCAATTGGGTTGTTCACGAGTCTGGGCTCGAATCGATCATCTATTAAGTGCAGGGTCGTTAACAAGCCTGGGTGGGTCGTTAACGACCCGCCGAGAGCAAAACCAGAAATTTCCGAAATTAAATCTACCTCTAATTCAGCACAAATCAAGCATGCAATCTTCTATTATTCTCCACAATTCCCTCATTGGGTAAAAGCACCCCATACTTACTCAATTACCCATCCCTAACATGCTAAAAATTTCCCGGAATTTTGACATGCAAAGTTCGAACTTTTAGATCTAGAACAAGAAAAATTCATGCTTTCTTAACTAAAGGGTTACAATAGCTAATCTATCATGAATAATCTTACCTAAAACATGAACAACTAAGCACAATCAAGAATTTTTAGAACGGAATTTAAGCATGCTCATCGATCTCCCTAAAAATCATGATTCAAGATATGAAATTTAACCCTATAGATAATCAATCATGCAAATTGAAGCAAGGGTTTAGAAATCATACCGGAGAACCGAGAATTAAAAGGACAAGGGTCGGAATCGGGGCGGTTAACGAGCTCGTTGACGACGGTGAATGGCTTTCGAACTCCGGTAACGATGGCGTCTCCGGTGGTCGTTAGCGTGGGATTTCCGACTCGGTGGGAGAGAAGGGAAAGGGGTTTGAGAGAGTTTTGGGTTTGAGAGTGAATGTTTGGAGAGATTGTGGTAGAATTTTGGGAGGGGTAGAAGGGTTTTTATAGGAGGGGTAAGGATAGAGGGGGTAGCGGCTAGGGTTAGAAAAATTAACTAGGTTAGAATTACTTACCTGCCCCGTATTGTGACGAATCGGGTCGTCCGAACTGGGTCGTTAACGACCCTGGGTGGGTCGTTAACGAGCCACCGTAGCCTTCTTGAGTGAATTTCGACCCCTTTTTCCTGAAATCTTTGTTAGTTCAAAAATCTTATTTCTATCCTATTTAAAAACTAAAAAAGAAAAATAAAAGAAAGCTAGGAAATAATCTAAAAGACAAATAAAAATAAAATAAAATAAAATAAACCTATTCTAAAAAGCGGGTTGCCTCCCGTAAGCGCTATGTTTAACGTCGTTAGCCCGACGAGCTCTCTTGCTAGTCTCATGGTGGTTCATGTCTGGCCATGTTAGGGTCTTGAGATACCTTGCCTGTAGCTTTACTGCCTCTGTGCATTTGAATTGCTAAATTAGGACCTTCTTCTTCTATCAGTAAGCTCAATATCCCTGGGTTATTGGTGTAGTCCGAAAGCCAAGGTGGTTTGGACTTTTCTGTAACCTCTGTAGTAGGGCCTTTGTGCATGGGAGCATCAGTGATCGGCAGATGTGGCTCGGTAGGGACTGTGGTGTCGAGTTCGGGTTGAGTCAACTCTAGTTGTGCCACTCCAATTGGGTCGTTGGCTTTTTGATCTAAATTGAATTCCACCCGTTCCTCTCCTATATCAAAAGTGAGGAGTCCCTTACGCACATCAACTCTTGCTCCTGTTGTGGCTAAGAATGGTCGCCCGAGAATTATGGGGACATGAGGGTCTTCCGGCATATCAAGGACAATAAAATCATTCGGTATAAAGAATTTCCCGACTTGAATAGGGTAATCGTCCACTACTCCTGTTGCTTTGACACTTGACCCATCTGCCATGTACAGATTCATGTCTACTGGTTCCAGTGGTCCCATATTGGCTTTAGACCAGATTGAGAGTGGAACAAGACTAGAACTGGCACCAAGATCGCATAAAGCTTTGAACTTGTGGTTGCCTATGCCGATTGTGATTGCAAACCTCCCAGGATCTCCAAGCTTTTCTGGAAGAGCTATGGATCTGACCTCATCCTGCAGCTCTGTAATAGATCTTTTCCTGCTAAGAATATCTTTCAAGAATTTTGTGTAAGCCGGCATTTCGCTTAGGGCCTCAGCGAATGGGATGGAAATATTAATGCCCTGAAGAATCTTAACGAAACGCTTGAACTTACTCTCAGTAGAGTCCATAGATTTCTTAGTTGGAAATGGAAGAGTCTTCACCATTCTCGGAACCAAGTTAGGCTCGAGAGGTGAGAGTACCGGGTCGACACTGGGGTCGTTCGGTGTCCTCGGCGGGTCGTTACCGACCCTGGTGGGGTCGTTAACTACCCTGGAATTTAGAGGAGGACTCGGTTTAGAGAACTTACCTGGGTTGGGCTCGTCAGGGATCCTTGGAGCCTCGTCATCCTGTCTTGTAGGCTCGGTACTAGCTCTCGCTGGCTCGTTAATGAGCTGGCTGGCGAGATCTTGTTCCTCCTTCTCTTCAGCTTGAACTCTCTCCGGTATTGTCTTCCCGCTTCTAAGGTGTGCCGCTGCTATTCGGCCTCTAGGGTTCTCTTCGGGACGACCTGGGAGTTGCCCTTGTGGTCTTGGGATCCGTGCAGCAAGGTCTCCTAGTTGGGAATCAACACTCCTCTTCCAAATATCGAACTCTCCCCATCTTTTATCCAATCCGTTGATGCTCTCTTTAATCTCCTGAACCCATGATGGTGTCTCCTGATGGCCTGGAGGTCGATATGGTGCAGGTCGTCTATCTTGCGGGGGGCCTGTGTAATTATGATTTGTATTCTGATTGCCCCATGATTGATAGTTGTTCGACCTGTCATTATAATTAGGCTGGTTCCTGTAGGGTCCTCTCATGTAATTCATTCAGCTATCGTCTCAGCGGTTCTAACCTGCTCAATGTTAGTGCAAGAAGAAGTACTAAGCGCAGAAGAACCACATTCTTGACATGATTGAGAGGATTTCAGAAAACTTACCTGTTTCCTCAAACGGTTGACCTCATCTTGTAAGAATTGATTTTTAACATCGGGGTCAACTTCATCTCGATTGGGCACATAGAGACGTTTTTGAGTTTGTGGAGCCTGCTGGGTTCTGTACATAGCATCGTAATTTGCCAGCTTGTCCAATAGTTCCCACGCCTCTGTCGGGTTCATCTCTATAAAACCGCACGCAGTATGCGTGTTGATGCGGTTCTTGGTCTCCGCGTTGATACCCTGGAAAAAGATTTCTTGCAATACATATAAAGGTTGCCCATGAGTAGGGCATTGTCTAAGCATCTCTTTAAATCTTTCCCACGTTTCAACAAACGTCTCATTAGGCAACTTGTGATAAGAGGTGACACGTTTCCTTAACTCCGTTGTCTTAGCAAGAGGGAAAATTTTTGTAAGAAATTGATCATACAAAGCTTTCCAAGTCCTGATAGACTTAGAAGGTAGGCTCTCTAACCAGTTCAGGGCCTTTCTAGTAAGTGACCATCTAAAAGCTTTTAACAGAACATATTCTACACCTTCAGCAGCTATGGTGTCACATAAATCAAGAAAATTTCTAATATGCTCCATAGGGCACTCAGCAGGTTTCCCTTCAAACTGAGCCCGTTTAATCAAGGATATAAATTGAGACTTGATCTCAAAAGGTTTCTCTATCGCAGGAAGCACAATAGGAGATTCTGGCACCCTCAGTTCCGGATGCATGTATTGCTTGGCATTCCTTGGATAGGCGTTTAGCTCTTCTTGCAGTCGAGCCTTGTCTGCATCAGCGTTGTCCTTCTCGGCTTTTAATGCCTCCATCTGGGTCCGGAGGATCTCTAACTCTCGAGCCATCTCTTCAGCAGTGGCCATGGCTCGGCTTTCTCGGAGTCGTCGGTGCAGGGAACGTTCGGGTTCGGAGTAATAACTGGAGCTATCAAACTGAAGCCTTCTTCGTCCTACCGGCATACACTGAGAAAACAAACAAAGAAAACAAAAATTAAAAACAAAAACGGGGTCGGGCTAGTCCCGATCCCAAAGATAAACTAACAACTCATTGCTTCCCCGGCAACGACGCCAATTTGTTGATAGGGTTTCTCGGCCAACAAATAAATTTGTAAGTCAAGACCCCGCTGAGTACAGTGGAGTCAGGATCGTTCCACAGGAAGCAAGGTTGTTTGTCTATCAATCTAATAAAAATCAAATAAAATCAAACACAATCACTCACGAGATGCCAAGTTAACGACCTTGTCAGGATCGTTACCGAACCACCGAACACAAATATACCAATTAACGACCTAATAAAATTCTAATTAATACTCGGTACCGAAGCAAGTATTCAACAACGAAAATTTATCAGAAATAATTCAATAAAAACAAATATCTAGGATAAGGGACACCACAACATAGCCAAGCATAAGAATTCGTAAGAAGATAAGATCATGCCTTTAAATAGATAGAGTCATCAACTTTCATTGACTTAACAAGTAAATTAATCTATTTTCATAAACTAACTCACTCAATTGCTTGTTTTGGATCTAAAGCTTGAAACTTCCATTTTCAAACAATATC
The DNA here is from genome assembly GCA_964016875.1 of Fallopia convolvulus. Taxonomy (NCBI): domain Eukaryota; kingdom Viridiplantae; phylum Streptophyta; class Magnoliopsida; order Caryophyllales; family Polygonaceae; genus Fallopia; species Fallopia convolvulus. The sequence continues at coordinate 61,374,592 of OZ024719.1, forward strand.
AACCTTCAAGTTACTAACTTTCTCTTTCAATCAAGTTAAAACTCAAATTACCTCAACTCCCGTTTTGGTATTAAGCACAACAAACAATCTCAATAAAGATAAAAGGCATTCAAAACACTATCTTACTTCATCAAACATATTCAACTATGCCGGGCTTAACCCCGACCCTAGAAAAATAGACTACTCACTACTCATGATTAAGAAACTAAAAACTTCAATAAAAATAAACATTGAAACAAAACTCAAACATAAATTAATAACAAAAATATTGTCTTACAGAGAATCAGAAGAAAACCAAAACAAAACAATCACCGAACACACTCGATCAACGAACCTCGGAAACCGTCGTCACCGAACCTCCTTACCGACTTCCGATCCTTCGGCCTTCCTCCAAATCTCCTCCAAAACTAGCTCTAAAATTCTACTCCAAAATTAAGCCTCTCCTTTCTATGCTAGATAGAAGGGTATTTATACTAGAAAATCCTAAAAACTAAAAAGGCTAAAAGATAAAAACTTTCCTAAAAAGAAAGAAACAATCTCTAAAAGATAGAAATAAAATCTAGAAAGATATTAAACCCTAAAATACATATTCTAATAACCCATAAAGATTCTAAAAAGATACTCAACCGATACGGAAATAAATTCCCGCTCAGGATCGGTGAATAATAAAATAATACTCCGAAATCTTTCTCTTCGTGGCCTCGTTAAATTCCCGCGTGGGGTTTTGTTTTCTTCAACACCTCCTCTCGTTTTCTTGAGCTTTGACTTCTTAAATCTTGCACTTTCCCGTCCTTCACTGTGATGCTCCAAATTTAGCTCCATTTAGCTCCTTTTCTCGCTAAAACCTGCAAAATACACAAAATAGCGTAGATTCCACCCTTTTCGTAGATTTATGCAAAACTAACTAAAAACACTTAAAACTAAACCTAAACTATACAAAATTAATCCTAGTAAGCAAAGAAAACCTATCAAAAACTATACCAAAAATACGAACATCACATAGCATAAGCCAAAGCAGACTGCTGAACGTCTGCCAATGTCGCGAGTCGGAGACTAGACACATAAGCGCGTAGATGCGGTTGCAACCTTTTCCGAAAGGTCGCAATCTTCAACTCCTCAGTAGGGGCAGCATTTGGCACCGCTGCCAACTCCTGCTGAAACTTCAGAATAGTCTCAGACACTGTGATATTTTCGGGTCCAGCATCCCGAAAAGCAGCCTCCCAAGCCACCCTCACCACCGGAGGACAATACTGATCTCGAATCTGTCTTTCAAACTCCTCGAAAGTAACCTCAGTCCGGTGTTCCCTACACAGCTCCCACCAGTCAAAAGCGCTCTCCTGTAGCAGACTCTATACTAAGGACATCTTCCGCTCCTCCGGTGCCTTAATAGAATCCAACGCAGATTTCACCCTCCTCAGCCACTACTCTACGTCAGAACCCTGAGCTCCAACAAAGTTTGGTACTCTAGTCTTCCTAAACTCCGCGAGACACTTATCAGGCTGAGGCTCACGATACCGTCTCCTCGGTTCGACCACATGATCAGCTATCACTGGTCCTCTCGAAGCTGGCTGATAGCATGCATTTAGACATAGTTTAGGACATGTTTACTTTCATGTTTTGAGTCTTTTTAGCTTAGTTTTGAGTTAGTTTTATGTTTGTTTCGTTTGTTTTCTTTGTTCGGTATCTACTCTTCTATTGTGTGGATTTCAGGCTATTCTGGATGGAGATTCAAGAATTTCAAGGATCAAAGCTAAGAGGAGTGTTTCATGGAGCCTAAGTGATGAAGGACGGAGCTTACAAGTGGTTGCTCGGGGGCCAAGACGGAGCAAGAGCGGGAAAATGAAGAAAAGTCAGCCCAACGAGTACGTGACCAAGTACGTGACCAAGTACGTGGCCGGGTTCCCAACTACCCGACCAAGTACGTGGTCGGGTTCAAGACCGGGTTCTCCAAATGAACCACCGAGTTTATCCAGTAACTTACCCAACCGGGTAGTTCCCCGTGTCGGGATTTGGGCCGACTTTGCATTATTTTTGTCTCTTAAAACACTATAACCCTAGTTTTTAGAAGAATATTATGGATTATTGTTTTCTAGCCTCTCGAGATAGAACCCTAGTGGGAGATTATTGGAGATTTTTCTAGATCTGTTGGATTGAAGTTTGAATCGATTTGAAGACAATTTGGTATGTTGTTTATTGAATTTGATTTGCTTTCCTCCCTTCTCATGTCTAGCTAACTCTCTTATTCTGAGGTTGGGTGAACCCAATGATGAAGTAGGTAGATCTAAATTGTGATGTTTGGTTGAATGGAAACTTGATTGTAGTTTGATTTAATCCTAGGTTGCTTTATGCCCTATTTGCTTTGCATATAGGATTCTTGTTATAATTTGAGACCGACAGGAGATAATCGTAACAGGATATTGATTTGATAAGTACCAAAAACTGGTTCTGAATGAGATCCCTAGGTATTAAATTAGAGAGTTATTTATGTGACATCAACTTAATTTCTCTTGTGTGAATTTCAACTATCGTAGTAGTTCTAGGGTTGGATAATTCAAGCGGAACGCGACAGCGAATGCTAGGTTATTTGTCTCTAGTCTCTAAAGAGCTTAAAGGGTCTAAAACTAATTAACCTTACGCGACAACGATTGTTAATTGAGGCTAGGCACATTCACATATTTTCTGAAAAGGGATTTGTGTTGGTTTTAGATAGTGAGTTCCTTCAAACGACATTCAAGTTGAAATCCAAATAAACATCATTTAAAATCTACTGATATTCCTTTGTTATTCTTAATTACTCGTTAGCATTTACATTCAATCATAAACTCTTTTCTTACTTATTTGGCTTGATCTACGAGTTTGAATATCAATTAATACTACAAAGTTCCCTGAGTTCGACACCTTGATTACTACAACCAAACCGTATACTTGCGGTGTAGGAAAATAGCCTATCAAGTTTTTGGCGCCGTTGCCGGGGAACTTTTCAAGTATTGGTTGTGTTCCACAACCGGTAGATTAAAAGTCTTGTTTTATTTTTAATTTGTTTCTTTTTTGTTTTGGTTTCAGTGTTTTCTCCTTCTTATGAGAAGAACTCTGAGTGCTAGTGCACTAAACAACTACAATTCTGAACCCGAGCGTGCTTTTCATAGGAGAAGAAGAGAGCAAAGAGAAGCTGAAACCCAAGCTATGGAAGGCGATCAGGAAAATGCACAACAACAATTGCTGTTGCAACAACGACGACAACTGAATGCTCAACCACCTATGACATTGGGTGATTATGTGTTGCCACGCCATCAAGGACCCACAACTGGTGTGGTCCGATCTCCAATTCAAGCCAGGAATTTTGAGCTGAAGCCATCTCTGATTAATATGGTTCAGCAGAATCAGTTTGGAGGTCTACCTTCTGAGAATCCTCACCAACATCTCAACACTTTTCTGGAGCTTATGGATACGGTGAAGATTAATGATGTTTCTGATGACGCGCTTTATTTGCGCACCTTATCATTCTCTCTAAGAGACAGGGCTAAAGCATGGTTCAAGGCCCTACCTCGTGGCACTATCACTACATGGGATGAGTTGGCCAAAGCTTTCCTGACTAAGTATTTCCCACCTAAGAAGACTGCAGAGATGAGGAATCAGATCAATTCATTTCAGATGAAGGATGGGGAATCTCTGTATGAAGGTTGGGAGAGGTTCAAGGAGCTTTTATTGTTATGTCCTCACCATGGAATAGACAAGTGGGTGCTTCTTCACACTTTTTACAATGTTGTTGACAACACCACCAGGCTGCTCATTGATGCCTCATCTGGAGGTACTATTATAAAGATGAATGTTAATAATGCTTGGGATCAGATTGAGGACATTGCTCAACACACTCACTATTATAATGATGCTCGTTCTCTTCCAAGTTCTAAGAGATCAGCTGGGCTTTATGAAGTTGATAAAGAGACTTTGCACCAGGCACAGATTGATGTCATGACTCAGGAGATCAAGCAGTTGAAATTACAGATGAATGGTTCTCCCGTTTCTACTAGTGGAAGTCCTTCTCAAGTTGTTTCGAGTGTTGTTTGTCAGTTTTGTGGAGCTAGTGATCATACCATCAAATCTTGTGAATTGTTTGCCTCTAAAGATGAACCACAAGAGGAGGAAGCGAACTACATGAATAACTTCAACAGGGGGCCTAGGAATGACCCATACTCTAATTCCTATAACCCTGGTTGGAGGAATCATCCCAACTTCTCTTATGGGAATAATCAAGCACAACACAGGCCACCTCCCGGATTTCCACCCGAAGCTCCTACTTATCAAAATCAAGCTTCTCAACCTACTCAGAAACCGGCTTGGGAGACTGCTATTGAGAGCCTTGCCACTTCTATGAAGACTCTCACTGAAGAAGTAAGGGCCCAGGGAAAGAACTTGAAGATTATAGAACAACAGGTGGCTCAACAAGCTGCCAATGTTCCAAGGCCAGCTGGCCAACTTCCTGGGCATCCTAAGGGTCAATTGAATGCTGTCACACTTAGGAATGGAAGAGAATTGGAGGATCCAAAGCCAAAGGAACCGAAGAAACAAAGCAGCGAACCTGAAAAGCTTCAAGAAGATGGAGAGGAGGAGAAAGAGGCTCCTTACATTCCGCCTCCTCCTTACAAGCCTCCTCTCCCATTCCCACAAAGAAAAGCCAAAGCTCAAACTGAGAAGCAATTCGGGAAGTTCTTAGAAGTGTTGAAGAAGCTCTACATCAACATTCCATTTACCGATGCTCTTCAGCAAATGCCTGCTTATGTGAAGTTCCTAAAAGAGATATTATCAAATAAGAGGAAAATTGAGGGTTGTCAAAAAGTGTCCCTTAATCAAGATTGTAGCGCCCTTGTTCAAAATAAGTTGCCACCTAAGCTTGGAGATTGATCGCTCACAAATGCGAGGGTCTAGAGATATAATTTATAACCCGACCTCGTTGTAGCACGTGGTGGGTGTCGAACACTCGGGAAGTCTACTCGATTGATGTGCCTAGACACTAGAAAGCTAGAAAGGAGAACTTAAAACAAAGGAAAACAAAGAATATAGTCGGGACCGACACAGAGGTCACGTCGGGCCCGATGTTGGCGACAAGAGGAAGTCGAGACCGACGTAGGGTATGTCGGGCCCGAGGTATCTGGGTTTGTCGAACTTCAAAGATTGAAAGTAGATCTTGGGCTTTTGGGTTCCTTCTCTAGTAGATTAAGGCTTTTCCACCCCAATTCAAGCAATGAGTGATGATCGGACTAGGATCGAGTGCTTTCGCCCTCGTTCCAACCACTTCTACACCTCGATCATTGGGGAAGTCCCCTTCGAAGCAAGGTCTTGAGATTGACACATGTTCACTTTCGCTACTTTGCCAATCTCAAGCCTTGATTCCCAACTTTCGCAAGGAATTGTAGCTCTATGTAGAGTGGGTTCCTTAGATCAAACACTCAAGGCTATGGAATTGGGGTTTCTAGCCCAAACCTAGCTAGGGTTTTCCCCCATAACCCAAGATCAAGGAGATCTACTCCATATGGCAAACAAAGAAAGAAAACAAATTAAAAGGGAAAGCAATCAACATCATCAATCTCAAAACAAAGCAAAGTTTCATTCACAAATCAAAAGCAATCCACAAATTCCAATCAAAGGTTTCCAAATCCACAAGATCAAAACAAAGCAAGGCTAATCTATCAACCAAACCTATCAATCCTTCCTTTCTTTGGGCTGATTCTCTCTCTTCTCCTTCTCCTCTCCTTCCTCCTTGCCCTCCAAGTATCCTCTTGAGGGTTGGTTCCTTGCCAAGTGTGGGAACCTCTTCCTTGTGTGAGAGAACCCCCTAAATTAGAAGACAAGAGGGCCTTTTATAGATTAGATAAGGGGAAAAAGTGGAAGTCCACAATTTCGTGCCTTGGAGCCCAAGTAGTTCAGTGACCGACTCGGACCGACACGGATGACCTCGGGCCCGACTTACTGTGCATGTCGGTCCGAGGTTGAAAATTCCAAGTCGGGCCCGGCGTGGTTGCAACTCGGTCCGGACCTCGTTCCACCTTCTTTTTGTTGGCTTTCCTCTTGTTCTTCTTCATGGCTTGCTCCTCTCTTTCCCGCTTTAGCTCGGGCCTTGCTCCATGTCTCGACTCTCCTTCAAATCGATCCTCGATTCATGCCAAATTACCTACAAAACACATAAAATGCGCATAGTCTCTTAATCTCATAGAAATACGGGAACTAAGCTAAAAAGGAACAAAACACACAAGAAAAGGGGAAAAAGAAACATATTTACAAGGGAAATCACATATGAAAACACCACCAAATAAAGTGACATCAAAATACCCCATACTTAAACTTGCTTGTCCTCAAGCAATAACAATGTAAGCAAGACCGAAACATAATCTTCAAGTAAAGCCTCGTATGAAAACACATTTTAAGCACAAGTGATTGATATTCAAGCAAGGTTACATCATCACACATGATTAAGTGTTCCAAGGAATAGAGTCAATGCAAATAAGCCTCACTTTAGGGATATGTGAATGTGTATCACTCATCATGTGTTTGGGTTTAGCAATGAACACTCAAGCTCAAAAATTATGCAAGTAAGGACTTTACTAGTGAAGCTAATATCACCAATTCCTCAAAGAGGTTCCATTCGGCCGGGTTATAATGGGGCTTTTGGTATTTCTCAAGGTGGGAATTATTTGGTTTTGTGGTTCTTACAATGGGGATTGAACAACCTAAACTCTCACCAACTTCACCAAAATTCCACAATTACTTTCGCACTCACCCAAAAGACTTAACATTTTTCCTTTCAACCCAAAATTTCGCTTAACATTCCACTTCATCTTTGCTCTTAGGCTTTTTGTTGGATTTTCCACACTTTCTACACTTTCTTATGACATCGGGCCCGATGTGGCTTGTAACTCGGTCGGACCCTTTTTCTTCACTTAAGCTCTTTGCTTTCATTCCACTTTACATTTCCAACAATTTCTTTCTTTCTTTCTTTCTTTGTTTTCTTTTTATACAACAAAGATGCACTACCCACATGATTCATAACACCATTCTTTTCCCTCAAACCCAAGAGAATCTCAACTCTTCAAATACAATCCAAACCTCTCTTCTAAAGTCCAATCCCATAATGGTCAAGTCATATAAGGCTAGGAATAATATTTTTGAGGAGTTTCAAACAAAGGCTTAGGCTAGAACGAGGCTACAAACAAAGGATTAACTTCATGGTAGGATATGGAACATTTATGTGACTAGAAGAATAAAGTTCAAAATCAATATGACAATGCTCGGACAAATCTCATGACGGTCTTGGAAAATAGATAAACACCGCAATAGCAAGTTTTACTAAGCATGAATGAGCTAATCACACAAGAAACATGAGGGATATGCAAATATGAACAAGCATCCCTAAAATGGCCAAAAATCAATCTCACAAGGGTCACTCATACTTAGTTGCATAAGAACTCATCCTAGAACTCACATGTTCAATAAAACAAGCAAGATATCATGATCACATCAAAAGCAACATCTTTTTTTTTAGAGGCAAACCATCCGAAAATATGCAAAGGAATTTACATGCTCACATCATCATTAGCTTTTATTTTGGCAATCTAAGATGGGAATTTCTAGTCCAAAAACTACAAAACACAAAATCTTTTTGTTGTTTTTTTTTCTTTTTTTTTTAACACAATTTTTCAATTTTTTATGGATTTTTGCAAAAATTTCTCTAAAACAAAAAAAACTCATCCATTCAAGACCAAATTAATCATCCCTGTCTTTCCACAAACCACAAACCAAGAAGCAAACATCCCAAACACAAACTAGAAACACAAACTAAATATCCTCAAAATAACAAACACACATAAGCAAGTGAAATCATGAACACACTTACCCCCACCCCATACTTAAAATTTTGATGTCCCCATCAAACAAGGAAACCAAAACTTAAAAGCAAGAGAGAAGAGTATGAAGAGCTCACAATTTCTTTATTCTTCAATGGCATGTCTAGGATCAATTGGCGAGGACGAGAGACCATGAGGCTCTAACTTCTTCACTTGGACCAGCCTTGTCATAGAACTTCTTCACTCGATGACCATTCACTTTGAAAATATGTCCTCGTTCATCAACCAAGTCCACCGCACCATGAGCATAGCTATGGTGGACCATAAATGGTCCGCTCCACCTAGTCCTTAACTTCCCCGGCAAAAGTTTAAGCCTTGAACTGAAAAGGAGAACCTTGTCACCGGTTTGATAAGTCTTTGGAATCAACTTCCTATCATGCCACTTCTTGGTCTTCTCCTTGTACAACTTGGAGTTCTCATAGGCTTTCAACCTCAATTCTCCCAACTCATGAAGCTCTAGAAACCTTTTCTCATCGGCCAAGTTGATATCCCAATTCATCTCTTTGAGTGCCCATTTTGCCTTGTGCTCAAGCTCGACCGGAAGATGGCATGCCTTGCCATAAACTAGATTGAAGGGTGTAGTTCCTAGAGGTGTCTTGAAGGCGGTTCTATAAGCCCAAAGTGCATCATCGAGCTTAGAGGCCCAATCTTTCCTTGATCGAGATACGGTCTTCTCCAAGATAGCCTTGATTTGACGGTTTGACACCTCGACTTGCCCGCTTGTTTGAGGATGATAAGGAGTAGCAACTCGATGAGACACCCCATACTTGATCAACACATTCTCGAAGCACCTCTCAATGAAATAAGGTCCGCCATCACTTATGAGAACCCTAGGCACGCCAAACCTTGCAAAAATGTTGCTTTTCAAGAACTTCATCACCACCCTAGCATCATTGGTTCTTGTTGGTATGGCCTCCACCCATTTTGAGACATAGTCCACGGCTACCAAGATGTATTTGTAAGGCCCCGATGTGGGAAATGGTCCCATGAAATCAATACCCCATACATCAAATAACTCAACTTCTAGAATGCCAGTTTGAGGAGTCTCATTCCTCCTTGATAGGTTCCCTTCTCTTTGGTACTCCTCACACTTCCTCACATAATCATGCACATCCTTGAACATGGTTGGCCAATAATAACCACATTGAAGAATTTTTGAAGTGGTTTTGGAACTCTTAGCGTGACCCCCCTAGGCAAGGAATGGCAATGGTGAATTATGCTCTCAACCTCTTCACTTGACACACACCGTCTATAGATTTGATCACGCCCTTCCTTGTAGAGATATGGATCATCCCAAAAATATTGTCTAGCATCATGTAAGAATTTCTTCCTATCTTGATAAGACAAATTTGGTGGGATCACTCCCCCTACGGCAAAGTTAGCAAAATCCGCAAACCAAGGGGAAACCCCTGGTCTTACGGCACTAATAGAAAGAAGGCAAGTGGGAGAGAAAGAATTAATCAATTGAGAACGAGAAGGAATGGAAATCGAGTTAGGAAACTTACTTTCTTCCACGGACCGACATTGAAGTGTACCGAGCCCGACATGGTTGGACGCCGGTCTAGCTTCGCAGACACACAGGTAACTCGGGCCCGACTCTGAAGACCTCGGTCCCGACTCACTGGTACTTGTTCTGACTTCGGTCCGATGTTCTGGACCTCGGGCCCGACTTACTTGGTTCGTCGATCCACCTTTCCTTTCCTCCTTTCCACTCATGAGAACTTCATTTGCCCTTGAATCATCTATAGTCAAACCATCCCCCATCTCCAACATGTACTCAATGGGCAAACGGGATAGATGATCAGCTACCACATTTTCCGCACCGGTTTTGTCCTTGATCTCATGGTCAAACTCTTGGAGAAGGAGCATCCACCTTAGAAGCCTCGGCTTTGCATCTTTCTTCTTCATAAGGTATTTGATTGCCGCATGGTCCGTGAAGACTACCACCTTTGATCCCACAAGATATGAACGGAATTTCTCAAATGCAAACACTATCGCAAGAAACTCTTTCTCCGTCGTTGTGTAATTGCACTGAGTTTCATCCAAAGTTTTGCTTGTGTAGTAGATGGCATGCAACTTTCCATCCTTCCTTTGCCCAAGTACGGCCCCTACGGCGAAATCACTAGCATCACACATTACCTCGAATGGAAGATTCCAATCGGGTGTCGCCATTATTGGAGCCGAAATCAAGGCATCTCTCAACCTACAAAAAGAACTCATGCAATCCTCCGAAAATTCGAAGGGCACATCCTTCATCAAGAGGTTAGACAATGGTTTTGCAATCTTAGAAAAATCCTTGATGAACCATCTATAAAATCCCGCATGACCTAAGAAACTCCTAACATCTCGAACACAAGAAGGAGGAGGTAGTTTTTCAATTATTTCAACTTTAGCTTTATCTACTTCTATCCCCCTACTAGAAACTAGGTGTCCTAGTACTATGCCCTCCTTCACCATGAAGTGGCATTTTTCCCAATTAAGCACCAAGCTAGTCTACTCACATCTAGTCAAAACCTTGTCTAAGTTAGCTAAGCAAACATCGAATGAGGAACCATAGACGGAGAGATCATCCATAAACACTTCTACTATATCCTCAACCATATCGGAGAAGATGGACATCATACATCTTTGAAATGTTGTCGGCGCATTACACAAACCAAAGGGCATGCGTCTATGGACGACCCATCCGCTATCGTTAACCTCATGTTGACCGGAGCTATGAGACCCATGGATGTGGATTTCCATATGGTGTAAGGGATGATGCTCGTGCTTGCTCCAAGGTCGCACAAGGCTTGGAAGTTTTGAGACCCCACACCAATGGTGATAGCGAAGCGACCGGGATCTCCTAGCTTTTGCGGTAACTCCAAGGTCTTGACCTCATCTTGCATTTCAACTATCGACCTCTTCTTGCTCAAAATCTCCTTTAAAAAGTTGGCATAAGATGGCATCTCGCTCAATGCATCGGTGAACGGGATAGAGATGTTCAAGCCTTGCAAGAGTTTGAGAAATCTCTTGAACTTGTTCTCAACAACATCCTTCGGCTTCTTTGAGGGATATGGAAGAGTTGTTGCACCTTGAATCTTGCTTGGATCAACCTCCTTGGACTTCCCCACTTCACTTGCAACATTTCCTGGTTGGACCGACTTAGGCACCATGTCGGGTCCGATGTTGTGAATCTCGGGCCGTGGCAAAGGAGTCGGATCGAGGTCTGGGTACGTCGGGCCCGAGTTACTCTCAACCTCGGTCCGGGGTAGAGGAGTCTATCTTCTTGTTGGATCGTCTTCCGGGAACGTCGGACCCGACTTGTTGGGTAAGTTGGTCCGACTCTCTTCATTCTTCTTAGGCATGTGTGGCTCGGGTAGGTTTCGGCCACTTCTCAATCCAATTGCCCGGACTTCATTTTGATTGTTTTGAGCTCGGGGGTTCTCCTCGGGTCGGCCCGGAAGTCTCCCATTCTCTCTCGGGGCTTGAGTTGCAATTTGGGCAAATTGATTGTCGACTTGCCTCCTCCATGCACCAAACTCATTGAATTGGGTCCTCATCTCCTTGAACCCATCCCACATCTCTTGAGCAAATGATTGTAGCTCATTGAATCCCGGTGGTCTATATGGTGGTGGTGGCGCCCTTGGCTCGTTTTGGTTGAAGTTGTTGTTGTAGCCTTGAGCTTGACCGTTGTTCCACCGGCCATTACCACCATTGTTGAAGTTGCCTCTTCCACTGAAATTTCCTCGAACATAGTTTGCCTCCTCAATTCGCTCGACCAAGAGCACTTGGCTCTTATTCGGACAAACTTGTGTAGCATGTGCAAAGGATTCACACTCCTCACAAGCTCTAGCATTTTGCTTGTAGTAGTGGACTTGCCTCTTAAGCTTGCCTACTTCACCTTCAAGGAATTGGAGCTTCACATCCTTATCAATGTCTTCTCCCCTTGGATCATACAACTTCCTTGCACCTTCACCTTGAACTTTCACCTCTTTGCTAGCTTGACTCACCCCATACATGGCCTCATAATCGGATAGCTTGTCAAGTAGCTCCCAAGCTTGATCCGGTGTCAAGTCTATGAACCCACAATTGGTGTGGAGATTGAGCTTGTCCTTCGTTGTCGGATTGATGCCTTGGAAAAAGATGTCTTGAAGCACATATGGTTGTTTGCCATGAGTAGGACATTAGCGCAACATTTCCTTAAAACGGTCCCATGCTTCGAAGAGAGGCTCATTCGGACCTTGTTGAAAGCTTGCAATCTTCCTTCTTAGCTCGGTTGTCTTTGAGGGCGGGAAGAACTTCATCAAGAAAGCATCATAGAGTGTCTTCCAAGTTGTGATTGACCTAGGAGCTTGGCTATCGAGCCAATGTGTGGCCTTGCCTCCAAGTGACCATTTGAACGCCTTTAGAAGCACATAATCCAACGTCTCCTCGTCGGTAGAGATCGTCTCACACATTTCCACAAAGCGTTTGACGTGCTCTATGGGACACTCATGTGGACGGCCCTCGAATTGATCATGCTTGATGAGGGAAATGAATTGCGTCTTGATCTCAAAATTCTTGGCAACCTCGGGAAGCACAATAGCCGGTTCGGGTACCCTCAACTCCGGATGCATGTATTGGCGTGCATTTCGGGGTAGAGCGTTGAGTTGAGCCTCGTCTCTCATCCGTTGCTCCCCTTCTCTTCTTGCCACCTCCTCTTGATTGTCCTTCTCAAGTTGCAATCTAGCCATTTCGGCCCTAAGTTGAGCCAACTCCTCATCAACATGGAGAGCTTGATTCGCCATCCTTTTCCTTCTTCGGGCTTCTTTGAGAATACTTTCCGGATCACTCACAAACTCAAGCTCAAGTGTTCCTCGGGAGGAACGAGCTAGCATACACCTACGAAACAAAGAAACAAACCAAAACAAATCAAAAACAAACAAAGGGTTGGGGCTATTCCCTCACCCAAATTACTACCAAAACACAAGAAACTCACCAAATTGGCACTCAATGCACTTAGACTTCCCCGACAACGGCGCCAATCTTTTGATCGCCTCTCAAATGCGAGGGTCTAGAGATACAATTTATAACCCGACCCCGTTGTAGCACGTGGTGGGTGTCGAACACTCGGTAAGTCTACTCGATTGATGTGCCTAGACACTAGAAAGCTAGAAAGGAGAACTTAAAACAAAGGAAAACAAAGAGAACAGTCGGGACCGACACAGAGGTCACGTCGGGCCCGATGTTGGCGACAAGAGGAAGTCGGGACCGACGTAGGGTAAGTCGGGCCCGAGGTATCTGGGTTTGTCGAACTTCAAAGATTGAAAGTAGATCTTGGGCTTTTGGGTTCCTTCTCTAGTAGATTAAGGCTTTTCCACCCCAATTCAAGCAATGAGTGATGATCGGACTAGGATCGAGTGCTTTCGCCCTCGTTCCAACCACTTCTACACCTCGATCATTGGGGAAGTCCCCTTCGAAGCAAGGTCTTGAGATTGACACATGTTCACTTTCGCTACTTTGCCAATCTCAAGCCTTGATTCCCAACTTTCGCAAGGAATTGTAGCTCTATGTAGAGTGGGTTCCTTAGATCAAACACTCAAGGCTATGGAATTGGGGTTTCTAGCCCAAACCTAGCTAGGGTTTTCCCCCATAACCCAAGATCAAGGAGATCTACTCCATATGGCAAACAAAGAAAGAAATCAAATTAAAAGGGAAAGCAATCAACATCATCAATCTCAAAACAAAGCAAAGTTTCATTCACAAATCAAAAGCAATCCACAAATTCCAATCAAAGGTTTCCAAATCCACAAGATCAAAACAAAGCAAGACTAATCTATCAACCAAACCTATCAATCCTTCCTTTCCTTGGGCCGATTCTCTCCGTTGTCCTTCTCCTCTCCTTCCTCCTTGCCCTCCAAGTATCCTCTTGAGGGTTGGTTCCTTGCCAAGTGTGGGAACCTCTTCCTTGTGTGAGAGAACCCCCTAAATTAGAAGACAAGAGGGCCTTTTATAGATTAGATGAGGGGAAAAAGTGGAAGTCCACAATTTCGTGCCTTGGAGCCCAAGTAGTCCAGTGACCGACTCGGACCGACACGGAGGACCTCGGGCCCGACTTACTGTGCATGTCGGTCCGAGGTTGAAAATTCCAAGTCGGGCCCGGCGTGGTTGCAACTCGGTCCGGACCTCGTTCCACCTTCTTTTTGTTGGCTTTCCTCTTGTTCTTCTTCATGGCTTGCTCCTCTCTTTCCCGCATTAGCTCGGGCCTTGCTCCATGTCTCGACTCTCCTTCAAATCAATCCTCGATTCATGCCAAATTACCTACAAAACACATAAAATGCGCATAGTCTCCGAATCTCATAGAAATACGAGAACTAAGCTAAAAAGGAACAAAACACACAAGAAAAGGGGAAAATGAAACATATTTACAAGGGAAATCACATATGAAAACACCACCAAATAAAGAGACATCAGAGATCCTGTGAGTTTTTGTGTTCCCATTGTGATTGGCAATTGCACTTACAACGCGTTATGTGACTTGGGAGCTAGTGTGAGCTTGATTCCTCTTTCCATTTGCAAGAAGCTGGATCTTGGACAACCTCAACCGGTGGATATGACTCTCTTCATGACTGATAGATCTACTGCATCACCTACAGGTATCCTTGAGGATATCCCCATTCAGGTCGGTAAATTCTATGTACCTGTTGATTTCATTGTTCTTGATATGTAAGCTGATTTTCCCATTCCCATTATATTAGGAAGACCTTTCTTAGCTACTGCTGGAACTCTTATTGATGTAAAAGAGGGTGTTCTTTCTTTTTCTATTGGGGGGGGAGAAAATTGAGTATAATTTCACTAAAGCTATCAAGCAACCTAGACTTGAGGATGAGTTGTGCAGATTAGATGTTATACACAGGGAAACTCAAGAAATGATGATGTTTGTGGCCACAAAAGACCCTATTGAGGAAATTTTGGACTACCTTGAGATGTCTACTAATGAGTTGGAGAGCACCATTGTTGATGTGCTAGAAGTGGATGTTCAAGATGTTGGAGAAGAATCCCATGTTGCACCTAAAGTGGAGTTAAAGCCCCTTCCGTCTACATCGAGGTATGAATTTCTTGGCTCTAATTCTACATACCCTGTGATAGTAAATGCTAGCTTAAGTGATGATGAAACTGCCAAATTGTTAAAAGAACTTAAGTTGCATCGAAAAGCCATAGGGTATACTATTGATGACTTGAAAGGGATCAATCCTTCTTTGTGCATGCATAGAATTTTATTAGAAGATGATCACAAGTCTTCTATTGAGCATCAAAGACGACTCAACCCCAACATGAATGAAGTAGTTAGAAAAGAAGTGCTGAAATTGTTAGATGCAGGCATTATTTACTCTATTTTTGATAGTGCTTGGGTGAGTCCTGCGCATGTTGTGCCTAAAAAGGGGGGAATGACTGTTGTGAAAAATGAAAATAATGAATTAATTCCAACTAGAACAGTCACGGGTTGGCGAATGTGTATTGACTATAGAAAACTTAATCAAGCAACCCGAAAAGATCATTTTCCTCTCCCCTTCATTGACCAAATGCTTGAAAGGTTGGCTAAACATACCCACTTCTGCTACTTGGATGGCTATAGTGGATTTTTCCAAATCCCTTTACACCCAGATGACCAGAAGAAGACTACTTTCACTTGTCCTTATGGTACTTTTGCCTATAGGAGAATGCCCTTTGGGTTATGTAATGCTCCATCCACCTTTCAACGATGCGTGATGTCTATTTTCTCTGATTTTATTGAAGACATCATGGAAGTGTTTATGGATGACTTTTCAGTATATGGTACTTCTTTTGATGCTTGTCTAGCTAACCTGTCTAGAGTTTTATAGAGTTGTGAAGAAGCTATCCTTGTACTAAATTGGGAGAAATGCCACTTCATGGTAAGTGAAGGGATTGTTTTAGGCCATATGATTTCTAACCGTGGAATTGAGGTTGACAGGGCCAAAGTAGAAGTCATTGAAGGAATGCCACCACCAACTTCGGTAAAAGGGGTAAGGAGTTTCTTGGGTCATGCAGGTTTTTATAGGCGTTTCATTAAAGATTTCTCTAAAATTGCCAAACCGCTTACTAACCTGCTCTTGAAAGATGTTGAGTTCCATTTTTCCCAGGAATGTCTAGAATCTTTTAACAGGTTGAAACATGCATTGATCTCAGCTCCGATAATGCAAGCCCCTGATTGGAGATTCCCATTTGAAGTGATGTATGATGCAAGCGATTACGCTGTGGGAGCTGTATTGGGACAAATAAAGGATAAGAAACTTCATGCTATCTACTATGCTAGTAGAACCTTGGATGAAGCACAGGTCAATTATGCTACAACAGAGAAGGAGCTACTAGATATGGTTTTTGCCTTTGAGAAATTTCGGTCCTACCTTGTTGGGGCCAAAGTTATTGTCTACATTGATCATGCCGCTTTGAGGTACCTTTTGAGTAAGAAAGATGCTAAGCCAAGGCTGATTCGCTCGATTCTGCTTCTTCAGGAATTTGACTTGGAAATTAGAGACAAAAAGGGGACCGAGAATTTGGTGGCTGATCACTTGTCTAGAATGACACAAGAGCAAATGGAGTGCACAAGAGGTGATTTTCCCATTGATGATTCATTCCCCGATGATCACCTTTTCAGGATTACTGAGGAACTTCTACAACTCTCTTCCTCTACAATGCCATGGTATGCTGACTTTGTGAATTACCTAGTGTGTAATGAAATGCCAGTTGGGTTGTCATTCCAACAAAAGAAGAAATTTTTGTCTGATGTCAAGCATTACTTTTGGAAAGATCCTTTCTTATTCAAGAGATGTGCTGATGGAGTCTATAGGCATTGTATTCCTAAGGACGAGGTTGAGAGTGTCATTGCTCATTGTCATTCATTGCCTTGTGGTGGTCATGCTAGTTCTTCAAAGACCACTGCCAAGATCCTTTAGTCTACTTTGTATTGGCCATCCATGTTTAAAGATGTTCACCGGTATATTTCTTCTTGTGATTCTTGTCAACGCACCGGTAACATCTCGAGGAGGAATGAGATGCCTCTAAACAACATTCAAGAGGTTGAAATTTTTGATGTATGGGGAGTTGATTTCATGGGGCCATTTCCACCGTCTTGCAACAATAAATACATACTTTTGGCGGTAGATTATGTGTCTAAATGGGTTGAAGCCATTGCATCACCAACAAACGACTCGAGAGTTGTGTCCAAGTTCTTCAATAAAGTGATCTTTCCGAGGTTTGGGACTCCAAGAGTTGTAATCAGTGACGGCGGATATCATTTCATTGAGAAGAAATTTGAGAGTTTGTTGAGCAAGTATGGAGTCACCCACAGGATTGCCACCCCCTATCACCCCCAAACAAGTGGACAAGTAGAGGTCTCCAACCGAGAGATAAAGGCGATATTGGAGAAAACTGTGTCCCGATCTCGAAAGGATTGGGCGATGAAGCTAGATGATGCTCTTTGGGCTTATAGGACAACATTTAAGACTCCCATTGGCACTACTCCATTCCGATTGATATATGGGAAGTCCTGCCATCTTCTCATGGAACTTGAGCACAAAGCATATTGGGCAATCAAACTGTTCAATTATGACATGAAGGAAGCTGGTGAGAAAAGAATGCTTCAACTACAAGAGCTCGAGGAATTGAGGTTAGATGCCTATGAAAATGCCCGGATCTATAAAGAAAGAATGAAGATATGGCATGACAAGCACATCATCCCAAGAGAGTTCAAAGAAGGTGATCTTGTTTTGCTATTCAATTCAAGACTGAGGCTTTTTCCGGGCAAGCTAAAATCTAGATGGAGCGGCCCTTTCCAAGTCCAAAAAGTCTACCCTCATGGAGCGATTGATATATGGAGTGAAGAGTGGGGAGAATTCAAAGTGAATGGGCATCGTTTAAAGAAGTACAATGCGGGAAATCCGATTGAGAAGATATCTGTTGTTTATCTTCTTAATCCGAGCACTTGATTGAAGAAGAACGATCAATCTAATGACCATAAACAAGCGCTTCTTGGGAGGCAACCCAAGCTCCTTGTATCCTTTTTTAGATTTTATTTATAGTGTTAATTAGTATTAGTTAGATTATCCGACTTTAAACCCAATTGGGGGAAGAAATCGGACTAGTTTATCCAGAGACTTACCCGACCGAGTACCTGACCGGGTACTCGATCGGGTAGTCAAAAAGGAAGAACCCGACCTTAAACCCGACCGGGTGTAAGGCCGGGTGGTGTTTACCCGGCCATGTACCCGGCCGGGTATAAGGTCGGGTAGTCACCCGACCTGATTCCCATTATATATAAAAAAAATTAAATTAAAATCAGAAAATAAAATAAAAACAATTAGAGACGCAAATAAGGTCGGGTCCTCTCTTTCCCTTCCCTTCTCTACCCGACTACCCCCGACTCCCTCCTCTCTCTGGTTCCACCGTCTCTCCGTCAACAACAGCACCAGCCAAGACCCGACTCCGTCCTCCCTCGGCCTGCTCCGCCTGTCCTCAGGCCAAGACCCGCACTAGCAGCCTGCTTTCATCTAGCGTCACCAACGAACCAGCGCAGCGACTCCGCCTCACCGGCCACCTGCTCTGCTTCGCCGGCCACCAGAGACCGCCTGCGCGCCGAGCGCAGCACCACCCACGACAGCTTGCTCTGATTGGTACAAGCTCTCCTCCCTTTTGCCCTTAATTTCTAAGATCTAGGGTTTATTTATGCAATTTGGGGATTTTCTAGCTAATAGGTGGATACTTGTTTAATTTTAGTTCATTGTTGGCTAATTTCGTTTGCATAAATTTTAATTGTTAGGGATTTAGGGAGAATTTAGTTTGAAATTACTTTTCCTATGCTATGGGAATTATGCTTGACTTGGGTGCTAAAACTTTGGGGTGTTGAGTTCTCTACTTGAAATTTGACTTAGCTTAGAATTTGAATTACTGCTGTTGTTGGTTGTCCTTGCCGGGACAACACGAATTGTGTTTGGTGTGTTTTGGTTGTTGTCTATTTGTGTGTAGGAACTCAATTGCTTGACATGCCTCCCAAAGGCAAGAAAAACGCAGCTTCTACTTCACAATCCGGTTCTCATGTGGACCTACACACCGCCACCCCAGATGATTTGGGCTTTCAGTTGGCCAAACCACATCACAAGGCTCGGTTTGAGGATTTGAGAAAGCGTACTTTTGAAAGCACAAGAGCTCTTGATTTGAATGCATTAGAGGTCTTGGGTTTGAAGTCTGATATAGTTGAGTTGGCTCAGAGATTGGGATGGATTGACTTTCTGACTTTCCATTAGTATACTTATCCGATCTTTGCGCTAGGGTTCTTGAGCACTATAGATACTAAGGCAACACCTGGCCCAGGATACGGTGTCGTCACCTTCCAATTGAGGAACTGTTAGTATAGATTTTCTTTTGCTGATGTCAACAAGATGTTCGGTTTCCCCGAGGGGGATGCACCTAGCCATGAGCACAATGCAAGTGGATTCCGGGCCGCTAAATTCTATGATGAGATTGCAAGGGATCCTGGCCGCTACAAGCCCGTTCTACTAAGGCCACTACAATTGCTAATCCCAGTATTCGTGTTATGCAACGATTCATGGGACATACCATATTTGGTAGAGGAGATGGTGAGAATGGCTTTTCAATCAAAGATCTTGTTTTTCTTTGGAGCGCTCTGCATAGACAACCTCTCAACTCCGCAGGATTTATGCTCAACCACTTTCAGTCAGTTGCTAACAGAGGGAGCGGGAAGATTGTCATTGGTTCTCTTATTACACACATTGCTAAGTGTGTTAAGGCCCCGTTGCATGGTTTGCCTCATCTACCTTACTCGGCTCCCATTAGTTTTCCCCTCTTTGCTAAAATGAACTTTATTAAGAGAATTGGGGATCACTATTATTATTACCTTGTGTTGAAAGGGTTTCTCGGCCAACAAATAAATTTGTAAGTCAAGACCCCGCTGAGTACAGTGGAGTCAGGATCGTTCCACAGGAAGCAAGGTTGTTTGTATATCAATCTAACAAAAATCAAACAAAATCAAACAAAACACTCACAAGATGCCTCGTTAACGATGTTGTCAGGATCGTTACCGAGCCACCGAACACAAAAAGATCAATTAACAACCTAATTAAATTCTAATTAAAATTCGGTACCGAGGCAAGTACTCAGCAACGAAAATTCACCAGAAATAATTCAATTAAAGCAAAAATCTAGGACAAGGGACACCACAACATAGCCAAGCATAAGAATTCCGTAAGAGGATAAGATCATGCCATTAAATAGATAGAGTCATCAACTTTCGTCGACTTAACAAGTAAATTAATCTATTTTCATAAACTAACTCACTCAATTGCTTGTTTTAGATCTAAAGCTTGAAACTTTCGTTTTCAAACAATATCAACCTTCAAGTTACTAACTTTCTCTTTCAATCAAGTTAAAACTCAAATTACCTCAACATTCGTTTCGGTATTAAGCACAACAAACAATCTCAATAAAAGATAAAAAGGCATTCACATCACACAATCTTACTCATTAAACATGCTCGACTATGCCGGGCTTAACCCCGACCCTAGAAAAAATAAACTACTCACTACTCATTATTAAGAAACTAAAAACTTCAATAAAAACAAACATTGAAACAAAACCCAAACTTAAATTAATAACAAAAATATTGTCTTACAAAGATCCAAAAGAAAACCCGAAAAACATACACCGAACCACAAATACGATCAACGAACTCGGCAACCGTCGTCTACCGAACCTCGTCACCGACTTCCGATCCGATTCTCTCTCTTTCGGCCCCCTCAAAATCTTCTTCAAATCAAGCCCCCTCAAAATCTTCTCCAAAATCAAGCCCCCTCAAAATCTTCTCCAAAATCAAGCCCCCCCCCCTCTCTATGCTAGATAGAAGGGTATTTATACTAAAGAGCTAAAAACTAAAAAAGCTAAAAGATATAAACTTTCTTTAAAAGATAGAAACAATCTCTAAAAGATAGAAATAAAATCTAAAAAGATTTTAAACCCTAAAATACATATTCTAACAACCCAAAAAAGATTCTAAAAAGATACTCAACCGATACGGAAATAAATTCCCGCTCAGGATCGGTGAATAATAAAAAATAATACTCGAAATCTTTCTCTTCGTGGCCTCGTTAACGAGTCTGGGGTTTGTTTTCTTCGACACCTTCTCTTATACTCTCGAGCTTCGACTTCTTCAATCTTGCACTCCTCCGTCCTTCGCTGCAATGCTCCAAATTCACCTCCATTTAGCTCCTTTCCTCGCTAAAACCTGCAAAATTCACAAAATAGCGTAGATTCCACTCTTTTCACAGAATTATGCAAAACTAACTAAAAATACTCAAAACTAAATCTAAACTAGACAAAACTAAACCTAATAAACAAAGAAAACCTATCAAAAACTATACTAAAAATGCGAACATCAAAATACCCCATACTTAGACTTGCTTGTCCTCAAGCAATAAACAAGACACTGACCAAAACCAAAACAAATCATGCTCATCAAGACATAGCCATCTTCTAAAAAACAACATCTACATATAAGAAAATTATAGCAAAAGATTATTAACATCCTCACACATATATGCACTTAAATAGACATAAAATAATACAATCCAACCTCTCAAGGGATATAATGTGTTTCACTCAACTCTCAAGTGTTTGGGCTTATAAATTCAATCTCTCAACTCATCTTATATACAAAAACTCATAGAAATTGGAACTTATATCACCAATACTCTCCACCCAAGATTTGTCAAAACAAGCAAAAATCATCAAGAGAACTTAGGGGGCTCAATGAAAAACTTCATAGAAGTTTCCATTCGGCCGGGTTGTAATGGGGCTTGGTAATAACAATAGGGAATGGAAAATATTTGGTCATGTGGTGCTAATAATATCCGGGAATCAAAGACTCCTAAAAACTCACACATAACATCAAAAACTCTCATAAAACATATACCAAACTCACTCTTCATTATGCACACTCATTTTCACTCACCCTTTATCATCCTAGAAAGTCTCATATCCAAAATAAAAGAATCTCTTGATATTATCTATAAACACAAATGCACTTTAACTTCTTCCTTCTTTCTTCTCTTTTTTTTTATTTTTTTTTTTATTCGCTGCCTCGTTAACGAACCCACATTAGGGTCGTTAACGATCCACCGTATACATCCTTTTCTCCTTTTCACTTCATCCATCAAAACTTTATTGTGTGCATCTTTTTCTATCAAGAGACCTTTCTTACATGTAATAACAATAGACTTCCAATCTACCCTTCCCAAATACCCTTCAATTCAAGCAAACATAAACTCTTTTCTTTTCAACAAAGCACAAAACTTTACCTCTCCAATCTAAGTCCTAACTCCCGGATAGGGTCAAGCTTATCTCGGCTAGGGAATAATTTTTTGTGGAGCTAAAAATAAAAAAGGTTTTAGGCCAGAATTGGTTATCAAAAGAAGGAATAATGTAAAGGTAGATAGGGAATAATAGGGCTTATAAAAATAAGTTCTCCATCATATGATCTTCACAAGTAATAAACTATAAATCTTATAAGGTTCTCGAGAAATAGATAACCATCACAATTCCAAGAGATAATATGCATAAAGAGAGTAAATCACACAAGAAAAGAAGAGGGATTTATAAATGTTCTGCCTATAAGGCCAAAAATAACTCACCAAGTAGATTTTGTTGGATTGCATCATCTATGCTATAAAGTATATGTGCTCAATTTCATCAAGTGCTATTCTCTTCTAAAAACAATAATTTTAATTTTAAGAATCCGGCTATACTTTCAAAGACATGTTTGCAAGGAATTATATGATTAAGCTAGTGATTGCTATCATAGAACTTAAGAAGGGATATCTATCAATTCTAAACTCTTTGTAGATTTTTTTCAATTTTTTTCAATTTTTTTTATTTTTTTGGGATTTTTTTGTTTAAAAGAAATAACAACTACATAGAACACAGAAACACCTAGGACATAATTTTTCTACTTTCTTCCCACCCCATACTTAAAATTACAATGTCCCCACTGTAAGGAAAATAAGAAGAAGAGGGAAAAGAAATAGAAAAGAAAACAAAAAATTAAAAAGAAAAAGAAAAAATAAAACTTACAAAGTGGAAACAAGGAAAGGAAACTTCATCTTGAGCTTGAATCAACCGTTCGGTGGAGGAAAGTAGTGCTCAAAGTTCCCTATGAAGTCGTACATCGTCCTCCAACGCTCAGCATCATCCGCCTCTCTCTGACGATGCCGCTCATCCTCCATCGACATACGAGCGGAATAGACGGTTTCCCATCTATCCATCCTCCTATGAATGTGATCCGTCTGGAGGTGAAGCTGTTGCATCCATGCAGAAAGATCCTCGGCCCATGGTGGTGGTATACTCAATCCTGCGTACTCGGGCTGAGGAGGTGGTGGGTAGTGAGGCTGGAAATGGTCTTGATACATCACCGAGTTGTAAGGCATTAAGCCATAAGCATGAGGGTCGACAGGAGCTGGTGGTGGGTCGACAGGAGCTCTCGGCACCTCGTTAACGAAGCTGGGTGCCTCGTTAACAGTGTTGGGTGGTGGCTGGAAGTGGTCGTTAACGACCCTGGTGGGCTCGTCAACGAAGATATGGCCTCCTAGCACCTCCGTGTCCATGTATTCTTCTTCAAAGTTGAGCTCCTCAATGCCTCCCTCTGTGTCGGCTTCTTCGGTGTCATTGCCTACTACCTCGGTATCTTCTTGCTCATCTTCTTCTTCATATTCATCCACGTCGTCCCGCTCAAACCGGGTTTCACAAGGCCTAAGCGATAGCTCGTCCTCCGGTTTTGGCTCCAATGGGTAAGGATGTCCCGTCCACACCTCGTACCAATTTGGTACATAGAGTAGCTCGTACATGTCGAGGGAAGGTATGACTTGTCGATCTTACACCTTCACCTTGTAGCCTCCCTCGGCTTGCACGAAAATCCCGGAACTATACCAATAATTCTGGTGGAGGAGTTGGGCGTGGGCCGGTGTGTAGCAGGTGAGATCAACTCCAAGATTCTTAGCCAAGAGGCTAACCAAATTGCCACACCACACCTCCTTGGACTTGGTGGACTTCTCGACATAGTAGAGCCATTCGTACCCCAAATTCAAGGGGTCGGGCTCCTCAAAGAGAATGGTGCGGAAGCAAGCGACCTCCGTCCTTGTAGACCAGTTCAACTCCCTCTTCGGCCAAAATGTTGCGACGAGGACTCTCAAGATAATCCGGAAGATGGGGTTGACTATGTTTGCCCCGGATAGCGCCGCGGTAGACGGTTGAACCTCTCCGGTGATGTAGCTCCAAGTGCGGGTCACTCGGTAGTCCTTCAAGCTATTGTCTCTTGACGGGTTTGGGAGCTCCAAGATTGCATTGAACTCCGCCATGGTGAAGTCACGGTCCTCGTTACCGAGCCGGAACCGAATACGTCCCGCCGAGGTCTTCGTCGAGAAGTTGGTCTCCAAAGTGGCCAAGAACTCGGATGTAAGGGTCGGGTAATGTGGCAAGCTCTCTTGCTTCAATAGGTGAGAGGCCCCAAGGATGATGAAGGCATCTTTGACATCCGTGTAGATGCCCGTAGAGACGGCGCTAGACTTCGAGAACCATCGGGTGTAATGGTCCTTCTCCAGAAAATTCCGGTAGCGCCGAACTTGGTTTTGACTGCTCAAAATCACATCATCCACCCGGGGTGGAGATGGAGACCTGTGGTTCCTCCTCTTCTTTTGGGCTCGGGTAGCGGGTCTGCTTGAACTAGCCATGGATCCTACAAAATAATTGAAAATTTTCCAAGATAAGATCCACTTAAAAATAATAGGTACGAGACCCCATACTTGGTCTCAAAATTAACCTTGGATTTATTCGTAAACTGCCCAATTGGGTCGTTCACGATTCTGGGCTCGGATCGATAAATGATGAAGTGCAGGGTCGTTAACGAGCTTGGGTGGTCGTTAACGACCTGCCGAGAGCAAAACCAGTAATTTCCGAAATTCAATCTACCTCTAATTCAGCACAAATCAAGCATGCAATCTTCTAATATTTTCCACGAATCCCCTATCGGGTATAAGCACCCCATACTTACTCAATTCCCCATCCCGAACATGCTAAAATTTTCTCGGAATTTTGACATGCAAAGTTCGAACTTTTTAGATCTAGAACAAGAAAAATTCATGCTTTCCTAACTAAAGGGTTACAATAGCTAATCTAACATGAATAATCTTTCCTAAAACATGAACAACTAAGCACAATCAAGAATTTTTTAGAACGGAATTTAAGCATGCTCATCTATCTCTCTAAAAATCATGATTCAAGATATGAAATTCAACCCTATAGATAATCAATCATGGAATTTCAAGCAAGGGTTTAGAAATCATACCGGAGAACCGAGAATTTAAAGAACAAGGGTCGGAATCGGGGTAGTTAACGAGCTCGGCGTCGACGGTGTGTGGCTTCCGAACTCCGTTAACGATGGCGTCTCCGGCGGTCGTTAGCGTGGGAATTCTGACTCGGTGGGAGAGAAAGGAGAGGGATTGAGAGAATTTTGGGTGGAGAGTGAATTTTTAAGGGATTGTGGTAGAATTTTGGGAGGGGTAGAAGGGTTTATATAGGAGGGGTAAGGGGTAGAAGGGGGCGGTGGCTAGGGTTAAAAAGATAGAGTAGGTTAGAATTACTTACCTACCCCGTATTGTGACGAATCGGGTCTTCCGAACCGGGTCGTTAACGACTCTGGGTGGGTCGTTAACGAGCCACCGTGGCCTTCTTGAGTGAATTTTCGACCCCTTTTTTCCTGAAATCTTGTTAGCTCAAAAAATCTAATTTCTATCCTATTTAAAACTAAAAAAGAAAAATAAAAGAAAGTTAAGAAATAATCTAAAAAGAAAAAGAGAAAAATAAAATAAACTAGACCTATTCTAAAAAGCGGGTTGCCTCCCGTAAGCACTATGTTTAACGTCGTTAGCCCGACGAGCTCACTTGCTAATCTCATGGTGGTTCATGTCTGGCCGTGTTGGGGTCTTGAGATGCCCTGCTTGTAGCCTTACTGCCTCTGTGCACTTGAATGGCTAAATTAGGACCTTCTTCTTCTATCAGCAAGCTCGATATCCCTGGGTTGTTAGTGTACTTCGAAGGCCAAGGTGGTTTGGACTTTTCTGTAACCTCTGTAGTAGGGCCTTGGTTGAACTCATGCACGTGAGACTCGGTAATCGGCAAATGTGGCTCGGTAGGGACTGTTGTGTTGAGTTCGGGTTGAGTCAACTCTATTTGTGCCACTCCAATTGGGTCGTTGGCTTTTTGATCCAAGTTGAATTCCACCCGTTCTTCTCCTATATCAAAAGTGAGCAGTCCCTTCCGCACATCCACTCTTGCTCCTGCCGTGGCTAAGAATGGTCGCCTGAGAATTATGGGGACATGAGGGTCTTCAGGCATATCAAGGACGATAAAATCATTCGGTATAAAGAATTTCCTGACTTGAATAGGGTAATCATCCACTACTCCTGTAGCCTTGACACTTGACCCATCTGCCATGTACAGATTCATGTCTACTGGCTCTAGTGGTCCCATGTTGGCTTTAGACCAGATTGAGAGCGGAACAAGACTAGCGCTGACACCAAGATCGCATAAAGCTTTGAACTTGTGGTTTCCTATGCCGATTGTGATTGCAAACCTCCCGGGATCTCCCAGCTTTTCTAGTAGAGCTATCGATCTGACTTCATCCTGCAGCTCTGTAATGGACCTTTTCCTGCTAATAATATCCTTCAAAAATTTTGTGTAAGCCGGCATTTCGCTTAGGGCCTCAGCGAATGGGATGGAAATATTAATGCCTTGAAGAATCTTAACGAAACGCTTGAACGTACTCTCAGTAGAGTCCATAGATTTCTTAGTTGGAAATGGAAGAGATTTCACCATTCTCGGAACCAAGTTAGGCTCGAGAGGTGAGAGTATCGGGTCGACACTAGGGTCGATTGATGTCCTCGGCGGGTCGTTACCGACCCTGATGGGGTCGTTAACTACCCTGGGATTGAGAGGAAGGCTCGGTTTAGAGAACTTACCTGGGGTAGGATCGTCAGGAATCCTCTGAGCCTCGTCATTCTGGCTTGTAGGCTTGGTACTAGCTCTTGCTGGCTCGTTAATGAGCTGGTTGGCGAGGTCTCTTTCCTCCTTCTCTTCAGCTTGAATTCTTTCCGGTAATGTCTTCCCACTTCGAAGGTGCACCGCTGCTATTTGGCCTCTAGGGTTCTCCTCGGGACGGCCCGGGAGTTGCCCTTGTGGTCTTGGAATCCGTGCAACAAGGTCTCCTAGTTGGGAATCAACGCTCCTCTTCCAAATATCGAACACTCCCCATCTTTTATCCTGTCGGTTCAGCTTAGCTTGAACGTCATCAACCTTGTTATTCACTCCGTTGATGCTCTCTTTAATCTCCTGAACCCATGATGGTGTCTCTTGATGGCCTGGAGGTCGATATGGTGCAGGTCGTCTATCTTGTGGGGGCCCTGCGTAATTTTGATTTGTATTCTGATTGCCCCATGGTTGATAGTTGTTTGACCTGTCATTATAATTAGGTTGGTTCCTGTAGGGTCCTCTCATGTAGTTCATCTCAGCTATTGTTTCAGCGGTTCTAACCTGCTCAATTTTAGTGCAAGCAGAAGTACTATGCGCAGAAGAACCACATTCTTGACATGATTGAGAGGATTTCAGAAAACTTACCTGTTTCCTCAGACTATTGACCTCATCTTGTAAGAATTGATTTTTAACATCGGGGTCAACTTCATCTCGGTTGGGCACATAGAGACGTTTTTGAGTTTGTGGAGCCTGCTGGGTTCCGTACATAGCATCGTAATTCGCCAGCTTGTCCAACAGTTCCCACGCATCTGTCGGGTTCATCTCTATAAAACCGCACGCAGTATGCGTGTTGATGCGGTTCTTGTTCTCCGTGTTGATACCTTGGAAAAAGATTTCTTGCAATACATATAAAGGTTGCCATGAGTAGGGCATTGTCTAAGCATCTCTTTGAATCTTTCCCATGTTTCAACAAATGTTTCATTAGGCAACTGGTGATAAGAGGTGATGCGTTTCCTTAACTCCGTTGTCTTAGTAGGGGGGAAAAACTTTGTAAGAAATTGATCATACAAAGCTTTCCAAGTCCTGATAGACTTAGAAGATAGGCTTTCTAACCAGTTCAGGGCCTTTCCAGTGAGTGACCATCTAAAAGCTTTTAACAGAACATATTCTAACGAGACACCTTCAGTAGCTATGGTGTCACACAAATCAAGAAAATTTCTAATATGCCTCATAGGGCACTCAGCAGGTTTCCCTTCAAACTGAGCCCGTTTGATTAAGGATATAAATTGAGACTTGATCTCAAAAGGTTTCTCTATCGCAAGAAGCACAATAGGAGATTCTGGCACCCTCAGTTCCGGATGCATGTATTGCTTGGCATTCCTTGGATAGGCATTGAGCTCTTCTTGCAGTCGAGCCTTGTCTGCGTCTGCGCCGTCCTTTTCGGCTTTTAGTGCCTCCATCTAGGTCCGGAGGATCTCTAACTCTCGAGCCATCTCTTCTGCTGTGGCCATGGCTCGATTTTCTCGGAGTCGACGGTGCAGGGAACGTTCGGGTTCTGAGTAATAACTAGAGCTATCAAACTGAAGCCTTCTTCGTCCTACCGGCATACACAGAGAAAACAAACAAAGAAAACAAAAATTAAAAACAAAAACGGGGTCGGGCTATTCCCGATCCCAAAGATAAACTAACAACTCGTTGCTTCCCCGGCAACGGCGCCAATTTGTTGAAAGGGTTTCTCGGCCAACAAATAAATTTGTAAGTCAAGACCCCGCTGAGTACAGTGGAGTCAGGATCGTTCCACAGGAAGCAAGGTTGTTTGCCTCATCTACCTTACTCGACTCCCATTAGTTTTCCCCTCTTTGCTAAAATGAACTTTATTAAGAGAATTGGGGATCACTATTATTATTACCCTGTGTTGAAAGGGTTTCTCAGCCAACAAATAAATTTGTAAGTCAAGACCCCGCTGAGTACAGTGGAGTCAGGATCGTTCCACAGGAAGCAAGGTTGTTTGTATATCAATCTAACAAAAATCGAACAAAATCAAACAAAACACTCACAAGATGCCTCGTTAACGATGTTGTCAGGATCATTACCGAGCCACCGAACACAAAAAGATCAATTAACAACCTAATTAAATTCTAATTAAAATTCGGTACCGAGGCAAGTACTCAACAACGAAAATTCACCAGAAATAATTCAATTAAAGCAAAAATCTAGGACAACGGACACCACAACATAGCCAAGCATAAGAATTCCGTAAGACGATAAGATCATGCCATTAAATAGATAGAGTCATCAACTTTCGTCGACTTAACAAGTAAATTAATCTATTTTCATAAACTAACTCACTCAATTGCTTGTTTTAGATCTAAAGCTTGAAACTTTCGTTTTCAAACAATATCAACCTTCAAGTTACTAACTTTCTCTTTCAATCAAGTTAAAACTCAAATTACCTCAACATTCGTTTCGGTATTAAGCACAACAAACAATCTCAATAAAAGATAAAAGGCATTCACATCACACAATCTTACTCATCAAACATGCTCGACTATGCCGGGCTTAACCCCGACCCTAGAAAAAATAAACTACTCACTACTCATTATTAAGAAACTAAAAACTTCAATAAAAACAAACATTGAAACAAAACCCAAACTTAAATTAATAACAAAAATATTGTCTTACAAAGATCCAAAAGAAAACCCGAAAAACATACACCGAACCACAAATACGATCAACGAACTCGGCAACCGTCGTCTACCGAACCTCGTCACCGACTTCCGATCCGATTCTCTCTCTTTCGGCCTTCCCCAAAATCTTCTCCAAATCAAGCCCCCTCAAAATCTTCTCCAAAATCAAGCCCCCTCAAAATCTTCTCCAAAATCAAGCCCCCTCAAAATCTTCTCCAAAATCAAGCCCCCCCCCCCCCCCCCTCTCTATGCTAGATAGAAGGGTATTTATACTAAAGAGCTAAAAACTAAAAAAGCTAAAAGATATAAACTTTCTTTAAAAGATAGAAACAATCTCTAAAAGATAGAAATAAAATCTAAAAAGATATTAAACCCTAAAATACATATTCTAACAACCCAAAAAAGATTCTAAAAAGATACTCAACCGATACGGAAATAAGTTCCCGCTCAGGATCGGTGAATAATAAAAAATAATACTCGAAATCTTTCTCTTCGTGGCCTCGTTAACGAGTCTGGGGTTTGTTTTCTTCGACACCTTCTCTTATACTCTCGAGCTTCGACTTCTTCAATCTTGCACTCCTCCGTCCTTCGCTGCAATGCTCCAAATTCAGCTCCATTTAGCTCCTTTCCTCGCTAAAACCTGCAAAATTCACAAAATAGCGTAGATTCCACTCTTTTCACAGAATTATGCAAAACTAACTAAAAATACTCAAAACTAAATCTAAACTAGATAAAACTAAACCTAATAAACCAAGAAAACCTATCAAAAACTATACTAAAAATGCGAACATCAAAATACCCCATACTTAGACTTGCTTGTCCTCAAGCAATAAACAAGACACTGACCAAAACCAAAACAAATCATGCTCATCAAGACATAGCCATCTTCTAAAAAACAACATCTACATATAAGAAAATTATAGAAAAATATTATTAACATCCTCACACATATATGCACTTAAATAGACATAAAATAATACAATCCAACCTCTCAAGGGATATAATGTGTTTCACTCAACTCTCAAGTGTTTGGGCTTATAAATTCAATCTATCAACTCATCTTATATACACAAACTCATAGAAATTGGAACTTATATCACCAATACTCTCCACCCAAGATTTGTCAAAACAAGCAAAAATCATCAAGAGAACTTAGGGGGCTCAATGAAAAACTTCATAGAAGTTTCCATTCGGCCGGGTTGTAATGGGGCTTGGTAATAACAATAGGGAATGGAAAATATTTGGTCATGTGGTGCTAATAATATCCGGGAATCAAAGACTCCTAAAAACTCACACATAACATCAAAAACTCTCATAAAACATATACCAAACTCACTCTTCATTATGCACACTCATTTTCACTCACCCTTTATCATCCTAGAAAGTCTCATATCCAAAATAAAAGAATCTCTTGATATTATCTATAAACACAAATGCACTTTAACTTCTTCCTTCTTTCTTCTCTTTTTTTTTATTTTTTTTTATTCGCTGCATCGTTAACGAACCCACATTAGGGTCGTTAACGATCCACCGTATACATCCTTTTCTCCTTTTCACTTCATCCATCAAAACTTTATTGTGTGCATCTTTTTCTATCAAGAGACCTTTCTTACATGTAATAACAATAGACTTCCAATCTACCCTTCCCAAATACCCTTCAATTCAAGCAAACATAAACTCTTTTCTTTTCAACAAAGCACAAAACTTTACCTCTCCAATCTAAGTCCTAACTCCCGGATAGGGTCAAGCTTATCTCGGCTAGGGAATAATTTTTTGTGGAGCTAAAAATAAAAAAGGTTTTAGGCCAGAATTGGTTATCAAAAGAAGGAATAATGTAAAGGTAGATAGGGAATAATAGGGCTTATAAAAATAAGTTCTCCATCATATGATCTTCACAAGTAATAAACTATAAATCTTATAAGGTTCTCGAGAAATAGATAACCATCACAATTCCAAGAGATAATATGCATAAAGAGAGTAAATCACACAAGAAAAGAAGAGGGATTTATAAATGTTCTGCCTATAAGGCCAAAAATAACTCACCAAGTAGATTTTGTTGGATTGCATCATCTATGCTATAAAGTATATGTGCTCAATTTCATCAAGTGCTATTCTCTTCTAAAAACAATAATTTTAATTTTAAGAATCCGGCTATACTTTCAAAGACATGTTTGCAAGGAATTATATGATTAAGCTAGTGATTGCTATCATAGAACTTAAGAAGGGATATCTATCAATTCTAAACTCTTTGTAGATTTTTTTCAATTTTTTTCAATTTTTTTTATTTTTTTGGGATTTTTTTGTTTAAAAGAAATAACAACTACATAGAACACAGAAACACCTAGGACATAATTTTTCTACTTTCTTCCCACCCCATACTTAAAATTACAATGTCCCCACTGTAAGGAAAATAAGAAGAAGAGGGAAAAGAAATAGAAAAGAAAACAAAAAATTAAAAAGAAAAAGAAAAAATAAAACTTACAAAGTGGAAACAAGGAAAGGAAACTTCATCTTGAGCTTGAATCAACCGTTCGGTGGAGGAAAGTAGTGCTCAAAGTTCCCTATGAAGTCGTACATCGTCCTCCAACGCTCAGCATCATCCGCCTCTCTCTGACGATGCCGCTCATCCTCCATCGACATACGAGCGGAATAGACGGTTTCCCATCTATCCATCCTCCTATGAATGTGATCCGTCTGGAGGTGAAGCTGTTGCATCCATGCAGAAAGATCCTCGGCCCATGGTGGTGGTATACTCAATCCTGCGTACTCGGGCTGAGGAGGTGGTGGGTAGTGAGGCTGGAAATGGTCTTGATACATCACCGAGTTGTAAGGCATTAAGCCATAAGCATGAGGGTCGACAGGAGCTGGTGGTGGGTCGACAGGAGCTCTCGGCACCTCGTTAACGAAGCTGGGTGCCTCGTTAACAGTGTTGGGTGGTGGCTGGAAGTGGTCGTTAACGACCCTGGTGGGCTCGTCAACGAAGATATGGCCTCCTAGCACCTCCGTGTCCATGTATTCTTCTTCAAAGTTGAGCTCCTCAATGCCTCCCTCTGTGTCGGCTTCTTCGGTGTCATTGCCTACTACCTCGGTATCTTCTTGCTCATCTTCTTCTTCATATTCATCCACGTCGTCCCGCTCAAACCGGGTTTCACAAGGCCTAAGCGATAGCTCGTCCTCCGGTTTTGGCTCCAATGGGTAAGGATGTCCCGTCCACACCTCGTACCAATTTGGTACATAGAGTAGCTCGTACATGTCGAGGGAAGGTATGACTTGTCGATCTTACACCTTCACCTTGTAGCCTCCCTCGGCTTGCACGAAAATCCCGGAACTATACCAATAATTCTGGTGGAGGAGTTGGGCGTGGGCCGGTGTGTAGCAGGTGAGATCAACTCCAAGATTCTTAGCCAAGAGGCTAACCAAATTGCCACACCACACCTCCTTGGACTTGGTGGACTTCTCGACATAGTAGAGCCATTCGTACCCCAAATTCAAGGGGTCGGGCTCCTCAAAGAGAATGGTGCGGAAGCAAGCGACCTCCGTCCTTGTAGACCAGTTCAACTCCCTCTTCGGCCAAAATGTTGCGACGAGGACTCTCAAGATAATCCGGAAGATGGGGTTGACTATGTTTGCCCCGGATAGCGCCGCGGTAGACGGTTGAACCTCTCCGGTGATGTAGCTCCAAGTGCGGGTCACTCGGTAGTCCTTCAAGCTATAGTCTCTTGACGGGTTTGGGAGCTCCAAGATTGCATTGAACTCCGCCATGGTGAAGTCACGGTCCTCGTTACCGAGCCGGAACCGAATACGTCCCGCCGAGGTCTTCGTCGAGAAGTTGGTCTCCAAAGTGGCCAAGAACTCGGATGTAAGGGTCGGGTAATGTGGCAAGCTCTCTTGCTTCAATAGGTGAGCGGCCCCAAGGATGATGAAGGCGTCTTTGACATCCGTGTAGATGCCCGTAGAAACGGCGCTAGACTTCGAGAACCATCGGGTGTAATGGTCCTTCTCCAGAAAATTCCGGTAGCACCGAACTTGGCTTTGACTGCTCAAAATCACATCATCCACCCGGGGTGGAGATGGAGACCTGTGGTTCCTCCTCTTCTTTTGGGCTCGGGTAGCGGGTCTGCTTGAACTAGCCATGGATCCTACAAAATAATTGAAAATTTTCCAAGATAAGATCCACTTAAAAATAATAGGTACGAGACCCCATACTTGGTCTCAAAATTAACCTTGGAATTATTCGTAAACTGCCCAATTGGGTCGTTCACGATTCTGGGCTCGGATCGATAAATGATGAAGTGCAGGGTCGTTAACGAGCTTGGGTGGGTCGTTAACGACCTGCCGAGAGCAAAACCAGTAATTTCCGAAATTCAATCTACCTCTAATTCAGCACAAATCAAGCATGCAATCTTCTAATATTTTCCACGAATCCCCTATTGGGTATAAGCACCCCATACTTACTCAATTCCCCATCCCGAACATGCTAAAATTTTCTCGGAATTTTGACATGCAAAGTTCGAACTTTTTAGATCTAGAACAAGAAAAATTCATGCTTTCCTAACTAAAGGGTTACAATAGCTAATCTAACATGAATAATCTTTCCTAAAACATGAACAACTAAGCACAATCAAGAATTTTTTAGAACGGAATTTAAGCATGCTCATCTATCTCCCTAAAAATCATGATTCAAGATATGAAATTCAACCCTATAGATAATCAATCATGGAATTTCAAGCAAGGGTTTAGAAATCATACCGGAGAACCGAGAATTTAAAGAACAAGGGTCAGAATCGGGGTAGTTAACGAGCTCGGCGTCGATGGTGTGTGGCTTCCGAACTCCGTTAACGATGGCGTCTCCGGCGGTCGTTAGCGTGGGAATTCTGACTCGGTGGGAGAGAAAGGAGAGGGATGGAGAGAATTTTGGGTGGAGAGTGAATTTTTAAGGGATTGTGGTAGAATTTTGGGAGGGGTAGAAGGGTTTATATAGGAGGGGTAAGGGGTAGAAGGGGGCGGTGGCTAGGGTTAAAAAGATAGAGTAGGTTAGAATTACTTACCTACCCCGTATTGTGACGAATCGGGTCTTCCGAAACGGGTCGTTAACGACTCTGGGTGGGTCGTTAACGAGCCACCGTGGCCTTCTTGAGTGAATTTTCGACCCCTTTTTTCCTGAAATCTTGTTAGCTCAAAAAATCTAATTTCTATCCTATTTAAAACTAAAAAATAAAAATAAAAGAAAGTTAAGAAATAATCTAAAAAGAAAAAGAGAAAAATAAAATAAACTAGACCTATTCTAAGAAGCGGGTTGCCTCCCGTAAGCACTATGTTTAACGTCGTTAGCCCGACGAGCTCACTTGCTAATCTCATGGTGGTTCATGTCTGGCCGTGTTGGGGTCATGAGATGCCCTGCTTGTAGCCTTACTGCCTCTGTGCACTTGAATGGCTAAATTAGGACCTTCTTCTTCTATCAGCATAAAGCTTTGAACTTGTGGTTGCCTATGCCGATTGTGATTGCAAACCTCCCGGGATCTCCCAGCTTTTCTGGTAGAGCTATCGATCTGACTTCATCCTGCAGCTCTGTAATGGACCTTTTCCTGCTAAGAATATCCTTCAAAAATTTTGTGTAAGCCGGCATTTCGCTTAGGGCCTCAGCGAATGGGATGGAAATATTAATGCTTTGAAGAATCTTAACGAAACGCTTGAACGTACTCTCAGTAGAGTCCATAGATTTCTTAGTTGGAAATGGAAGAGATTTCACCATTCTCGGAACCAAGTTAGGCTCGAGAGGTGAGAGTATCGGGTCGACACTAGGGTCGATTGATGTCCTCGGCGGGTCGTTACCGACCCTGATGGGGTCGTTAACTACCCTGGGATTGAGAGGAAGGCTCGGTTTAGAGAACTTACCTGGGGTAGGATCGTCAGGAATCCTCTGAGCCTCGTCATTCTGGCTTGTAGGCTTGGTACTAGCTCTTGCTGGCTCGTTAATGAGCTGGTTGGCGAGGTCTCTTTCCTCCTTCTCTTCAGCTTGAATTCTTTCCGGTAATGTCTTCCCACTTCGAAGGTGCACCGCTGCTATTTGGCCTCTAGGGTTCTCCTCGGGACGGCCCGGGAGTTGCCCTTGTGGTCTTGGAATCCGTGCAACAAGGTCTCCTAGTTGGGAATCAACGCTCCTCTTCCAAATATCGAACACTCCCCATCTTTTATCCTGTCGGTTCAGCTTAGCTTGAACGTCATCAACCTTGTTATTCACTCCGTTGATGCTCTCTTTAATCTCCTGAACCCATGATGGTGTCTCTTGATGGCCTGGAGGTGGATATGGTGCAGGTCGTCTATCTTGTGGGGGCCCTGCGTAATTTTGATTTGTATTCTGATTGCCCCATGGTTGATAGTTGTTTGACCTGTCATTATAATTAGGTTGGTTCCTGTAGGGTCCTCTCATGTAGTTCATCTCAGCTATTGTTTCAGCGGTTCTAACCTGCTCAATTTTAGTGCAAGCAGAAGTAGTATGCGCAGAAGAACCACATTCTTGACATGATTGAGAGGATTTTAGAAAACTTACCTGTTTCCTCAGACTGTTGACCTCATCTTGTAAGAATTGATTTTTAACATCGGGGTCAACTTCATCTCGGTTGGGCACATAGAGACGTTTTTGAGTTTGTGGAGCCTGCTGGGTTCCGTACATAGCATCGTAATTCGCCAGCTTGTCCAACAGTTCCCACGCCTCTGTCGGGTTCATCTCTATAAAACCGCACGCAGTATGCGTGTTGATGCGGTTCTTGTTCTCCGTGTTGATACCTTGGAAAAAGATTTCTTGCAATACATATAAAGGTTGCCATGAGTAGGGCATTGTCTAAGCATCTCTTTGAATCTTTCCCATGTTTCAACAAATGTTTCATTAGGCAACTGGTGATAAGAGGTGATGCATTTCCTTAACTCCGTTGTCTTAGTATGGGGGAAAAACTTTGTAAGAAATTGATCATACAAAGCTTTCCAAGTCCTGATAGACTTAGAAGATAGGCTCTCTAACCAGTTCAGGGCCTTTCCAGTGAGTGACCATCTAAAAGCTTTTAACAGAACATATTCTAACGAGACACCTTCAGTAGCTATGGTGTCACATAAATCAAGAAAATTTCTAATATGCTCCATAGGGCACTCAGCAGGTTTCCCTTCAAACAGAGCCCGTTTGATTAAGGATATAAATTGAGACTGGATCTCAAAAGGTTTCTCTATCGCAAGAATTCCTTGGATAGGCATTGAGCTCTTCTTGCAGTCGAGCCTTGTCTGCGTCTGCGCCGTCCTTTTTGGCTTTTAGTGCCTCCATCTAGGTCCGGAGGATCTCTAACTCTCGAGCCATCTCTTCTGCTGTGGCCATGGCTCGGTTTTCTCGGAGTCGACGGTGCAGGGAACGTTCGGGTTCTGAGTAATAACTAGAGCTATCAAACTGAAGCCTTCTTCGTCCTACCGGCATACACTGAGAAAACAAACAAAGAAAACAAAAATTAAAAACAAAAACGGGGTCGGGCTATTCCCGATCCCAAAGATAAACTAACAACTCGTTGCTTCCCCGGCAACGGCGCCAATTTGTTGAAAGGGTTTCTCGGCCAACAAATAAATTTGTAAGTCAAGACCCCGCTGAGTACAGTGGAGTCAGGATCGTTCCACAGGAAGCAAGGTTGTTTGCCTCATCTACCTTACTCGACTCCCATTAGTTTTCCCCTCTTTGCTAAAATGAACTTTATTAAGAGAATTGGGGATCACTATTATTATTACCCTGTGTTGAAAGGGTTTCTCGGCCAACAAATAAATTTGTAAGTCAAGACCCCGCTGAGTACAGTGGAGTCAGGATCGTTCCACAGGAAGCAAGGTTGTTTGTATATCAATCTAACAAAAATCAAACAAAATCAAACAAAACACTCACAAGATGCCTCGTTAACGATGTTGTCAGGATCGTTACCGAGCCACCGAACACAAAAAGATCAATTAACAACCTAATTAAATTCTAATTAAAATTCGGTACCGAGGCAAGTACTCAGCAACGAAAATTCACCAGAAATAATTCAATTACAGCAAAAATCTAGGACAAGGGACACCACAACATAGCCAAGCATAAGAATTCGTAAGAAGATAAGATCATGCCATTAAATAGATAGAGTCATCAACTTTCGTCGACTTAACAAGTAAATTAATCTATTTTCATAAACTAACTCACTCAATTGCTTGTTTTAGATCTAAAGCTTGAAACTTTCGTTTTCAAACAATATCAACCTTCAAGTTACTAACTTTCTCTTTCAATCAAGTTAAAACTCAAATTACCTCAACATTCGTTTCGGTATTAAGCACAACAAAAAATCTCAATAAAAGATAAAAGGCATTCACATCACACAATCTTACTCATCAAACATGCTCGACTATGCCGGGCTTAACCCCGACCCTAGAAAAAATAAACTACTCACTACTCATTATTAAGAAACTAAAAACTTCAATAAAAACAAACATTGAAACAAAACCCAAACTTAAATTAATAACAAAAATATTGTCTTACAAAGATCCAGAAGAAAACCCGAAAAACATACACCGAACCACAAATACGATCAACGAACTCGGCAACCGTCGTCTACCAACCTCGTCACCGACTTCCGATCCGATTCTCTCTCTTTCGGCCTTCCCCAAAATCTTCTCCAAAATCTTCTTCAAATCAAGCCCCCTCAAAATCTTCTCCAAAATCAAGCCCCCTCAAAATCTTCTCCAAAATCAAGCCCCCCCTCTCTATGCTAGATAGAAGGGTATT
Organism: Fallopia convolvulus; assembly: GCA_964016875.1. Classification (NCBI taxonomy): domain Eukaryota; kingdom Viridiplantae; phylum Streptophyta; class Magnoliopsida; order Caryophyllales; family Polygonaceae; genus Fallopia; species Fallopia convolvulus. Next base: position 61,413,024 of record OZ024719.1, read on the forward strand.
TATACTAAAAAGCTAAAAACTAAAAAAGCTAAAAGATATAAACTTTCCTAAAAATATAGAAACAATCTCTAAAAGATAGAAATAAAATCCAAAAATATATTAAACCCTAAAATGCATACTCGAAATCTTTCTCTTCGTGGCCTCGTTAACGACCCTTCACAGCCTCGTTAACGAGCCTGGGGTTTGTTTTCTTCGACACCTTCTCTTATACTCTCGAGCTTCGACTTCTTCAATCTTGCACTCCTCCGTCCTTCGCTGCAATGCTCCAAATTCAGCTCCATTTAGCTCCTTTCCTCGCTAAAACCTGCAAAATTCACAAAATAGCGTAGATTCCACTCTTTTCACAAAATTGTGCAAAACTAACTAAAAATACTCAAAACTAAATCTAAACTAGACAAAACTAAACCTAATAAACAAAGAAAACCTATCAAAAACTATACTAAAAATGCGAACATCACCCTTCTCACTTGAGTCCAAAAATTGTCCGTCTCCCTTGCCGGTCTCGCTGCAATATCAATAGCGTAGAGAACTGGTTGTTCCCTGCAAGAGCTAGAGACGATGGGGAAAGCCAAGCTTTATACGAAGCTACTGCCCGGCCTAAGAAAAAAAGGCGGAATGAGCAAGGGAGTGAAGAAGAAGAGGATGAAGAAGATGAGAGTGATGAAGATGAGGAAGAAGAGCATGTTGAACCTCAACCACGTTTTGAGCTTGGGGGTTCTTCTTGTGATGCAGTTGATCCGCCTCTTTATGGTGGATTTGGTTTCCCGGACCCTCCTATTTATCCTTATGCTCCACAGCCACCATCCATGTTTGACATCTATGGAGAGTTGGAGAGCCAGAGAGAGCAGGTTGGTGCGCTACACACTTCCATGGATGCCGGATTCCGCAGTGTGAATTCCCGATTTGATTCTGTGGAGGAGAATCTAGCAGCTATTCAGAAGACCCTCCAGAATTTCCAGTTTCCAGGATGGCCGCCTGGACCTCCACCTCCTCCAAAGTTTTAGATGTCTTGTGAGTGTTTTCTCTTCTCTTACTTTTACTTTCTACATTGGGGAGAATGTAGTTTTAAGTGTGGGGGAGGGAAACATGTTTCATGTTAGTTAGATGCATGTAGTTGCATATTAGATTGCATTCGCATTGAAAAAAAATAACATAGAAAAAAGTAATTAGAAAAATGTCAAAAACAATGAAAAAAAATGAAATGAAAAAAAAAAGAAAAAATTTGCATTTTAGGAACTATTAATTTTCCCTAAAGTAACAAGCCCCTTGTTCTTCATAATTCTTGAATGAAATCCTATCCCCTAGACTTGCTTGAAGTGTTTGAAGTTTTGGTGATGTCTAGCAATGTTTATGAACTTGTTTGATAATTGAATGAGCATGTATATTCTTTGAAATTTTAGTTGACATTGAAATTCTAAACAAAAAGCCATGTGAGATTTTTTACCTTTCTAGGACTATTTTCTATTAAGAGTCCTCTCTTTTCATGTGTGATTCTCACTTTTGATTGCTTCCTCTAGAACTTGCATTAGACTCTTTTTCAAGATCGCTTTTATGACTTTTGTATGCAACTTTAAAATGATTGAGGCAGTATTTCTATGAGCCTATTATTCCCTATCCACCCTTATATATGATCCTCTTTTTGATAGCCCATGTTAGCCTTTATTGCCTATTTATTTGGAAAGCTCCACAAGATAATTCCGAGCCTAATTTAAGCTTGAACCATCCGGGAAATAGGAATTTTAGTGGATTTATAAGTGTGAGTTTGAGCCAAGATTGGGGGATTCTAAAAGGGGTTGATGTTAAATATCAATGGTGTGGATGGAGTTTGATGTGATGAGAAAAATGAAATAAAAACAAAATGAGGAAAGAAAAGCTCATAAGCATAAAAAGAAAAAAATTCTTTAGATGAGCAAAGTGTTTAAGTGCAAAGGTTGTGGGAAATAAAAAAAGAAAAAAAAATGGGTGAAAGAGAAGGTGAAGAATAAAACAAAAGAGAAAGTTTGGGAAAGAAGTGCGTTAAGCTTGGTTTTGGTGTTTTATTTAGGAATAATTTCTTTTCCCGGATTAACACCACATGCCCAATTTTTATCCCCACCAAAATTGTCTCACCCTAGCCTCATTACAACCTTATAAAAGACCTCATGATTATAGCTTGTATACAAAGTCCCATGCGGTGGAGATTTAGATCGCTGTTGTAAGCTTATGGTAGCTAAGCTTTCAAAAGATGAGACTTGAGTGAAACACGTCCTATTCAAACACTTGAGAGAGAGCGAAAACACAATTGTCCTATGTGAGGTTTAGAATGGATATGTTGGCTTTATCTCTTTGATGTACAAATGCATGCTATGATTTTGGTTGTCATTCTTTGCTTCTATAATTCTCGTCTAGATTATTGTTGAAATGGATCCATGAATTGCTTGTCTTGTGGGGTGTCGGATTTGATTTCTTACTTGAGGACAAGTAAGGTTTAAGCTTGGGAGATTTTGATAGCATGCATATAGACATAGTTTAGGACATGTTTACTTTCATATTTTGAGTCTTTTTAGCTTAGTTTTGAGTTAGTTTTATGTTTGTTTCGTTGGTTTTCTTTGTTCGGTATCTACTCTTCTGTTGTGTGGATTTCTGGCTATTCTGGATGGAGATTCAAGAATTTCAAGGATCAAAGCTAAGAGGAGTGTTTCATGGAGCCTAAGTGATGAAGGACGGAGCTTACAAGTGGTTGCTCGGGGGCCAAGACGGAGCAAGAGCGGAAATATGAAGAAAAGTCAGCCCAGCGAGTACGTGACCAAGTACGTGGCCGGGTTCTCAACTACCCGACCAAGTACGTGGACGGGTTCAATACCGGGTTCTCCAAATGAACCACCGAGTTTATCCAGTAACTTACCCGACCGGGTTCTTGCCTGGGTACTTGACCGGGTAGTTCCCCGTGTCGGGATTTGGGCCGACTTTGCATTATTTTTGTCTCATAAAACACTATAACCCTAGTTTTTAGAAGAATATTACAGATTATTGTTTTCTAGCCTCTCGAGATAGAACCCTAGTGGGAGATTATTGGAGATTTTTCTAGATCTGTTGGATTGAAGTTTGAATCGATTTGAAGACAATTTGGTATGTTGTTTATTGAATTTGATTTTCTTTCCTCCCTTCTCATGTCTAGCTAATTCTCTTATTCTGAGGTTGGGTGAACCCAATGATGAAGTAGGTCGATCTAAATTGTGATGTTTGGTTGAATGGAAACTTGATTGTAGTTTGATTTAATCTTAGGTTGCTTTATGCCCTATTTGCTTTGCATATAGGATTCTTGTTATAATTTGAGACCGACAGGAGATAATCGTAACAAGATATTGATTTGATAAGTACCAAAAACTGGTTCTGAATGAGATCCCTAGTAATTAAACTAGAGAGTTATTTGTGCGACAACAACTTAATTTCTCTTGTGTGAATTTCAACTATCGTAGTAGTTCTAGGGTTGGATAATTCAAGCGGAACGCGACAGCGAATGCTAGGTTATTTGTCTCTAGTCTCTAAAGAGCTTAAAGGGTCTAAAACTAATTAACCTTACGCGACAGCGATTGTTAGTTGAGTCTAGGCACATTCACATATTTTCTGAAAAGGGATATGTGTTGGTTTTAGATAGTGAGTTCCTTCAAACGACATTCAAGTTGAAATCCAAATAAACATCATTTAAAATCTACTGAAACATTATTGTGGGGATCCTTACCTTGGAAGTTTTTCTCCACTGATATTCCTTTGTTATTCTTAATTACTCGTTAGCATTTACATTCAATCATAAACTCTTTTCTTACTTATTTGGCTTGATCTACTAGTTTGAATATCAATTAATACTACAAAGTTCCCTGAGTTCGACACCTTGATTACTACAACCAAACCATATACTTGCGGTGTACGAAAATAGCCTATCACTGGCGCTGCTCCTATCTGGGCAGCCAAAATAGAATCTGGTCCTGGTGCCCTCCTCTCAGCTCCTTGTTGCCCCACAACTGCGTTCAGATTCGGTGCAGCTCCCACACCCATCAAAGTCTGCAATAACAGCTGGATCGCAGCAGTCACCTCTGGGGCCAATCCTGCTGGTTGTACTCCTCCTCCCACTTGAGCCCCGTTTGCTGGGAGACCTCCTCCAGCGACAGAGGCACTGTCCTCTCGATGAACAGTAGCAACCACATCCTGACTCTCAACAACCTCCTCCTGGTGGGTATCATGTTGTACCTCTGGCTCAACAGCTACAAGGGCCTCTCCTCTACCCCTGCCTCGACCTCTACCGCGGCCTCTACCGCGGCCTCTTCCGCGGCCTCTTCCGTTGGCTTCAGCAGCTCTAGCTCTGGTTGGTGGGGCCATCTATAATAGAAAGTCCCACAGTCAAACTTAAACATTCTATCTATTAACGTGATTCTTACTAATCTACGTGAGGTCCTTCGGCTGATGGGGCGGAGTCACGACGTGTCACCTACCCCCCTATATGCAACATGTCTACCCCAGTAAAAACATTTTGAAAACACAGGCCGGTTTTGGTTTTAAGTTGGACCTCGGGTACTCTTTGTTGGTCAGTTCCATGTGCCCTGTTGTCAACCTCGCTCTAATACCAATTTATAATACTCCGACTTCCGTCGAGACGCTACTAGGAAATAGACCTGACAATGTACTATTAATTAGGTTGACAACTACAATGTAGGACCTTACAACACGGGCACGAAGAGAAAACATAATAAAACATCCAACCTTTATTTAATAAAACTTAGAAAACGTAATAATGCATGAATTCCCAAAAATCATAAATACTCAAATACGTCACTACGCCTACTGAAACTGAACTATTCGAACAAAATTATAATAAACAAAACTCAATACCAACTCCGTCTAAACAAATATTAAAATCAACAATTCTAAACTATTATAAATAACTAGTAAAAACCAATCCCACTATGACACGCGCTCTTTACCGCTCCGGCCCGCCATCTTGCCTAGGTTCCTGCACGGCTTCTTGGTTCATACCTGGAACTGAAAAATGTTCCCCGAAGGGTCAGCGTCTAATCTACCAAGCTAGAAAGAATACGGAAACTGTAGAACGCTTTAACAATCATTTATCTAAGTCAGCATCCTAATCCACAATCGCAATCTTAACTCTAAAGGCCAATACCTAATTTAGTTATATCAGTCACACAAGTCACATACGCATTTACAATCACATTCCCATAGCAAAGCAATTCCTCCTTTTCCGCAATCCGACTTCCAAGGCGCTCATCACCGCGCCGAGTGCAGAGGCAGGCCCTCCCACTCCACTTCACAATCTCCCTTCTAACCCCTGGCTAAGCCTCCACTAGAGCACTTGCCAAAAACACACAGATAATATTTTTCGTATTGAAGGGGCACGATTTTCCCAGTCACACGGGTCAAAGTAGCCAACACTTCCTCAACACCAGCTACGATGGCCCGCGTCGGAAACGGTACCAACACAGAGAAAACGTTCCAAAATAATTTCCGATAAAACACATTTAAAATCATTAACGCACATAACACACAAGGAGCTCAAAACAATTTAAAAGGTATTCGGGACTAATTCCCAAAACTCGACCTACAATAACGATACGCAATCTAACAAGGGAGAAAAGAACCGAGCAAGTCGAAATACGACTTACCTCGAACGAAGGATCCTTGGGAAGACGGAACTACGATCTCAAACGGAACGATTCCCTAAAGAATTTTAAAGGGAAATATTAATTAATTAAAAATACGATCCGAACTAACCAACCCAATTAAGGAACCATCTTTATTCCCCTTAAACAACCGAACTTTTATAACGAGATTTGCTAATTAATATACTAAATCCAAGCTACCTAAAAATACTAACCAATTCATGTGCTAAATTCTAGTCCACCAACCCAAAATACGTACTCACTCTTTTCCCCCACCCAAATCCAACAAAAACAGCCCAGCTAAAAAAAATCATTAATACCTTGCCCAATCAATTTAAACAAGAAAAATAAAGAAGCCAATTTTAGCCCAAATGGGGCAAAATGACTCGGCCCAGTCTAACCCAACAGCCCAAAGCTTCTTTCAGCTCACCACCCCAGTCAAACCTCGCCCTTGACCATTCCGAGTGGGCCCCCCTACCTTCTTCTTCAATGGGAGAACTCCAAACTCCATATCTCGCCTGCCCCAATCACTCCGTCGGCGACTCAGAGAACCGCATCTCCGCCCTGCTGAAATCCCAACCCACAACCGGTGGAAACAGAGGGGAGCAACGACGCTCACCTTGCCATCCTGTTCACGCCCCGTCGGCTTTCCCTGCAATCACGTCGGCGGTCATCAACGAGGACGGAGCTGACTCATACTCGTCGTCCGTTCACGCCCACCTTCCTCCCTGATTGGAGACCAACTGATTCCTTCTTCTTCCCCGGTCGGCGCACCTCGAAGGTAGGCGGCGGAGAACTCCCCCCCGACGCCCCTGTTCACGGTCACGTGAACCAAATCCCCCGTACCCCGCGTCGTCCCAAAATTCCGGCCGCCGCACACCCCGACTCCAGCCCAACCTAATTCCCGACCCAAAATCAACAAGAAACAGAGGAATGAATAGAGATCGGAACCTCGACTTACCGGAAAAAGATTGGGACGAATCCGTCTACAGGCAACGATTGAAACGAAAACCGAGTATCAACTGTTGAATTGAGCGAACAGAATAATACGCTGGTGAAAGGGGTCCTTAAATAGTCCAGGTTCGGACTTTTCCTAATTGATTTAGGATAAGATTTTCTTGTTTGGGTGTGATTTAGGTGTGATTAAGATAGAGTTTTTCTGTTCAACTCCGTACCCTATGGGTTTCGACACAAATAACTTACATATCCATACAAACATGATTTGGGTGGAATAAAACCTAACTAGTTAAAGTCTAGCTAAAACAAATAACAATGAGATAAATGTTTTTAGAATGGATTAGATATAATTAACGAGTCTAATTATTCGAACGGATTATTAGATGCTTGTAAGCGAAGGAAACCCGTTTTCCGACTTACGAGAAACGAATACGGATATGGATATTACAGAACTCTGGCATAGACGACTGGGACATGCAGGTGTAAATCAAATCCTGAAGCTTTATCTACAGGATCTGGTCATTGGTCTTCCACGGATCAATCTCGAAGGAGTCAAAATGTGTGAAGCATGTGTTCGAGGGAAACAAACCAGAAACTCCTTCAAACCCAAAAAGGTGGTGAGCACAACCAGGCCTTTAGAGCTAATTCACATGGATCTCTGTGGTCCCATGAGAACGGCTAGCTACGGTGGAAAAAGGTACATGTATGTTTTAATTGATGATTTTTCAAGATTCACCTGGGTTATTTTCTTGAAGGCAAAATCACAAGCATTTGAAGAATTCGAACCCTTCATCAAAAGAACAGAAGTAAGCTTGGCACTCAAACTGAAAGCAATCAGATCTGATCACGGAACTGAGTTTCAAAACTCAGAGTTCCAAAACTTCTGCGAGAAAAATGGGATCTCTCACAATTTCTCAGCTCCTCGCACCCCTCAGCAAAATGGAGTGGTCGAGAGAAAGAACAGAACCCTGGAGGACATGGCCAGAACCATGATGATTGAAAGTGGAGTTCCTGAGTACTTCTGGACTGAATCCATCTCCACAGCTACGTACATCTTGAACCGAGCCATGACAAGGCCCCTGATCAACAAAACGTCATATGAGCTCATCAAAGGGAGAAAACCAAACATCTCACACTTGAGAACATTTGGTTGCACGTGCTTTGTTCACAATAATGGAAAAGACAACCTTGACAAATTCGACCCCAGAAGCGAAGAAGGGATCTTCCTGGGATACTCAGCACAAAGCAAGGCTTACAGGGTCTATAATAAGAGGACCAAGAAGATAGAAGAAAGCATTCATGTCGTCTTCAACGAGAAATCTGTAAAGATGGGAACAGAGACCCAAGGGAAGGGAACTCTGTTCAAACTGGTTAGACAAGAAGATGATTATGATGACGATGATGAGCCAAGGAAAAGGGATGAAGACTATCCAAGTGCAAGCAACATCCCACAACCAGGGAACAACGATGGAGATCCAACCCTCCCTGATCAAATCTCCCTCGAGGCTCCCCCCTCAGAAGAACTACAAGACACCTCCAACTCTCTCGAGGTTCCCTCTTCAGGGAACAACTCTTTTGTCCCCCAAGACAATTCCCTGCCAGAATCAAGTATTCAGGGGGAACAAAGAGGGAACTTGCCAGAAATCTCTAAAGAAACCTCAAATGAAGAAGCTGAAGATTAGTGTTCCCATGACAAGGAAACAGCTACTGAAGATGACACACATGCAAGGGAACCCGCTCATACAAGAAACTTTCAACAAAGGAAGGACCACCCCATTGAGAACATCATCTCCCCTTTTGATAAAGGTGTACAAACTCGTTCCTCTCTCAATAATTTTTGTGCCTTTAACGCGTTTGTTTCAATGGTGGAACCCAAAAATATCAAAGAAGCTTTGAAGGACTCAGATTGGATTCAAGCCATGCAAGAGGAACTCCACCAATTCGAGAGGAACAAAGTTTGGAAGCTAGTTCCTAGGCCCAAAACAAGAACATCATAGGAACTCGATGGGTCTTTAGGAACAAGCTCGATGATACTGGGGCTGTAGCAAGGAACAAGGCTAGGCTAGTGGCACAAGGCTACAGGCAAGAGGAAGGAATTGACTACGATGAGACCTTCGCACCAGTTGCCAGGATCGAGGCCATCAGACTCTTAATTGCCTATGATGCTCACAAGGAATTCAAGCTTTATCAAATGGATGTGAAAACAGCCTTCCTCAATGGACATCTCAAGGAAGAAGTGTATGTGGCCCAACCTCCAGGATTCGAAGATGAAAAGCTACCTAACCATGTCTACTTCCTAGAGAGGGCCCTCTACGGACTCAAACAAGCTCCCCGAACTTGGTATGATAGGTTTGCTCAATTCCTCTTGTCCCATGGATACCTTCGCTGTTCCATAGACAAGACTTTGTTCTTAAAGAAAGAATCTAAAGACATTTTGATTGTGCAAGTATATGTTGATGACATTGTGTTTGGAGCAACTAACAAAACTCTTGTAGAGAAATTTAAGGACCTCATGAGCAGTGAGTTTGAGATGAGTCTCATTGGGGAACTCACGTTCTTCTTGGGACTTCAAATATCCCAAACCAAGGAGGGAACAAAGATTCATCAACAGAAATACATCAAGGAGATGCTCGTGAAGTATGGAATGGAACACTCCAAGCCCATCGACACCCCCATCTCTCCAAATTCAAGGCTTAATGCGGATGAAACAGGTATAAGTGTGGACCAAAGTAACAATCGAGGTATGATTGGGTCCCTCCTTTACTTAACAGCTAGTAGATCTGATATCATGTTCTCCGTATGTCTTTGTGCTCGTTTTCAAGCTAACCCTATGGAATCACACTTGAAAGAGGTGAAGAGAATTTTCAGGTATCTCAAAGGGAACGATAACTTGTGCCTTTGGTATCCAAGGAACAGTTCCCCTGAGCTCATTGCATACACAGATGCAGACTTTGCAGGGCACCTGGTTGATAGAAAGAGCACATCAGGAATGGCCCAGTTCCTAGGGTCATGCTTAGTCTCATGGGGATCTAAAAAGCAAAACTCAGTGGCACTCTCCACAGCTGAAGCCGAATATGTGGCTGCCGCATCGTGCTATTCCCAATTTTTATGGCTTAAGTCACAACTCCAGGATTACGGTATGTCTTTTGGCCCAGTCCCATACTCTGTGATAACACTAGCGCCAAAACATTTCCAAAAATCTTGTGCATCATTCTAGAACTAAGCATATTGATATAAGGCATCACTTTCGACGTGACAATGTTGAAAGTGGGAACATCTCGAAGGAACATTGTAGAACTGAAGAGCAAATTGCGGACATTCTTACCAAAGCCTTAGACAGACGTCCCTACCAGCGTTTTCGAATGCTTCTAGGGATGATAACTCTAAACTAAACAAGTCCTTGTTTGTCTCTCTCTCAATGCCTGACTAGTTTATCTAAGATTGCATGATAGGGAACTTGGATTTATTGCTTTCACTATGCCATGATTACTAGTATAGAGAAAAATGTGTACAAGGCAACTTTATTTCTTTCGGCCATACATGATCAACCAGAGTTCCCTTTATCCTTCTTTACAAGCCACTATGACGGTTGATCATACAACCTACCCTAAGCTAGGGACCAGACAAACGCTTCTCATGAGCCTAAATATTCCCTTTATCGAGTCGCAAATTGTCTGGTTCCCTTTGAGTTCCCTAGCCCCACAAAAGGATGAGTGTGAAGTTCCCTTAACCACTTCACTCTCCCTGACCTTGATATGATCATGGGAACGGATACATACTAGCAAGGGAACGTTGACTCATCTACAAAGACGAACCGTCACTTGGGAAGCGGACTTTTGTGTTAGAGGCTCAGACGCGTTAAAGGCCAAGTATTATGATTTTGAAAAGGACTTCCCGAGAGATCGTGACGCGTGTCCAGAGGCGTGCTATGGAAGTTGAAACGATGCCCCACGTTCATTGGGCAACGGTTATCGAGGTTTTCCACTTCCCTTTCTACCCTTCCTCTCTTCTCTCCTTAAAACCCTCATTTGCCATTTTTGGGATCTTATTCCATCTTCCATCTCTTCCATTCTTCTTCTCCACATCCCTTTCACTCCCTTTTTCAAGAAACCTCCAAAACCTTCAACAACCTTACAAAAATGGCCCCTCAACACACCTTTGCCCAGATCAAAGCGTGGGTACATGCCAACCCTCGCATCCTCTTCATCTCTCAATTGAAAGAGTTTGAGAAAGAACAAGATCAAATATGAAGGATGTTCTTATCCAAGGGCTCTACAACCAAGTAAGCCCTTTCTTGCCCCCTCCTTCTCCGGCCGACGACACTGTCGCTTGGACTTCTTCCTCTTATGAATCCCTTCCTCCTCCTTCAACCACCAACACCTCCTTCGGCGTTGTCATCGTTGACAATTTCGGAGACGCTCGTCCTTCCATCAATGAAAAACCCCGAAAATCCAAAAACCGTCATTCATCCAAACGACGCCACTCCTCAAAAGACCCCTCAAAACCCAAAAAATCCAAACATTCCAAAGATCCCTCCAAATCCAAAAAACGCAAACATTGTGAGGTCTCTGAATTTTCGGAGCCCAAAAAGAAAGCCTTCTTCAAGTTTGAGGACTACTTGAACTGCTCCAAGGAGAGTTCCTGTGCGCCCAAACCTCCTTTCCCTTTCCCCTCCGACGATGGGACCTCTCAATCCCAAAGTCTACTCCCTTCTTCCTCCTCTCTCCCTCCTCTTCTGACCGAGGGACCTCCCAAACCTCCTCCCACGAAACAGCAGACTCCTCCACCACCACCTCCGTCTGTTCCCACTCCAAAAGGAACTCCACCTTCTTCACTTCCTTCAGTTCCCATAACAACGGGAACTCCAACTCCACCTCCACCTCACAAAACTCCTTCTCCTCCTTCCACACCAAAACACACCTCCACCTCTCCCATTCCTACCTCGGGGATCTCTACTCCCCAGGTTACCAAAATCGTTCCTCCTCCTTCTACCCAACTCTCTACTCCCATTTCTTCTTCTCTCCCTTCTTCCACCACATCCCCCACCACCACCAAACTCCCCTCTCTCTAACCATCCAAAAGTGTCGTCACTCTTACCTCAGACGACGATGATCTCCCTCTCTCCGTGGTCATCGGCTGAATGACCAAGGACCCTCCTCCTATCATAATGGGAACTGTGGAGGAGGAGGCCCAGCTCAAGGAAATCGAAGAAGAGCTCAACCGGGACCCCTCTGAACACACAACTGATCACGGGATCAAGTCCCCAAAGAAGGTGGCTCCAGAAGAGCCCACGGAGACAAGGGACCCCGCAACAACTGGTGGTGCTGGGGCAACAACAAGTCATCCCGAAGATGACGTGGAGGGCTCAAGCTCGAGCTCCTCCAGGGAAGAAGGGACCTCCCAGGATGAGGTCGAAGAAGAAGAAGAGGCTCCAGCTGCTAAGGAGCAAGCACGGATCCCAACACCTGGACACCAAATGGTGGTGTCCACGAGTTCCCAAGCACCAAGGGACCGCGTGCTCATGATTGAAGCGGATGCACCCCCTCAACAGAAAGGACCTCGTACGGTCTCTAGGGGGAACACGTCAAAGAGCACTACAAGGAAGGGGAAGGGGACCTCTTCCACAAAACACCCTGTGGATGAACGCCGGAAGCTTCTTCCTCCACTCATCATCTCTGAAGACGTGCTGAATGACAACGGCTTAGGGGAGCTGTGGGACCTGATCAAGGCCCAGGGATGGGAGAATCTGTGCAAAGAATTTGTGAGCGTTGATCCCTCGCAAGTGCGTCAATTCTACAATAACTTCACTATCACCAACGACTGCACTCAGGGAACTCTCTCCCACGAAAGCGACGAGTTCATTTTTACAACGTCAACAATCTGCCTTCAGCTCCAGGTCCCCGTCAAGAGCTCAATGGGTTGCCCAACAAGCTCTGGGGGGACTTTAACAGCGCCGAAGTGTACAACACCATCTTTGAGGGTCGAGTTCCCTCCAAAGTACCCTCGACGCACCATCTGTCCTTGGTCGCCAAGCTCGCTCACCAATTCATCATCAATGTGGTGATCCCGCGCCAAGAGAAGCATCTGGTCGTCAATATCCCTGATGCGATCATCCTCTACCACTTCCTCCTCCGAAAGCCCATCAACCTTCCCAGAATCATCCTTGGGCACATGGAGAAGTGCATGGCTTCCAAGTCCCATTCCCTTCCCTACTTTGGGCTGATAAAGAAGCTCCTACAAAAAGAGGGTCTCTACGACGCCTCTAAGGACGAAATAGAGATTGGAAGGGAACTGGACATTTCTGTTGTCCAGAAGATGAGGCACTCTGAGCCTGTAGAGGAAGCGGCTCAACTGGAGTCTGGTGAACAAGAGGAGAACTCTCAAGTGTTGCTCCATATTGCCAACACCCTCGACCAGATTGCCAAGGACCAAGCAGCGTTGGCCAGAGGACAAGAAAAGCTTACACAAGTCCTTACACGCCTCTGTGACGCCCTGTTCCCTCAAGCCCCATGGTCTCTCCCTTCTTCTTCCCTTAATCCAAAAATGACCACAAAATTGTACTTGAGTTCCCTTGTATATATTTTCTTAAGTAATGAATTGGTCTTTATTGTAATTGCGTGTTCCCTTCTTCCCTATTATTGCTTTGCTTGTTTTTGATGATGTCAAAAGAGGGAAAGACAAAAAATGCGAGATGAGTTAAAAGTTTAAGTTATCACAGACCACGCATAAGCTAAGGGGGAACAATTGCATAAAAAGCTTAGTAAGAACTAAGTGTCTCACCAGAAGTGGTTCCCTAAATCTAAGTGCTTCACTAAAAGTGACTTCCCAAAATCATACTTAGGAACTCATCAGCATATCATTCATTGAAATACTTGCATATTTTGTGATGGGTTTGTCATCATCAAAACGGGGGAAATTGTTGGGACGTTGTTGGGACCTCTGGTTCTAAACAACGGATCAACGATGTAATTCTCTTAAGTTTTGATAATGACAAACACCATAGGGAACTAACGTGGTTTGTTCAAGTATTTCTAAGGAACGTAAGTACAGCCAAGAACTCCCAGAAATGATCAAGAGAACACAAGCTTACAACGATGAAGAGTTTCCATCAAGGGAACTCTGAACAAGAGGAGTTCCCATGACATGGGAACTCACATGTGGGGACAACGACCGTTTAGCGCAGATCGCGGGATTTTGTCTCGGACAGCCCGAAGGAACGGTCTGAGGATCAGACTGTCACACTTCATCCAACGGTCCGATTGATCCTAGAAGTTGACCTAGTTCAAACCAAAGTCACATGTGAAGAAAGTACAACTTGGGCATCAAACAAAGGGCATTTTGGACACAAACGAAAGATACGACTGCCCAAGCTCACCTGGACTATAAAGCCAAATGAATAGTACTCGGATTGAGTCCCCGCCGGCGAGTGTGTGATCTCGATGACGGTGAAGCCGAAGTTCCCAGGAGAAAGGGAACTGAGAAGTCGGTGTTAGGTCTGAGTTATTTGTATTTTGTTGTTGTGAGCTTAGGAACTCAGTTGAGAGGATTTACTAGTGTTGCTAGAGTTAGGAAGAACTCGTAGGAACAGAGAAGTGTGAATCCTGCTGTGTAACTAAGGAACAAAGCAATTAATATAAGTAAGTCATTCAAAATCCTCCAAGCGGAGGTAGAGGTTAACTGTCAGTTCCCAAGCTCTTTGCTAACGTTTACGATCCAATATAAGGCTTGCAACTAATCATCGAGGACCAATTTCATGGTGTTCAACTAATTCACCAACTCTTGAAAATCACTCAGATGCTTAGCAATAGACTTTCCGTCCTTGTACTTGAGATTCACTAGCTTCCTAATCAAAAAAGCTTTACTCCGAGCTCACTTCCTCTCGTACATGGATTCAAGCTTTTTCCATAAAAACTATGCATCTGTCTCATTGCTTATATGATGATAAACACTATTATCAAATCCTTAAACTCAACTGGCTTGGCAGACCCTAATTCAATAGGATCATACAATACCTTGTAGAATAAAATATCCTCCATCCTCAACTTCTAGAGAGTAATTTGATGATGTTAACCTAAACATCGTTCCCGCAAATTCCTCTGTCTTAGTTTCAATTTCTCACCCAAACACAAACTGAACTGAACCTGGCTCTGATACCACTTGTTGGGGAAAAATTGGGTTGATCACTATCTCCACAGTCCCACAAACAATCTCAGCAAAGCAACGAACAATCTGTAGGACTGAAAAACAAAACCAAGACGACAATCTCCAAGCAAGTAAACCAAAAAAATCAATCCAGGAGACAAAACCACACAAACAACCAAGGCAATCTCATGCAAAATCAATGCACAAATCAACACCAAATTTAAGTGGGAAAACCCCTCAATACTAGAAGGGGAAAAACCCATGAATGCCCAACCGAGCACAAATGCACTAATCAAATGACGAGTACAAGTGTTTACAATCACATACAAATCTCACTCTAGGATATTATCATCCATGGAGAATCAATACTAGAAAACTCCAAACTAGGGTAATCACTTGTAAACTAAGATTAGGGTTCCAAGTGAGAGGAGGAACCTACCAAAAAAATCCCGTTGTTGATACCCGGAGCAAGAGACGAACATTCCCTGCGTAGACAAGGAAAACATTTCCTTTCTTCACCCAATTTCCCCTCTTTCTCCTTTCTCCCTCTTCTCTCTCTTTGTGCTCCAAAATGAGGCTGCTGCACAAAAACCCTTGTGCTCCTCTCGTTCTTGTGTTGCTGTTGTCGTACACCCACCCACATAAGCACACAAAACACATTTATCTTTTATGTGCTCACGTGTAACCACCACCACCACCACTCAACAATTTCTATGTATGTGGCTTTGGTGGGCCTTTGGCCTAGAATATGGGCTCAGGCCCAACAAGCTCCCCCTCCAGCCCAACGGGAAGACGTCTACATCCTGGCATCAGTTGCATCCGAGTTTTGTCCCACCACTAGGGCGCGAAACTAATGCTCACCAAACTCCACCACCACTCTATAGCTCACGTACTTTTAGGTAGGATATCCAGTGGTAAAATCCTCTCTCTCTCTGACCTCCTAGAAGTTTCTTCACCTTGTGTTGGCTCCCCCTACTTAGATCCTTCACCAGCTTTAGCAACTAATGAACACTCCACTGTCAAGGGTATCTCATCAACACTATCTCCAAAAGAAAACTATACACTTGTGCCATCCTCTTTTGTCTACTTCTCAAACAACCAATCATCACAAGTGCTCAAGGTCACACCGGCAAAAGAATTGAAAGACTTATTTGCCTAAAATTGCAGCTCCATCTTTCTCAATCATTTAGACCGCCTATCCATCAAATCAAGCGAGAATCATCTTGAATTCCATTCAAGTCTTCCTTGATAACCCTCATCTGAGTCTTGTACAAGGTGTCTTTCAAGTCACCCCTTGCAATTACCATGGAACCTTTGACGAGTTTCCACTTTGTTGGGACGTTGTTGGGACCTCTGGTTCTAAACAACGGATCAACGATTTAATTCTCTTAAGTTTTGATAATGACAAACACCATAGGGAACTAATGTGGTTTGTTCAAGTATTTCTAAGGAACACAGGTACAGCCAAGAACTCTTATGAATGACCAAAAGGCAATGCAGGCCACCGTACTTCAGAGTTTCCATCAAGGGAACTCTGAAGAGGAAAGTTCCCATGAAATGGGAACTCCCAAAAACAATCAAGAGAACACAAGCTTACAACGATGAAGAGTTTCCATCAAGGGAACTCTAAAGAAGTCAGTTCCCATGACATGGGAACTCACATGTGAGGACAACGACCGTTCAGCGCAGATCGCGGGATTCTGTCTCAGACAGCCCGAGGGAACAGTCTGAGGATCAGACTGTCACGTTTCATCCAACGGTCCGATTGATCCAAGAAGTTGACCTAGTTCAAACCAAAGTCACATGTGAAGAAAGTACAACTAAGGCATCAAGCAAAGGGCATTTTGGACACAAATGAAAGATGCGACTGCCCAAGCTCAATGGACTATAAAGCCAAATGAATAGTACGGTCTGCGTACTTCTCCCAGAACTCACAAATACCCACACCAGAGAAAAGAAAAGAAAAGGAAGAGGAGTCCCCGCCGGCGAGTGTGTGATCTCGACGACGGTGAAGCTGAAGTTCACAGGAGCAAGGGAACTGAGAAGTCAGCGTAAGGTTTGAGTTACTTGTGTTTTGCTGTTGTGAGCATAGGAACTCAGTTGAGAGGATTTACTAGTGTTGCTAGAGTTAGGAAGAACTTGTAGGAATAGAGAAGTGTAAATCCGGCTGTGTAACTAAGGAACAAAGAAATTAATATAAGTAAGTCATTCAAAATCCTCCAAGAGGAGGTAGAGGTTTACCCATACAACTAGTTGGTTGTAGTGGGGTTCCTCTATAAAGGAACTGTGTCTTTTACTGTTTTTATCACTTGCGTATATTTACTTCCGCTGCCTTGGGAACAGCTTAATTGCCAGTTCCCAAGCTCACTGCTAACCGTTTACGATCCAACAATTGGTATCAGAGCTTGCACTCTAGATTTGTTTTAGCATCGCACGTATCAAATGGCTCAGGAACTTACTCAGGTGGGGAACAATACTAGTAAGCCGCCAAGGCTTATTACAGGAAGATTTGAAAGCTGGCAACGCGACATGAAGGATTGGATGCGTGGCCAAGACTACCAAGCCTGGTGTGTCATCGAGAGAGGGAACTTCGAAATCGATCCACCTATAGTCAACGACCTCTCAAAGTGGGGACCCAACGAGTACAAGTGCATGGAGGCAAACTACAAAGCCAAACAGTACCTAAAGAGGTCCATGTGCGTACAAGATTGTGACAGGGTTGCAAACCTTGACACAGCTAAGGAAATGTGGGAGGCCATCCAACAAATGCACGTTGGGAACTCAGATCTCAGAGAAGATCTTCAGATGAATGCAAAAAGGGAGTTCTACAACTTTCAAATGGAAATGGGAGAGTCGGTCGATAGCTACCAATCCCGATTTGAAGGACTTTGCACTAAAATGGAGGGATTGGCCATCACAAAAGAAGAAATCACCCACAAAATGAAGGTCCAACAGCTCTTCAATGGATTGACTGGAGAATGGGCAAACAAGAGAACGATGTTCAAGGAAAATCCAGAAAATCGAACACTTATGCTCCATCAAGTGTTTGGAAAGCTAGTGGGACACGAGAAGAGAAAGATCGACGATAAGGAACAAACTCGAGCTCATCGAGGGATCGCACTCAAGATCGAAAAAATGCTCAAATCAACCCAAGAACAACATGACGACTCCGAATAAGAAGAGGATGAGGAGATAGTTCTAGTAACAAAGGCTCTTCGAAATTTCTACAAAGGGAAGTCTCAACGGAACAGTGGGAACTGAGGAAAGGGATAGAGTTCCCAAAGAAAGCCCACAGAAAAGGATCTCTCAGATGTGACCTGCTACAAGTGCAATAGGAAAGGACATTTTGCGAAGGAATGCCCACAAGGAACTGATGGCAGGAAGCAAGGAAAGAAGGCCTATATCGCTACCTGGAGCGATGATGAAGATGAAGATCCTGAGTCATGGGAACTCCTAAACATGTGTGGCATGGCCATAGGAGAAACCACTGGGGAACAACCCAGTGAGGTAACCACTTAAACTGTTCTTGATTCTTTGAGTAACTATGAAAAACCTGAGTTGTTGAAAATTCTTTCAAGTCTTGTCAAAGATAACATAAAACTGCAAAACAAGTTGGAAAAACAGGAGCACATAAATTCTCAATTAGTTGGTCTTGAGCCTTGTCCCAACTGCATATCCCTTCTAGAAAAACTCAAGTCCCATGTGTCTCACATTGTAGATCTAGAAAGAGAAATCAAAACTCTAGAGAAAGATGAGAACACCCTCTTGCAAAACCTGAGTAAGACTCCTGAACATCTTGAAGCCTCTAGTTCCCAAATTAAGTTTGTCCCAGCCAGACATGGCATAGGATACAAAGGTGAGTGCTCCAAGAACGGAAAGTCACCCCTGAGCGAACATGAGATCCGTGAGTGTAGGGCCTTAGAACTCCAGTGCGAGAAACAGAAAAATGCTCATCTCGAGGAGAAAATCAGGGTCCTAGATAGTGGAAACAATGGTGAGAAAGACTACTATACTGGGAACTCCGGACATAGAATCTATGTCAAAATTGCTAAGGAAAATGGGTCTCGGGTGTACAACAAAGAAACCATGGATAGGAACCGTATCCAGAGACCACACCCAAAATACTACCTGAGAGAATACTATAAGACGTGTTGGCACTGTGGTGCTCATGGGCACTACAAGGATGCATGTCCCAAGAAGAGAGCCCAAACCCCTAGAAGCCATGAGTTCCCAAACAAACAAAAACGTCATGCTCATCACCAAAGGAACTCCAACTCTCAAAATTCCAAAGACATCAACATTTCTGACTATATCTTGAATGAAAATGTTTTCCCTTGCAAGGGACCTGGCAAGAGTCATCTTGCCTGGGTCTCAAAACACTAACTTTTCCTTGTAGGTGGCAGCGAGAGGGAACAGTACATGGTTCATAGATAGTGGATGCTCGAACCATATGACAGGAAACAAGGATATCCTCATCTCACTCCACACTCATGCCGAAGGAGGCCATGTCTCATTTGGCAACAAAAACAAGGGAGAAGTTATTGGAAAAGGAGAAGTGTTGCTCAATAGGTCTATCAAAGTTAGCAACGTAAATCTGGTAAAGGATCTGGGATACAATCTGTTGAGTGTCTCCCAGATGTGTGATCAAGGGAACAACATCGTCACTTTCGACTCAGATGAATGTCTCGTCATCAACAAGAAGACCAACAAAGTAATTCTGAGAGGAAGAAGATACAACAATGTGTATGTGGTGGACACCAACTTTGAACCACCAATGAAGCTGTGTCTTGCGAGTTCCCAAGATGACACGGAACTCTGGCATCGAAGACTAGGACATGCTGGTGTAAATCAAATCCTGAAGCTTTACCTACAGGATCTGGTCATTGGTCTTCCACGGATCAATCTCGAAGGAGTCAAAATGTGTGAAGCATGTGTTCGAGGGAAACAGACCAGGACCTCCTTCAAACCTAAGAAGGTGGTAAGCACAACAAAGGTTATCAGGATCGGGATTCTAGGTTGGATCGTTGAGGGTCTTTAGGATCGGATCGTAAGATCGGATCGCTAAATCGTAAGATCCTACATTATAACTAAAAATATGCAAGAATAACCTAATAGAGTGTATATTTTATTATATATGAAGTAACAAAATGATAAACTTTATTAATTGGAGTATTAAAAATGTTGTAGGATGGACTAGTTAACTATTTTAATGAAAATGATACGTTAACCGTGAAATTATTAATAATATATAGTTAAAATTGTCATTTTAAGGGACCGTTAGAATCGTTTACAGGATCGTTAGAATCGTTTACAGGATCGTTAAAATCATATGTAAAATCAAGATCGGATCGAGATTGTATTTTAAATCATTTAAGATTCTACTCTAATAAGATTCTACTTGGGATCGTGGATCGTTTTGCATCTTATGGATCGTAGGATCGCTAGAATCGTAGAATCGGATCGGGATTCTGATAACATTGAGCACAACCAGGTCCCTGGAGTTAATTCACATGGATCTCTATGGTCCCATGAGAACAGCTAGCTACGGTGGAAAAAGGTACATAAATGTTTTAATTGATGATTTTTCAAGATTCACCTGGGTTATTTTCTTGAAGGCAAAATCACAAGCGTTTGAAGAATTTGAGCCCTTCATCAAAAGGACAGAAGTAAGCTTGGGGCTAAAACTGAAAGCAATCAGATCTGATCACGGAACTGAGTTTCAAAACTCGGAGTTCCTAAACTTCTATGAGCAAAATGGGATCTCTCACAACTTTTCACCTCCTCGCACTCCTCAGCAAAATGGAGTGGTCGAGAGAAAGAACAGAACTCTGGAGGACATGGCTAGAACCATGATGATTGAAAGTGGAGTTCCTGAGTACTTCTGGACTGAAGCCATTTCCACAGCTACATACATCCTGAACCGAGCCATGACAAGGCCCCTGATCAACAAGACGTCCTATGAGCTCATCAAAGGGAGAAAACCAAACATCTCACACTTGAGAACATTTGGTTGCACATGCTTTGTTCACAACAACGGCAAAGAAAATCTTGGCAAATTCGACCCTAGAAGCGACGAAGGGATCTTCCTGGGATACTCATCTCAAAGCAAGGCTTACAGGGTCTACAATAAAAGAACCAAGAAGATAGAGGAAAGCATTCATGTCGTCTTCACGAAAAGTCTGTAAAGATGGGAACCGAGACCCAAGGGAAGGGAACTCTGTTCAAGCTAGTCAGACATGAAGACGATGATGATGACGAGGATGAACCAAGGAAAAGGGATGAAGACTATCCAAGTGCAAGCAATATCCCACAACCAGGGAACAACGACGAAGGTCCAACCCTCACTGATCAAACCTCCCTCGAGGCTCCTTCCTCAGAAGAACTACAAGACATCTTCGACTCTCTTGAGGTTCCCTCTTCAGGGAACAACTCTGTTGTCCCCCAAGACAATACCCTGCCAGAATCAAGTATTCAAGGGGAACAACGAGGGAACCTGCCAGAAATCTCTGAAGAAACATCAAATGCAGAAGCTGAAGATGAGAGTTCCCACGACAAAGAAACACCAACTGAGGATGACACACATGCAAGGGAACTCACTCATACAAGAACCTTTCAACAAAGGAAGGACCACCCCATTGAGAACATCATCTCCTCTCTTGATAAAGGTGTACAAACTCGTTCCTCTCTCAATAATTTTTGTGCTTTTAACGCGTTTGTTTCTAGGGTGGAACCCAAACATATCAAAGAAGCCTTGAAGGACCCAGATTGGATTCAAGCCATGCAAGAAGAACTCCACCAATTCGAGAGGAACAAAGTCTGGAAGCTAGTTCCTAGGCCCAAAAACAAGAACATCATAGGAACTCAATGGGTCTTTAGGAACAAGCTCGATGATACTGGGGTTGTAGCAAGGAACAAGGCTAGGTTGGTGGCACAAGGATACATGCAAGAGGAAGGAATTGACTACGATGAGACCTTCGCGCCGGTTGCCAGGATCGAGGCCATCAGACTCCTAATCGCCTATGCCGCTCACAAGGGATTCAAGCTTTATCAAATGGATGTGAAAATAGCCTTCCTCAATGGACATCTCAAGGAAGAAGTGTATGTATCCCAACCTCCAGGATTCGAAGATGAGAAACTACCCAACCATGTCTATTTCCTGGAGAGGGCCCTTTACGGACTCAAACAATCTCCCCGAGCTTGGTATGACAGGTTTGCTCAATTCCTCTTGTCCCATGGGTACCTTCGTGGTTCAATAGACAAGACTTTGTTTTTAAAAAAAAGACTCTAAAGACATTTTGATTGTGCAAGTATATGTTGATGACATTGTGTTTGGAGCAACTAACGAAACTCTTGTAGAGAAGTTTAAGGACCTCATGAGCAGTGAGTTTGAAATGAGTCTCATTGGGGAACTCACGTTCTTCCTGGGACTTCAAATATCCCAAACCAAGGAGGGAACAAAGATTCATCAACAGAAATACATCAAGGAAATGCTTGTGATGTATGGGATGGAACATTCAAAGCCCATTGACACTCCCATCTCCCCAAATTCAAGGCTCAATGCGGATGAAACAGGTATCAGTGTGGACCAAAGGAACTATCGAGGTATGAACGGGTCCCTTCTCTACTTAACAGCTAGTAGACCGGATATCATGTTCTCCGTATGTCTTTGTGCTCGTTTTCAAACTAACCCTAAGAAATCACACCTGAAAGAGGTGAAGAGAATTTTCAGGTATCTTAATGGGAACGATAACTTGTGCCTTTGGTATCCAAGGAACAATTCCCTTGAGCTCATTGCATACACAGATGCAGATTTTGCAGGGCACTTGGTTGACAGAAAGAGCACATCAGGAATGGCCCAGTTCCTAGGGTCATGCCTAGTCTCATGGGGATCTAAAAAGCAAAACTCAGTGGCACTCTCCACAGTTGAAGCCGAATATGTGGCTGCCGCATCATGTTGTTCCCATGTTCTATGGCTTAAGTCACAACTCCAAGATTACGGTATGTCTTTTGGCCCAGTTCCCATACTCTGTGATAACACTAGTGCCATAAACATTTCCAAAAATCCTGTGCATCATTCTAGAACTAAGCATATTGATATAAGGCATCACTTTCTACGTGACAATGTTGAAAATGGGAACATCTCGATGGAACACTGTAGAACTGAAGAGCAAATTGCGCACATTCTTACCAAAGCTTTAGACAGACGTCCCTACCAGCGTTTTCGAATGCTTCTAGGGATGATAACTCTAAACTAAACAAGTCCCTGTTTGTCTCTCTCTCAATGCCTGACTAGTTTATATAAGATTGCATGATAGGGAACTTGGATTTATTGCTTTCACTATGCCATGATTACTAGTCTAGAGAAAAATGTGTACAAAGGAACTCTATTTCTTTTGGCCCAAAATGATCAACCAGAGTTCCCTTTATCCCTCTTTACAAGCCACCATGACGGTTGATCATATGACCCACCCTAAGCTAGGGACAAGACAAATGCTTCTCATGAGCCAACATATTTCCTTTATCGAGTCGCAAATTGTCTGGTTCCCTTTGAGTTCCCTAGCCCCACAAAAGGATGAGTATGAAGTTCCCTTAACCACTTCACTCTCCCTGACCTTGAAAAGATCATGGCAACTATGCATCTACAAAGGGAACGCTGACTAATCTTCAAAGAAAAAACGTCACTTGGGAAGCGGACTTTTGTGTCAGATGCTTTGAAGTGTTAAAGGCCAAGTATTCAAAATTTGAAAAGGACTACCCAAGAGATCGTGGCGCGTGTCTAGAGGTGTGCTCGAGAAGTTAAAACGACGCCCCACGTTCATTGGGCAACGGTTATCGAGGTTAATCCACTTCCCTTTCTACCCTCCACTTCCTCTCTCCATTAAAACCCCTCTTTGCTATTTTTGGACCCTTTATTCCATCTTACATCTCTGTCATTCGTCTTCCCCAAATCCCTTTCACTCTCTTTTCAAGAAACCTCCAAAACCTCCCAATTCCTTACAAAAATGGCCCCTCTCCACACTTTCGCCCAGATCAAAGAGTGGGTGCTTGCCAATCCCAGAATCCTCTTCATTTCTCAATTACGAGAGATCGAAAAAGAGCAAGACCCCGTCATGAAGGACGTACTAATCCAAGGGCTCTACAACCAAGTAAGCTCCTTCTTGCCCCCTCCTCCTCCTTCGACCGACGAAACTGTCTCCTGGACCTCTTCCTCTTCCGAATCTCTTCCTCTCCCTCCTTCCCACACCAACACCTCCTCCGGAGTTGTCATCGTTGACAACTTCGGAGACGCTCGCCCCTCAATCAATGAAAATCCCCACAAATCCAAACACCGCCATTCATCTTAACGCCGTCGCTCATCAAAAGATCCCTCAAAATCCAAAAAATCCAAACACTCCCACGACCCCTCCAAATCCAAAAAGCGTAAACACTCTGAGGCCTCTGAATTCTCGGAGCCCAGAAAGAAGGCTTTCTTCATGTTTGAGGAATACCTGAACTGCTCCAAGGAGAGTTCTTGTGCTCCCAAACCTCCTTACCCTTTCCCTTCGGACGATGGGACCTCTGAACCCCAGAGTCTACTCCCCTCTTCCTCCTCCATCCCTCCTCTTCAAATCGAGGGACCTTCCAAACCTCCTCCCACAAAACGACCAACTCCCCCTCCACCACCTCCCTCAGTTCCCAACCCCAAGGGTACTCTCACAAAACAACCGACTTCTCCTCCGCCATCTTCTCTAGTTCCCGCCACGATGGGAACTCCACCTTCCCAACCTTCTTCACTTCCTCCCGTTCCCATCATTACGGGATCTCCAACTCCACCTTCACCTCACAAAACTCCTTCTCCTCCCTCTTCACCAAAACACATCTCCACCACTCCCATTTCTACTTCGGGGATCTCTACTCCCCAGGTCACCAGATCCCTTCCTCCTCCTTCCACTCAACTAACCACCCCTCTTCCTTCTTCTCCTCTCCCCTCTTCCATCACATCTCCCACCACCACCAAACTCCCCTCTCCCTCACCATCCAAAAGTACTGTCGCTCTCACCTCAGACGACGACGATCTTCCTCTCTCTGTGGTCATCGGCAAAATGACCAAGGACCCTCCTCCAATCATCATGGGCACTCTGGAGGAGGAAGCCCAGCTCAAGGCAATCGAGGAAGAGCTCAATCGGGGCCCCTCTGAGCACACAGTCTCCCAAAGGACAAAGTCCCCAGAAAAGGTGGCTCCCGAAGAGCCCAAGGAGAGAAGGGACCTCGCACCAGCTGGAGGTGCTGAGGCAACAATGAGTCATCCTGAAGATGACGCGGAGGGCTCAAGCTCGAGCTCCTCCGAGGAAGAAGGGACCTCCCAAGATGAGGTCGAAGTCGAAGAAGAAGCTCGAGCTGCTAAGGAGCCAGCACGGATCCCTACACCTGGACACCAAATGGTGGTGTCCACGAGTTCCCAACCACCAAGGGACCGCGTGCTTATGATTGAAGCAGCTGCACCTTGATGCTTCTTGGGGCTTCTTTGGCGACCGTGAAGTCCCCGGATGATTTGCCGAGTAGATAGATCAGATCCGTCGAAAGTACCTCGCACGGTCTCTAGGGGGAACACGTCAAGAAGCACATCAAGGAAGGGGAAGGGGACCTCTTCCACCAAGCACCATGTGGATGAGCGCAGGAAGCTCCTTCCTCCACTCATTGTTTCAGAAGACGTGCTGACTGAAAATGGGCTAGGGGAACTGTGGGACCTCATCAAGGCCCAGGGCTGGGAGAGACTCTGCCAAGAGACTGTGAGTGTAGATCCCTCACAAGTGCGTCAGTTCTACAACAACTTCAATATCACCAATGACTGCACTCAGGGAACTCTCTCCCATAAAGGCGACGAGTTCATTTTTACAACGTCGACAATCCGCCTTCAACTCCAGGTCCCTGGTCAAGGGCTTAGCGAGGTGCCCAGCAAGCTCTGGGGCGACTTCAATAGCGCCGATGTGTGCAACACAATTTTTGAGGGTCGGGTTCCCTCTAAAGTCCTCTCAAGGCATCATTTGTCCTTGGTTGCCAAGCTCGCTCACCAATTCATCATCAACGTGGTGATCCCACGCCAAGAGAAGCGCCTAGTCGTCAACATCCCAAATGCCATCATCCTCTACCACTTCCTCCTCAAGAAGCCCATAAATCTTCCCAGAATAATCCTTGGGCACATGGAGAAGTGCATGGCTTCCAAGTCCCACTCCCTTCCCTACTCCGGGCTGATCAAGAAGCTCCTACAAAAAGAGGGTCTTTACGACGCCTCTAAAGACGAAATCGAGCTTGGAAGGGAACTGGACATTACAGTTGCCCAGAAGATGAGGCACTCGGAGCCTGTAGAGGAGGCGGCTCCACTAGAGTCTGGTACACAAGAGGGGAACTCTCCAGTGTTGCTCCGCATTGCCAACACCCTCGACCAGATTGCTAGGGACCAAGCAGCGTTGGCCAGAGGACAAGAAAAGCTTACACAAGTCCTTACGCGCCTCTGTGACGCCCTGTTCCCTCAGAACCCATGATCACTCCTTTCCTGTTCCCTTAATCCAAAACTGACCACAAATTGCACTTGGGTTCCCATTGTACATATTATCTTAAGTAATGAAATGGTCTTTATTTTGATTGCGTGTTCCCTTCTTTCCTATTATTGCTTTGCTTGTTTTCGATGATGTCAAAAGGGGGAAAGACAAAAAATGCGAGATGAGTTAAAAGTTTAAGCTATCACAGACCACACATAAGCTAAGGGGGAACAATTGCATATAAAGCTTAATAGGAACTATGTGTCTCACCAGAAGTGGTTCCCTAAATCTAAGTGTTTCACTAAAAGTGACTTCCCAAAATCATACTTAGGAACTCATCAGCATATCATTCATTGAAATACCTGCATATTTTGTGATGGGTTTGTCATCATCAAAAAGGGGGAAATTGTTGGGACGTTGTTGGGACCTCTGGTTCTAAACAACGGATCAACGATTTAATTCTCTTAAGTTTTGATAATGACAAACACCATAGGGAACTAATGTGGTTTGTTCAAGTATTTCTAAGGAACACAGGTACAGCCAAGAACTCTTATGAATGACCAAAAGGCAATGCAGGCCACAATGAAGAGTTTCCATCAAGGGAACTCTGAAGAGGAAAGTTCCCATAAAATGGGAACTCCCAAAAACAATCAAGAGAACACAAGCTTACAACGATGAAGAGTTTCCATCAAGGGAACTCTGAAGAAGTCAGTTCCCATGACATGGGAACTCACATGTGAGGACAACGACCGTTCAACGCAGATCGCGGGATTCTATCTCAGACAGCCCGAGGGAACAGTCTGAGGATCAGACTATCATGTTTCATCCAACGGTCCGATTGATCCAAGAAGTTGACCTAGTTCAAACCAAAGTCACATGTGAAGAAAGTACAACTTGGGCATCAAGCAAAGGGCATTATGGACACAAATGAAAGATGCGACTGCCCAAGCTCAATGGACTATAAAGCCAAATGAATAGTACTCGGTCTGCGTACTTCTCCCAGAACTCACAAATACCCACACCAGAGAAAAGAAAAGAAATGGAAGAGGAGTCCCCTCCGGCGAGTGTGTGATCTCGACGACGGTGAAGCTGAAGTTCCCAGGAGCAAGGGAACTGAGAAGTCAGCGTAAGGTTTGAGTTACTTGTGTTTTGCTGTTGTGAGCTTAGGAACTCAGTTGAGAGGATTTACTAGTGTTGCTAGAGTTAGGAAGAACTTGTAGGAACAGAGAAGTGTAAATTCAGCTGTGTAACTAAGGAACAAAGCAATTAATATAAGTACGTCATTCAAAATCCTCCAAGAGGAGGTAGAGGTTTACCCATACAACTAGTTGGTTGTAGTGGGGTTCCTCTATAAAGGAACTGTGCCTTTTACTATTTTTATCACTTGCGATTATTTACTTCCACTGCCTTGGGAACAGCTTAATTGCCAGTTCCCAAGCTCACTGCTAACCGTTTACGATCCAACACACTTCTTATCACCAAAGAAGTTCTTGTAGCCCTCTTGATCCAAAACATTTAGAGAAATCAGATTCATCTTCAAATCTGGTTTGTGTCGCACATTTTTCAAGGTAATTGTGCAACCGTGCTTGTCTTCACACAAACATCACCCATACCAACTATCTTCGCATGACTGGCGTTCCCCATCTTTACTTTCCCAAAGACTCCTGCTCTGTATCTGGTAAAAGCATTCTTCCTTGAAGTAGCGTGGTAAGAAGAACCAGAGTCAACAACCCACTCTACACAAGAATCAGAATCAACACTGGGATCCTCAACGCAAGAGAGAACAACCATTCCATCATCACCGCCACCATGTGCAGTGATGTCTCTCTATTTGGTGGTGTTTTCATATGTGATTTCCTTTGTAAATATGTTTCTTTTTCCCCTTTTCTTGTGTGTTTTGTTCCTTTTTAGCTTAGTTCCCGTATTTCTATGAGATTCGGAGACTATGCGCATTTTATGTGTTTTGTAGGTAATTTGGCATGAATCGAGGATCGATTTGAAGGAGGGTCGAGACATGGAGCAAAGGCCGAGCTAAAGTGGGAAAGAGAGGAGCAAGCCATGAAGAAGAACAAGAGAAGCCAACAAGAAGAAGGTGGAACGAGGTCCTGACCGAGTTGCAACCACGCCGGGCCCGACTTTGAGGTTTCCAACCTTGGACCGAGATGCACAGTAACTCGGGCCCGAGGTCCTCCGTGTCGGTTCGAGTCGGTCACCGAAATACTTGGGCTCCAAGGCACGAATTTGTGGACTTCCACTTTTGCCCCTCATCTAATCTATAAAAGGCCCTCTTGTCTTCTAAGAAAGGGTCCCCTCTCATACACACAAAAGGGGGGAAAGGGTTCCCGCACTAGGAAGGAACCAAGAGCATACTTGGAGAGAAAGGAGGAAGGAGAGGAGGAGGAAGAGAGAGAGAATCGGCCAAGAGAGGAAGTCTTGATAAATTTTGTTGATTGTTTAGCTTTGCTTTGCTTTGATCTTGTGGATTTGGGAACACTTGATTGGAATTTGTGGATTGCTTTTGATTTGAATGAACTTTGCTTTATTTTGAGATTGATGATGTTGTTTGCTTTCCCTTTTGATTTGTTTGATTTGTTTGCTTGCCACATGGAGTAGATCTCCTTGATCTTGGGTTATGGGGGAAAACCCTAGCTAGGTTTGGGCTAGAAACCCCAATTCCATAGCCTTGAGTGTTTGATCTAAGGAAACCACTCTACATAGAGCTACAATTCCTTGCGAAAGTTGGGAATCAAGGCTTGAGATTGGCAAAGTAGCGAAAGTGAACATGTGTCAATCTCAAGGCCTTGCTTCGAAGGGGATTTCCCCAAGGATCGAGGTGTAGAAGTGGTTGGAACGAGGGCGAAAGCACTCGATCCTAGTCCGATCATCACTCATTGCTTAAATTGGGGTGGAAAAGCCTAAATCAACTAGGGAAGGAACCCAAAAGCCCAAGATCTACTTTTAAATCTTTGAAGTTTGACATCCCCAGCTACCTCGGGCCCGACTTACCCAGTGTCGGTCCCGACTTCCTCTTGTCGTCAACATCGGGCCCGACGTGACCTCAGTGTCGGTCCCGATTGTTTTCTTTGTTTTCCTTTTTTTTAAACTCTCCTTTCTAGCTTTCTAGTATCTAGGCACATCGATCGAGTAGACTTCCCGAGTGTTCGACACCCACCACGTGCTACAACGGGGTCGGGTTATAAATTGTATCTCTAGACCCTCGCACCGAGTGGCGATCATGCAGCTGCAGTGGTGTTTTTGTCATCTTCCTTCTGATTTTTCTCTTTCCAACGTGGACAGTTCCTCTTGATATGCCCTTCTATGCCACAGAAATAACAAACATAGCTCCCCCTAGTCTGTGATCTCCCTCTGGACCTGCTACTTGAATCTGTCACCAAGTCTGAGATGTGTTTGTTCCCATATCCTTCCTTCTAGTCTCCTCATTGTAGAGACTATCCTTCACTGCAGAAAAAGTCACAAAACCATTTGGAGCAGAGTTGTTGATCGACATCACTAGAGTCTCCCAATTGTCAGGCAAAGAACATAAGAGTAATAAGGCTTGCAACTCATCATCAAGGACCAATTTCATGGTGTTCAACTGATTCACCAACTCCTGAAAATCACTCAGATGCTTAGCAATAGACTTTTCGTGCTTGTACTTGCGATTCACTAGCTTCCTAATCACAAAAGCTTTACTCCGAGCTCACTTCCTCTCGTACATGGATTCAAGCTTTTTCTATAAAACCTGTGCATCCGACTCATTGCTTATATGATGATAAACCCTATTATCAACCCATTGCCTGATGGTTCCCACTGCCTTTCTGTGTGTGTTTTTCCAATCATTGACCTTAATCTCAGCTGGCTTGGCAGACCCTAATTCAATAGGATCATACAAATCCTTGTAGAATAAAATATCCTCCATCCTCGACTTCTAGAGCGAGTAATTTGATGATGTTAACCTAAACATCGTTCCCGCAAATTCCTCTGTCTTAGTTGCCATTTTTCACCAAAACACAAACTGAACTGAACCTGGCTCTTATACCACTTGTTGGGGAAAAATTGGGTTGATCACTATCTCCATAGTCCCACAAACAATCTCAGGAAAGCAACCAACAATTTGTAGGACTGAAAAACAAAACCAAGACGATAAACTCCAAGCAAGTAAACCAAATAAATCAATCCAGGAGACAAAACCACGCAAACAACCAAGGCAATCTCAAGCAAAATAAATGCACAAATCAACACCAAATTTAAGTAGGAAAACCCCTCAATACTAGGGGGGGAAAACCCATTAATGCCCAACCGAGCACAAATCCACTAATCAATTGACGTGTACAAGTGTTTACCATCACATACAAATCTCACTCTAGGAGATTATCATTCCATGGAGAATCAATACTAGAAAACTCCAAACTAGGGTAATCACTTGTAAACTAAGATTAGGTTTCCAAGTGAGAGGAGGAACCTACCAACAAAATCCCGTTGTTGATACCCAGAGCAAGAGACGAACAATCCCGGCGTAGACAAGGAAAACATTTCCTTTCTTCACCCAATTTCCCCTCTTTCTCCTTTCTCCCTCTTTTCTCTCTTTGTGCTCCAAAATGAGGCTGCTGCACAAAAACCCTTGTGCCCTCTCATTCTTGTGTTGTTGTTGTCGTACACCCACCCACATAAGCACACAAAACACATTTATCTTTTATGTGCTCACGTGTAACCACCACCACCACTCAACAATTTCTATGTATGTGGCTTTGGTGGGCCTTTGGCTTGGAATATGGGCTCAGGCCCAACAATCTCCCCCTCCAGCCCAAGGGGAAGACGTCTACATCCTGGCATCAGTTGCATCCGAGTTCCGTCCCACCGCTAGGGCGCGAAACTAATGCTCACCAAACTCCACCACCACCCTCTAGCTCCCCCTCCTCCGTAACCATCTCGTACTATGAGGTAGGATCTTCGGTGGTAAAATCCTCTCTCTCTCTCTCTCTCTCTCTCAGACCTCCTAGAAGTTTCTTCACCTTGTGTTGGCTCCCCCTACTTATATCCTTCACCAGCTTCAACAACTGATGAACACTCCATTGTCAAGGGTATCTCATCAACACTATCTCCAAAAGAAATCTATACACTTGTGCCATCCTCTTCTGACGTCTTAGAAGAACTGCTGAATCTTGTCTGCTTCTCAAACAACCAATCATCACAAGTGCTCAAGGTCACACCGGCAAAAGAATTGAGAGACTTCTTTGCCTGAAATTGCAGCTCCATCTTGCTCAAGCATTTAGACCGCCTATGCATCAAATCAAGCGAGAATCATCTTAAATTCCATTCAAGTCTTCCTTGATAACCCTCATTTGAGTCTTGTACAAGGTGTCTTTCAAATCACCCCTTGCAATTACCATGGAACCTTTGAAGAGTTTCCACTTCTTATCACCAAAGAAGTTCTTGTAGCCCTCTTGATCCAAAACACTTGGAGAAATCAGATTCATCTTCACATCTGGTATGTGTCGCACATTTTTCAAGGTAATTGTGCAACCCATGCTTGTCTTCACACAAACATCACTCATACCAACTATCTTCGCATGACTGGCGTTCCCCATCTTTAATTTCCAAAAGACTCATGCTCTGTATCTGGTAAAAGCATTCTTCCTTGAAGTAGCGTGGTAAGAAGAACCAGAGTCAACAACCCACTCTACACAAGAATCAGAATCAACACTGGGATCCTCAATGCACGAGAGAACAACCATTCCATCATCACCGCCACCATGTGCAGCTGCAGTGGTCTTTTTGTCATCTTCCTTTAGATTTTTCTCTTTCCAACGTGGACAGTTCCTCTTGATATGCCCTTCTATGCCACAGAAATAACAAACATAGCTCCCCCTAGTTTATGATCTCCCTCTGGACCTGCTACTTGAATCTGTCACCAAAGTCTGTGATGTGTCTGTTCCCATATCCTTCCTTCTAGTCTCCTCATTGTAGAGACTATCCTTCACTGCAGAAAAAGTCACAAAACCATTTGGAGCAGAGTTGTTGATCGACATCACTAGAGTCTCCCAACTGTCAAGCAAAGAACTTAAGAGTAATAAGGCTTGCAACCCATCATCAAGGACCAATTTCATGGTGTTCAACTGATTCACCAACTCTAGACAATCACTCAGATGCTTAGCAATAGACTTTCCGTCCTTGTACTTGAGATTCACTAGCTTCCTAATCACAAAAGCTTTACTCTGAGCTCACTTCCTCTCGTACATGGATTCAAGCTTTTTCCACAAAACTTGTGCATCCGTCTCATTGCTTATATGATGATAAACACTACTATCAACCCATTGCCTGATGGTTCCCATTGCCTTTCTGTGTGTTTTCTTCCAATCATATTCCTTAATCTCAACTGGCTTGGCAGACCCTAATTCAATAGGATCATACAAATCCTTGTAGAATAAAATATCCTCCATCCTTGACTTCTAGAGCGAGTAATTTGATGATGTTAACCTAAACATCGTTCCCGCAAATTCCTCCGTCTTAGTTGCCATTTCTCACCCAAACACAAACTGAACTGAACCAGGCTCTAATACCACTTGTTGGGGAAAAATGGGGTCGATCATTAGCTCCACAGTCCCATAAACAATCTCAGGAAAGCAACCAACAATCTGTAGGACTGGAAAACAAAACCAAGACGACAAACTCCAAGCAAGTAAACCAAACAACTCAATCCACGAGACAAAACCACACAAACAACCAAGGCAATCTCAAGCAAAATCAATGCACAAATCAACACCAAATATAAGAGGGAAAACTCCTCAAAACTAGAGAGGGAAAAAGCAACTAATGCCCAACCGAGCACAAATCCACTAACCAACTAACGAGTACAAGTGTTTACAATCACATATAAATCTCACTCTAGGAGATTATCATTCCATGGAGAATCAATACTAGAAAACTCCAAACTAGGGTAATCACTTGTAAACTAAGAATAGGGTTCCAAGTGAGAGGAGGAACCTACCAACAAAATCCCGTTGTTGATACTCAGAGCAAGAGACGAACAATCCCGGCGTAGACAAGGAAAACCTTTCCTTTCTTCACCCAATTTCCCCTCTTTCTCCTTTCTCCCTCTTCTCTCTCTTTTTGCTCCAAAATGAGGCTGCTGCACAAAAACCCTTGTGATCCTCTCATTCTTGTGTTGATGTTGTCGTACACCCACCCACATAAGCACATTATGTGCTCACGTGTAACCACCACCACCACTCAACAATTTCTATGTATGTGGCTTTGGTGGGCCTTTGGCCTGGAATATGGGCCCAGGCCCAATAGTAGACAAGTTGCTTCCTTGGCCTTGTTGCTCAAAAGCATGCTCAGGAATCGATGCCTCTTCCGTGTCTTCATTAGCACCCTCTTCCTCATCGTCCTCATCATCATCCACAACCTCTACATCCACCTCAGTTGCATACTCTTCATACTCCTCTTCTTCATCATCTACATCCATGGTAGTGCTAGCTTCCTCAACTTTCCTCCTTGATTACTTCCTCCTCTTAGTCCCTCCAATCACTTCCTTAACCAGAACGTCACCCTCTCGTGGGTGAATAAGCCAAGTGCTAGCATTCGCCTTTCCAAACTCCAAAGTCACTCTTGACGGATTAGGTAGTCTCATGGCATAAGAACTACTACCAGGCACCCAATAAAACCGGTTATTCTTCGCATACAACACCTTCATCTTGTTAAAGAACGGGAAGTTCATTGGGAGAGCGTCTATCCTACCCACACATTGATCCAAATCAATCTCAAAATATTGGGCAAGCCGAGTTATTACACCACCCACTGTATTCCTTCCTGAATTCTTGTTAGCCATGCGAGCCATATTGTGCATCATGGATCCACCAATATCAACCTTACGGTCCTCCAAAATACGCGAGAGCAAAAAGATATCTTTCTTAGGGCAATTGTTCTCACCCTCTCCTCTACCGGTGATAGAATGAGCAAAGAACCGCTGAAGTATCCTAATCACTGGGTGAGATATCCCATAGGCTTTTGTTCTTAATGCCAAGTATTCATTACTTCCCGAAAGTCGGGCCCACTGTTCATTGTTCATCTAAGTGGCCCTGGACTCCCACCTAGGAACATTCTGATGATATCTTGGAAACCTGAAAAACGTTTTGATCTCCGTCAATGTCATGGATCGTTGCACTCCACCCAACTGAAAAGTGCATCTACCCTCATTCATGAACCGTCCTTCCAAGATATGAGCCTCCAAAGTGCTCATAAACTCCAAAACCAAGCTACTATAGACCGGCAATCTCATGCTTAACAATCCTAGCAAGCCACTGTTAAGCTCAATTTTCATCAACTCAGTAGCGAATCCTAAATCCTCCATCAAATTCCAATCAATATATATAGGAGGTTGGATTTCACGCTTCTTCAACTCATTGAACCGATCTAAGTGCTTCATCTCCCTAAACTGAATGCCCAGAGATTCCAGAGTAATATTTGTCCTGTTGAAGAAGGTTGAGGCGGAGCTTGAGAACGGGATGAAGAAGGCACAACGGCTTGAGCCTTAAATGAAGTTTGTCGGGTCATTCTTTGTGGACGACTCGGTCTCGGGGGAGCATTAGCCGGAGCCTTAGTACGACCCATGCTTAATTCACCTACATAATGCACAAGACACCACAAAAAAAAAACACAATTCGATTGCCCCGGCAAGAGCAATCCACCAAACAAACAATAATACACAATAATAGCACTCAAACACTCTTCTTCCCCCACTAACCTAGATTAATTAGCATAGAAGAAGAGTAATTTTGAAATTTGCAAATTAAGTCAATCTAACCATGAAACTAACTCATAATCATGCTAAAAATCAAGTAATTGAACTTAAATTGAGAAATTTCGACCTAAAAAGACCTTAAATTGAGGTTTTTATGCAAAAACCCAACTTGAAGGATTTAGGTTGAAAATTTCAATTTTTGTCTAGAAATTGAAAGAAAAAGTGTTGAATCTTACTTGTTTGATGATGAGGAGTGTAAATCCGGCCTTGATTTGATGAATTTCGCTCCAATGGAAGCTTTAATGGCTTCGCTTTGATGGAGGAGAGGGGAGGAAGAAGAGAGCCGGCGTGGTTAAGGAGAAAGAATAGAGAAGGTTGTCGAGTTTTTCTAGGTTTTATGCGCCGAACATACATCGGAGCGCAGTTTGGTGAAATGGGGACGCAGTCGTGCTCTGGCAGGTTTCAACCGCGCTTTGGCCGCAGAAAATCAGCCCGTCGGAGCGCGGATTGGGCGCCTGTACCACGGTCGCGCTCCACCTGGTTTAGCCCGCGCTCAGCCTCTTCGACTTGCTTCTGGCGATGCGCGGGCATGGGCCCTACGAGCGCGAGAGCGTCTTGGCTTCCTCGAACCGCGTGTACATGTTTCCCGACTTTACCTAATACTGAGAACAAAAACGAACCAAAACAAAGCAAAAACCGAACAAAAACAAACCGAAAACAAAACTTATTCTAGAAAACAAAGAAAAACTAAATTTAAAGCTTGGGTTGCCTCCCAAGAAGCGCTTATTTAACGTCATTTGCTTGACGCATTACCGCTCATGTAGGCTCATCCAAAACCATTTCTTCAAGAATAGCATTGCTAATTTCTTCAAAATACGGTTTCAAGCGTTGTCCATTCACTTTTTGCATTGAATGAGTGGCTCCAACATCTAGAAAGGCGGATTTAAAGTGGCTCGGTGATTGCTCCAACATTAGGAACCTGCAAAACAAAAGAAACAAGCTTCTTGCTTGGCAATGTTAGTTGCATGGGCTTAAAGCCTAGTAGTAAGGGTGGTCGCTCATAGTGAGCGTTCAACTTAGCTACAACTCTGTTCGTGTCAGCGTATAACATATAATCCACTTTATCATCATTAACTACAAGATTCTCAAGGGAAGATCGATTTCAACCCATCATGATCTTTTACATCAAAGAAAACCGGGACAGAGTTATCTAAAACATTAAAAGAGCATAAAGATTTGTCATCGTAGGGAAATTTCATGGCATCAGAGATGTTATACTCAACCCTTTCCCAATCAAACTCCATAGTTAATGAGCCACTACGCACATCAATTTTTGTATTGGCCGTTTTTAAGAATGGTCTACCTAAGAGAATTGGGGCCGCATGCTTGTCATGTTCCATATCAAGTACATAGAAATCAACATGAAAAATTAACTTATCAACAATGACAATCACATCTTCTACAATCCCCTTTGGGTAAACATTGGATCCATCGGCTAATTGAATTACTATATCTGTTGTAGGTAATGGACAAAGCTCAAGAGATTTATAAACTGAAAAAGGCAAAACATTTATAGAAGCACCCAAGTCTAACATAGCCTTATCAAATTTCGTCTCACCTATAATGCAAGGGATAGTGAACATATCTGGGTCTCCACACTTCTTTGGCATTCGTCTTTGGAAGACCGCTGAAATTTGTTCGCTAACCTTGATCTTTTGCTTCCCTTTAGGCTTTTGATTCCGCTTGACCGTGCATAGCTCCTTCAAGAATTTAGCATAGCGAGGAATGCTCTTGATAAGCTTGAGAAGTGGAATGTTCACCTTGCAATTGCTAAACGTCTCAAAGATCTTGTTGTAGTTCTCGATCTTATGGGTTTTCTTTAATGCATCGGGAAAGGGTGGAAGAGGTTTCAGATCCAAGGTCAAAGGATTAGACGAGTCTTCGCTCAGTACCAGGGGCGCGTTTTGGACCATCGGGGGCGCGGTCGCACTCTGGCATGTTTTGACCGTGTTGCGGCTGCAGAGAGTTAGCCCGCCTGGGCGCGGCGTGGGGCTCGATGGCGCTCTAGCAATCTTGATCGCGGTCGTTCAACTATACCAATTCCGAAGTTTTGTTTTCCTCATCTTCTTTTTCATGCAAAGGCTTCTTTTCAGCTTTGTTCTCCAACACTTTACCACTACGGAGCGAGATTGCATTCACATGCTGTTTAGGATTGAGTTTTGTCTGATAAGGTAATCTGTTGGAATCTCTAGCTTCAAGTTTGCTCATCGCCTTTGCAAGTTGGCTCATCTGATTATCCAAGTTGGTGATGCTTGACTTGGTGTCATGCTGAAATTACCCCATAGATTGTTGCATAGTAGTCATACTTTGGGTAAGAGCGCGGATCATTTCATTTGTGGATAAGGACGGGCCTTGATTCGGTGCTTGAGGCTGAGGTTGAAGGTGAGGTCTAAAGCTTGGAGGACCGTGTGGAGGTGCATATTGATGATTTTGATTTTCGTACCTCCAATTCTGATGATCCTTCCATCCCGGATTGTATGTGGTCGAATAAGGATCATATGCTAGCCTTTTTGGCCCATAGCCTCCAAGTGCATTGACTTCTTCCTCTTGAGTGTGAAGAGTAGGAAAAACATTCGTCTTGTGAGTAACGTCGGAGCAGAAACCGCAAGGTTTGACTTGTTGTTGTCCTCCTAACATGAATTGCTTGAACATTGTCTTCAACTCATTTACCTCCTCATGTAAAGTTGTAGCGTGCATCGATAGAATGGGCAGTCCTCATTGTAGCTCTTTTGCTGAATTGACGAGAGCCTTCAGATAGTTCATGGAAAACCTCAAAAGCTTCAGCACGAGTCTTATTCAGGATGTTTCCTCCACGAGCAGCATTAACATGTCGGCGTTCTTCATCCCATAAGCCTTCATGGAGGTACATAACAAGATCCAGCTGAGAATAACCATGATAGGGGAAGCTTGAGATCAACTTCTTGAACCTCTCAAAATACTCATACAGTTCGGGAGCTGTTCAATGTTCCTAATACTCTTCTTCAGACTTGAAAGCTTTCTGGCAGAGAAGTAATTCTCAAGAAAAGCCTTCTTCAATTGCTCCCAATTCTCAATACTGCCAAGAGCCAAACAATAGAGCCAGTCACTAGCTCCCTCTTTCAAAGAAAAAGAGAAAGCTCTCAGCTTGATTTGATCATCAGTGACGTCCTTCGGTTTCATGCTAGAACAGACAGCATGAAATTCAGCCAGATGTTTGTTGGGATCCTCACCCGCCTTCCCATAGAATTGAGGAAGGAGGTGAATCAATCCATATTTCAGTTCAAATTAAACACCGTCAGGGAGCTCAGGTAGCTTCACCGCCAATGGTTGTTGGGACAAATCAGGTGTAGTCAACTGTCTCAGTGTCTATTGAGCCATCTCCGCAATTTTAGGAATGCTTTCAGTTTCAGAATCAGATGTGGAAGAATCCATGTTGAACGGTAGTTCACAAGAAATATCACGAGCTTGCCTGCGCAACCTAGAGAATGTCCTTTCTATGTCTTAATCAAATGCAACAAGAGATGGATTAGTAGCACGGGTATGAACCATGCAAGTGGTTCACACACCAAAAAAAATAAAAAGTAACACTAGATAAACACAAATAAGTGGCCGAGTCCCCGGCAACGACGCCAAATTTGACGAGCACTTTTATGTCGCTGTAAAAGCACTGTCAAAGAATTATCCTAACTTCCTAACCTAAGTAAAGTGGAAGCAAGGGTCGAACCCACATGGACTCGGATTATTTGTATTTAAATAATATTACTAAGTAAAAGGGGGGTTTTTATGATTTCAAACTATTTATCATATTAAAAGTAAAGCAAATAAAACGATTAGAGGTTCGAATATAGAGAAGAGCGTCTAACTAGTTTTGTATCCATTGCATACATGAGTTTTGATCCTTGATTATTCTTATTTCGATTTCCCTTGACTAATCTATTGTGAATTTATGAAATTCAAGCTTAACGTGGTTATCAATATACACCGTCTTTAATAACCTTTTAACCAATTAACCTAGAAAACCTTCTATGTCAAATTGATCATGCAAATAAGTTCAAAGGATTCAATAGAAACAATAATCATGAATTTCACCGTCTATAAGTTTATTCAAAGGATTCATCCATGAATAATCAAATTCCACCGTCTATTTAATTATTTTAGTTGTAATTCAACCTGGAAATAGAATAGGTGATCAAGCTATTAATCAATCAAGCACGAAGAGATTCAATCTAGTCAAGGCAAACAGAAATAATTCAAATCTCACAAACTATCATGCATACAACTTCAACTAACTAGATGGACATAGGAAAATTAGCTAGAATAAGACATTAAAGAAGAATTAAACTTACAAGAGTTCGATTTCTCTTCAATGTTGCAAACTAGGGTTTTTGTCTCCCACAATTCTCTCTAAATTTAAAATAACATAAAACCAATGTAATAGATAGTATAATAATCCAAAGAAACCCTAAGAAAAGTATTTATATCGTATCCAAAAACATCCAAAAGTACTAATAATGTCGGCTTAAAAGATAACACGGAGGCCCGAGTCAGCATCGTACAAATGCGCCGAAGCGCGGTCAAGGGCACCCATGGCCGATCTAGGAGGAGCAAAGCCTAGTTTAGAAATTCACATTTCATATGGAACGATGGGACAGTTTAAAGAAACGAATGAGATAAGTATTTTGGTTTTAATCATGGATGGTTAGTTCATTACTAAGTCTCTAGAATGCTTCAAGTAAAAGTTATTTGGACCCAAAAACTCATTGATTCACTAATTCCTCGATGATTGGCTAAAGTAATTGAAATGTATTTAGGAAACAATGCCATAGCTGTAAACCTAGTTGAAAAATATTGGTTATTTGATCTATTTCCATAATTAATTTTGTAACTTTAGCATGACATGTTGACATCTTCTTTGATCCCAAAACAACCAACTTGATCTTTTCTAACCTTCATTACAAGCCAAAATGAAGGTTGGTAGTACATCCATCCATAATCCTTGTCATCGTAATGGTTCCTTTAAACCCATCTCTTTGTTTAAACCTGTAACATGCCGATTTTAAATACTATAATATCACTTGGTTGTAGACCTCACCTAGGTCCACTCGGGCTACCCTAACAACAATTCACAACGTATGACCTTCCAACAAAGGCATGAAGAGAAAATTAGAAAAACATCCAACTTATATCTCATCAAAAAGTAACAAAAAAACCATGTATGCACCAAACATTCACAATATAACCCAAATTACTGATCTCCTAAACACCAATAGATATTTACAAACACGTAACTTGATAAAACAACATCGTTCCTAGGACCTTTATTCCTACAAAACATTACCCGACATCATCGTAAGACATGCTATGTCAATTTGGCTCACCATCATCCCAAAGAAGATTTCCTAGAGCATTGTTTAATCTAAAGTTATCACCTAAAAGAACAAGAACACCCCAAAGGGTTTTCTAACAATTCCAATATGTACTAAATAATAAACACAATATGCAATAGCAAAATTAGTTTAATAAAAAACATAAGAAGAAATAACTTGAGTATCTTTGACCTCATTGAAAACTTCAGCTTCTATCCACTTGGAAAATTAATCAGACATTGCCATGATGTAAATGCGCTACCCCGTAGTTGGAGGTAGTTTGCCTACCATATACATTCCCTATTTCATGAAAGGCCATGGGGACATTATCGGATGGAGTAACTCTGGTGGTTGATGTGGAATAGGTCCATGACGCTGGCACGTGTCACACCTTCTAGCAAAGTCGATCACGTCTTTGTTCATGGTGGGCCAATAATATCTCATCATGCTTGCCTTCTTTGCCAGGTTGCGACCCGTAGTTTGGTTTCCACATTCACCATTGTGAGTATCTCATAAGACTGTCTCCACTTCATCTTCTCTTACGCACCATGCATATAATCCTGTAGGCATCCACTTGAACAAGATGTTATCTTTAATTGCGAAAGTGGACACCTTTACCTTTAGTTAACGAGCAACGTCTTTATCATTTGGCAAGATCACGTAACGTAACCATCTTAAGTAAGGTGTTACCCATGAAGTAGCTGAGTCCTCTTCTAGGAATTCAAACATGTCGGTGTCTGTGGTAATTGAAGGTGTGTACAGGTGTAAGAAAGGTATCTTGTGGTACTCCCTTGGGTCAATTTCTGAACCGGGATTTGCTAAGGCGTCCGCTTGTGCATTGGCATCTCGTCATACTTGATTAATTTGATAGTGCTGGAAACTCTTGATAATAACT
This sequence comes from Fallopia convolvulus, assembly GCA_964016875.1. Lineage (NCBI taxonomy): Eukaryota > Viridiplantae > Streptophyta > Magnoliopsida > Caryophyllales > Polygonaceae > Fallopia > Fallopia convolvulus. The sequence continues at coordinate 61,454,336 of OZ024719.1, forward strand.
TGGACTTTCTCTAAATAGGTTGTCATCTTTGAATCCCTAGAAGCATAGGAACCTGTTACTTGATTGACAACAAGTAGAGAATCACATATTACCTCGATCTCTTGCACATTTAGGTCTTTAGCGATGACCAATCTTGTAATGTGTGCCTCATACTCCGCCTCGTTATTGGTAGCCTTGAACGTCCATCATATGTCTTGGGATATTCTATCCCCCTATGGCGACATTAGTACTACCCTCAGCCCTACTCCTATCTGGTTCGATACTCCGTCGGTGTACAACATCCACTTTTCGGAGTACAATGCTTTTCCAACATGCATTATCTCTTGTTCAATGTCTTCTGGTGGGGAAGGAGTAAAGTCATCCATAAAATCCACCAAAGTTTGTGACTTCATTATTGTTCGAGGCTCGAAGTTGATGTCGTACCCATTTAAGTGTATCACCCACCCAACAAGTCGACCTGATAGTTTGGCATTATGCTCTTCATAGGAAAGTTAGTCCTTATAGTTATAGAATGACTTTCAAAATATGGACATAATTTAATTGAGGCCATAACTGGTGAAAGCACATGTTTTTCTACAGGAGAATACCTCACTTCCACATCTAGTAGAGATTTACTTACATAGTAGATTGGTAACTGGTTTCCTCCTTCATCCCGAATTAATACCACACTTACAAAAACCTTTGTGACCCCCAGGTAGATGTAGAGTGTCTCCCCTTGTTTTTGTTTTGACAAGATTTGAGGTTGCGACAAATACTTCTTCAATTCCTAGAACGCGTTTTCATGTTCCTTGTTCCGTTCAAACAACCTATTCTTCCTTGAAAGTTAACAACTCGTATCCCGTCATCGCATCTACAATAGCATCAATATGAGGTAGAGGGAACGGGTCTTTAGGACACGCTTTGTTTAAATCAGTAAAGTGGATGCAAAAGCACAACTTCCCGTTCTTTTTCTTTACAACGGCCACATTAGCTAACCAGTCAGGGTATTTTACCTCCTTTATTTTTACAAACTCAAGCAAGCATTTTACATCTTCGTTTATTATCTGATTACGTTCTGGTGCAAACTTACGTCTTTTTTGCTTGACTGGTGGGAATATGGTATCAACATTGAGAGGATCAGTAATCCCTTCTGGCATGATTCTAACCATGTCCTCATTTGACAATGCAAAGTAATCGAAATAGGACGTAAGAAGCCAAGCAGTTGTTCTTGCTTCTTTGTTGTTAAGTTTTCTTCCGCTCTAATCTTTCTCATGGGATTCTTAGCATCAAACTCAACTTCTTCATGTTCTGGAGTTCCGGGTTTCACGTAATAGGTCAGTGTCTTACAATCTTGTAATTGCTATGCGATCGACTTCCTTATAGGAAACGTCTTCGAAGCTCTTGAGCTAGTTGCTTACATCATTACGAAGTAGAATTCCCATGCAATATTCTATTCGCTTTTGATTTTTGAACTCCCCATGAAGAAGGGAATTTGACGCATTGGTGGTAAGTTGTGGGAATAGCTCTCATTCCATGTATCCAAGGTCTGTCCAAGACGAAATTAAAAGGAGAAGGACAATCAAGTACTAAAAACTTCACCTGATAGTGACTCTGCATGCAATGGTAGGTAAGATAATCTCCCCTAACATGTTCCGAGATTCTCCACTGAATCCTACCAATGTTGTCGACTTTTTGATGATGTCATTAAGTCCTAACTCTAAGCTGTATAAGGCATCCAACATTAGCAAGTTAATAGAGCTTCCAATATCAATTAGCACACGTTTAACAAGGAAATTTGCAATTGTCAATGAAATAATCAAACAATCATGGTGAACCTCATCCTCTTCGTATCATCGAAGGTGATTGTAACTCCCCGCCTTAATGTCAGGGCGCTACTCGGTAGTGTGCCCTCTCGGGCACTACCAAGAATAGTTTGACAACTAAAAGACTCGGACCTTGCAACTCGGGCACGGCGAGAAAACGAATTTAAATCTTCCAACTATCATTTAATAAAAACATACTTGCAACAATGTCATGCATGGGGTCCCGACAACTAAAACAAAACACAACCAACCTGACAACCCACACAAGTCAGTAGAAAGGGTAAACATCCAAAACAGAAACTAAGTACTAAACCGGAACACCTGACCAACTCCAACACCTAATGACACATGCATCAACGTCCGTTGCAACATCCGGCCTAGGCTCCACTATGAGTCCTAGAGGAGTACATGGAACTAAAATATAAAATTCCCCGAAGGTTCAACTACTATCATAGGCAAGCTAGATAACAAGCGGCAATAGTAAGATGTTTGAAAACAATAATCAACAACTTGACATTCAACAAGTGAAAAGAAAGACAACGAAACAAACAATCTAGCACACATACCAACAATTTATAGTATAGGGATCCAAATTAGTCAACCACGCACAAACACAACAAAATCACACACAAACCTATTTGGAAATGCAACTCTTCCTCCACCGTCGCATTCAAAACAATGGCGCTAACATACCTGCGCCCAAGTACAGAGGCGGGCCCTCTCACTTCTCACGTATGTCATCCTTCCAACCCTTGGTTAAGCTTCCATGGAGCACTTGCCAAAAACAATCAATTAATTTATTTTAAAAGGGATCGTCCAACACACGACCACGCCTAGACGCCTCTTCGCCATCGACAATCATCGCACATGATCGTGCCGGTTACACTTTCAGCACAGAGAAAAGAACAATAATTTCTTTTAGGAGAAAAACATTTCACAAGGAAAAACATACATTCGGGACTAATTCCCAAAACTAGTCACACAATCACGGCAAGAAATCTAACAAGACTATAATAAAGTCGAGCAAGTCGAGAACGACTTACCTCGAAGGTGATCCTGAAATGAAGTAAGAAATGCAACAATACTAGAGACCTATGAATCATAACGTTCACGATTAACTGACTAACCGCGAGAGATAAATTTCGATTCTAGGCAAGCATAACTATAGTAATCTCATCAAGTGCGATTTGACTTGATTCTATTATTTATACCAAAATTAAACACACCGAAGTCCAGAGTTGTAACACCCTTATTTTGTAACATTGGGTATTACCGCCAGTGACCTCGGATTTTACCGTCCAAAGTCACCCTAGGCTTTAAATAATTTAATGAGAATATAATTAAAGAAGAAATGACTAAAGGCACAATTTTATTCATTGATAAAAAAAATTCGTTCATTACATTAAGAGTCATTTTACAAATGATGTAGCAGCGGAAAAGCCCATATTAAAAGGGTTGAAAAGGCGTATTTAAAAATACAAGTATTTTTCTCCAAGACAACTCATATGATGATGATTTGCTTGATTAAAGTAGAAGAGTTGGTGCACTATCTTCCGAATGCTTTGGTCTTTTAAAATTCCTTCATTCCTTCAATGTCGACTTGCCTTGACCTTCTGTCCTGCATAACTCTTCTCAAGCCTTCTAGACTTTGACCTTCTATCTTGGCATTTGTCGCAAATGGCGAGAAAAACCATGCAAAAATGCGGAAATAGTGGAATTAGTCTAAGGAGATTAAGCAAGTGAGAATGGAAATTCTCAAGGTAGTATGGTAATTTACGCTATTCGAGAGAGATTATCAGGATGTGTTTGAGATGTAGAAACTTTAAGTGGAGCTTTAAGGATGAAAATGAGTAAATCTCGAGATGAGATAACTCTTAAACTGAAAGGAAGAACTACGAGATTGTAGAACTTCATAGAGTAGGAAGTATGTTGGGAACGTTATTAATTCATAACAAGGTTTAAAAACCTGTTGCGCCCTTGTCGGATCTCAATCAACCTCATCTTATTCAGTGCTCTAGATTGGAGAGGTGGCCCGAAGGCGCTTAAGTACCAAACCACCTTGACAAGCCCAAATAAGCATTCAGATTGGAAACACGATCGTTTCAAGAATCGAGAGTCGGGTGGTCTTCCAAGTTGTACTATTCTGACCCGGTTTTAGTTTCTTTTAAATGTGCTTTGGCACTTATCCAATGTCGTGATAAAACTTTGACTTACGTTGATGATTTTTAAGAGTGTGGGGCTTTGAAAGGGCCCGGGTCCACTTAATGGAACAAAGTTCCGGCACTTAGCTAGGGTGCACTCGTCCCTTCTCCGAGCAGGAGCAGACATAGATCATGATCCTTAAAGTCGCGGAGATTAGGCATGGTGCCTTGCGACTTAGTAGGTTATATAGAGGTGTCGGGTTAATCTATATCGATCTCGAAAAGAGATCTTAAACAAGCAAGGTCACACAAGCAAGACTAGCATAATAGTCCTATCGAACATTAGTAAACGTAATAATGATAACAAGCGGGTCATTATTTCTAACAATCGATAATCCTATATTCATTTTTTTTAGCAAACAAGTTGTTCCCAACATCGAGAAATTTCACGGAAAGGAAATATCGAGGCTACAAGGAGAAATTCCACTTGCCCTAGCTTTGCGAGCGTTTACGATCGAACGAACGAAAATTCATGGCTTAGACGGAAATGGGATCTCGACCTAACGGCGCGAGATATATGAGAGAATTTTTAATAAAATTCTTTAACTCTTCTAAGGTTTTATTTTCTCTTATATTCCTTCTTATAAGAGAATTTATACACTAAATTATTAAAACAATAATTTAGATGGATTTTGTTTAAAATAATATTATTATTTATTATTATTTCTTGATTGTAATATCCCAAGAATTCTTTATAAAAATATTTATATTATATTAAGTATTATAAGATTTTGAAAGTCAAACACACTCCTCTTTGAATTGTTAAAATAGTAATTAATCTATGGTTAATATTCCATTACAATAATTTTACCCTTTTTATTCTACTTATAGTCAACTTAATATATTCTTATAATATTAGGTAAGTCCTTATTAAAGGCATGCAAAGTTACAAAGTTCAATAAAATTCATTAAAAAATATATTTCCCATATTATTTATTTTCTATAAAAAGTATTATCATGATAGGAAAGTCAATAAAGTCCTTATCATATTACATTTTAATCTTCTTCCATATATCTTTTCATTCATACTTTAACTATAATATATATATATATATATATATATTATGACTAACATATCTTATCAACATTTATTTCAGTTTATAAAAAGCTTTTTCAATTGACGCAACCTTGTTTATATTATGGAAATTCTTAATATATCAATTTTCCAACACTTGATCTAGATCTTTATTTATATAATAAACTTCAAATAATGTACACCTACTATTTATAATATCCTTTCCATGTATATAAATAAATGATATTAAACCCATTATTTTATTTATAAGTATTTCCATATCTAGTGAGACTATTTTATACATGCATAGTATTATTTATTTTTATGCGCAAGGGAAAAATAATAAAAAGAGTGTATTTTGTCTAACATTCTAGATTCTCTTTATTATTTAATTTAATATGTTTTTAGGATAAAATCTTATTGTTTTATATTTTAGAAATTAATATGTGTAAAAACTGATTTTAATTAGTGTTTTGGGCTTAAAATTTCCAGTCTAAGCTTAATTAGAAATTACCCAAAAATAGGATTAGGCCCACTTTGCTCCTTAATTACTCCTTCTTCTATCTTTGACGCAGGAACCAGAGAGAGACGCCCAGCAACAGCAGACGTACGGTGGTGGCCGGCAGCGACCCTGGCGGGGGATGGGCGGCGCGGGCCTGGCGTGTGGTGGTCGGCGGTTTGGTGGAGCTCCAGCGAGAAAAGGCAAGGCAATTTAGGGTTTTTGGGGATTTTATGGAAAAAAATTCAGTACTTGAATTGCTTGAATTAGGGTTGAAAAATACTTGATTGAGAGTGAAAAATCAAGAGGAGGAAGAATGGATTAATTTGTGAGTCTTGCAATGAAAATTCAGCCCCTTTTTATAGAGAATTTTGTGCTTCTCTTGATCTACCACCATTGAAATTGACCAACTATGGAGGGGGAGATCATTGGAGATTGGTGATATTTGTGTTTTTTGAAGATGACATATGATGATGATGGTTTTTGGTGAGTGTTTGAAGCAACAATGGAGATTGGAAGAAGAAAATGGCGTGCACTGGTTATACGTACATCAGGTTGTCAAGTGATGTCCGCCTTTTTAGTCGTGTTTTTAGGGTGTGTTTTTGTGTCTTTGAGTCTTTTTCTTTAGTTTTGTGTTTTGTTTTGAGTCGTTTGTGTAGGTTTTCGTATTTTCATGAGATATGGAGTCTACATAAGCTTTGGTGGTGTTTTGTAGGTTTTTAGAAGCTATTTGGAGCACTTTTGAGGAAAGGACCAAAACCGATGAAGATAGCACTCAAGAAGGAAGAGAAAATGAAGATAAATCTCAAGGAACGAAGTTAATGAAGTCATTCAAGATCAAGTTTGAGCTTGGAAAGAGATAGAGAATTTCGTTACAAGAACATAAGAAAAAGAATCGAGCCAAACGGAGTTGTAACGAATCCTCTACGCAAATTTTACTCAAGGCTGCTTTTAGTGCTGAACATGGTCGGTGACGACCTATTTTGAGTCGGTGCCGAGCCACCCCGAGAGTAGCGGAAGACCGAGTCGGCGTGTTTAATGGGCTTTTATCCGATTTCCTTTTATGTTATTAGATAGATAGAAGGAATATATCTTATTAAAAGATTTATTTCCTTAGAGATAGATTTATGATAGAATAGTTTCTCTATAAATACTCTTGTCTACCCTTTAATTTTGAGGGAGGACACAATCAATTGTCTTGGAGGGCAAGTAAGGGAGGAGGAGAGAAGAGAGGGGCGAGAGGGAAGAGACAAGTAGGGTTTGTGGAGAAGAACTAAGTTTGTTTGGATTAAAGTTGTAAGCTTTTTATTTAATTCAATTTAGATGTTTTCAATTATGCTTTGTCTTCCTCTCTAAGGTTGGGGTTAAACCCAACAATGGTTGTGCATGCTTGTTTATGATCATGTTTTGATTGTTTTTATTGCATGAATCTTCTCTCTTGTTCTTAACTCCTTGAAAAGAAAGTGGATAGGAATTTCTCATTCATAGTTGAAGCGCAAGCGGAAACTTTGAATCAAAATAATCAATTTAGGGTTTTGAAGCGAAAGCGAATCAATCCTAGTTGAAGTAGAAGAGATTAGATAATAAGTTTATTAATTTAGAGAAAGTTGATTGATTTACTTGCTCTACTTAACGAAAGTTGACGCCTTTATGTGATAAAAGCATGATCTTTATGTTTCATAGCGTTGGCATTGCATGATTATTGTTGTGGTGATACCTTTACCTTAGAATTCTCCTTTCTCTTGCTTAAATTCCTAGATTTAATTGATTGCTTGTGTAAGAAGTAACAAAACTTGATACTGACTATCTCGTGGACGAACCTGACCTCCCTGTACTCAGCATGGTCTTGATTATAAATTTATTTGTTGTCAAGAAACCCTTTCAACAAATTGGCGTCGTTGCCGGGGAGATTTCAATAGTGCCAAGTTTTGTTCCTTTTGCGTTTTTCGGGACTCCGCCGAGTCGGTAACGACCCCCTAGGGTCGGTACCGACCCTGCTGGGCAACAAAGTTTTTGTGCTTTTTTTGTTTAGTTTCTAGGTCACTGTCAGGTCGGCACCGACCACATCCAGGTCGGCACCGATCCTACCCAGGTCGGCACCGACCCTACCTAGGTCGGCACCGACCCTATCGACAGGTAGTTGCTCTTTTCTTTTTAGTTTTTGTTTTCACGGGATCCCTCCAGGCTCGGTACCGACCCTCTAGGCCTCGGTACCGACCCTCTCCGAGAACCCGTTTTGCTTTTTGATTTTGTTTTTGTTTTTGTTTTTGCTTTCAGAATTTGAAAACCATGGCCATAACACTGGAAGAGATGGAACAACAGATAGCTGAACTCTGTTTAGAGATAGAGGAGATCCAGAGAGGAAGGGAAACCATAGCTGCTGAGGCATATGAAAAAGCTAATTATATGTGGGGTCCATATGGAAACCAAAGTGATACTTTTTATACAGGGAAGAATTACAATCAGTCCACCTGGGGCGATTATGCATACAACCAAGGGAGCCAACCTCCTCCGCCAGAACAGAGGATCCCTCCCTATAGGCCTCCCAGTTTTCAAGAGCCACCAACATGGGCACAAGGACTCCTTGAAGGAATGAATGGCATCCGAACCGATATGAATGGAGTCCGAACTGATCTTAAAGGAGTGCAAAATCAACTAGGTGACTTTGAAGCTTGGAGGAAGAATGTGAATTCTCAACTTGGTGATTTAGCAGCTCAAATCCCACGACCTCAAGGGCAATTACAAGGCCATCCCGAGGAGAATCTGAGAGGACAGATTGTTGCGGTCCATCTAAGAAGCGAAAATAAGTTGTCGGATCGAGAAATGAACCAGAAAGCAACAGACATAGAGGACCGGACTAGCTTAGAAGAGGTCGTCACCGACCCATCAGAGGTTATCACCGACCCATCAGAGGTCGTCACCGATCCACCATGGGTCGGTGGATCCTGGTACAACCCTTATCGGAAGGAAAACGAGGTGGGAGGTGGATCCTGGTACGATATCGAGCCGCTTCTAGATGCAGCAGGGTCGTTAACGACCCACATAGCCTCAGTAACAAGTCCTTTCCTAGTCAATCATAGTGAGTTTTCTTGTTCTTATCCCATCAATTATGGGCGTGATCCTTTCTCCCATTCTTATTCTATTTTATATCCTACTTTTAGTATTGTGAAGGAGCCAAAACCTCCTTGGTTTTCGGTTTATACTAACCCTGTTGTAGGACTTCTGAGCATTCTGATTGATGATAGAGGACCAAATATCTTGGAGAAAAGCTATGATGTTTTGCAGGCTAAGTATGGGGTTTCTTATGATCCCTTTGATACTGGATGGAGGCCACCATAGAGGCAAGGTAAGTTCGTCGGGCTAACGATGTTAAAAATAGCGCTTACGGGAGGCAACCCGCTTTTTGTTTTCATTTTAAGTTTTCAGTTTCCTAGATCTTTTTGCTAGCTTTCTTTTGTTTTTTTTAGATTAGATTAGTGTAGTAGGATAGAAGTTTTCCTAAAGTGACTCAGGTACAAAGTTAAGAAGAGCTAAGAAAATCAAGACGAATCGGTACAAGAGAAAGCAAGGAACGCAAGGGCACAAAACACAGGAGGTTGAGGACGACCCACAGGAGGTTGGAGACGACCAACAGGAGGTCGGAGACGACCCACATAGGGTCGGAGATGACCCACCAGAGGGCTGACACTACCAAAATCAGCACGGTGCCGACCTCTATAGAACCGAGAAAATTCAAAACTCCTCAATGCTCAATGGTTCCAACAGCTTCAGTTTTATTTTGTGAGTTCCCTTTTCCTTATTCTCTTTATCTTTCTATGTTTTAAACAATGAGGACACTGTTTGGTTTAAGTATGGGGTATGGGAAAAGGAAACTCAGTTTTGTCTTAGTTTTTGTGTTTGTGTCTTTGTTTGTGTTTTTAGGATTGATAATATTCCACTTAGATGTCCTATGATATGCTATAACTTGCTTGATCATGTAATTCCATAGCATGATTGGATAGCTTTTGCCTAAATCATGTATGAAAATTTTGTTTATATGTGGATATTTAGCTTGTGATGAAATTGAGCACATATGATCTTAGGTAGAAGTGACTTGAATCCAACAAAAATTGCTACCTTGTGAGTTGTTTTTGGCCTTAAAGGGAGAACATCAAAAATCCCTCTTCTTTTCTTGTGTGATTTACTCTCCTTATGCATATTATCTCTTGTCATTGCATGGTTATCTATTACTTGAGACCTATATGAGATATTAGTTCATTGCATGTGAAATCATATGATAGAGAACTTATTTTTCATAAGACCTATTAATCCTATTCTACCTTACATTATCCTCTTTTTGAAACCAAGTTGAGCCTTAAAGCCTTTTATTTTTAGCTCCACAAAAAATTCCCTAGCCGATGTAAGCATGACCCTATCCGGGGATTAGGACTTAGTATTGGTTATTGTGATGGTTTTGTTGAGTGAGTTGTATTGGTTCAAGTGTGGGGTAATTTTGGGTTGGGTAAAGTAAAAGATCTTGCAGTTTATTATGTAAAAGGAGTTTGGTTCCCTGAATTCACTTACAAAAGAAAAGAAAGGAAGAAAGAAAAAAATCGATACCGACCTCCCATGGAGAAAAAAATGAAGATCATAAGGGAGGAAAAGAAAGAAAAAGCAAGAAAAAAAAAGTTGAAAAGTGAATAATGTGCATGAGCCAAATTTCCTTGTTGTTTGTAAGCAAGATTAGTTGGGATATTATTGGGTGAGTGAAAGAAAAGGTGCATAAAGAAGAGAGAGTTTGGTTATCTTTTGAGAGTTTTGGTAAATGTGAGTTTTTAGGAGTCTTTGATTCTCGGATATTATTAGCACCACATGGCCAAAATATTTCCAAGCCACATTACAACCCCGCCGAATGGAAGCTTCTATGAAGTTTTTCATTGAGCCTAAGTTCTCTTGATGATTTTGGCTTATTTTGACATCTTGGGTGGAGAGTTTGGTGATATAAGTAACAATGACTATGTTGATTTTTGCATATTGGATTGAGTTGAGAGTTGTTATTATATGCCCAAACACTTGAGAGTTGAGTGAAACACATACATCCTTGTGAGGTTGGATTTATGGTTGCTTTTGCTTGAGGTTGCTCATATATGTGTGATGACGTTAGAATCACTTGTCTATCTATTTCTACTTGTGCTATGATATTGCTTTTTCATGAAGGGCATTGACTTGATATATGTGTTGATGGTTTTGATTGATGTCTTGTTTATTGCTTGAGGACAAGCAAGTCTAAGTATTGGGTATTTTGATGTCCGCCTTTTTAGTCGTGTTTTTAGGGTGTGTTTTTGTGTCTTTAAGTCTTTTTCTTTTGTTTTGTGTTTTGTTTTGAGTCGTTTGTGTAGGTTTTCGTATTTTCATCAGATATGGAGTCTACATAAGCTTTGGTGGTGTTTTGTAGGTTTTTAGAAGCTATTTGGAGCACTTTTGAGGAAAGGAACAAAACCGATGAAGATAGCACTCAAGAAGGAAGAGAAGATGAAGATAAAGCTCAAGGAACGAAGTTAATGAAGTCATTGAATATCAAGTTTGAGCTTGGAAAGAGATAGAGAATTTCGTCACAAGAACATAGGAAAAAGAATCGAGCCAAACGGAGTTGTAACGAATCCTCTACGCAAGTTTTACTCAAGGCTGCTTTTAGTGCTGAACATGGTCGGTGACGACCTATTTTGGGTCGGTGCCGAGCCACCCCGAGAGTAGCGGAAGACCGAGTCGGCGTGTTTAATGGGCTTTTATCCGATTTCCTTTTATGTTATTAGATAGATAGAAGGAATATATCTACCCTTTAATTTTGAGGGAGGACACAATCAATTGCCTTGGAGGGCAAGTAAGGGAGGAGGAGAGAAGAGAGGGGCGAGAGGGAAGAGACAAGTAGGGTTTGTGGATAAGAACTAAGTTTGTTTGGATTAAAGTTGTAAGCTTTTTATTTAATTTAATTTAGATGTTTTCAATTATGCTTTGTGAGTAGTCTTCCTCTCTAAGGTTGGGGTTAAACCCAACAATGGTTGTGCATGCTTGTTTATGATCATGTTTTGATTGTTTTTATTGCATGAATCTTCTCTCTTGTTCTTAACTCCTTGAAAAGAAAGTGGATAGTAATTTCTCATTCATAGTTGAAGCGCAAGCGGAAACTTTGAATCAAAATAATCAATTTAGGATTTTGAAGCGAAAGCGAATCAATCCTAGTTGAAGTAGAAGAGATTAGATAGTAAGTTTATTAATTTAGAGAAAGTTGATTGATTTACTTGCTCTAGTTAACGAAAGTTGACGCCTTTATGTGATAAAAGCATGATCTTTATGTTTCATAGCGTTGGCATTGCATGATTATTGTTGTGGTGATACCTTTACCTTAGAATTCTCCTTTCTCTTGCTTAAATTCCTAGATTTAATTGATTGCTTGTGTAAGAAGTAACAAAACTTGATACTGACTATCTCCCGTGGACGAACCTGACCTCCCTGTACTCAGCGGGGTCTTGATTATAAATTTATTTGTTGTCAAGAAACCCTTTCAACATCAAGTCTTTTAATTTGAAAGAGAAGGGAAGGAGTGTATAAGATTAAAAAGATTTCTAATATGCGTAGATAAGTTACAATAGCCTAGTGGATATGAGTGTGTGTGTGTGTGATTATAGGAAGGGTGCAAGAGGTCTCGGGTTCGAGTCTCGACTCTTGCCACCATTTTATTTGCCTCTCTTTTATTTTTGTTAGCTTTGTATTAATACATTAATTATAAAATCCGAAATTATTATAATTCATATTTGTTTGATATTTTATTTGTCACCTTAATAATCCTTTATAATATGCCTATAATTTTGTTAAAAATATTAAAACTCTCTATTTAAGAGAAGAATATTTTTTGATAAGGAAAGTCATTAGGGTGGTCACTAACAACCTAGTGGTCGCCCTAGAGCATCCTAACGGATGAGGGTTAGTAAACCCTGATCATCTGCAAGCGGGACGGAGGAGACGCGTTTGAAAGATCCAACGATGAAGTTCACCACGGAATTGCACTCCCGGTAGACGTGATTGATACACCAATCTTGGAACAGGGCAAGCAAACAATGGATGTCCGAACGCAGCAGCTCAATCTCTCACGGACAGCGCCAGTCACCGAGCACGGCCTTGACCAGCTGCAAATTATCGCCTTCAATCTAGATCCGGGGAATGTCACGTCTGGTGGCCTCGAGAAGTCCCTGGCGTAAGGAGATGGTCTCGGATATCAGAACTGACTGTCGACCAATCAGTCCTCCGTCAATGTGGATGGGGGAGCCACTAGAGTCTCTCTCTCTAAGAGAAGAATATTTAAATCAATACCCAACTTGCTTAATATATTTAATTAAATTCTTAATTTCCATTGTAGTTAACTTTTATAACCTTTTATAATCTAATATGAACATATAAAAAATATTGAAGTCTCTATTTTAATGGGAAAAAAATTGGAATAAAATACATGTTTTATTATATTTAGAATTTAGCGGATATTACAAGAGTCACAACAAACAACTCTTCTCAACCAACTAAGATTAATAAACTTAGCCTCAAGTGCCTTGAAGAGTATTAGCCCTAAGGTATTCAATCTCGAAAGTCTAAGTTCAAAATTCACAACCCTAGATAAGAGTCAACATACATTCAAGCATCAAAAAATTGGAATTTCTAATCAACAATTCAAATTGGTTTTCAACAACAAAGCAACCAAGCAAATACATACTAATTCACAAGGCATACAATTAAAACCTAACACAATTTTGGGTGTCCCACAAAAATTCGGATTAACGAAAACCAAATGCCCAAATTGAATTTCTCAACTACAAATCCACAACAAAAGTCAATAACAAAATAAACAACATTTACGAACTAAGGCAGGTTCCCACCTTGGAAGTGAACTTTGGGCTAGGCTCCGACTGGGTTCCTAGATTAGACCACCCTTGTTATTCAGACGACACTCCACCACCTAGTTTTTGATGGCCCTACGGTTTGAGTTTCTGCTGGTGTTTGCAATAGACCCGCTCTTGCTTGGACAGGTACGAGCTCACCGGGACGGTTTGGCGGGGCAGGAAAGTCCGGTGAGACGAAGACGGCACTGAAAGCTCACAGCGTTTAGGCAACAAATTTAACAAAAAAAAATTCACAGGTAAATAAAGAGTATTCACGTTTATGGTATAAGTGTATTATTTTTCATGGGTCAAGTGTTCATATGTATCGTCAAACACGAGCTAAATTCATCACCCGCTATAACACTTGGAAGAACATCGAGAGAAAAACCTTTAAAATCGAGTGATTTGGAGATCTTCTTCAACAATTCAAAACACGGACCTCAAACTTATCTGCATCTATAAGCACACTTTTACACTTGGAGGAACCTCGAGATAAAAACATTCTTAATCGAGTGTTATGGAGATCTTCTTCCGGAATTCAAAACATGGACCTCAAACATATCTGCCACTATAAGCACACTCATTAACTATTTAGGAAGTTGCTCCTATAGGTTGTTATTGGTTTAACCATATTGTTGGAGCTTATTGACTTAGTGTTCAGTTTGAACCGAAATTTGTTTACCGGTAAATAAAGAGTATTCTCGTTTATGTTTTATTGTTCGGGCCTATTGATTTAGTATTCAGTTTTAACGGTGACGTATTCACTGGTAAATAAAGATTATTTATGTTTATGTTTAATGTTCGGGCTTATTGGTATAGTGCTCTGTTTTAACGGAAATGTATTAACATGTAAATGAAGAGTATTCCCATTTGTGGTATATGTTTTTTGTTTTTATGGTTCAAGCGTTCATATGTATTTATCGAATTCGGGCTTAAATTCATGACCCGCTAAAACACTTGGAGGAACCTCGAGATAAAAACGTTTTAAATCGAGTGATTTGGAGATCTTCTTCTTAGACAATTCAAAACTTGGACCTAATACTTATCTGCAGCTATAAGCACACTTATTAAATAATGAGGAAGTTTCTCCCATAGCGTTACTATTGGTTTAAATGTATTGTTCGTGCTTAATTATTTAGTATACAGTTTTAACAATGAAGTGTTCACTGGTAAAGAAAAAGTATTCACGTTTTTGTTTAATGTTCGCGCTTATTGGTGTAGTGTTTTGTTTTAACGGAAATGTATTCATGGGTAAATGAAGAGTATTCACGTTTATGGTATATGTTTTTTATTTTTTGTGGGTCAAGTGTTCAAATGTATCCATCGAATACGGACTTAAATGCATCACCTGCTTTAGCACTTGGAGGAATCTTGAGATAAAAACGTTCTTAATCGAGTGTTATGGAGATCTTCTTCCACAATTCAAAACACGGACCTCAAACTCATTTGCCACTATAAGCACACTCATTAACTATGAGGAAGTTGCTCCTAGAACAACTTTGTTCTCAAGGTTGGCAAGCCGAATTCTAGCGGAATTACTACATCCATGCCATATGGTAAAGCGAAGGGGACTCCCCGGTCAATGTACATGTGGTCGATCTACAAACGGAGACTCGCCAATTCGGGATGATCTTTCCATCTACGGGATCGGATGTGCTTCCCATGACCCGTCGAAGCACAAGGACACCGACTCAAAAATCACAGTATCTTATGTGTCGGGCTATGAACCGTTCAGCTGCCCGTTGGTAGGCCACGGGCCTTACAGTTGCAGTGTCGCGGCGTTCCTCGGTGAAGTGAAGGTGGTTGGAAAGAGCGTGAGTATTTTCTTTTGGATCAAACAACGTTGTTCTCAAGGTTGACAAGACGACTTTTAGTGGAATTGCTAATTGCATGCCATATGCTAAAGCGAAGGGTGACTCCCCGGTTGATCTTCGCAGGGTGGTGCGATAGGTCCATAGCATGGTCGGTAGCTCTTCGGTCCATCTTCCTTGAGCTTTCTCGAGGCTCCTTTTGCATGTAAGGTCACCAATACCCTTAAGAATGAGCTCGGAATGCCAAATTTCAACCTCCGGCGTGTATCCCGCATATGCCTTCATGGATCTCGTATAGTTGAGGCTCGACCTTGCTTGGGGGTACACATCTCAAGTACGGCCCGAAAAACACCGACGATATGGAATCTTTTCCGGTGATAGCCAAAACCTATGAGCCCTTAAGCGAACCTTCAAGGCATCGTCGTTTTTCAAGGGCAGGTCATTCTCATGCAAGTTACGTATCACAGGAATTTGCCATCCAAGATCCTTCGCAGTTTCGCTTCCCGCGACTGTGGCCTCTGTCGAGGTGATTTCTGCGATCACGGCTGGGGGCATGTCATTGCTTGCGATTTCATTTGAGGCGTCGAATGTTGGACATCCCAAAACTTCAACGTGAATCGAAGTCTTGAGCGAGCCTCCCAAACAAACAGCTAGCGTTGCTAAGGCATCAGCAGACTTGTTTTGATCGTGCGATCGTTGTCTCCAAGCTCACACCGCTTGAACTCCTCTAGGATAGCTTTCGCTTTCTCCAATTGTTAGTGTATAAAAATTCGTCTTTGATACACTATGATGGCTCCTCTTGATTTGCTTCTTCACCTTCCGTTCCAAGCTTCTTCAACCTAGAACCTACAAAACAATGGACACAGGGGCGGGCTCCTCCTAATTCACTTCCGATGCCTAAGTCAAAAGAGCACATTGCCTATGAACGTCAAGGTAAAAGTGTGACTTGTGAGCGAGTTCAGCGACTTCTAAGTATGTCTAACGTATGTATTTATAATGGAGAAAAGGGAGAAGGGGTTGAAAATTCCACCCCTAGGGCCTGCTGAGATGCCTTATCACCTAAGCAAGCAATATCTTGCTCCCTAATCCATGTAGAAATTCTATCTTTCGACTAAGATAGATTCTTTCATTATAATGATAAGAAAAGCAATAAATTAGTAAGGAAAATAAATAAAGTTATTGAAAAAATACGTACAAAAAATATTTTTTAGCTATTTACCCACTCAAAAAACTAATATAGAAGACATTAATCCGGTATTCGAATCTTCACAATTCGTAATAGTGTCCCAACAAAATGTGAATTGGTTCTCATGGAGTAGCTAGAGCTCTGTTTGAACGTTCAAAGGGGAATTCATCAAATTGATATTCATTCACGCACGTTACTTTTTTCCCAATAGTACGTACACGGTATCATAACACTGCTGGAAAACGCGTCTTTAGCCACGACAGTGGGCCACGCGACATGCCACAAAATTTGCCAGGAAACAGCCTTCGCCACAGAGTTAGTCACCAGTGTTCCCAGGACGAAAAGTTTGTGGTTAAAACGCTCGCGGGTATAGCATAGCGTGAACACTGCCCACAAACTTTTGAATCGTGCCCATTTAACCACAATATTGGGTACGAAAATCATGTTCTGCTAAATACATGGTATAGCCAGAGACACTTTGTGGCTGAGTTTGTGTCTATTTTACCACAAAGTTAGTGTCGAATTGTTTGGCTGGCTAAATTTGGGAGGGATAAGTCGTGTTCATCAACCACCTGTCGTGGCCATTTAGTCTCAAAATTTGCCTCGAATATATTTGGTGGGTAAAGTAGTGGCTTTTAGCATTAAATTTGGCTACGAATTTGCAGAATACAATTCATTGACAATGTCGTGGCCTTTTGCATGAAAATTGGCTACGAAATGATTGAGTGGATTTAATAGCCAATGTTGTGGCCTTATTGTCTCAAACTTAGCCTCGAAACCATTTTGTGTCAAATTCTGTGGTTATAAAAATCAGTACAATCCACCTATTTAATTGCAATATTAACCTGCACCATGCAATATTAAATACATGTACCATAAGCATCACATAAAACAAAAATGGTTTGATCATCAAACCATGTGGCATATGGCCAAATCCAAACATCAACTTGCACCAAATATCCAAACATCAACCACAACCAAGAACCAAATATCCAAACATCAACCAACCTGCAAAACCTGCACCTACCAACAACCATCTAAAACCTTACATAAATCCAAATATCCACAATGGCATCACCAACAGCCATAAGTTTCCCAAAATGCACCAACACAACTAAAGACCTTAAATTACCATGGAGAGAGTGAGAGAGCTAATTGCTAGCAATGTGTTCCATCAACTTTTCAAGCATGCCTTTCAAATCCTTGTTTTGGCTTTGAATTTCTTGATTCTGAGCTTGAAGAGCCTTCATCTGGTCCCGCATTTCCTTCATCTCGTCCTTGAGATGCTCGGTAGATGGTTGTGGGTGGAAAAGGCTGGAGGAAGGAGAAGAAAAGCATGCATCAACCTTGCCGCTAAGAAGGAGGGCTATACCATGCTCAGCAAATGCGAAAATCTTCCGATCTTTATGGCCCTTAGCAGCTTTGATCCACAGCTCTATCATCTTTGTGTTTGATAATGGTTGACCCGATGCATTGTTCAGTTGTTCCTCAGCAACCAGCCGTTCAAACTCAGCCTTGAATAGAATGAAAATGCATTAAAAAGAAGATATGAAAGCAATATATGACTATAAGAACAAGCTGAAAAACAAATGTAAAATAAACAAGCATGCAAGATAGAGCACATTCAATTCACAAACAGATATCATTCACAAATTTGCTAGTGGTTAAAAGATTCACAAATTGGATTCACATATACACAAATTGGATTCACATATAGCTTGATAGATTCACAAATTGAATCAGATAACAACAGATTGGATTGGCAAACATCTCTATCTTTGGCACAAGATAGATCACATATAGCATGAGCACCGAGCACATACCTTATAGAAAATTGCATTCATAAACATGACTTGCTAACTAAGGGAGCATTACACATGCCAAATAATACTAAACATGACTTGTAGTATTTCCATCATTCTTGTAGTATTTCCATTTTCAAAATATAGTAATCATGATTTGCTAACTAGAAAAGGAAGTCAACAGTACATCCCATCATAAAATGCAACCATAAAGCAACCATAAAAGCCATATTTTGACAATAAATGTCAACCCAATGAGATGTGTAAATGAGCCAACCATAAAGCAACCATAAAAGCCATACTATGAGAATAGATTTCAACCCAATCAGATTCGTAAATGATAAGGAATATTCAACCTAATACTTACAATGATAGCAGCTGGGCGTTCACCAACGGTTCCATCTTTGGTTGACCACAACTTCTTTACAACCTCAGAAATCATAGGCATGGTACCCGACTCACCACCCTTGAAAAAACAAGAGTAAAATTGAGTTCAACATCAAAAGAAAAGAGAAGTAATATGTGAAACTGGATTGCAATTACCATCGTTTCCATCCACTTTGTGAACTTGCAAGAACCCCCTCGGTATGGTCCAAACTCGAGTGATTTCTTTGAACTCCTGTCCAGTGCCTGCTCGCTAACCAGATTGGGGGTGCATTTTTAGCACGCGCATTCTTGAAGACATTGCTAAGGTGCTTCCCAATTTGGTGTAGAAAGGCATCCTTCATCAGCTCATCCGTCTCCCTCCAACAGAAATACCTCTACATTGAGAAACAAGAAATAAGTAGCCTTTGTTTCATTAAATCAAAGAAATAGAAAGCATGTTACATCATATTTTCCTTACTAGAATTAGATCACAATAGAATCTCAGCAATAGATATCAAACAAAAAGTTTGTTTCATTAATTTACACAAGAAATAGGTAGATTTAAGCTAAAAGGTATTGTTCTTTCATTTTTAAAGAGAAAGAAAGGCAGAATTAATTTGAAGCAAAAGATATCAAGCAAAAGATTAATTTCTAACTTCAAACAAAAGATTACCAAGATCTCAATCATATTTTCCTTACTAGAATTAGATCACAATAGAATCATGCTATCATGTACCAAAGATATCAATTTCAGCCAAGACTATAATACATATCACACAACTAATCAGCTCAAATAAGATAAACAGATCACCCAGCGATATCACACAACGATTTTGTATTTTAAGAAGTAAAAAATAACCTGAAACTCTTGAAACCACATGGTATGCACATGTTTTGGCACTCTAGATATACTGGTCCAAGGACCTCGATAATGGCCATGGACGATTTCCTTAGCCTTTGCAAACGCTAACTTTTTTGGTTCAAAGTCGCTACAAAGAATTAGATAAAGTTATTAGTAATGTTCCAAATGAAACTTAGGATTAATAGAGAGTTGTTTAAGAACTGACCGACTGCCTTCCCCAACAATCCATATAAGCTTTTGTTGTGTGCCTTGTTCCTCTCCTTCTTCTTGCTCTCTCTCTTCTTGGTCTCCTTCTTGTCCTCCTTCTTGCTCTTCTTCTTCTTGTCCTTCTTCTTCTTGTCCTTCTTCTTCTGGCTCTCCTACATGTTGTTCTTCATCACTAACCTCCTCTTCTTCCTCAGCTTCTTTCTCAACTTCTTCCTCAACTTCTTCCTCAACTTCTTCTTCAAGTCCATCCTCAACTTCCATACGAACCCCAGGCTCATTATCCACATTGAAATCATCCTCATTTTGGTCATAAGTTTCTTCCTCAACTGGTAGTAGGGCTGGTGGAACAACTTTCTTTGTACGAGGTCTGGGAACCGGGCTAGGAGTTCTTGAAGGGTTGAGTGCTCGTCGGACAGGAGGGGTAGTCTTTGGAGGAGCTGGTGGGATAGTTTTTGAAGGAGCTGGTTGAGAAGTTTTTGAAGGAGTTGGTGGGGAAGTTTTTAAGGAGGTGGTTGAGAAGTTTTTGAAGGAGCTGGTGGGAAAGTTTTAGAAGGAGCTGGTGGGGAAGTTTTTGAATGAGCCTTTAAACGTGCAACAGGTTGTGAAACAGCTTGTTGTGGAAGGGCTGCAGTTGTTGCTGATTTTTTAAGCCTGGGGCTACTACGAACAGGGAGCTGGAGGGGTCGTTTCAGAGGTCTTCTAGGGCTTAAAGCACCCTGCTCTGGAGAAGAAAGAGGTGGACCACGCGCAAAGTTGCAGCTAGTAACCCCAACACGTCCACGAGCTGTGCTTCGAAGGTGACGCATGATGACCTAAATCAGAGAAATACAAGGAAACATAATTAGAACTAAAAGAGCATGCTATTGATGAATGCCTCAAGTATATTTAGGGCATTTGTCTAAGAAAAAAAGAGCATGCTATTGATGAATGCCTAAAGTGAGTCTAGAATTAAAATGTCACAAATTATTAGAACTCAAGTATATTTAGGGCATTCAATTGATCATGTTTGTCTAGGAAAAAAAGAGAATGCAATTGATGAATACCTAAAGTGAGTCTAGAATTAAAATGTCACAAATTAATAGAACCCAAGTATACTTAGGGCATTCAATTGATCATGCAATTGAATGCATGTTTGTCTAGGAAGAAAGGAGCATGCAATTCATCCAAGAAATTAAAAAATAGAAGAAATAGGGAGAGAGTAGGCACTTGTAACTTTACTGAATGAATTGAAGTAGATATGGTGGGTTTGTCCAGGAAGAATCCGGCAGAATTAAGGACCCATGAATCGCCAGCATTAAGGACCCATGAAGAGAGACAACAGAGATGAATTAAAAAGAGTCAAAGTTAAGCAAGAGCAAGGGAGAGAGGGAGAGAGACTTACCAATTGGCTGCCTTGAACAAAAGCGAGCTTGCTTTGAAAAAACACCAAAGATGGTAGTGAGAGCCCAAAATCAAACACGATTGAGCAAATGATTGAGCAAAGGAAAGGAAAGAACACCAAAAAACACCAAAAAAGCTTGCTTGAAAGAACACCAAAAAACAACAACAAAGCTTGCTTGAAAGAACACCAAAAAAGCTTGCTTGAAAGAACATCAAACTCAAAGGAAAGGAGAGATGACTTACAATCGCTGGATGCCTTGTCCAAAGGGCTGCAATAAGCTTGCTTGAAAGAACACCAAAAAAAATTAGAACAAAACCCTAGATTGAACCAAATCGCCAGGGAAAGGAAGATAGAGAGGGAGAGAGGTTTACCGGCGAGATTGAACCAAATCGCCAGGGAAAGGAACGCCGGCGAGATTGAACCCTAGATTGAACTCAAAGGAAAGGAAGGTCGCCAGGGAAAGCGAGCTTGCACTCTGAAAACCAAATTGCCAACCCTAGCTTGAGAGAGCGGCGAGAAGAAGAAAATTGATGGAATGACCGAATGAGCAAGCTCGCTAACCAACCCTAGCTAGATTGAAAAATTCACTAACGGGCCTACCAAAAATGGATCAAGCTCGCTAGCCCAAAATTTCCCCCTCAACCCAAAATTGAAATTCCCTCCCAACTAAACCCGAAATTAAAACTTCCCTCTCAAACCAAAATTTGCCTCCTAAATTTCCCTCCTAAATGCATTATTCCATCCTACATCAATTTCTCCTTCCTACCTCAAAATTGTCCTCTTAAACCAAAAATGTAGTTGGTAAAATGAGCAAATAATTACATATATAGATGATAGAATGAGGGAAAAATAATTACCAATCATATTGTTCGGAACTTGAAGATGATTTTCCATCATCTTCTTCGTTGTCATTTTCAATATTGAAGCTATCATCACCACTTTCCACATCGTATGCTTCCTCATGCAATGACACTGGATCATTAAGATTTGTAGGTAAAGATTGAATTGTCGACCCTATGAAGACATCAATCTCAAAGTCATCTGGTTGTAATGGTTCAAAAATGGTTGGTTGTTCAAGATTGTTCTCTGCCCATCGTTGCTCAACATTGACTCTTGGTTTTGTCTTACACACGTATCTCCAATCTGCACGACTTCGGGGTGCGCCAGGGTAGTCAAGATAGTAGTCTTGGATGCATTGTTGAGCAAAGACAAAAGGATCATGGTTGTTGTAACGTCTCTTCACATTAACCTCTTGGAAATGGTAATATGGATGGACTTTTGTCCCATTAGGGCTAGGGTCAAACCACAAACACTTGAACACGACAATCTTCTTACACGGCATCCCAGTGAACTCAAACTCCAAAATATGTTCTATCAACCCAAAGAAATCTGATTGTGTATCACCATTACAAGCTTGCACACACACACCACTATTCATGGTTAACTTTCCTTCTTCGCGTTTCAATGTTTCAAATTTATAACCATTGATGCAATATGATGGCCAGGACAACACCTTTCGGGATGGCCCCCAAGCTAAACTATGTATCAAATCATGATCCTCAAGTGGGGGGTGTAGGGCATTTGCAACTAAAACCTACAAAAAATAGACACATATATTGACCATATACATGAGTGATGTTAGAATTTTGTATCGTTGACACAATATGGACTAGTACTTACAGTTTCATGAAACCATGTACAAAAAAAGTTGGCAAGTCCGTGCGGATCTCCTTGACCTACAGTATGTTGAAATTCCCTGCATATGGAAAGAACAACATAAGACTAGTACTTAAGTTTCCATAAAATAACATATATATATATATATAAGTTTAATTGACTTACTCGACATAGGAGTCGACCTCTCTACAATTAAGTAGGATGTAAGTATGTGTTGCATGAAAGTCCGTCTCATAGGACAACCAAATAACATTGCACTTTCCACTTGCACGTCCCGGATGGTGGAATATTGAAATTTGAGGATGCACACTCACCTCATCCATGGTGGTTTTCTTTCTCTTATAGGAGTCTTGATGATGAGGATAATGTTGAGCGAAACTTGTTATCTCCTCAAACAAATATGATTCCACTATGGACGCCTCCACCTTTTGCGGGTTCATCATGTTCCCTTTCAACGTGAATAATAATCTTTCAACTGGATACATCCATTTGTTTTGTACAGGACCCCCTAACCTTGCCTCTTATGGTAAATGAACAATGAGATGCTCCATGCAATCAAAGAACGATGGTGGAAATATCCTTTCCAATTGGCATAATAAAAGAGGTGCAGCCCGTTCTAGATCCTCAATCATTTGGATGTCAAGTGTAGATGAACATAATGATTGGAAAAACAAGCTTAGCTCCGTCAATGGCCCCCACACACACACGGGAAGAAGTTCTTTCAAAGCAGCTGGTAGAAGTCGTTGCATGAACACATGGCAATCATGACTCTTCATTCCTTGTAGTCTACCCTCTTCCAATTGCACACATCGACCAATATTAGAGGCATAACCATCCGAAAATCTCAAGCTCTGTAACCAATTAAATAGCATTGTCTTTTTGGGCCTATCTAATGCATAAACTGCTTTTGGTTTTGGGCCCTTATGATCATCCTCCACTTGGAGCACTGGGCGATGACAATATAAGCGTAGGTCCTTCCTTGAGCTCAGGTTGTCCTTTGTCTTACCTGTTGGATCGTGACGCGTTAGTAACAATACAGGGAACTAGTAAGGTTCCCTGGGCAGCGGAAATAAACAGTAAGAACACAGAATTTATAGAGGAAACCTTCTGTCCGACCAACAAGTCGTAGAAAGAAAAACCTCTACCCCTGAGACTCCTTCTCAGAGGATTTTCAATAGAATACCTTTATTAAGTTTCAACGATTACAAGGCAAGTCTAATAACTAAGGCACCCACCAAAGTTCCCTTGGTAACCACGGCACCGACCGAAGTTCAACCAACTAGACTTCTACAACCCTAAGCGTAAACCTAAATCGAAAGTAAACTACTGACTTACTTGTGGATTCTTCACCGGAAAAAGCCACACACTCGTACACTTGAAAAGCTCTCTTCTCAAGTTCTTCGTCTTCAACCACACCTTTTAACCCTAGCTAACCCTAGCTATTTATAAGATATGTCAAGTCTGATCTCACACGTAATTCTTGCCTAATTACGCTGATATTCCACTTAACAAATCCCACACAATAAGGAAAAATATTGTTTGTGATTTCGGATCCTCAACCATGTCGATTCTTCCCAAAACCGAATGATCTCGGATCTCCCAAGATAAGATCGTGTGAAGATTGATCTTATCCTCTCTTTTATCTCCTTAAGCAACCGCCTACAGCTGTAGAATCTTCGTAGAAGATCGCTCGCAGAAGATATGGTAACTTGCCATTTATAGAAAGTCGCGTTCCTTCTCAGTCGCGCTTCCTAAATCTATCACTCGTTCCCTCCATCGTTCCTCACGATGTTCCTTCACTCGTGACTATGTACCTGTTTTCCTGAAACACTTACATGTAGAAGCAAGTTATATTAACTAGGTTTGTTATCATCAAAACTAAGAGAAACCATGGAACAACCATTGTTCCAACAATTTCCCCCTTTTTGATGATGACAAACCTATACAAAAATGCATGTCTAGAAACCAATAGAAATATAGATCAGAAAAAAATTCTTGTGTGGTTCCCCCTTAACAAATGCACTGTTGTTCCTACTCATCAGAGGTAACAACCTATTCCCCCTCAGCCAAAGTTCCCTCTGTATTTCCTGGATAGAACGCATCTTTGCATTTTTCCTAACTTCCCCCTTTTGACATCATCAAAAGATCAACAATCATCAAGCAAAAACATAGAGCAAATGAACAAATTCAATTGAAACTTAAACCATTCATAAGCAAAAGATAGTCATTATTATAGATAATTGTCGCAGGGATCACAGCCTAGAGAAAACAAAAAAACATAAAAGTCTTAACATCCAAGAAAAGAGAAAATTTTAAGTTGGGGATAGATGGGCTAAGGAACTAGAGAGGGTCCACATCATGGTTCGGAGGAAGTGGAATCAGCAGCAGCAGTGTCAGCGTCTCTCTTAGCCAGGTACCCAATGATGGTACTCAGCTGAGAGGAAATCTTTTGAAGCTCTGTCAACATCTGGGAAGTAACACCTTCACTCAGCGAAGAACTCCCAACATCCTTCTGGGCAGTCTTCTTTGCAGCTGTTCCCTTTGAATCACCCTGAAAGTTCATCCTCGAGATATTGCGCATCTCCAGGGGTAATCCAAAGAACTCCTCTTGTGAAGGCTGGTAGGCCTTCCGTTCCTTCAGTATAGCCTTCACAAAGCGAGGATAAGGTATTCTATGCTTCTTCCCAGTGCACTTAGCCATTTGCCTCATCATAATCTCCGGAAGACTGATACGTTCCTTCCTTAGGAACTTGTCCAGCAGAATCATATCATTGATAGTGAGTGTAGTCCTCTTCTCCAGCCTTGGAACAACAACCTTGATGAGAAATTGATGTGCAATACTTGCAGTGTAGCTCAAGTCGTTGGTTAAGTAAGGACCAGAAGCAGGAACTTTGCCCATGACTCGCTTAATTAACTAAGCTTTGTTCCTTGGCCAGTTACTTGACGTATGAACATCCCCATATCCTACAGCAGGCACCTTCAGAATTGTGGCAACAGACCCCAAAGAGAAAGAAATTTCCATCCCACCCACAGTAGCAAAACCCATCGGACCATTAGAGAGATTGGCTAGTTGATAGGATCCAAAGAATTGGGAAAGAAGGGACACATCTACCTTGACTCCAGAGTCACAGATTTTCTCCCATCCCTGAAACTTGAGAAGTTCCCAGAACTCCTCCAAGTCATGGCTTTTCAGGAATTCTTCGTCGATCACCAGAGGAGCGACAACCTTCTTTGAACGATTCTTCTTGGAACGTGTTGCTGGTTCCATTGGCAGTTTGCCTTGCGCCTTTGCAGATTTGAGGTCCTTTTCAACCTCTTCTTCTAACTCCGCCTCTTCTTCATCTCCTTCACCAGCAGAGTCGTTCTTTTCTTCTTCCTCACCCTCATCGGAACCCGAGCCAACCTCTTCTTCCTCTTCCTCTGGATCTTCTTCTTCAGAGGATTCCTGAGCCACCTGTTCCTTTGGAACGGTGGAGCGAAGGACGTACTTGGATCCAGAAGGAGTGACCTTCGGCTTTTTGGTTGCGGGGGAAGGGGTTCGTTCCGAGTTAGAAATGTGAAAAATCTGAGACGGTAGGGGAGGAACACTCTTTTTCGCCTTTCGCTTGCCACGACTAGTTGGCTTCACCCATCCTGGTCGCTCACTTATCGGCACAAACTTCTCCTTTTCTGGGTCATCGGTGGAGTCCTTTGGAGGCGAGTTCACCTCTTCCTTCTCCATTGCATCCTTGCTTCCCTGGGCATCCTCTGTTTCAGCAGCCATATCGGAGGGGTTTTCCGAGGGAACCACAGAGTGATCCTTCTCAGATTTGTCACCCTCAGTGTCCTTTGCCGATGAGACCATATCAGCGGTGGCCACACCAGTGTCGGAAACAGCATCGAATATGGTGTCGAGTTTGGAGATTGGAGTGGGAGAGGAAAGTTTGGCCTTTTTGAGGGTTTCAAGTTGGGCTTGAATATTGGCGATCTCAGCAGCATCGAGACCCTCAAAGTTTAGGATGGGAGTGTTTGAGGAGGAAGACATTGTTGCAGAGGAGAGAAAAGATCGAAACTTTGAAGAAGATTTAGGGTTGGAGAGAGTTAAGGATGCGGTAAAAAAATTGACCGAGATAAGAGTTTATAAAGCACACCTCTTTCCTTCTTGATAAAGATCATAATCTTTCCCAAAGATCTTCTATCCAAATCTTAACGGATAAGAGTTACCATAATGATGAAATTTCACCGCCATTAAGTCTCGTCTGCGTAGACGTCCTATCGTTCCCTGCAGAATTACTGTGCAATGACTGGATTTTTCAAATGAGCAGTTACAACGGCTATAACTCTACTGCATTGCCTCTGTGATTGACGTCTGTTCTTTTGCATAAAAATCTTCAAATATAAGCAAAGACGTTCCTTTAATGTAACAACATTCTCAACCACTAGTTTCATACCTCGTTACCATGAGTGGATAAAAAGGCTATGTTTGAACAGACAAGGGACTAGAGACGTTCCATTCAAACTTTTTGTGGGCTGGGAATATATTTGACATCCACACAATTATTCCCCGTTTAAAGGTAATCAAAAGAAGTTCATAGGGAACGTTTGTGTGGACCAGGCTAAGGGATAGTCTTATAACCAACCATCATTTCGGCTTGAAGTGAGGGATAAAATAGATCAAGTTGGTTATTTTGGGCTAAAAAGAAATCTTGGATGTAAGCAATTATAGTTTCAGTTCCTTTTAGCATGCAACATTTAACAATTTCTAATATGTACAACATCTATGCATAGAGGAAGGATATAAGTCATTAGAAAACTTGTCAAATGATATGTAGTTACCTGAGATGTTACCTTTTTAGTCAGGCACTGAGGGAATAGAGGACCGGGACTTGTTTACTCCAAGGAAATCA
Organism: Fallopia convolvulus; assembly: GCA_964016875.1. Lineage (NCBI taxonomy): Eukaryota > Viridiplantae > Streptophyta > Magnoliopsida > Caryophyllales > Polygonaceae > Fallopia > Fallopia convolvulus. Next base: position 61,481,938 of record OZ024719.1, read on the forward strand.
TTCCTAATAACATCCTCAGATGCTCATAGGGTTTTCTGTCCAAACCCTTGGTGAAAATATCTGCCACTTGATTTTCAGTCCTACAATGATCCATCTTGATAAAACCTTTTTCAACATTATCTCTTAAGAAATGATGTCGAATATCTATATGTTTGGTTCTAGAATGATGCACAGGATTTTTGGAGATATTGATTGCACTTGTATTATCACATAAGATAGGAATAGTTCCAAGAGACATACCAAAATCCACCAGTTGTTGTTTTAGCCACAATACCTGGGAACAACAGGCGGCTGCTGCGACATACTCCGCTTCAGCCGTTGAAAGAGCAACTGAATTTTGCTTCTTCGATCCCCAAGACACCAAGCAAGGACCAAGGAATTGGGCCATACCTGATGTGCTCTTCCTATCCACCAAGTGACCTGCAAAATCTGCATCCGAGAATCCGACAAGTGTGAACGAGTTGTGTCTTGGATACCATAGACATAACCCATCGTTCCCTTTCAAGTAGCGTAGAATTCTCTTCACTTCTTTCAGATGTGTTTCTTTAGGATTGGCCTGAAATCTAGCACAGAGACACACACTGAACATAATATCTGGCCGACTGGCCGTTAGGTACAATAGGGAACCAATCATCCCTCAGTACATCGTTTGATCAACATCAACACCATTAAGATCAGCATCAAGACGAGTATTAAGAGAAATAGGGGTATCAAAACTTTTTGTAGAATCCATACCATACTTCTTCAATAGTTCCTTGATGTACTTTTGTTGATGTACCTTTGTTCCCTCATCAGTTTGTACCACTTGTAGTCCAAGAAAGAAAGTGAGCTCTCTGATCATGCTCATCTCAAACTCACTGATCATATAATTCTTGAAGCTTTCTACAAGTTTGGGGTTAGTAGAACCAAAGATAATATCATCAACATAAACTTGAACTACTAAAACCTCACCGTCTTGTTCCCTTAGGAACAATGTCTTGTCGATCACACCACGTCTGTATCCATTGGCTAATAGAAACTGAGCGAATCTATCATACCAAGCACGAGGAGCCTGCTTAAGGCCATAAAGAGCCTTGTCCAACACGTAGAGATGGTCAGGGTGATCAACATCTTCAAATCCTGGAGGTTGTAGTACATAGACCTCCTCTTGTAGGTAACCATTCAGGAATGTTGTCTTCACGTCCATTTGATACAACTTGAATCCCTTGTGAGCAGCATAGGCGATTAGAAGACGGATGGCTTCTATTCTTGCGACAGGAGCGTATGTTTCATCGTAGTCAATCCCTTCTTGTTGATTGTACCCTTTTGCTACAAGTCTCGCCTTGTTCCTTGTGACAGCTCCGGTGTCATCAAGTTTATTCCTGAAAACCCACTTTGTTCCTATAGCCATCTTGTGCTTTGGCTTGGGAACTAGTCTCCATACTTTATTCCTCTCAAACTGGTGTAGTTCCTCTTGCGTAGCAACTATCCAGTCAGGGTCTTTTAATGCTTCCTTCACATTCTTTGGCTCTGCAAGAGAGATAAACGCATTGAAAGCACAAAAATTCTTAATAGAGGAACGAGTAAGCACACCTTTATTGTATGGAGTGATGATGTTGTCAACAGGATGATCCCTTTTTTGATGATAGTTTCTAACTTCAATCTGAGTGGGATCTGTGCTTGACTCCTCTTGTTCCTGTTGGCTTGTCGTTTCATGTGATGTTCCTTCTCCATGATCTTCCTCAATGTCTTCATTCCGTGAAGTATCATCTTCTGGAACCAATGCACTTTCTGTGTTATCTCCATCCAAGTCAGGACTAGGAGGCATAACATTGTCATCTGGAACTTGTGCACTTGAATCTGGATCGACTTCATCATCTGAATCTGAGTTTAGAACCTTCATTGCATCCTCGTTACTGGACAATTTCCCTCCATTTTTGGACTCGTCAAAGACAACATGAATGCTTTCTTCAGACTTCTTAGTCCTTTTATTGAACACCTTGTAAGCCTTAAGGTTGGATGCGTACCCCAGAAAGATGCCTTCATCACTCCTTGGATCAAACTTGCCTAGCTCGTCTTTTCCATTGTTGTGAATGAAGCACCTGCATCCAAAGACTTTCAAGTGGGAAATATTTGGCTTTCTGCCCTTGATTAGTTCATATGGAGTTTTTGAAAAGTTGGAACGTATGGTGACTCGATTAATGATGTAGCAAGCAGTACCGACTGCATCAGCCCAAAAGGACCGAGGCAAGTTACTTGCCAACATCATAGTACGAGCCATGTTTTGTAGTGTTCCATTCTTTCTTTCTGCAACACTGTTTTGTTGAGGATTCCTCGGTGCAGAGAAGTTCTGAGACACTCCATGCTCATCACAATAGCTATGAAACATGGAATTCTTGAACTCTGTTCCGTTGTCAAATCTGATAGCTTTCAGTTTTTGTTCTGTTGATGCTTCTACTTTCTTGATCCAGCTTTTGAATGCCATGAACGTCTCATCTTTGGAACCTAGAAAGAGAGTCCATGTATATCTAGTAAAATCATCAACAATAACAAAAATGTACCTGCTACCGCCATGACTTCTCACCCACATGGGACCGCACAAATCCATGTGTACCATTTCAAGAGGATGAGAGGTGCTAACTGACAACTTTGGCTGAAAAGATGACTTGCTTTATTTTCCTTCCACACACTCTTCACATAAGCTTTCTTTTTCTGCAAGAACCTTGGGTAGTCCTATCACCAGATTTTGTGAGTAGAGTTTGTGGATTCCTCGATGATTAGCGTGACCAAACCTCCTATGCCAAAGATCAGTCTTGTCGGATATTGTAACAAAGCAGAGTTCTTCTTGTGGTTGGAAACTTGAGTGGACATAATATACATTGTTGCGCCTCTTTCCTTTCAGGACCACAAGATTTGATTTCATGTTCTTGATCATACAGCCATCTGAGGTAAAGGATACCTCGTTTTTCCCTTGGTCACAAAGCTGAGCAATACTCAACAAGTTGTAACTAAGACCTTTCACCAAGCTTACGTCTCTAACGCTGATTTTATCATTTAGCTTGACTTCACCTGTTCCAATGATTTCTCATTGATTGTTGTTGCCAAAGGAAATGTTTCCTCCAGCATTGTTTTGAAGTGAGGACAGAATACTCTTGTTCCCTGTCATCTGACATGAACATCCGCTGTTAAGGACCTAGCGGACGTTCCCCCTCACTTCTACCTGCAAGAAAGAAATCACGTTTTAACGACCCAGGCCTGCTTAGCCTTCCCTGCATAGCTCACAGAATGATAAATTTGAGATTGCACTAAAGTAGCTTTTTGTGAACTCTTGGAACTAGAAGCAATATTTCAGGGATCAACATGATTTTTCCCTTTTTCAGTTTTAGAATCTTGCTTCTTTTGTGGTTGTGGGGCCTGTTTCTTCCATTTCTGATGAGATTTATCATACCCTTGATTTTTCTTACCAGACCACTGTTTCTTGTTGTTCCTTGTATTCTGGTTTTCAGCCCTTTTGTTTGACATTTCTAGTCTAACCTTACAGTCTTTTTGAACATGACCTCCCCCACCACAGTGATAGCACACCCTATAGTATTCACCAAGATAGCGTTTAGGATGTGGTTTCTGAAGGGTTCGTTCCTTTGCTCGTTCCTTGGAAGGAACTCTATGCTGGTTCCCTTGAGATTGTTTTAGGTATATTTTATGAGTCGTTTTTCCATAATACCATTCAGAGTTGTCATGCAGATTACTTTCAAGAATTTTGACTCTACTTTCTAGATGAATTACCTTATCTTTAGCGGATTGTAGTTCCCTAGCTTTTCTTTCCATTTTCTCTTCAAAGGTAAGATCATCCGGAGGATATTCAGATTTGTTTTTACCATAACCAATACCAGACCTAGCAGGACTGAACTCAATCTGAGTTCGTTTACTTAGTTCATGCTCTAATTCTTCCCTTTTGAGTTTGTGAACAAGTAAATCTGACCTAAGTTCGTTATTGGTTTCAGTTAGAGTCTTAATATCTTTCTTATAATCTTCACATTCTGAACAAGGAACAGCAGAAGTAACAGTAGTTTCTGATAATTTTTCTTCAAGATTTAGACATTTCTCATCAGAAGCTTCTATTTCATCTTGCATCTTTAAATTATCTTCAAACAACTTTTTAACAAGGATAACAAGATCAGATTGTTTAGCATTCTCTATACTAGAAAGAAATTGTTCAGGAGTTACCTCTTGATTAACATCTTTAGTCTTCAGAGCCATGGCACAGATCTTTGAATCAGATTCATCATCTGAGTCAAGATCCCAAGCAGCGATGTAGGCCATCTTCTTCTCGTTCCCAGTGTCGTTACCTTTGGGACAACTCTTTGCATAGTGACCCTTTTCCTGACAGTTGTAGCAGGTTACGTCCTTGAGCTCCTTCTTCTCAAAGTTGACTCTTTCCTTCATGGCACCTTGCTTCTTGCCTCTCCTGTAGAAGGATCTCATTGCTTTGGTTATGAGAGCTACATCAGAATCTTCTCCTAGTTCGCCGTCAATTCCTACAGAGATATTTTCAATGGCCTTTTCCACTTTAAGAGCAATTCCCTTGCTAGAGCTTGAAGCACCACTGTTATTTTTCTCATATCGCTCATAGTCAGTCAGTTTTCCAAAGATCTCATGAAGTTTGCAAGTCTTTGTTATTGGATTCTCCTTGAGAAGTCCTCTTGTAACTACGTACGTGGGACCTAAGCCATCTACAATTGCAGAAACTTTCTCAGCATGGGTGACAGATTTCCAAATTCCAAGATGATTAATGCGATTGACCAAGCCTTCAAACCGAGATTGGTATGTGGCTATGGTTTCTCCATCTATCATCCTAAAGTTGTAGAACTCCTTCTTAGCGTCCTTCTGATGACTCTCTTTCAGATCAACGCTTCCAATGTGCATTTGCTCAATGGCTTCCCATGCTTCTTTGGCAGTCTCACAATTGACTACTCTCAGGAGATCTTCAACACCCAAGGCATTGTTTAGTAGCATTTGTGCCTTGTAATTCTTCTCCATTCCTGTCCATTCAGTTTGGCCCCATTCTGTTTTTTTGTTCTTCTTTGCTTCAGGAACGACATAGTCTCCATCCTCAATAACTGACCAAGCTTGGTAGTCATTGCTTTTGAGCCATGTGGCGAAGAGCTTCTTCCAGTGGTCATATTCTCCAGGAACAAGCAGTGGAGGCTTGTTGTTTCCAATACCGACGTTGTGAGTGTTGTTTGAAGTCATTCTGTATTCCTGCACTAACACACAATCTAGAGCAAACCTGCTCTGATACGAATTGTTGGATCGTGACGCGTTAGTAACAATACAGGGAACTAGTAAGGTTCCCTGGGCAGCGGAAATAAACAGTAAGAACACAGAATTTATAGAGGAAACCTTCTGTCCGACCAACAAGTCGTAGAAAGAAAAACCTCTACCCTTGAGACTCCGTCTCAGAGGATTTTCAATAGAATACCTTTATTAAGTTTCAACGATTACAAGGCAAGTCTAATAACTAAGGCACCCACCAAAGTTCCCTTGGTAACCACGGCACCGACCGAAGTTCAACCAACTAGACTTCTACAACCCTAAGCGTAAACCTAAATCGAAAGTAAACTACTGACTTACTTGTGGATTCTTCACCGAAAAAAGCCACACACTCGTACACTTGAAAAGCTCTCTTCTCATGTTCTTCGTCTTCAACCACACCTTTTAACCCTAGCTAACCCTAGCTATTTATAAGATATGTCAAGTCTGATCTCACACGTAATTCTTGCCTAATTACGCTGATATTCCACTTAACAAATCCCACACAATAAGGAAAAAGATTGTTTGTGATTTCGGATCCTCAACCATGTCGATTCTTCCCAAAACCGAATGATCTCGGATCTCCCAAGATAAGATCGTGTGAAGATTGATCTTATCCTCTCTTTTATCTCCTTAAGCAACCGCCTACAGCTGTAGAATCTTCGTAGAAGATCGCTCGCAGAAGATATGGTAACTTGCCATTTATAGAAAGTCACGTTCCTTCTCAGTCGCGCTTCCTAAATCTGTCACTCGTTCCCTCCATCGTTCCTCACGATGTTCCTTCACTCGTGACTATGTACCTGTTTTCCTAAAACACTTACATGTAGAAGCAAGTTATATTAACTAGGTTTGTTATCATCAAAACTAAGAGAAACCATGCAACAACCATTGTTCCAACATTACCCTTAACATCCAATACAGTGTTAATCACATTCTCAAACACATTTTTCGCAATATGCATGACATCAAGGTTGTGACAGAGCAAATTATGCTTCCAATAAGGAAGCAACCAAAATATACTTTTCTTCGTGAACTTATGAGTTTCACCATAACCATAAGGATATTGAAGTGGACTCTCCATGGCGGTCGGCAAATCGTGAACACGTTCCCACACCTCTTCACTAGACAAATACGGAATAGGAGGCTCGTCCTCCTTTCGCCCTTGTAGAAGTTTCTCCTGTTGGTCCGGAATGGGTGATCTAGTTCCAATCTACACCTATGACAATCAAACCATGAAGGCTTTCGTCCATGGTGTAATCGAAAGGCTTTTGTATTCTCCATGCAATAAGGACAAGAATAAATACCAGCAGTACTCCACCCAGATAACATCCCATATGCTGGGAAGTCATTCACTGTCCACATAAGTGCAGCATGCATCCTAAAGTGATTCCCCGTAGAGACATCAAATGTTGGCACACCCGTTTTCCACAATAATAACAACTCATCAATCAACGGTTGCATACAAATATCTATTAACTTCTTCGGATTTTTTGGACCTGGAACAATAGTGCTTAAGAACAAATAAGGAGCCTTCATGCACATATCTGGGGGTAGGTTGTAAGGGGTGACAATCACCGTCCATGTCGAGTATGTCTTACCAAACTTACCAAAGGGAGAGAATCCGTCTGAACACAAGCATAATCTCACATTACGAATCTCCTTGGCAAAATTAGGATAGGTTCGATCAAAATGCTTCCAAGCCTCGGCATCAGACGGGTGACTCATATATCCTTCAACTGCTTGGTGCTCAGCATGCCAACGCATCTTTGAAGTTGTTTCCTCCATAGCGTACAATCGCTGCAACCGTGGGATCAATGGCAAATATCGTAACACTTTATTGGGTATTGGCTTTCCTTTTTGCGACAAACAAGATTGATACCTTGGACTGTGGCAAAATTTGCACTCCAATGCATCGACATCATCCTTCCAAAACAACATACAACCTTGGGGGCATAGGTGTATCTTTTGTTGGGAAAATCCTAACTCTCTAGTCATCTTCTTCTGCTCATAGAAACTTTTTGGGAAGTTGTTGTCCCTTGGCAAAACCTCATTGACTTTTTGAAGTAGTGCACCATATCCAGCTTGTGACATGTTGTATTTGGTTTTCAACTCCATAAAAGATCCGACAGCACCTAACTGTGACATGTGAGAACCATCATATAATGGCCGATCTGCTGCTCTCAATACATCAGCAAAGCGCTCAGATAATAAAGACATTTCCTCGTTGCCAGGACCAAACACTATTGCCGATTCTTCTAAGTAACTTCCTTCTTCAAGGTCATGGCTTTCACCCACCTCTAAAGGACTACTACTTGGCTCATTATAAGAAGTGCCTGTGTCAAACCATGGGGGTGGAACAAAACTTGGACCAGCTGCATCAAACACCATTCTTTGCGTGGGATTCAAATTATCAAATAAATGCATCCCAATCCCAAAGAGATTCATATCACTAGGATTTGAGGTGGAAGACAACTCCTCCAAAGGGGGCGCATTGGCAAATGGTGATTCTCCATGTGCAGTCCACCAATAAGAACTGTCAACAAAGCCTTTTCTAAACAGATGAACGCGGACATTATCTACATCCTCAAATCACCCATTCTTACATTTCAAACAAGGACATTTTATCTTATCCCCATCCATGAAATGCTTTTGAGATTTTGCAAATTCAAGAAATCTCTGAACACCATCAACAAATTCGCTATTGTAACCACCACCACCAGGAAGCCATCTATCATACATCCAATCACGATTCTCCATCGATAATTCTGTAAATTTGTCCAAACAAACTTAAGTTAATATCAACAAAAAAGCAAAACCCACAAATATATACTAAATACCCTAAATCTAAAATTAAACTTGTAATACTCAAACCTCTTTGTAACTAACTTACTTGATCCAAATCAGATGTTCACCTCTTAAATTATCTTCAAAATGTGTAGAGTATATATAATCTTCAAGATTTGAGTCACATTATTTTTTGGTGAGAGAATATTGTTGAGAGGGAGAATTTTGAGAGAGAATGAGAAATAAGTGGTGAGAATGAGGGTTTTGACGAATCATATGCAATGGTAGTTGAGAATTGAATGAGGTTGGTACGAATAGCATTTAATGAAAATGCAAGTTCAAATTAGCCAGGAAATTGGCCACAAAAATGGCCACGAACGCATTTTGGGCTCACTAAAAAGGCCATATCCAACTCGGCCCATATACTTGGATGTTAGGATTTCCCGGCCCAACCCGAGCGGCCTTTATCTCCCTCCCTCACCCAATTTTTAGGGTTTCATCTCAATTTCGGCCTTTACGATCGCCTCCCTCTCCCTCTCTCTCCTTCTCTCTCACGAGTGCCTCCCACTCTCTCCCTCACCCAATTTCGGCCATTACACCGCCTCCCTCTCACAAGCCGGAGCCGCCCACCACACCGGCAACGCCTTCAAACGCCATCTCCCTCGCTCTCCATCTCTCTCGAGTTAACTTCCGCATCTCGGCGCCATCCTCAACTTCCTCAACTTCCACACCGGCAACGCCTTCAAACGCCATCCTAGGAGATCACAGGTTTTTAGCTTTATTAATTTATTGTGTTGTTTTTATGACAATGTTGTGTTAGTATGTGAAAAGATAGTAGATTGAAAACTTGGATAATGCTCAGTGATCTAGTCGTCAATTCCACATTGGATCTAGATCTAGTCAAAATCTTAGGTATAATTGAGGTTTTAATCTTGTCTTTCTTCTACAACTAAGTGTATTTTCCCACAGGACCTATCCAGTTATTATATGTGACATTCCTATCCAGTTATTATATGTGACAAACTTTTCTTAATAGTATAATGTTGGATGCTTCCTTCATTTGATAGAATACTACACTAGTTTTTATGTGGTTGTTTATCATGCTAAATCTTACAAGTGTGTAGAGGGTAAATTTGCACAACACCAAGTAAATGACCTATGGTATATGAGAGGATTCCCACAAAACCCAAAGGAGAATGATACCTGTGGTATCCTACTTACAATTGACTAGTAAATTTTCTGGATATATATCTAAAGGGCACAATTATTTATAGGCAAGGCTAAGTGATAGTTCCAGTCGGTCACCTTGAACATGGATCTAAAGGGCACTTTCTTCTCTGTTTTCAGGAGGATTATTGTGTGTTTCAATCTGAAAATGTTGCAAAATAGATTAGTACCACTTTTTGAATCTTCGTACCAATTACGCCATTTCCATTTTGGTTTGATCTTTCTAATAACTGGATAGGAATGTACCACTTTTATTGATTGCTATTACGATTGATTTTGTCAAATAAATTGTCAATGGCCTCTAAATGAAGTTAGTTTGATTGCTATAATATGCTGTGATACACAACTTGACCACTTTTCTTTCACCATTTTTTCCACTCATGATCTTGTCAATTATGATTGATATTTTTCCATTTCTTTTCTTCATAGATTGTTGCAATGCCAATGAACTGGAATCATGACCAAGAGATGATCTTCCTCAAAATTGTTTTAGAGCTTAGTCCTCCACTTGATGATCCCACCCCCCCTAACTAGGTTGATGTCCACCAGCGATTCATGGATGAGACTGGGTGTTTGTCCACGAGAATCACTGCGCAATCAAGGTATAACCACTATTATAGGCTTTCGAAGATATGGAGCCTTTTCAAAGAAACGAAGGGGGGTCTCATGTGGAATGAAAGTACCTGGGAAATTATTGGTCACGACGAGTGGTGGACGGGAAAATACAAAGTAAGTGCAAATTCACCATGCTTTCATTTTAAAGTGTACGCGTCTATATCATCTAGTTTCTTGTATTCCTATTTCTTGATTGATTATGGTTGATATTTGTGTTTATTTAAGACTTAGACTTGTAGAGTTAAAGAAGTTGTGGGCTTGTGACATCTTACTGCCGAATAATGAATATTCTGCTAGAATGTATCCTAATAAAATTTAAAGGTTCGACCAGTAATTGATGACTTCAAACCTATTGAATGTAATGAATGATGTTTGTTTTCACGGTCATAATTTTTTCTTACTTATCATCTAGGGTTTACCTTGTAAAATGTAATAGAAGATTATTGGACATTTGCTTTCATTTGTTAAGGTTTACTTGGACTTGTGTTCCATGCTGTTTTTATTTATATTTTTTAGACTCTTAGTAGGTTTAATTTCTCTTGTGTTCCATGGTGTTTTATTATCTTTTTTAACTTGTAAGTATCTTGTATGGTAGGAGTGCAAAGCTTACAAGTTTTTCAGGAAAAATGGCATGGATCCTTATATGAGTACTCTTTTGAACAAAATCTTTTATGCTCGAGAAATGGAAAATGAAGATGTCGAGCTTTACCTGTCTAGTGACGATGATGAGATGTAGGCTGTAGCAAAGAAGAGGAAGAGGAAGAGGAAGACGTTTAGAGGATTGTGTTGGTTTTATGAATTTTAGACTTGTAGTTTGTTTGTATGCCTTAACATGGTTGTAGTGACATTAGAGGATTGTGTTTCCCATTGTGTTTGAATCTTATTGTGTTTGAAGTCATTTGTTAGGATTGTGTTGAAGACATTGAAGTTGTGTTGAGATTGTGTTGAAGACATTTGGTAAGATTGTGTTGGATAATTTATGCATTTATATAGGAGCTTTGTATGTGCATTTTTAGGCTAAGTTTTGGCAAATTTTTTATGTGCATTGTTGGGTTTTTTAAAGTTCTTGTTGTTTAATTATTGTCTTACGATTTCTCATAGAAATTGAGGATCCGAGCTACTAGGTCCTTATGCAGTTGTTATGTAATTTGGGAGTCTTGATATGGTTTTTGAATAATAGGTTTCAAGATTTCTTTTTCATTTTTTTTGCTTAATTAATAGATATAGCCACAAACTTAGAATCCAACTTAGCTGCATGCTTATTTTCGTGACAATTTCCCCATAAACTTAGAACCAAATTTAGCTTCGTAATATATTCGCGGTAATATAGCTCCAATTATAGCCACAACTCATGTTTTCTTGGCTATGTGGCCACAAACATAGAATCAAACTTAGCTGTATGATTATTTTGCGACAAATTACCCAGAAATTTAGAACCGATTTTAGCTTCGTAATATATTCGCTCCAATATAGCTCCAAGTATAGCCACAATCAACACTTCCATGGCTATATTGGCACAAACTTAGTATCCAACTTAGCTGCATGATTATTTCGGGACAAATTGCCCAGAAATTTAGAACCGAAGTTTGCTTCGTAATATATTCGCGTCAATATAGCTCCAAGTATAGCCACAACCCACTACAACAGAAATGGTTTTTTGCGACCATTATTTTAGCGAAAAATTTATTTTCCTCGCTAAATGTGGCTTTTGGCGAGGAATTTAATGATTTCTCATTAAATATGACTTTACTTTTAGCGAGAAACTTATATTCCTTGTTAAACATCACATTCTACGACAAATATGTTGGTTCATCGCTATTTGTACCCATAATTTGGCCTCATAAAATGTAAGGTCAATAACGACGAATGTTGAAGCATTTATCGAGGAATATTTTCGTCACCGAAAACACTCAACGAGGACATAATAACTTCGTCGCTATATGCTTTTAGCGAGAAATTTATTTTCATCGCTAAATGTGGCTTTTAGCGAGGAATTGTTAAATTCCTCTTTAAATGTGACTTCACATTTAGCGAGAAACTTATATTCCTTGTTAAACATCACATTCAACGACAAATATATTGGTTCATCGCTATTTGTATGCTTAAGGTCAACAACGACGAATTTTGAAATATTTATTATTTTTGTTGTTAAAAACATTCTACGAGGATACAATAAATTCGTCACTATATGTTTGGCAGACAATTATTTACAACCCGCAATATTCAACTATATATGATGAAATTGAGTGGATTCTTGATGAAATTGAAACCCACATTGATTGAATTGTGGAAAATAATAGAGGCGGAGAAATAATAGAGGCGGTATTGTGTAGCATGATCACAACGATGGAATATGGGTGATAGAAGATACGAAGAATTTTTAGCCTAGGATTTTTTTCATTCTTTTAATATTTTTATGATCGAAATTATATTTGTTAGCTAAATATTTCTTTTATCTTTCGGATAAGGAAAGAACTAGATATGAACAAATCAATTCTTTGACCAAATCTTTTATTTGGAGAATATAAATCAAGTAAAATAATTTTTTCTATACTAAGAATAAAAAACTATAGAATTATAAATAAAGTAAATAACCATAAATAAATAAGGAAAATTAAAATTAAAATATACTATCCGATTTTTTTTACCAAAACATATCTGAATGCATGTTAATTATGATCTTTTACTTGTTAATTTGACCTCATGAGCAAAACGAGCACATAAAATTTCTAATTTGGTAATCACTATATATTAAAGCTAAATTTTTTTGAGCCACCAATTGTGGTTCCACCTTACATTTAAAATTTAATTTTTATTTATATCAATTTAGTTTTTTCAATTAAATTCTTTTCTATCTATTTATGTGAAAAACAATTTTTAATTTCGAAATTTATTTAAAAATTACGAAAATTATTCTAATTTTATCTTTTTATCTATTCATGTAAAAGATTTATCTTAAATTAAATTTTGATAAAAAAAATTCAATATCTAGATAATTACTTGCCTAAATTGAATTTTGATGAATTTTTTTTTATGTTTTCCTTAATTTCCTTTTTGGCTTATTGATGTGAAAATAGAAAAAAAAATCTTTAAAAAATTATGTCTTCATTCATATTATATTGTATTATTTTTCTTAATTAAATAGGTGTAAATGCTCTATGTGCATGAGAACTACTTAGTAAACATATTATATTAAAAAAACATATTTAAAAAAATTAGTTTATACTAAGAGTATAGTTAGTATTTATTTCCATTTTCAATCTGAAGTTTTGAGCAATATCACATATAACTATATAAGTGTTGATATGATTTAGCAATTTAGTAATTATTTCTAAATTTAAATTGATAATTTTTAAAAAACTTAACATATTTAGCTTCACTTTACGATAAAGAGTTTTATTCATGGAGAAAATATAAAAAAAAATTAACATATTTTATTATAAAAACATATTTCTAACAATAGGTCAACAATTTAGTTTATACCAAAATAATAGTTAACTAGTTGAATTCCCATGATACTCACGGGGTGATTTTACTAAAGATTATATAATAATATAATATTGATATGAAATTTCAAATACTTGTATATAATATAGCAATAAAATCATGTAATTTATAAAAAAGCATAAAGATCGTGCCACGTATTTTAATTGAATATGTTTAACAATTATTTTCGTTATTTGTTGAGATCTTGCCCCCATATTAAAACCATAAAGATCTTACCTATTTTTCAATATACAAGACCCGAAAATTTGAACCTGAAACCCAAAATCAACCGAATCCGATAGAACCCGAAATCCGTTGGGTTGACGGATTTAGTATATTTATAGATTTTTTAAAATTTATTTTGAAAATTCAAATATATTCTATTGTTAAAATAAATGAAAATAATATATCATAATTAATTATTATTTAATTAAAATTTGATTTTAATAATCATAAAAAAGGATATTTTAGACTCGTTGGTCAACCCGACTCGACCGAAAACCTGCTACAACCCGACCAGATTGATCCGTGACCCATAATAAAACAGAATCTGATTTAAACCGAACCCGGAATGATCGAACCGGAACCTGCCCGACCTGATCTCATTGATAGGTCTAAGTACTAATAATTGTTTCCACATATAAGATTATATAAAATTAGAATTTTGATTAAATATTATCTATATTGGTCAAATTTACAAATATTATAAAAATAATGTAATCATATAAAGACTCCAAAATAATGTACCATAAATCCGTGTCTGGCCCCATCTTAAAATAAAATAAAAAATACAAATACTTAATAAAATAATAATTAATTATAATATAAAAATATAAATACTTAGGGTAGATTATATATAAATTATTATAAAAAATAAAAATACTCAATAAAATAATATAAAAAATACAAATACTTAATATAAAATATATATATATCTCAAAAATTGGGGTGGGCTACAGCAAACCCTAGCCCACCCCTAGATACCATAAATCCGCTACACCCCAATTTTTTAAGAAGTATAAAAATAATATAAAAATATCAACATATAGATCAAGTTATTATAATATAAAATGTTGTATGTACAAAGAAAATAATACAAGTTATATAATATTTATTATTAAAAGATTTGTCATTATTTTATTTAATTAATGCCACATGGCGAAATTTTTTCAACTAACATAGTTTCTGCTTTATTATAATGTATTAGGGTAGATTATATATAAATTATTATAAAAAAATATTTATAATTAATATTAAACATTCCTTTAGTATATTTTACATTAAATAGAATATTTTTAAAATATGTAAATTGTCAAAAATATAAAATTCTATATGGAAAAATTCTAGATGTTTAACGTGGGAATAACATGATTGAAAAATACTAGGTGACACATGATAAGATCTTATGTGGCATGTAGTTTATAATTTGTTAAAAAACACATGTATGATAAATCCTAGGTGACACATGATAAGATCTTAGATAGAATATTTTTAAGTTAAATAAATTATCATATAAAATATTTATAAAACCATTATTTTAGATAGAATCTTTCCTAAATTAATTTATCTTATTTTTATATTATCCTAAAATAACATATATAAATTGCCAAAATACAAAATCATATGTGGCTTAACGTGGGAATGATACGTAGAAAAATACTAGGTTGCACAACATGGTGGCTTTATTCCTTGTGTCTTTTAAATATAGATATAGATTAAGGTAGATAGATAAATTGATATGATATTCAATTTAATATACATTATCTTAATTGATGACATTTTAATTAAAATTTTATTTGAAGATGAATTTTTAATAATATATTAGGATATAGTAATTAATATAAGGAAGAAAATTTTAGTCATTTATTACCAAACTCATAATGAATACCGTAAAAAGAATTTACTAAAAAAATGAAAAATTTGATATAAGAAACTAAATTTGTTCATTGTAAGTCAATCAAATTAATAATGTAAGAAGTTGTGACTTATAGAATTTTTATGCCAAAATATCTCTTCATATAGTTTTTTAATTGGATGCTTCTATTTTTTGAAAGATTTTAAGAAAAAGAACATGATGAAAAAGAAAGGGAAAAAATCTACTATATATATACTATAATAATAAGAATATACCTATAAATTATTTCAAAATAGTCATAATTATATATGCTATGGCTATGGTGAACACGTAGAATTTTAGTTTTGGGGCTTAGAATTCTGGGTTAAGGTTTGAAATTTAGGGTTTAAGGTTAGGGATTAAGTTTATGGTTTAGGGTATAGGGTTTAGGATTTAGGGTTAGGGATTAGGCTTAAGGATTATGGTTTAGGATTTTGAGATGTATTTGGGTTAGAGTTAGGGATTACAGTTTGGGTTTAGGTTTTAAGGTTTAGAATGTAAGGTTAAATTTAAGGTTTAGAATTAGGTTTTAGAGTGTGTAAGGTTTAGAATTAGGTTTTAGGATCTAACTAGTCTAAATTCGAGGATTTTATAGAATTATTGTATTATTTATTTGTATTTGTTAAATTTTTATTAAATTGATATATTCAAGATATTTCTAAAAACTATAAGTATCTTATCTATAAAAATAATGATTAAAAATTGATATAGGGAACAATATTTAAAAAAATTATACATATCTTATTCAAAATAAAACTAATATATTGATTGATTGTTTGTTTAATATATAAATATAACTAATTAAAAATAATTCAATTAAATTTCAACCAATTAGACGTATTTAAGAAAGATGGATTCAATGTGGGATCGCTCTATATATTATTTTAACCTCCGTTTTAGTATATAGTAATGATGATCTATTTTAGCTTCAAAACTCATATTTTAATTTTTTATATTTTATCTATTTTTATTCACGGTTAAATTTTGTATATTTAATTACATTTTTTATGTTAATTATTAATATGAAAATAGTACTTGTGTATTTAAAAAATCTTTAAAAGGTAAAAGGAGGGAAACCAATAATGGCGGTAGAAAATTTTCAAATTTAACAAAATTAATTAGAGAAAATATCTTTTTTTTTATCAAGGGGAAAAACACCCGCAAGTTAGGGTTTGTTTGAGGTCTTTCTTCCCCAAATCAGATTCGTTCTCTCGCGAGTTTCTTCCCCAAATCAGACTCGAGAAAATTGCATCCTCCTTGTCGCCGGTCGTCAGTCTCCACTCACCACCCAACGAGTTCCTGATGTGTTGTGCCAATGTCGGAGAGGTGCGCCACTGCCAGATCAGGGACATCGAGGCTGGAATTTTCTTCACCGCCCGGGCTTTTGAGCAGGACCAAAATCTCAGATCTGGGGCTTTTGAACGAAGGCGGAGGTTCAGATCTAGGAGCCATCTGCGTACACTAGCCAACAATCAACAACCATATCCGTACATCAGCCAACGACCATCTGCCTCACGGGCCTCACGGTATGCTTAAATAAAGTCTGGTGACATCATTTGCTATCTGAGAATGAATTGAATCAAGTAATAATTTGGAATACTGTAAATTTGTTTTTGTTGGATTGAATCAAGATGGGGAAATTTACTTCTTGTTGGATTGAATCAAGTTGGAATGAATTGAATCAAGTCGAAATTTACTTCTTGTTGGTGTGCATTGTACTAATCTGTCAGCATTGAATCAAGATGGGGAAATCTCACCTGCAATTGGGAATCTTAAGGGCCTCAATTCACTTTAATGTGTTGCTATTCTCTTGTTTTTTTTCCTCAAATCTTTTGTTTGTGTGAGATTCAGGGCCTTATCTAACAAGAGAAAATTTGCCCTTTATTTGAGTAGTGATCTAAGGGGAAATTGTCTGACTGGTTAAATCCCAGATGAGATTGGCGATTGTTCATCCATGAAAAGCTTATGAGTACGTTTTTTTGTCATATGAACACCTAGGTCATTTTGCTTTTTTGCATTGTTTGTGGCTGTAATTGCCAATTAATGCGTGCTCTTGTTGCTAGATTCATATTTGATGAGTCTTAGTTTAACTGTCTTCTGTCAGGGATTTATCTTTGCGATGAGCTCTATGGTGATATACCATTTTCCATATCAAATCTCAAACAACTGGAAACATTGTAAGCATTTTCACCGGTCCTAGAAGATTAAGTACTTTTCCTTTCACTGTAATTGATTGACCTCTGATGCATTATACCATTAATTACTACTTCAGGATTTTGAAGAACAATCAATTAATTGGTTCAATTCCCTCCACACTTTCCCAGATTCCAAATTTGAAGATCATGTAAGCTTAGTTTCCCATATTTGAGACACATTCGATATAAATTACCCAATTACTGAATGTGGAAATTCCTGGTGTAGAGATTTGCCTTGGAACAATCTAATTGGAGAAACACCAAGGCTTATATATTGGAATGAGGTTTTGCAGTATCTGTAAGTACATGTGCTTTCTTAGAGATTCTTTCTTTGTTCTGATTTTCGAAGAAATCTCTTTGTTGAGAATGAAAGGGTATGAATCAACATCAACGTTTCGAGGTATGATTCAACATCATTCCTAGCAGCACTAGAGCTACTAAGGTTAATTTCCTTTTCTTTCAGGTCTGGTTGCTTTGATCAATATTGATTTCGATTGCTATCTGATGGTGATGCTCGTTTCAAATTTGAAGCCATGGGAGACATACAAGTCAGATATGTCGGTAGATCTGAAAAAGCACCATCATCCGGGATCCTTTCTAGACAAATTGGCCTATTAGACTGTTGAGGCTCTTCGCTGGCCTACTGATTTGTTCTTCCAGGTTGCAAAACCCCTCATTTTCCTGCTTTATTGTTCAAGATATTAATCACCGCTTCTCTTCAATTTCTTTCGCTTGATAATCAATTATGATGTATCCAATTCCAGAGGAGATACGGATGTCGTGCGATGATGCTAGAAACTGTTGCAGCAGTGCCAGGTAACACAAAATTGATTTTGAAGGACTCGATCTCAATTAATCAAACTGATGAGAATTTACATTCTTACAAATTTTTCTTTCGAATTCATACTAGGCATGGTAGGAGGCTTTCTATTACACTGCAAATCCCTTAGAAGCTTCGAGCAGAGCGGAGGCTGGATCAAAGCGCTCTTGGAGGAAGCAGAAAACGAGCGGATGCATCTGATGACGTTCATGGAGGTTTGGCAGCCCAAGTGGTACGAGCGAGCACTTGTTTTCGCAGTTTAGTGTTTTAATCGCACCACTCAGTTCATTAAATTGTATTAAATTCTATCCAAACAAGCTCTAAAAGTTTAATTGGGAAGTTTGGCGATTGCGAGTAAATTCTCAAATTATGTTTGATTTTGTGTAAATTTGTCTAATTCAGGAATTGTGTAAATTTGTCTAATTTAGGAATTTTGTGTATTATTTGAATACTCCAGTTCAAAAGCAATTTTGTAGGAATGATTTTGTCTAATTTATCATATATAAGTAGCGAACTAAAATTTGAAACCAAAAGGAAAAAAATTGTGCAAAACTATATTTAGCGAAGATAAATGTATTTTCTACACCGATAAAATAATTTTATCGTTAAAAATACATATATCGAGACAATATTTTCTCGCTAAAAGGATATTAATAACGAGGAATTTGATTTTCTCGATAAACAGTACTTATGTAGAGAAAAAAAATCGTCGCTAATATTATTTTAAATTTTTTTTATTAATACTATTTTAATTACATGTCATTTTTAACGAGGAAATAAAAAGGTTAGCGAGAAAATTTATTTCGTCGAGAATAATATTCAACGACTATTGTTTGATCCTTCATCTTATTTGGCAACAAAATTGTATACCTTTTGGCGAGAAAAATAATGGTCGCGAAATTATAATAACGACAATAACTTTTGTCATCGCGAAAAGGCTTCTCCGAGAAAATATTTTTTTCCTCGTTGAAACCCTTCCTTGACGAGCTTTCCGCGACGAACTCGCGAGGAAATTAATTTCATCGCCAAACACCTTTAGCGACAAAATCTCCGCTTTTAGCGAGAAAATTTTTTCTCGCTAAAACACCTTTTTGTTGTAGTGACCCCTATTTTCATGGCTATATTGCCGCAAAACTTAGGATCGAATTTAGCCGCGTGATACTTTCGTGACAAAGTGCCCAAAAATTTAGAACCGATTTTAGCTCCGTCAAAAATTCGCGTCAATATAGCTCCAACGTTAGCCACAACCAATATTTTCATGGCTATATGGCCACAAACTTAGAATCGAACTTAGCCGCATGATTATTTCGCGACAAATTTGCCATAAATTTAGAACCGATTTTAGCTTCGTAATATATTCGCGTCAATATGGCCACAGCCATGGCCACAACCTATTAATGGCTATATGGCCACAAAATTAGAATCGGACTTAGCTGTGTGTTTATTTCGCGACAATATTCCCACAAATGTAGAACCAACCGTGAATTTCATGGGTAAACAGCCAAAAAATTTGAGATTTGTGGGAGATGTTGTGGCCGTTTCCCGCAAACTTACCCACACAGAATATTCCTAACTATAATTTCCTGGCTATATGCGCGTTTTCTAGTAGTGTAACATGCAAAATATATGAGACCATCAATCGATCCTGACTAGGGCTGTCAAAATATGACCCGACCTGAAAAATTCGTCTAACCCGTCCGGCTCCGAACCCGACCTGACTCGAGAAAAACATAAAATGTTTTGTATCTGAGACATGTTTCACCCGAATTGATGTGACCCGAATCTGAAAAAATCCGAAACCAAGATAATACCCAAAACCGATTATGCCCGAATGTACTAGCAAGGCAAACCAATATCCGATGCTATCCGACCCGAATCCAACCGAAAATCCGAAGTTACCCGACCCGAAGCCATCCGAAAATTACATTATGTTAAAATATTAATAATAGTGAATATTTATTATAATTACGTTTTTAATTTAATGCTACATTAAATATTTAGACCCCAGAGTTGTTAAACTACAAAAAATAATCATTCGATATATTGTCTGAATCAAAATCCGGCTTACTTGAAATCAAATTAACCCGAAATCCGAAATACCCAAAACCTGACACTCCCGAAATCCGACTAAATCCGAAATCTAACTAAACCCAAAACCGGACTATCTGAAATCTAGTTGGACCGAAAACTAAATGACTCGACCAAATTGACCAGATGTCCGACTTTGCTCGATTAATTGAGCACCCGACCCGAAATGATCCAACCTAGACCTGGGACCGATTCATCTTGAACCGGCGAACCGCCGCTTCAAAAACCGGCGGGAACCGGCGGTTCCGGTTTATCAACCGGTCGGTCCGGTCCCCCCTGTTTCGGTTTTGCCGGTTCGAACAGCCGGTTTCCGGGTTTAGGGGTTTTTTTTGAACGAAAGCCGAAACCGCGACCACTGCTTGAGACCCGCGGTCACGGTTTTTCCAACAAAACTCAAAACGGCGATCGCGGGTCTCAGGCCGCGGTCGTTGAATGCGAAACCGTGATCACGGCCCTCAAGGCCGCGACCGCGGCATGACTGGGATTATTTTTTTTATATTTTTTAAATGCCCGGTTCCGAATCGGAACCGGAACCGAGAGAAACCGGCGCCGGAACCGGCAAAAACCCGACGGGAACCGGGGAACCGGCCATGGGCCGGTTCCGATTCCGGTTCCATGTATAAGGGGAACCGGAACCGCCAGTTTGCAAACCGGACCCAGGTCTAACCCGTCCAGCTTCGAACCCGACCCGACCCGAGAAAAACATAAAAAGTTTTATACCTAAGACATGTTTCACCCGAATTGATGTGACCCGAATCCGAAAAAACCCAAAACCGAGATTAACCCAAAACCAATTATGCCCGAATGTACTAGTCTGGTGCAACTCGAAATTCGATGCTACCCGACCCGAAACCATCCGAAAATCCGAAGTTACCCGACCCGAAACCATCCGAAAATTACATTTGTTTTAAAATATTAATAATAGTGAATATTTATTATAATCTACCCTAATACAATATAAAGCAGAACTCAAATCTGTTGTAAAATTTACGCCACGTGGCATTTGTGAATAAATTAATGAAATTATATTTTAATAAATTTTGTAACAACCTATAGTATTTTTGATATATATACTAAATAGAAAATATGTTTATATAATTTTTATGTATATAATTTTCTATCTATGGATTATGTATTAGTAGGAAAAATTCTATCTAAAATAAAGATGTTATCTAATGTTAAATATTAAGTATTAATGATAAATATTTGATATGATAACTTATTTAACTTAAAAAGATTATATTTAAAATAAAATAAACTATAAAAGCATTAAATATTTGGTAAAATATTATTGATATAATAATTTATTTAAGTTATTTTTTTATCACAATATAAGCTATTTGGCCCGTAAGATTTTACCATATGCCACCTAGGATTTTTCGTATATGTCATTCTCACAATTTATATATCAAAATCAAAAAACCCATAAATAAACCGATATCGTATCTACAGTGTTTTTGACACGCTTCCATAGGCATGTATTAAATTTCTCCTTTTTTTTAACGGAAATTTCGCATGATGACCTCTAAATTAAGTCAAATTCGCCTGGTACCCAACTGCTTTTTAATTTTCGCACGATGCCCCTGAGCTTTCAAAAAAATTTGCTGCATGACCTACCGTCATTTCTGGGCTAAAAACGTTACAAGGGATTCAAACTATTTTTGTTGGACGTGCTTTCTCCTTTTCCCTATTATCCTCTTCTATTCTCTTCGATTAATGGTCGGCGATGGAGGACGGTTTTTCATTGAGAAAGATGAAGGTGACCTGCATATCCTCAAGTGGGTTGAATGGAGGAGACGACGGTGGATTCGGACTGACGATGTCGGCATGTGTAGACCAGTTGAGGGACCGATGGATTGGGGATGACCGGGTGATGAGGACGATGACCTGGATGAAGACAAAGCTTTTTGAGGTATGAATTACATGATTTCCCCGTTCAATTTCAGAAATTTGAGGTATTTGAAATTGATTCTTTCAACTCTAATTATATATGGAATTTTGGTGTCTTCTGCTTAATTTGAAAAGAAGAGTGACATTGATTATCTAGCTTCAGTTCAACAAATTAAAGGGTCTATTTGGATTAAGATATGAGGGTAGCCACTTATGTGAATCTAGAAGGAAAATTTTTGTACCCTGTCCTATAAGGATTAGGTTTCTCTTTCTAAATCTGATCTTCTGGTTGATCTAGTCAAATTATCCATTATATTGTTGATTCAAACAAAGAAGTTGCAACTTGAAATTCATGGGGAGTCTTGTACTATCTCCTCGTGAGATCTATTTCTTACTAGTACTGGATAGAAGGGTTAGGGATGGAATTTAGACACTCATAATACTTTTGTGGCACCAAAAAGACTGTTACAAGAATTTCACATTGTTGCCTTTATGTGATGTATAATTAAGCTTCTGCTTGTGATGTTGTGATATATAGTTCTTGAATTAAGAAAGTTATATATCAGTATGGTGTTAAGATTATTATACTCAGCACTTGATTCAGTTTATATATATGCTTAGTATTAACTATGGTTTGTTCTAATTTACTTATTAGATTTGTCTTATTACTGTTGGCAATTACGAGATCATTGGCATTGCCATTTGGGATGTGCAAATACTACAAACTTGATCAATAACACAAAAACATTTCCTATATATATAAGCTAAGATGAGGAGTTAATTGATAATCTAGCCTTTGCAAATATTAGTATGCTTTAGTTGTTAGAAATTTACTTGATCCATCTAGTCTTTGTTTTGCCCATAGCCTATTAGCTCAAATGGTAGAGCAATGTGTTGGTATACATGGATGTGGGTTCGAATCCCTCATAGGCTACAAATCTTGCTTGTGATATCTCAAGTCAAAATATATTCATTCTACAATAGTTATCATGTTCAAGCCAATGCATGTATTCTTGAAAAGGTAATAGAAAGGAAAGCTGGATTTACAGATACTTAACCAAACCAAGGGCTAGGTGTAGTCTGCAACAATTCTTAAAAATTATACGTGTAGATTGCTACAACAAAAGGCATGCATGCCCCTAAACACGATTGAGCATTTTCTATGAAGCAAAATTGAGAAAGAAAAAACCCCATAGTTGTAAAAAACATCAAGCAAACAAAATAAAACAAAATCTCCAAAGCACCCCAAATTCCATTCAAGACCAACAACCAATGCCGACAAGATTTGCATCTCAACAACAAAGTAAATGGACAACAATGTACTATCTAGGACAATAGAAACCATACAAAACACCAAGCATAGAAGAATCAAGGATTCAAGGAATTCAACACATCAGACTGACAATAAACAACCAGCGCACGACAAGAACCAGCAAACAACAGATCAACTCAAGTCAAAAAATCAAATTAGAGCCTATTAAGCTTCTTGAACTCATCAACCTCTTTGTTGCACTTGGTAGGAAAATGTTTTTATGCTAAAAGGTTGAGTTTCTTCTATGTTTTATCAAGTTCGATCAGTGCAAAAACAAAACATAAAGCCTATGTAGGATTCGAACCCACATCATGTGCAACAAACACATTGCTTTTCCTTTTAAGCTAATAGGCTAAAGTGAAGTTTAAGTCTTTGTGAGAAATGAACATCAAACAAAGCAAATCCATCACTACAATATGCTCCACAGGCTTACATACAAGTGAAGCTTACTTCAGCATTCAAATTTATGGTGCTCATAGCCTCTAAAAGTGCTACAACAGGGACTCAATTTGCACAAGACATAAACAAAAAAAGCACATCGATACTAAGTTCAGATGTAATCAAGTGATGAATTTAGCCCCCATGGTTTCAAAGTTCAGATGCAACGACATTGGCATAGTGGAAAGGCACTTTTATGGTATTATGGAAAGCAAATTAATCATAGGTTATCAAATTTTGTTTCAATTGCCTATTCAATAAGCATAGTTGAATTCTCTTTTTCCTAAAATTTGTGAAATTTGATGACCCCTAATTAGAAGACCTAAAATTGAGGGTTTAAAGCAAAAGTTGTACCTTAAAATCTTATGGAACATCGTCCTCCGTCCAGGCCACCGTTGATCCACCACGACGTCATCTCTCCCTCTACAGTCCGCTCGGAGTCGTTCTCGTCGCCTCAGGGTATTGTGATGAAGTCGTCACAAGCCACCTCGCCGTCCCTCCTTCTTCCAGTCATTGGATTCAGCTTTAGCAAAACCTTCCCAGGCGTTGTCGGCTCGTCGCCCTTCACTAGAAGGGGAGAGACTGGGAACTATGGCATCGGAGAAACCATGTGAAAGAAACCACTTTACCATTAGGCGATAAATCATACTCCGTATTTTACCCCCTACCGGCCGACCCAACGTTTTCTGCAATAACTCAAACGACTGGGCACACAACGAATTGTTTAGAAAGGCTAGGGTCACCACGCGAAATTTCGAAAATATTTGGGCACCATGCGAAATTGTCTAAACTAGAGGGTTACCAGACGAAATTTCCGTTTTTTTAATTCACCCCTCCCTCTTATGCGCTATTCTCGCCCCCTCTTTTCTATTCGTACCTGCTCTCTCTTCCTCATCCGACCCGCCGTCACCCACGTTTTCTCTCCTGTACTGATTTCTCATCCTCCTCCCTTTCTTCCCAGATCAAATGCTCCCCTGAGTGTCGCCGATCCACCACTTCCGTCTCCCGGTTTCAAATTCCGATAACCGACGGGGTTCCTTGGCATCTACACCGCCGAAGGCCTTTTCCTCAATTCTCTGACAGCATCTGGAGCGCCGAGGTTAGTTTCTGTACTGATGTCCTCTTAGTTGTAATTCGCCGTCTAGGGTTAGGGTTGTTTAAAAATTGGCTTGATTTGTCGGATGGTTTGACATTTAGGGTTCCAAGAGTTCCCCAATTCGATCGATTATGACACTGATATCGCTCGATGGTTGTTACAGTGTATTGGTTATACTTCAGACATTCCAATCCATTATTACTGATATTGTGGATTATGTGGAGTATAAGAAAACTTTTTAGATTGGATGATGTTCTCTCGTTGTGGTGTAGGTGTACGATTGGTGGCCTTAATTATCAATTAAAGGTAAACTCTTGTCTTCCTAAAATAATCAATTACAGTGGTTTCAATTTTTTGTTGCTCAAATGCAGCTGTACATCAGATCAATGAAACCAATTTGTTTCTATTCAAATATCTCTTTGATGATGAGTGTTGATTGTTATGCTTTGTTGATAACTTATGCTATAAAGTCAATCACTAATTAGATGGGATTGAGTGGGTTGAAGATTTTAAAAACCCAATATGTAATCTATGTCTTGAGTAACCAGAAAGAGTACCACTTAGAGGATGTCAATTACAATTTTAACTATGTCCGAATGTGATCGACTTCCATTGAAACTTATGTGTGGTGTATATTTCTTAGACCTGCTGCTAAACAATGTTTCTTTCTTGGTTTTTGGAACACCTCTTTTAATGGGTTGTTCATAAGTTGTGTTTATCTATAAACATTAACTCGCTGTTTTACAACCAACATTTACAATATCAAGTGAATTAAAAATCAGGTGAATTAACTATTACCTCCCCCATAGAGTTCAGGAAACTCAAGCATGTACTACTTAATATCAGACTTATACTCTAATGTTTTCATTTTGTTGCATTTTATTTTATATGATATATGAGGTGTTTCACATTGAATGGGCTGTTTTCATTAGTGTGTACTTGGTCCTCAAATTTTTAACTTCTTCATTTTCTTCCTGACCTGTCATTTGTCCTACATTGAGCCATAGGATAGTTTCAGTATCTTCATATTTAAAATTGAGTAAATCGTTATTATAGTTTCATGATTAGTGAAGTGTTGGGTGCTTCTACATTGAAGACCACTATTTATTTCTTAGTGATTCCTACTGTCATATAAGTGCCTTTTTCAGCCCCACGTGCTATTGATTGGGCTAATTTTTTTCAATCTCTATCAGTTGAGCTAAATGTGGTATATATCATTGATGTCTATGGAAATTAGTGTTTGATAATGAATGTTTAACTGATTATACACTGATTGGTTCACTTTGACTTACGTTATCAGTGCACTTTAGGCCTTTTAAGTTAACACATTGGTTTAACAAAGTTAAAAAATCAGCATCATATTCGATAAGGTATATAGCAGTTTCTCTGCTGTTGTCAAACTTTTAGATGTTAGTGCACGTAACATTTCACACATATAGGCACAGTTTGGGTTATGCTGTTTGGGCATCGATCACCTTCTTCATGCCACTGGCAAGCAAGCAGAAATTGTTGGTAATCTGTGTAGGATGATTTGCACAGTACCACTTCAAATGGTCAATGTTTCCTTTCTTCAATCTTGGAATACCAGCTGCACTCACTGCCTTCTGAGATGCAAAGATTACAACTATGTCTTTCTGCAGGGATATCCTACAATTATTCCTATATATGTGTTGGGTAAACATAAATTTACTTATATTATTTTCTAAATGATTGCCTTTTTGCTCTCTTCAGAAACTTACTTCTATATGCATTATCATAAATTTATACAGATACATATAGTTGTCGATAGATTAAACCAAAATCATGATACATACAACTACGTTCATACATGTATGCTCATGTTGCCTTACAGATGTCTACAACAGCAACATTTGATTGCTTGTTATGTTCGTATTTGATCCTCTCTTTCTCCCATGAATTGTAATGATTGATACTAATATCAAGCATTAGCTCAGTTGTTATATGTGGCGGTGTTGATCCATGCTCATACAGTTCCTTCGGTTAAAGCTGCTGAATCAGCTTGTAGTTGTGATATCACCGCATATTATCGATACAACATTTTCGTGTGATTTTCATATTATAATCACTCATTCTAGATGCACTTTGTCATGGGAGTTGTTGTCATGATCAGGCTAACCCTGAACTTGCCAAAGAAGCTCAAGATTCTTCTCATAATCATTACTATATATGGAGTAGCTTTATGAAAGATGTGTGTTCTTCTTCTGATTGGTATGGGTTGATTATGAGAAGACCCTTCCTGATGTTTCTTAATGATAGTGTTCAACATTGTATTTTAAAATAGTTGTGTAAATGCTATCAATACATTACTATTTATGGAGTAGCTTTATGTGTGAAACTACATTTTGTATGCAGGCTACTTACTACAGCTATTGCTTGGCCTCATAGTTGCTTCATATATTGCTTTTGTTTGTATTGCATTTGTTATGCGGGTGTGAGTTTATGGTTGTTTTGTAACTCTTTCATAGAACAAAACTTAGCTTAGTTTTCACTTGAAAAGGAAAAGCCAAAAAACCTCTCGCGCGTATCGCGCGCGGTCCTCCCCTAGTATTGAAAAGATTCTATCTAACATAAAATAAACTATAGTAAATATTAGGATAGATTTTGAGTATATAATTGATTATTAGTTGATTACATTATCTTTATCTATATATTTTTTCTATAAAAGTTTTCTTGAATCAAATTATGATAAAAAAAATTAAAAAATATTACAAGATGATAAAATATTATATTATCTAATTCTTTTTATCCATTTATGAAGTAAAAGATTTTTAAAAAATTAAAATTTGGTTAAAAAGTTTAACGTATGTGAGTAAAGTTTTATCTTTTTGAGCCACCATATTGACTTTGGCCCAACTTTTCTTTTTAAATTTCAACTTTTATTTTTTTTCAAATAATTTTTCTCTCTATTTATTTATAAAAATTCAAAAATTATTTGATCCTAAAAATAAAAAACTATCGTACATATGTGCGTATAATTTTTTTTTATCTTTTATGTATCATTATATTAGAATAAATATGCTCATATTTAATTCGAGTTGTAGTCGTGCATGGCACGACGGGTATAACTAGTTATGTTTTTAATTTAAATGTTACATTAAATATTTAGACCCTAGAGTTGTTAAACTACAAAAAATAATCATTCGATATATTGTCTGAATCAAAATCCGGCTTACTTGAAATCAGATTAACCCGAAATCCGAAAAACCCCAAACCCGACTCATCCGAAATCCGACTAAATTCGAAATCTAACTAAACCCAAAACCGGACTATCTGAAATCTAGTTGGACCAAAAACTGAATGACTCGACCGAAATTGACCCGAAGTCCGACTTTGCTCGATTAATTGGGCACCCGACTCGAAATAATCCAACCCAATTTGACCTGAATTTTAAAATATCCAAATTTAACCCGAACTCGATCCGACCCGCCCGATTGACACCCCTAATCCCGACCATTTCATATTATGGGGACCATGAGGTCCAACACGTGTTTTCCCCCAACAAACTTACGATCAAATATTTTAGTTCTTAATAAAATTATGCATATTGAAAGGCCTAAATATTGCTGCCAAAATTTTGGTAACGGCGTGTCGATCATACCATAATTATGATTTTACAACCACCTTGCATGCACGTATGTGCAATCTTATTTGTCTTATACCCACGTTTCACTTCTACTTATTTTTTATTGTAGTTTCAATTGAAAAAATTGTAAGCAAAAGTAGATCGAGTATAAACGAATTCGAAGGGAGACATAAATGTGAGGTCACCAAGATATCATTCAATCAATTCAACAAATGTTGTAAGCATATTTTTATAGAGTTTGGTTTAAATGAAACAAACTCTTATCCTAAAACGAATGCACTTTTCATAGTTAGTAATGCACTTTTCATATAAAAGTGCATTGAAAAATACAAAAAGTGTATTACGAAAAAGTGCACTAAAAAAATTTGAAAAGTGCACTAAAAAGTACGAAAAGTATAAATGCGAAAAAGTGCACTCCGAAGTATGAAAAGTGCACTACTAACTACAAAAAGTGCATTCGTTTTAGGATAAGAGTTCGTTTTAGGATAAGAGTTTGTTTCATTTGAACCAAACTCTATTTTTATATTATTTATTTTTTTGGTCGAATTTTATATTTTTTTTATTGTAATAGCAACTTATGAGAAAATACTCATTGCATATCTTGAGCTTGGTTTAAATAAGACAAACTCTCATTTTTAAACAAATTCTCATCTTGAAACGAATGCACTTTTTCTAATTTATAGTACATTTTTTGTACTTGTAGTGTACTTTTCCTATTTCGGCTTACACTTTTCGTATTTTTCAATGCATTTTCGTAAGAAAAATGCCCTATAAACTAGAAATAGTGTCTTCGTTTCACGTTTTAAGATAAGAATATGTTTCATTTGAACCAAACTCTTACATACATGTGAGCGGGTAAAAAATAACTACCATATTATTATTTTCTCTATCATCACCATAAAGATATTTTTATTTATTATACTTTTATTATCTTTTAGTATTTTCTTATAAAATTAAATATGGTGGTTATGCAAATTAATGGAAGATTTTATCTTTAATAAAACATAGAATTTTACCTGGAGAAATGGGTAAAATTTTGCTTGTTTGGGCTTTAAGGCAGTTGACCAACCCAAAACATAGAATTTTCGCCCCCCCCCCCCTATGCTCTCCTTCTTCCATTATAAATACACATCTTTGTCGTGTAGAGAAAGCATAATATCCCAATAGATTGCAAGCATATTAAACAGGCCAATATTCGCTTAACTCGACTGTTCAAGGAGATTCATACTCGCTGATTCTCTAGCTTTCTTGTTCATTCCTCGACGATCAATCGAAAACTGTTTTTTTGACTTAGGCATCGGAGGTAGATTAGGGGGTCCCCGCCCCCTTTGTCCATTGTTTTGTAGGTTACAAGTTAAGAGAATCAGTTGGAACGGAAGAGGAAGATGAGCATTCAATTAGTGCATTAATGGCGGAATTTTTGTGCACTAACAATACCATACTTCAACTTTTTACAAAACCTCTAATCTATGTATATATATAAAAGACGCAAGAAATAAGACCACCACATTGCGCCACCTAGGATTTTCCTACGTGTCGTTCCCACGTTTAGCCACCTAGTATTTCGCTACGTAGGATTTTTTATTTTGGGAATTTCTATATGTTGAAATTATTTTAGAATAATATAGAAAAAGGATAAATTAATATAGAAAAGATTATATCTAAAATAAATATGTTATCTATTATATATTCGGAATTATGATAGATCTAAAAGATTTTATCTAAAATTAAAATAAATTATAGAATATTATATATAATATATTAGGATAGATAATTAGATATATTAATTTATTTTTTCCAATTAAATTTCTATCTATTATATGAAAAAAAATAAATTCGAATTTTATTTAAAATAAAAGAAAAATATTTTATCTTTATTTTTTATCTATTTATGTAAAAGATTTGTCTTAAATAAAATTTTGATAAAAATGAAAATTTCAATCCAGATAATTACTTGCCTAAATTGACTTTTGATAAAAAAAAAATACGTTATCTTTTCCTTAATTTTCTTTTTGAATTATCTATAACTATATATTAAAGCTATACGTTTTCAAACCACCAGAACGATTTTGACCCCACCTCATATTTACAAAATTAATTTTTATTCCTAATATTTTTAACTTTTTACTTTTAAATTCTTCTTTAACTATTTAAATCTATCTTTAACATCAAACAAATATCTATTTAGTATAACAATATCTTTTGAAAGCTTCCTTATACAAGTATTTAAAATTAAAGATAAAATATTTTAAATATTTTAAAATAAATATAAACCTTTTATCATATATCTTTTGACGAATTTATTTATAGATAAATAATGATTTTATTTTATAAAAAAATTAATGATAAATATTAATAATTTTTAAAAAGAAGAAATTATTTAATAGATATATTGAAATATTTGATAAACTCTAAATTTACGTACAAGAAAAGTAATGAAATATGAAGAATATAATATTTGATTAAAAAATTATACATTCTACGAGAAATAAATTACTTATATTAAATTTTTATTTATTTATTAATATCCTATTTATAAATTCTATAAAATATCGAATCGTAGTCGTACATGATACGACGGGTAAAACTAGTTTATGTAAATATCAGTGATTTTCTTATCATTAAAAAATTCTTTCTTTATTTATATTCATTCATCATTTCTCATTAAGTAAAAGATTTTTAAATTATTTGATAAAAAAATTTGCAAGAATTTGGATTATTTTTACATTTTTTATATTTTTGTAAAATATTTTTAAAATTAAATGATTCTATCTAAAATAAAGATGTTATCTAATGTTAAATCTTTAGTATTAATGTTAAATAGTTGATATGATAATTTATTTAACTTCAAAAGATTATATCTAAAATAAAATAAACTATAAAAACATTAAATATTTGGCAAAATATTATTGATGAATGTTATTTATAATAATTTATTTAAGTTATTTTTTCTATCTCAATATAAGCTATCTGCCACGTAGGATTTTACCATGTTTCACCTAGGATTTTCCGTACATGTGATGTTCGTGTTTTTGGTATAGTTTTTAGGGTATTTTCCTAGATTGTTAGGTTTAGTTTTAGTAGTTTTAGGGTTAGTTTTGTGTGTTTTTGGATAAGTTTGCATATTTTGTGAAAAGTATGGAAGCTACTCCGTTTTGTGTCTTTTTGTAGGTTTTAGCAAGGAAACGGTGCTTTTCTGGAGCTGATTGGAGTGCTATGGTGGAAGACGGAAGAATACGAGGATAAAGGAGTCGAACTCAAGATATTTTGGAGTCGAAGTGTTGAAGAAAGCTAAATCCAGGCTCGTTAACGAGGCTGTGAAGGGTCGTTAACCAAGCTTAAAGATAGAGTTTTTCGAGAGTTTGTTGTGATGTTTACCGGCCCTGTGCGAAAATTTATTCCGTGTCGTCTAGAGGGGGGATGTTCGGACGTGATCAAGGAGGAGCCGAGAAGGAGGAGCCGAGAGAGAGAGTAATCGAACCGTGGCTAACGAGAGTGAAGCTAAGGTCATTGATCGTGATTTCGATTCGGTGTTCTTGTTGTTTTCGGTTTCTTTCGAAGTCTGTAAGACGATAATTTTCTTTGTAATTTGAAGTAGTTTTGTTTTCAATGTTTTCTCTATTTGAAGTTATTTGCTTTATAGTTATGAATAGTGAGTAGTTTTCCTATCTAGGGTCGGGGTTAAACCCGACATAGTTATGCATGGTTTTATGAGTAAGATGATGTGTTGAATGCCTTCTATCTATTTTTAGATTGCTTGTTGTGTTTATGCCTAGATGAAAATCAAGGTAATTTGAGTTTTTAACTTGATTGAAAGAGAAAGTACGTTATAGACTTGAAGGTTGATATTGTTCGATTGCGAAAGTTTCGAGCTTTGCATCTAAAACAAGTGATTGAGTGAATTGATTTATGAGAGTAGATTGATTTTCTTGCTAATCAACGAAAGTTGATGAATTTATCTATTTAAAGGCATGATCTTTATCTTCTTACGAGTTTATATGCATGACTATGTTGTGGTGACCCTTGTCTTAGGTTTTTATTCTTATTTGAATTTCTTAAGCTATATTCGTTACTGAGTTCGTTGCCTCGGTACCGAGTCTGTTTTTAGGTCGTTAGTGTGTGTTTTCGTAGTTCATTCAGGTTCGTTAACGACCCTGACAAAGTCATTAACGAGGTTGGTCGTGAGAGTGTTGTGTTGTGTTGTTTTGTTTTGTTTTATTTTTCTTAGTAGTTTTGATAGATAAACAACCATGCTTCCCGTTGAAACGATCCTGAATCCCCTATACTCAGTGGGGTCTTGACTATAAATTTATTTATTGTCAACGAAACCCTCTCAACAAATTGGAACCGATGTCGGGGAATCAACAGTGTTTGTTTATTTATCTGTGGGTCTGGGAATAGCCCGACCCCGTTTTTGTTTTTAATTTTTGTTTTCTTTGTCTGTTTTCTCAGCGTATGCCAATTGGACGTCGAAAGCTCGAATTTGACAATGCTGGTTATTATTCAGAACCTGAACGTTCCCTGCACCGTAGACGCCGAGAGAACCGAGCTATGGCTACGCCCGAGGAGATGACTCGTCAGATGGCCGAACTACAGAGGCATATGCAGGCTTTAAAGACCGAGAAAGAAGCCGCTGCTGCCGAGGCTGAGCGTCAACGAGTCAACAGTGCTCGTCTACAGGAAGAGCTGAA